>OW679195.1:44955319-45246093 GCA_940337035.1 Agriotes lineatus | reverse complement strand
CCACCAACTCGGATAATATTATTATCAAAAAATGGATTTAGAGATTTGATAGTGCTGAGCCTGTCAACTTCGTCACCCTTACGCAATGCTGCAATTTCATCCTTAAAGTTACACGCTTGAACTTGTTTTACAATAAATGTTTCTGCATTATGCAATTCAATTGATGTCAATCCACCCGTTTGTCTTATAGCGCCCGGTTTTGAATTATTGACGAATCCTTTGCAATATGCAATAACGCGTTGCAATTTGGGAAATTTAGTAAATCTTTCAAAAATTTCGAAAAATCTTTAGTTTGGTTTTGTGTGACAACATTTGAGACTGAACTTCGTTTCTCTAACGAATCGTCCGAAATATCTACGTAGTCATTAATTGGCCACTTTAATTTCGAGTCCGATAAAAAATCTGGACCGTGCCACCATAAACGATTATGGAGCAGTTCGTTCCGTAAACTACCACGTGAAACTATATCGGCTGGGTTTAATTCTGAACGAATATAATTCCAATCGGCTTTACTTGCCGCTGTATTAATTTCCGCGACTCTGTTGGCCACAAACGTTTTCCAGTTATGTGGCTCCGCGGGTAGCCAGGCCAACACAATTTTTGAATCAGTCCACATAACTGATCGACTGATGTTGAGATTTATTATCGATTCAACCTTACGAAAGAGATGCGAGAGAAGAACGGCGGCGCACAGCTCTAAGCGCGGCAGTGATACCCCTTTAAGCGGGGCAACTCGGGACCTCGCGCATTGATGGTTCGTTAAATCTGACCTTTGACAACGTGGTAATAACGCGGGTTCATTGGTTGCCCATTTTCTGAGTTCAAAAGCACCCTTACTCAAAACTTCTATTAATTGTTCGCGAATACTCAGAGTCTCATTAAAATCATTTGTGCCTGTTATTAAATCATCCATAAAGAAATCGTTAAGAATAGCGGATTTTGCCCTTGGAAGTATTTCCGTTTCTTTGTGAGCTAATTGCTGCAACGTGCGCAGGGCTAAAAAAGGTGCCGACGCGGTACCATACGTAACGGTATTTAAATAATAACTTTGTAGGGGTTCATTCGGATTGTCCCTCCATACTATTTGTTGAAACGGTCGATCATTTGCATGAACAAAAATTTGGCGATACATTTTATGTATATCAGCTGTTAGAACGTATTTATACGTTGGAAATCGAGTAAGCAAGGAAAACAAATCAGATTGAATTTGAGGTCCGACTAATAATGTATCGTTTAAACTGACACCCGTGGTCGTTTTAGCACTTGCATCGAATACAACTCTTAATTTGGTGGACGTACTGGATGGTTTAATCACCGCATGGTGTGGAAGATAAGCATGTGTTGAGGGAATGTCCGACTCCGGGCATGAATTTAAGGTCATATGACCTAGTGCACGATATTCGTAAATAAATTTAGTGTATTCCGATTTTAAATTCGGTTGTTTTCCCAAGGATTTCCCTAATGTTAAAAGACGTTTAATCGCGATTTGCTTGGATTCACCCAATACTTCAGCGTTTTCCTTAAACGGTAATTTGACTACAAATCACCCGGTAGAATCTCGAAAGTAATTATTTGGGAAACATCGTTCACATGCGGAATGCTCAATGGAATTTACATTGTATTCCGGTATTGTCTCGAGTTGCCAAAAATTTGACAATTGACTGTCTAATGCAGCATGAAAACTTACTGGACGAGGTTGAGACTGTAAAGCCCGCATTGGCCCCCCGAGTATCCAAACTAATTTGGTTTCTTGCAATACTGGGCCATGGTTTGATAATATGTGATATTATTTAGTTAAAGAAATTTACTGGTTATTTATTGAAGGTGGTAAGCCAGTAATTACAAATTTTATGCCCCTGTTGTTCACTAACTGAATGAGTAATCATTACGATTTTACTGAGACTTGGGTTTATGTTGTCTTTTGTTAGGATTTGAATTTAGTGGTTTGTTAACTCAAGAAGTTTTGGGGAGCATCGCCATAAGGAATCACTTGGTGCCCAAAAGTTTAGCTCTATTCTTTTCGAAGGTAAGTCGACTTTGCCCTTCGTGCGAGTTAGTTGGAGGGATGTTTCCGTTTTATTAGGGGCAAAACTTAATGCAAGAAAGCATTGTAAAATTGAAAAATATAGAAAATTAAAAAATAAACAAAAGAGCTAATTAAGTATAGTCATTTATAACTAAAATAACAAAATTATGCCTAGCGTACCGTATTAGGGAAAATTGCAAGGTGAAGTTCAGCAATTGCTGCTCTTCCACCTACCCTAGTTGTTATTAAATTTATTTAACAACCATGCAGTTGAGTCCAACACATGTTAAAAGTGTGTTACTTTAATGAGATATGAAGGTTAATTAGGTACATATAAAAAGAAAAATATTGGAAACGCTATGTGTGCTTAAACTTTCATATGCCATAGATGAAACGAAAACAAGCGTTTTGAACTTTCTGAATTTTGTTCACAGTCATCTTGTCAAGCTGGGTGGTAGACTGGAATATAGTACATATATAAATTGAGAAAATGCAAACACTTCGGAAAGTATTTTTTTGCAATATTTAAATATGACCTATGAAGATATAATTTCCTAAGATGCACATAGCCCAGAGAAATGTATTTCGTAATCTGATCTCTGTAATGGAAAGTGTTATCTAAAATAGGAACGAAACTTTTTACTTTATCTACCACAGGTATTCTCACATGATTAATATGAATGTTTAAAGAATTATCTAAAAGAGTAGTACATACATTTTTATTACCAAGCAGTAAGACAGATGATTTATCTAGATTAATTCTCACGAAATGTTGTTGGGAAACTTAGTAAATATACTGCAAATCTGAATTTATTTTATTTATTGCTGCATCAAAATCAAGCATGTTAAAAGAGCAGCATAGTTGAATGTCATCCGCATACATATGCGTTTTGCAAAATTTTATATTAATGAAAGTCTACGTATACTATATTGAATATAACAAGGGTTTAAAGTGGAACCCTGGGGAACCCCTTGCGTTATTGGTAATGTTTCAGAGCAAGTATCCTCTAACTGTACCATTTGCGTTCGACCGGTTAAGTAGTTTGCAACGAAAGCAATAGCTCATGATTAACGGTATCAAAGGTTGTACTCAAGTCCAAAAGAACGAAAACGGTAATTTTACCTTCATCAGAAGTCGGTAGAATATTGTATGACATTTAGCAGAGAAGTTGCATAGCTATATCTGGACCTTAATTCAGATTGTACTGCAGGTAGAATATCGTTACTATCATTACTGTTTATTCATGACTTTCTCCATAACCTGTGACAGTGCGGGAAGCAAACTTATCGGCCTCAGATCTTTAAATTGTGATGGTTGTTTAATTTTCGGTATTAGTTTGACTGTGGTATTCTTCCAGCACTGTGGAAAGATACCACCGATAATACAATAATTAATTAAATGAATTAATACATTATATCTGGACAACAAAACTTAATCATTTCAATATCTATGCCAATACTACTCAGAGCAGTTGATTTGAGACCTAATATAATTTTCTGTATAGTTTCAGAATAAACTGTTGTAAAAATAAGATTTAAACTTCTATAGGCATCACTGTCGTACATTTCAAGGGTAGGTAGGTTGACATTGGCACTATTAGAAATATCGTGTATTAATTTTGTTAGTATCCATTAAATTATGAGGAATTTGAATTTGTTTGGTTTTACAAAAACCAAGGGTACCAACCGCTCCACAACTTCCTCACTCCTTCATTTAAAGTTTTTTTAAATTTACCGATCGTTGATAAAATATTGTACGATATACATGCGTAAAGCATCGTTACTTTTTTCTGCCCGTGTACAAGAAAGGGAGGAAAATGTTTATTGAATAATTACATAACAATTTCTTCATTATTTGTACTGTAAATATTGAAAAGCTGTCTATAACTGATTTTTAAGCTACCTTGATCATACCAAACGAGCTTCTTTCACATACCCAAACATGGTTTACTGACAAATACATCCATCTCTTCAGCCATTTTTATTTAATTCAATTAAAATCGCATAATAGAAAATCTAGTTAAACCTCTTCTGGTAGCTGGACAACAATAAATCGTTATGTGATATTAAATAAACTAAAATCACTAGGTATACAAGGGATTTATGCATACAAATGCAAATTTGTTCATTTGTTATGCACAAGGTGGAGTACCAGATTAAAGTTCTACTAGAGTTTTGCTGAGGCTAAGGTCTTCCAACCCTAGCAAGAGATCTTGTATCTGTTTCACATCGTAGTAACATAGAATCTCCAGTTTTATATTTCTTCGAAAATATGGCATTCCATATCGCTTTCTATCAGCATTTTTTATTTTTAAAAACCTCTCCAAAACCTAAGCTGACACTCACAATGGGATCAGCGGTCAGGATCAAAAACTAATTTATTTACTGTGATTGTATCAATCAACGTTTGAACTTAAATATGTCATCCAAGTATCACTTATATTCTAAAGAATTTTAGAAGGTTAACGTATTTCAGTCAAGTAATGTACGGTAAACATGGCTTTTATTTTATGAAGTTGCTACTACCTACCTAATTTACATACTTACGCAAATTTCATTAACAACTCTGTGGGCAAATATTGTAAGGGGCATGCCTTGTATGATGATTAGAGTAAAGCATCAAATAATACTAATCAGGCTTATTACAAGGATTACGTTTATTTAACCTTGTATTTGCTATTCTTTATTATGAAAATTTATTGTGTAGGTGCTTTAAAAAATACTAACTTTACTATGTATGCAGATGACTTGGAAATAATTGAAAATCTTGTGAGACGAGGCACACAACTAATGATTATACAGGATGTCGCATGACTCGAGGTCCATAGCTTAAGGGTATGTTATTGAAGTCATTTATAGTTAAAATTGCTTAATAAACGTACATCCAAAAATGCGTCTAACAGAACTACAACCATTGATGAAATGCAAAATGAAATTTATTTAACTTGTTTATTTAAAAATGTATGTACAAATTCTGTTCAAAATTATATCTTGCAGCTTACAAAATCTGGCCCTGCGCAAAATTGATATAACAGCTCGCCCCTCAATGTCAGGAGAATTTTTTATTTGCGGTGCAGCATCCATAATTCAGTTCACAAGTTCATCCCTATTGCGAGATTTTTCTGCATAAACTATTCATTTCATATGCCCCCAAAGAAAGTAGTCAAGGGGTGTTAGGTCACGTGACCTCGGACCACCTCTCCGATCCAATGGACATGATATGAATTATTTAAAAATGCAGTTAGCTCTGCTAACTCTGTTTCGAAGAGGAACGTTCTCCATAAAAAGGGAAAGTTCTTCTTGTAAAAAATGGTGATAAATCTCGCTTCTTAAAAAGCCCCTTCCATAACAGAAGGTCTGACAGGTTGATCGTTAATCATTCCACACCAAATGTTTACCAAAAACTAATGCTGAAATTTTTTTTCGTTGGTTTTGTTTGAGTTTTCAATGGACCAGCAATATGAATATCGGGTATTAACGTATTATTGATACCATCTACACCAGTGGTTCCCAAACTTATTTGGCCTACCGCCCCCTTTTCAGAAAAAAAATACTCAGCGCCCCCTGGAAATCTACATTCTTTAAGCGGACGAACAGAAATATTTTGTAGTGGTAGCTTCTTGAGACTGATAATTATCGATACGAGTATTTCTAGGTAGGAAATTATTTTGAAGGAATAAATTAGTTAGCAATTAAAAAGTACAAGAAAGGATTTATACATTAAAAGTACAACATAAATATTTGAGAATTGTTTAATGAATGATATATTAGATACAGTTACTGTTAAATTGCGAATAGAATAACTAAACTGAAAACCAAACTCAAATGATTATCTGAAAAAGTCGATTATGAAATGTTATAATAAAATATACCATATAGAAATTTTGTATAGATTATTATTGCTAGAGAAAATGATATTTTTAAAATAAACGAATCTTTTCTGAATTTGTAACCTGTATTTTGAGTAAAAGCAAATTTGAATAATAAAAGCCGTGTATTATAATAGTATTTACTTTCTGGATGGTGTATTAAAGGGTGTGATAAAGTAAAATTAAAGAAACGGAGAATAAACAGACTGAATAAATAAAGTAATAAATGGTATGAAGAAGAATAAGAACATTTAATAATGGTAAATAGTCTTCATGGAATAAATAAGTCTGTAACTTGCATTTTGTGTGTTTATTTGGAAAATAATGTTACACTATATTACACAACAGATGAAATATGTACGAATGTTTTTTCTTAATCTTCTTATCTTCTCTTCCTTCTTTAAGCTTTCACCGCCCCCTTATTTTATTCACTGCCCCCCAAATGCACCCGAGGCTATTATCGCCCCCCTGGATCGTTCCAGCGCCCCCCTGGATCGTTCCAGCGCCCCCCAGGGGGCGATATCGCCCACTTTGGGAATCACTGATCTACACTGAAGGAAGCCTCGTCAGTGAATAAAATGTTGTCAGAAGATGCTGATGTTCAGTGAGCCAATGACAGAACTGCATCTGCAAATCTAAATCTGTTGGTAACAAAGTAATTCGGTTCCTCTTCGAAATTGGTGAATTCTGCTGAATACGCACCGATCTGGTACTCTGCAATTAGGAAATCGCCTCTCTACATCTGCTTGTCTTTCATTTCGACAATAACCATAGATGTAATCAATATCAGCGTATTCTTCATTTTTAAACAAGACATTTCACTAACTTTATAAACAATATCAGACTGACAGTTGTCAGTTGAAAAAACAAATGCTACTCATGTTTCTAATCAAGTGGCCAATCCAGATTTTAATAGTATTTTTAATGACTAATGTTTTTTACATTTTAGCACTTCAATGGTTGTAGCAATTGTTAAGCAATTTTAAACCACCAGGTCTTATAAAGGCTACTAATCTGACGTTAAATTTAATTCGCTGTTAAAATAAACAAAAGCGCATCAAAACGTTAGTGCTTGTGACATTTTATTCATTAGTAAACAAATTTTTATGCGCTTTTGTTTATTTTAACAGCGAATTAAAGTTAACGTCAGATTAGTGGCCTTTATAAGACTGGCTGTAAATAAATGACTGTAATAACACACCTTTAAGCTATGGACCACGAGTCATGGGCCACCCTGTATAATATTTGCTACATTTACGTTAATATTATTATATTTATTTATGTGTTTTTCACTAGTAATATGAAACTAATACGAATTTTTATTTATTTATTGTTAATTTGAGTTTTGTGGGGCAACCCAGTTTCCACTAAGCCAGTTTGCCAAACCACTTGAAATAAATGTCGTAATGATATGTTTGAATAACATTATCAGTTGCGATAACCTACTGTTATTATACTAACAATTTTCTAGTGTGTTGTTCTAATAACTGTTTGTGATTAAATACAAAAAATATTCCTATATTATAAATACATGCCTGAAACCATAACCAAATGAATACCATTACCACATCAACAATAGATACGTAATGCAGTTTCCTAAAACTGGTGGGGGTAGTGGAATGCACTCATTTGAATGTTATAATTTATATACTTTAAAAATATTGGTGATGCGAATAAATATAGAGTTATTATAATCAGCAAACTACTTATGCAATTTAACTTAACTTAGTAAGTAGATGGTTTGTTGTGGCAATGAATACGATTGTGGAACTAAAACAGTGTATTTCAACAGGAATTATTAATATTAAATCATTAATAAATATTTATTGTGTAAGGTACAGTTTGTCTAAACTTTCTTTTCCCAGGCATCATGTTTTTATGTAGCAAATACGTTAATGATCTCGAATGTTTTCTTGTTGTACTAACAAGGAGAAACAGATGCAAACATAATTGTAGATCACTTCCGTGATTGCTTCATACCCACATGACTTCAGGGAATATTCCTGGGATGAACTATAATGTAGAACTTCTAGAGCTAAACTAAGAGAATGTATTCATTCGTTCCCAAGGAAACCATTTACTACTACTACTACTACTAGAACTATTAAGTTCTACTGCGAATAGCTTACTGTAAGCTTATTACAGCACCATAAATGCGTGGATGTTCTATCGATAAGCATTATTGTAATAATGAAAATATATTTGAAACGTTTTTCTTTTTTCAGGACGTGACAGATGTTTGTGTAGGAACGAGTATCGGTACAATTACTGAACCGGACTGTTTAGGACCATGTGAACCTGGAACTAGTGTCACGCTCGAAGGCATTGTTTGGCATGAGACTGAAGGAGGTAATTGTATTTTAAAATGTCATTGAGTTTAATGAGTATCGCATTTACATATGCAACCAAGTGAAACATTATGTTTTGTTAATGACACATCGTTCATTCATTTTTGCTATAATTAGTAGTGTTTTAATCATTATCATACTGAATCACTGTGTATCATTCAAGACTTATCATTTTAAAGCATTAAATTATAGATGAATAGTTTCTGAATATTTGAAGCTACTATAAATTAATTAACATTTCTTTAATTTTAGACTAGGGGTTGTTCATATTCAATAAAAGTAGTTCTATGACATATTATGAGTGAATTAATTATATTTCTAATAAATTAATATGTTATTGGTAAATAAGGAAATGCAGAAGGTGTGAAATTAAAATTATACAAAAACTAATCAGAAACATATAAAGTGCATTCATAACTAACTGAGCCCTGGTAGTATTTCTAAAGATACATTTTATTTTGCCTTCGACATTTCTAAGACTAGTTGCATAAACAAACCTAAGCATGAGTTCTTATTTAGGGGATTACCCCGCCCGAATCCAGCAAGCAGCAGCGCACATGTGAATGCATGTGGTCAAAAAGTAGCGGGAGAGAGCAATGAGAATATATCGACCGATATATCAGCGTATCTGCCTCGATTATATTGGTATCGGCTAAAAAACTGTATTGGTCGATCCCCAGCATTAAACACTTTCTACTGTGAAATTGAATGAATCAAGTGGACAGACGAAGTTCACACATTTTAAATAACTTTGAACCCTCTCACAAAGCTAACAATGATTCATAGTTGAACAACAAAAGTTTTAATTGTCAAACTTTTGTTGAATATTGAATCATCTGAAGGCGGCTTAAGATTTAAGCAGAAATCGAATTATATGTAACACTAACCATGGTTTTATTTTGATATTAGTTGTAGTAATGCAACGTATAAGTAGTAATCTAAGTATTACATGTGTGTGCCGCATCAGTAAATCAACGTTAAGTATTGGGAGAAATCGAATATTCATTGCTTCAAATATAAATAAAACGAGAATCTCAATTGTTTTTATAAGCAATCCTTGATGTTACATATTCTTTTGGCCTAATAAACTGCAATGGAGGACCCACACATATTGTAAATAACAATGAAGACACTGTTATAACTTTAGACTGCTTGCTCAAGTCAGTGTATAATATTCATGGCACTGAATATTCCCTCAAATTCTACCATCTAAACAATAATAGTTTTAATTGCAACAATTAATGACGGCAAAGCCACAAGCGTTTCGCTGTTGTCCTCTAAATATTCACGAAAACCTCTTACACAGTCCGTATCCAATTTATAATGTCCACTGAGATCCCTAACTTCTTAGTTTCCCTATATCTTACTGTCTTCAGGCCAATGTCGACGATCAAATACTTCTACAGATGTAAGTTTAATGTATCATACTCACTGGAATCTGGTACTGTTGTTGACACATGAGCTTCCTAGTTGACCTGCACCTTTGTAAAATAATAGTTCCTTGACAGCTTTTTATGTTTCTATAAATTTTGGTCCTGGATCTTCTGCTATAGATTCTAAAACTCGAATCTGTCATGTGTTTAATTTATGGGCTTCAGGAATCGCTTTACTGTGCTTCTGAAATGATATACCTAAATTATGAACAACAGCTGTTTCAGTAGCCCGTTCTGTTAAACCAGAATATTTTAAGCACTTTACAGACTGTCTTAATTTGCCATTCTCATATGCTTATAAAGAGCCGTATAGATTTTCCAAACTGCCTTTACTGTGCTCAAACTTGATAAGGCCCAGCGTGTACTTGAAATTCTACCACTAGAAAATACTTTCAGTTAATTTTGGTTTTTAGGAGCCGCTCTGTACAAATTATCTAGTTTGTGAATAAATATTTTCAAGTGGTTAATACCAGAGGCTCCATTTACCAAGTCTCCGATAGCTGATTATGAACAGGTGATTTGAACAGTGCCACACAATAGTCCGGATATTTTGTTCTTTAAAAGTGTCGCTGCTCCTGATATTCAAAAAATACTCTTTCCTCATTGTCAACTAAGTTAAGGTTATCTAAAGTACGCGTCTCGAGCCAAATAAGTTGCGGTATGCTTCTCTAATTTAAAAATGGTGGTATGCCATACCTCCGCATACCCCCTCAATTCAAGGACCGAGTAATTTACAATAGATATTTAGCAGTAATATGATGTGCTGCTATATTTTTGATGCGTTTTAAAAATCATTACAAAACATTCATTTCTTATTAGTTAATATTATTCCTTGGGATTTTTGTACTGAGTAGTCTACGTAGGATTATTAACAACATCAAAGTGTGCTGGTAACTATTATTTTAGTATTTAGTAATTCTATTGTATATGCATATTGTCTGTGTATTCTTATTGTGAAAATGGTGCTCGTAAATAAGTAAACAATAATAATAATAATTTTATAAAATAATAAAATCACTGTTAGTGTAAATTAGGTGTAGCCTCTATTTTGCCGTTATATTTAGTACTTGCTAATATCGAAATGTTTATCTTTTCATAAGTAACTTTTAAAAATTATCATATATATTTCGGGTCAAGTACGTTGTGCTGGACCTTGAATTACTAACTAATTGATATTATAAAGAATAGTACAGAGCCATACAACCTCTGAAGTGAAATAAATTCAAATTATGTGTTTTATAGACATCCTTAATGACATGAAAACAGAATATCTTACTATTGTAAATAAACTGATCGTGTTTATTCTGTTTTATATTCAGCCACATACCTATGACATTGCTTATGTGTACGTGAACGTTGCAGTTTGAGTAAATATTTTCTATTAATGGAAGTCCATCATTCATAAAAACCAAACAATTATGTTACTAGCGCTGTGATATTATGTTCTTTTATAACAGAGCTAGTTCTAAAAATGAGTTCAAAATTAGTGCTAATGTTTTTTCCTTTGAACAAACACTTTTGAATACAGCACACAAACAAACAGATTCATTGGTTTTTCATAAAATTATTCAGATTTTTTCCTGAGCATTCTTTTAAAATTCACCCACAGAGCAAGACATAATCATTGCACATTTTATGAAGGATATGTTATAGGTATTGTGTTAGAATATACAGTAAGTGGCCATTGAATTTGTACTATTAAAATGTGTATAGAAAATAATTTTCACTAGTCGTACAAGAACAAGATATCAATAAATTGTAGCTAAACAAGCATATTTTTCGTGCTTTTATATGTTACCGTTAATATTTTGCCTTTTTAAAAGTATCTGTTTAGGTTAGAGCAAATGCAGTTAGAACTAACTTTGAGAGTAATAAGAAATATTTTGATTTTTGTACTAATTAAAAGTGTACTTGACATAAATATGTTTAATACTCACATCAAATTTATTTCTTTTAAAATTATGAAAGCTGTTGATTCAAGCTTTAAGGGACATTTTTTCTCTTTGACAGTTTGGCCCTTGAAGGATGAGAATTAGATACCACCATGTGTATTAAAAATACCTTTTTGTGTTAGATAAAGATAAAAATAATTCCAATCGTTATTTTAAATTGTATTATATTTTCAAACATTGGCACGGAACTCTGGCATCGAGCAGAATCAGCTGATATTAAGTAACATTGATGATGAGACGAATGTGACGGCTATCAATATGAAGGTCTCTTTTACAGGTAAAATATAATTTTGAGCACGGATGATGAGACGAAATGAATGTTCTCAAGCCTGCAAAATGCCAATTAGCGCTTTTTAAAATTTCATACTTTAATGATTATTTTGTATGCCTTAAACAATACATTTGAAAAATTGTGAAATATGTGCTTCCTTATTTTTCTTTTACTTTTATATATTTTTGTAATTAAGATACTATAAAATATTATTATTAAAAAATCGTGGAAGTGAAACTCATTTGGTAATTTTAATATATTTAGGCATATAAGTATTGTTGAGATAAAATAATTTAAAGACGTAATATACAGTTGAACCCCCATTCAGTGAACTTGTATTTAATGATTTTTTTTATTTAGTGATGATTTTTAAAGGATTTTGATCTTCGGGCTAAATTGCGTGTTAAAACACCTCTAAATTATGATGTTCAAATTCTATATAATGATTTTTTCTAACAAAATTTTACCCAAGTACCCGAGTACTTAGGAATGCAGAGAAGGTTTTGAGCAGATTTTCTTAGAATTATTTACCTGTCTATACTTCTACCAGTACTAAATTGTAAAGCAGATTATAGGATTTCTTAGAAGTTTCTACAGTACAGGCTTTCACTAATGTTACTAAGAATTCCCTCCATTTAAATGGATAAATTGTTGGGCAAATTATAGGATTTCTTAGGGCTTTCTAAATGCATTTTAAATTTTTGAAGTATAAATTCTATATAGTGAAGTTTCTATATAGTGATGTTTTTGTGGGGATTTTTGAACATCACTATATGGGAGTTCGACTGTATATGTATAGTAGATTTCGTTTATAACAACTGCCATTATATCGGTAAATCTCTAGAAACAAACACGTTATAAATAAAAGAAAACAACGCAATGGTTTGATTTCCAAAAATTTTGTTTTGGTTATACTTTTCTAGTTTTGAATTATGAAAAATGTTTCCATTATTATAGACGATGGCTAAAATTTGTTGCGCTCAGCATCATCGCTATTTATTTGAGCGTAGATATTTTTAAAAATTTGTCTTTTAGTACCAAATGTGTATACTGTACGTACTTACATTGAATTCCTTAGCTGTAGAAACATTTGACTCTCCAGCTTCTAAACACAAAACAATTGCAGCTTTTTCCTCGATGATAAACGCTTTCCGCGTTAACATAGGCAATTTTTTATGTGCTCACAGTTTGGTGGGGATACATTAACAACTAAACACCACGCCACCATGCTTCTTTTACCGTTCCTGCAAAAATTGATAATTCCTCGGGAGCTTTCTGGAATTTTTCCACTGCTTATCGTTAATATACCGGGTGTTGACGTGTGCTGCGCACCACAGGAATTTGCATAGTAAATTCTTTATGTTCAAGTATTTGCACCCCTAATTATTTTAGAGCTAAAGTATAAATACATGTTTTATAGAGAAAAAAATACTGCATCCATCATACTTTTGCTAACAATTTTCTATTTTCTGGAACTGAAAGAATGCAAAAGATCAAACTAGCACTTTTACAAAAATCAGTGATAAATTATCGAAACAAGCCAATCCATGTACATTTGTTTGTCATTGCAGTTGAATTTTGCATTTTCAGATTATTATAAAATCATAAAACGCATAATGGAAAACAATTTTATTTATTTTAACACAAAAACAAAATCAAATTAACTGTTCAAATAATCCACCATTCGCTGCTGAACAATTGCCCAACCTGTCGTAAAATTCTCACCTAATATTTGCCAATTGATACTGACTTATTTGACCATTCTTCGCTCGAATACAATTTTTTAGCTCTTCTAGATTTTGAAATACTCATCTAGAGTAAATTTTGATTTCAAGTGTAGCCAAAGAAAAAAATTATTTGGTGAAAGATCGGAGGACCTAGCAGACCAATTAATTGCATAATTTGCACCAATCACCCTATCGAAGAAACTGTTATTTAAAAACTCGTGCACAACGTGCAATCATCTATCTGAAACCAAATCTCTTGGTCTCGAGCAACTTTGACCACCGCCGGTGCGACTTCCTCGTCCAACAAATGCAAAAAGTTTATTTTACGATATTTGTCTTCTTTCTTCTTCTTCTTTGTTTTAAGACTTTTGTCTTGTTTTTTTCTGTTTTGCTAAGCCTCTTGAGCTCTTGTAAATCTTACTACATCTTGCACTTTAAGTTCTTCTCGTGTTGATGTGCTTCTTACTTGATCCCTTAAGCTTATTCCCTTAATAGTTCTTAAAGTTTTCATTTCTATAGTCCTTTGTATATTTTTTATTTTCGGGTTTCTGCTCGGGTCTCTACGGCGTATGTTAACACTGGTTTCACAGTGGTTTTGTAAATGCGGACTTTACTTTCTATGGACATATACTTATTTCTCCAGATGAGATCTCTCAGGTAGCCCAATATTCTTGAGGCTTTATTTGCCTGGGTTCGAACTTCTTGATGTAGATTTTTACAGCTCGATATTTCAACTCCCAGGCGATATTTGTCTTAAACTAATACTAAGGTATGCGAAGTACCAGGTAAACACTTTAAGGAGAACAAAATTAATAATGAATTATTATAAATGTCGAACAGCAATAACAGACAAGCAAACAACACATTGTTTTTATTGATTTATACTATTCCAGAAAATGAGAAATTGTTAACATTAGTTTGAGGGGTGCAGTACTTTTTTCTCTACAAAAAATGTATTTACATTTCAGCTCTAAATAATTAGGGGAGCAAATAACTGAATATAAAGAATTTACTATGGTGCGTCCCGTAAGTCAGCACCAGGTATACTAAATTGTACTAAATTTTGGTCCGATTTTCGGTCGCAATATACCTTAAATTTTCGCCTTTATAACTGATATGTCAGCATATCCGAAGTCGTTATAATCGATATCTACTGTATTTTTTTCAAGAAAAATTAAAAAATCTGCTATTAAAAAAATTTCAACATTTTCGATAGACAGATTTTAGACGACACAATTTATTATTGTTTTCAAGGAAGAATACTCTACTTAAGAGGGGTTTAAATTGCAATAATTATTGCAATATGTGAAACATTAACATTTTGGTGCTACTGATTAGTTACCGTTTAGTTTTTGCCTATGGTTTAAGTGGTTTTTTCAAACAATTAATCAGTATATTACTTATTTATCATAATTTTGTCAATGTCATCTTGTAGTAAGGAATAAGATTAATTAATTTTTTTCAGAGCGAATGGCAATAAAATTAAGTAAAATGTGAGATGCAGCCCTGAAGTGTTTGGTTTAAATTTAAACATTGTGTTTTTTAAATCACCAGTGTGACTTTTGCAGGTGTGCTGGTGGTTAATGTTACCTGGAGAGGAAAAACATACGTAGGGACTCTCCTTGACTGCACACGCCATGACTGGGCACCTCCAAGGTAAGATTTTTATGAAGTTATGTTGTTTCCTAAATTAAATTCACATATTTAAAGATCATAAATATCTAATCGCTTAAAATACACATGCTCTTTGTAAAGCTGTTCTGTCCATAATATGTAAAAATGAGATAAAAAAATTACTAGTTCTATTTATTTCCATTACAACATATTTTAATGCAATTCGGTAGAAACACCACAGGGTATCTACCTAAACATAGTCATTGATGAAAGCTACTAGGACACTGTACATTGAAAATTTTGAAAAATGTATGAGTAGATATGAAAATAAAAATAAAGATGTTTGTACAGTGTGAGCGAAACTCGATGTCTCAGCTCTATTATAAGAAAAGGAAAAATGATAGACAAAATCTCAAACGAGGTTCTGAAATGGGATTGAGTAAGGTCCATTGTAAGCCAAATTTTCATATTTTTCCATATTTGGAAACTGAAGTAATGACATCAAATTTGTTTTGCCCGGAAACATACCTATATTTTGGCATATTTAAAAAGAGCTAATTTTTCTGAACACATTCTGCGAAGAAAAAAATTTGCTATCTTCTTCCGTTCGAAAATTATAAGCAAATTTCTAAAAAAAAGTATTATCAAAAATTCGCAATTGTCACGATTTAAACAAGTAGCCTTTGGAAACAAATAGCAAAGTCTCACCTGTCAATTGGAATAACACGTTCGGGGTATCTCTGGGCATATAACTGAACTGCTCTTCTAGAGTTTTTTTGAGATTCCCCATAAATTAATAACATGTCAATTTTTTCGTTGTGCGTGAACATTTTTCAAAGTCAAATGACATCAAAACAATATTTGTCAACCATTAGTTTAATTATTGACAGATGCGAATTTGCTATTTGTTTCCAAAGGCTACTTGTTTAAATTGCGAATTTTTGATAATACTTTTTTTTTACAAATTTGCTTATAATTTTCGAACGGAAGAAGATAGCAAATTTTTTTCTTCGCAGAATGTGTTCAGAAAAATTAGCTCTTTTTAAATATGCCAAAATATAGGTATGTTTCTGGGGAAAAACAAATTTGATGACGTCATTACTTCAGTTTCCAAATATGGAAAAATATACAATTATGGCTTAAAATCGACATTACTAAACCCCATTTAAGAGCCTCTTTTTAGTTTTTTTCTATCGTTTTTCCTTTTCTTATAATAGAGCGGAGACATCAAGTTCCTCTCACCCTGTACAATTATTTGTAGAAACCAAATATATTTGAGGTTGTCTGAATTATAACTAAATGTCAAATTTACAGGAAATTAAGAAGCAAATGACTTCTGGGATTGGACCGCGTCATTATTGAGGTCAAAGAACTCAACGTTTCACCCACTTTCGTAACGGGTTTCATTAGGAGGAAAAGCAAAAGAGCACAGTAACTCAACGTGTTAACCACGCCTGAGGCGAAACTCTTTTGTTTTTCCTCCTGATGAAGCCTGTTATTAAAGTGGACGAAACATTGAGTTCTTCGACCTCAATAATGACATGGTCCAATGCTGGAAGTCGTTTGTTACTTAATGACAATGGCCGTGAAAGCCTCCGAAACCATTACAGGAAATTAACTATTGTAATAATAAGGAGATTTTATATACCAGTGGTGGTTATCATTATTCGTCAATCAAGTTTTATAGATCTCAGTATATAGAGAATATATAAGAATTTCCCTATATGCGTGTTTTGGCATCTAGTTTAACTCAGCCCTCTTTGATGTATCTGTACATTAAATACGAGAAACACAGTTGTTAATTTATTTTGAAGTTGTTTTCTATCACATATTTCTGACTTTCTGAATTAAATGGTTTTTTTATGAATATATACTGTGAGAATTATGGTCGGTTGTTATACTGATAGATTAATGAAGTGTAATTTATCTGAAACATTCAGCATTGAAAACTTAGATTTAAAATACACAAGTTTTTGTTATTACAAGATTAATATGATAGAAAAGGGTTCGATATTTTTTTAAATACCATTTATCATGTTTAAATTAAATTATTTTTCCTACTCATGTGTGGAAAGTACTCACTTTCTTTACTCAAATGGATGAGGAAAGTGACCATTTTCTCAATTTTAATGTCAAATTGTGACATTCTAATATAATTCATGATTCATGATGCTTAATGAATTTTTGAAATATTTAAAATTAAAAATACATATTACTAGAGCGAAAGTTTTGAACAAAATTCAGTCTTGTCTTATAGTTACTATTAAATTAACAAAATAACATTAAGCAATTAGCACTTACATTTTTCGACTACTTTTAATGCAGCCTTGTGTCTGATTTTATCAATTTAGTTTTGCTGATAATGTGAAAAGAATTTTTCCTGAAATAATACTTTGTAAATATTTTCAAAGTGCTGAAATATGCAACAAACTATAAATTACATAGCTACATACCCTGTGTAATGGTAAATATACTGTATGGAAATATATGAACTTGAAATTAACTTACTATGTGAAAGATAAATTTTGTGTTTTCATAATTTTAGTTCGTAACAGTAACTATTCTGGAACCATTTTGCAAAATAGCAAATAGCGTGTGTTTGAAGAATTTGCTATAAACGAGAAAATCAAAATGCAAACATTAATTTAGTTAAATGGCTCATTAATGAAGTCTTATTGTACAGCTACAGAATTAATGTGTCACAATTTATTTGTTTTGTTGTGGTTACTTGTAATTCAAGTATTAATTCATTGTTTCAGATTCTGTGATTCCCCTACAAGTGATCTGGATTCTCGGACTCCAAAAGGACGAGGTAAGCGAGGGCGGGCCGCTGGTGCATCACCCAGCACTGATCTCAGCAACTTCACAGAGACACGATCTTCAGTACATAGTAAGTTGAGGAATGGTGGTATAAAAGGACGTCGGGGAGCTGCCAATGGGTCGGGTCCTTCAACAGCGCCATCATCGCCCACACCGTTCGTGCCTCCACGTCCGGAACCGAACAACAAACGAAAGAATCGAACGGTCGAAGAAGAAGCTGCCAGTAATGCCAGTGGTAAAAAGGCAAAAGTTGCTCCTATCCCCAATCCTAATTCTTCCTGTGGAAGTCCGCCTCCTTCTCCTATTTTATTAGAATGCCCGGAACCCAACTGTTCGAAAAAGTACAAACATATCAATGGGCTTAAATACCATCAGTCTCATGCGCACGGGTCGGCCGATGATGATGATACCAAAGATGTTACATCGATGTCTGAGAATGATGAGTCTAATATCGAAGCTCCAAGTCCAGTAACGCCTGTGAAGTCACCAGATAAGAGCCAAGATAGTCCTCTGACGCCACAAAAGAAAGATAGCGAACTTCCATTAGTATTACGAGGTTCTGGATTATTAGAAGTTCCCAGCCAACCAGGAACACCTCGTAGCACTCCACCTTCTCCAGGAACTCCACAAAGTCTTCAAGATTTGGCTACATCTGTAGGATCTCCAAGTGTGCCTCTGGTAGACACTAAAAATGTTGTAAAACCAGGTGTTCTCCGTTATAATTCTTCTGAAGAATTCCCTATGGGCGTTTTTACTGGAAATAAATCTCATGTTACAGGTATGTTCAGTTTATTTATCGAATGTGGTGTTTAGTAAGTGTTTCTTTAAACTAAAAATTAAAAACTGAATGTGAAAAACTTTTAAATAGCACCTTGATAGGTAAATAAATGCAATTTTACATTTAAAAAAACATTCAGACAGGCTTTCTTCATGTTATTATTTTTATTTTATTTAGTTTCTTAAGAAGAGAACATCAAACTTTAGCAAAAACTATTTTATCGTGGAGACACTGTTATAATTTTCTTTCCTGTTATCTAATTATAGTAGTGAGTTTTGTATTTCTGGTTTTAAAAGTATTTAATTGTTTCTACTTTAGAAAGTAAATCTGATAAAGTGAAACATGTCACAGCTGCTTTAGTTTTTCATAGAATCATACTGTACTTTTCAGTTTTCAGTTAGTTAACATGTGGAATTAATGATGATGTTTGATTACTTTAATGTAACAATAAATTTTAAATAAGAATTTTCTTATAGGAACGCCAATATCAGCAGTGAGGGCTGTTGGTGTACCAATAACACCTGAACAAACTAGTATCCAACAAACTGAATCAAGTGTTCCACTGCAGTCTTTTACAAACCAACTGCAGCCGCAAAACATACCTTCGCAAGTATTCGATCAACCTCCCACACTTCTCATTCCTGCTCAAAGTTCCCAGAGTTTAAATCAAAATCCTTCGCAACTGTCTCCCAGTGAACCTCAGAGTCCTTCCCAGTCTGCTAAGATTACCCAGTTTAAAGTAAAACCAGCATCGGCTTTAATGCCTGACGATAAGAAGGAACGAAATAAGCTTCCTACATATAAGAAGAAAAGTAGAAAATCGCCTGCTGGTAGTCCGCATCCTCCTCAGACTGAGCAGCCCGTATTTGGAATGGAACCATCTGGTAGAGATGAGGTGCAAAGTCCAGCGTATTCAGATATTTCGGATGACGGGGCACCTGTAATCGAGTCTGATATAGGAGATAAGAGCAAAGGCTCTGATAAAAAGACTGAATCTGGACAACCGATGTCCCATCTGCCTCAATACGGAATGTATCCTTTTTATGGCCAGCCTCCATATATCATGCCATCTGTACAGCAATCACAAGATCCTAATAAAGCAAAAGAACAGGATAAAGTAATTGAGAAAGCTGTAGATAAAGAATGCAAAAAAGAGGGTTCCGATTATCAACAAAAAGTTATCCAGCCACATTACTATAACCCCTATGGATACGTACCTGGATATCCATACAATATGGATCCTAATTTCGGTTCTGTACCAATAGTTCCAGAAGATAAAATTAAAGAAGAGAGAATAAAGGAGAGCCCCAGCCCTGCAGATCATAATACAAAAACATCTGCGCCAATTCCTAATCCAATACAGGTGCCTACACCTGGTAAATTGAAGAACGAATTGTCGCTTAAGGAAAAACAGCAAAATGAAAATCATCAAATATTGAAAGAGAGCATAGAAATAAAAAGTCAAATGAGTCCATACATGTATCCACGACAGCAGCAGTCGCAACATAATCAACGAGAAGAAGATATGAGGCGGTTTTATGTCTATTCGGATCAGCGACGGAAAGAACAAGTAACTGATCACAAAAGTACTCCTACTAAAGCGGCTCCTCCTCCAGCTCCTAGTTTGAAACAGAAGGAGAAAGTAGAAGAGAAAAAGGAAAAGGATATAAAACACGAAGGTGTTAAACCCACTATGGAAACTCAAGGACCACCACCCCCTCCTACTTCTCAATATGCGTACATTCATCCTAGTTACATGCAATCTCCTCATTACGGTGCTTTACCATTTGATCCCAATCATCCTATGTATCGCGGTATTATGGTACCAGGTCCGTACAGTGGGAATCCTTATCTCCATCCTCAAATACCTCGTTATCACGCACCTGAAGATCTGTCTCGGCCCCCTCCTCCGACAAAAGCTCTTGACATGTTGCAACATCATGCGCAATACTATTCTTCCCATAAAATTCATGAATTGCAAGAAAGGGCAATAAAATCTCCCACTCCAAAAACTTCTGTAGCTAGTTCAAGCCCTTCGGGAAGCAATGGTTCGACACCAGGACAGCCACAAAATCAAATGGCAGGTTGTGTTACTTCTCAGGCTAGCGGTACTGTTTCTACGGGAGGTAAACAGACTCCAGGAGAAAATAAGGAATCGCGATCACCTCCACCTCAGCGACATGTGCATACTCATCATCATACACATGTAGGCTTGGGCTATCCTATGTATCCTGCCCCGTATGGAGGTAAGAATCTTGTTTCATATGATACTTAGTTTTATGTAGTAAATCTTTTCGAAATAGGTCTTTAATAAAATGGAATCTGTATGATTATGTAATTACTTTTTGAGTATTTTTGATAATGTGGTAAATAATTGAAATAAAATAAGTCACATTAAACCAATTCATTACCAAGTTATTCGTTCTTATGCAGTCGACCCTCAATATTAGGATTAAGTGCACAGGACACTTTCAAATGTGAAAAACCTTGAATACCTTAAGGCCTTGCAAATCATAACTCTTAATGGAGGCTGTACAAGTCTAAACAAATTCCGATTTACTCATTGCTGGGAAAATGGAAGTGAAACCGCGAATGTGGAGGGCCGACTGTATAATTTACTGTTCTTATATAGAAACTTAAAACAAATACCTTGTACAGGTTATCAAAGATAGCATGATTTCAACAGGACAAAAAAAATCTAATAAACGTTGCTATCATAGAATAGAATAGAATAGAATATATTTTCATTTCATAGAAAACAAATGTTTTACAAATACAAAAACAAAAAATCCATTAATAAAAATATAAGTTTGCAAATTTACATTTGTGTATTAACTACCCACTAAATTGATTTTAGTATGCACGATGGATTCACTAAGAATCTGTGTGTGCACACTACTACCATTTGAAATTAATAATGAGGTCTTAAAATTATGACATATACTTTTTTAACATTATGTAGGAATTATTTACAATAAATAAAAAATTTAATAGAAACTCTCCAATAATATTAATACCAATTGAAAGAAATCGTATTTTCTATTATCCAACTATTTAGCTTGTTTTTTATCCTGATATATGGTTTATTTCTAAGATCTGATGGCAAACCATTATAAAGCTTTGGGCCAATGTAGTACACATGTCTTTGTGTGGCGGAGTACGTTAAAGATGGCAGTGTAAAATTTTGTCGAGCAGCATTTCTGGTATTCAGCTGATGTATGTCATTTTTATAATAAGGCGTTTTGATCATGAATCTTATTACTGATTTTATATATAATTGTTCCAGAGTAAGTAATTTACTTTCTTTAAATATCAACTCCGATGAATACCTTTTGCTCTTAAAAAACATAATTTTTATAATATATTTTTGGCCTACAATAAGAGATGACACATAGGTCTTACGAGCACTACCCCACACAATCAATCCATAATTAAGCAAAGACTCAATAAGCGAACAGTAGACCATTTTAAGTGTTCTTCGTTGCAAAATATGTCTTAATTCATAAAATTTATAAATTAGTTTTCTAACTTTGTTTGTAACATAGTCAATGTGTTGTTTCCAGTTTAAATTTTCATCAATAAGAACACCTAAATATTTTAAGGACTGTTTTCGTTTAATATTATCTTTACAACTACAAGAGTTAGTGACTCAAAAGCGACACTCGTGGCAGCGCTGAGTAGCCAATTTCAGCTATGGCAGCCATATTGAAAGAGAGTAGATCAAGAATAATATGTTGGTGGCACTGTACAAGTAGGTCTATGTCAACTTCGAGGTTAGCAGTTTAGGTTTTGCGTCAGCCTTTGTGAAAACTGACGCAAAACCTAACCTGCTAACCTCGAATTTGACATAAACTTACAGTACCACTAACATATTAGGGAGTTAGGACAACACTGTTTATCCGTATCCGTACGACGTATCCGTATTGCAATACGTTTGCCTCCGCCCACTTTACGTATCTTTGTGCGGATACGTTTAACCTTGACGATAAACCGACGTAAGAAACTCAACGTTACGCCTGGCGTATTTCAGATTCGAACGCTGGTGTTTGGCAGAAAGTGAGGTTCAGTTTGGAAAGTGTCCCAACTAGAGATCCCGTATACGTATACGTATCCGTACCAAACATATGTATATGTAATACGGATACGGATAAACAGTGTTTGCCCTAACTTCCTATTATTCTTGATCTACTATCTTTCAATATGGCTGCCATAGCTGAAATTGGCTACTTGAACATCAAAAGTGCTACCGCGAGTTTCGCTTCTGAGCCCGTTAGGTGTTTATTCTGTGAATAGCTTCATAACTAAGATACTGAAGAGTTTGTTGTACCTGGAAGATGTGCCTCTTGTATTTCAATAACAAGAATGGTATATGTACTCTGGTCACCATGGTCTGCAGATTTAAATCAATTAGATTTTTGCTTGTAAGGGTATTTAGAGATTGAGAAACACAGAATTTTTGATATCCGGGATGAATTGTGGGAACAAATAATTCAAATTGTTGATAATATTAATGGCAATCATAACCTCTATATATTAACACAGATTCGTTGTCGTACAGTGTTATGTATTCAGTGTAACAGGTTCTATTTTGAATTTTTAATGTAAAGATTATTTAAATTTTTCATGTTCAAGATTATTTTATTGCAATGAAATAAAAAATAAATACAATAGGTCTACTACTTTTTGCTATTTCGATATTAACAATTGTGCTATTGTACACCACTTGAGTCCTTATACTCAGAATCTCTGTTACTAAGCGTTATAACGCCCATGTGTATTAGGATATTTTACTTCTTTTGGTTTCTCAAATCCAAATCAGGATACTTGAATTCCCAAAATATGATAATTTGGGCTGCGGAAAACCCACATTCCTTCATCCACAGAAACTTGGAGTCTTGATTGGCATTAGTTGAAGACGAATTGTAGCACCAATATTTTTCCAAGGAACTATTACTGCATTACGGTGGTACATTAATAATTGCCGATAGTAAATCAGAACATGCACTCGCACTAGCTCAAAGGAAGGGCGTAGATGACTTACCTTCAAAACTAAACTGTCGAAATCATAGGGGCGCCAAATGGTTTCAAGCCCATGTTCCCTCGTTCATTTAAGCGAACAAACCATTAAAATCGCTCAAGGTAACAATACAACATAAACAATGAAAACCCACAGTTTGATAAATCGTATAATGTTTCAAATAGATCATAGATTAATAATAGGGGGAATAAAATCGACTTGTAATTACTGGCGTTAACGGACAATAACAATACTAGCACAAAATAAATATATCACATAGGAAAATATCACAATCTTAATTAATCAAAATCTGAACAGGGTGCATTCGAAAACACAGCTGTCGCTGAGGGCGTGTAAAGCTAATTTTTAGAATGATTTACTTTCAACTGTAAGTTGGCCGAAACAAGTACTTTAGTAACAACCCGAATACTAAGTGAATGACACAGCTGTACTGCGTTTCACCTTTAATGTATTAAATTAGCATCTTGCGTGTACTCACACATTCAGATATCTGTATGTCGTAGTGGTATACCAATAATCTGTTATGGTACAAAGGTACGTGAGTTTACCCTTCACTTAGCTAATGTATTAGCATGCAGAGCTACGTTAATTATAACTGAACTAACTCAGCTTAAAACTGACGGTTCATTTAACACACCTGAATTACAGTCCACTACAACAGCGTAGGGATGTTCGATACACCGAAAAGTACCGGTACAATGGTACCGTATCGTATTGATTTAAAAGTATCAGTTCGAGGCAGTATCGTATACAGAAGTACCGGTACACGAAATACCAGTGCACATTCAATCCAGGATATAATATAGTAATAGTAATATAATAATAGTGGCAGTAACAATAAAAAAATCAACAGAAAATAATTACAAAGTCAGTATTAGAAATACATCTATTAAATAGTATACTAACTTTTATAATGCTTAAAAACTTAAAAAGTAACACAAAACAGGGTGTCTAGCGACCGGGAATTCCTGGAAAACCGGGAATTATACGGGAATTTAAAAGTGCCCTTGAAAATGCGGGAAATATGCGGGAATTTCTTAGGCAACCGGGAATTTTTGTATCAAAGGGAATTTGCAGTAATTTTTGCCATTTTACGGAAATAATAAGCGAAATTTTCGTAAAAATTTTCGGATTATCCGGAATAATTGCAAAAATGTACGGGACGCGCGAAGACAGGTGGTTGTTTTTTTTTTTAATGAATACCCGAAAAAGTCAGACCGGAAGACCAGAAAGTATCCGGGAATCCTAATAAAATGACCGGGAAAATACGGGAATTATACGGGAATTTTGAATGCCATATCTGCTAGACACCCTGCAAAAATAATCACTGAAACGGATATTTTCCAACCAAGTTAGTTTCATAAAAACAAATGAAGTTTTTATTGGATATCTAATCCAATTTAATACAATTTGTTGGGATACATGAGAGCTCCAGTCCGCCAGAATTAGTCATTCTCCTTAGAATTTATCAATTACGATTTTTCTGTACCAGCCGAAACCCGAAGTGTAGTACATAGACATGTTACACAGGAAGATTTCGGCTCAACAAAATCATTTTGTTTTGATTTTTATTGTCGAGTTTGTAGAAGCTGAAAATTACTTATTGAAAGTTATCGACGTTCGACCGTCTCACCCTTACTCCCATAGAACACTAAAAATAAATATCAAACAATCTCATTGAAATTGTTTCATTAATTTTTATGTTAAAATTTAAAAAAATGAATGAATGGTCAAAAGATGAGTTATTGGAACCCAGGCGGCAAAAACCGTGGATCGGTCCTGACGATACTGACCAAAAATAAATCGTATCGTATTGTATCGCTTGGGTGAAATACCGGTACAAAATATCGAGTATCGGAAGACAAAGTACCGGTACTTCAAAATATCGGATCGTACCGCACATCCCTACAACAGCGGTAAAACCGCTAACTTTAAAGTTTAATGCAGATATGAATTACTAAAATAAGACAACAAACGGCGAGGCCCTTAGGAACTCCCAGCGGTTACTGGCAACACAGCAGGCTCATTTGGAGCTGCATGAAAGGTACCGGGGCCAAAGCAAACAACCACATACTAAACGGCACGTCCCTTGGCCATACAGTAGGTCTCTGCTTTATTCGGGGCAGTTTCAGCCCGTAACTTGAAGGCTAAGTATATACATACCAAATGAGCAATTTGAATAAACAAGGATGAGATGGCTTACTAGATAATTTCTGCCTATCCTACACCGACAATGTGCTCGGCCAACAATTTCAGATTTTCATGGCTTAGGGCCGAAAATGTGGCCAAATCGCTTATGCTGCATACGCCTGACGCAACGGTTAATTTCTGCAATCAATTAATCTAATTCTGCCATGTTCACAGAGCACGATGATTTGACATTTTTGTACCGGCAAATAGAACAGTGTTTCACCTTTGTGACATATTTAAAAAAAATGGAAGTGACGCTAAACTGTATCGCCATCTAGCGACAATTAATGCCCTCGGCGGAAATAAAGGCAGACTACATAGGGAACTGTCTTTAAGCAGAACTCTGCCGGTCGGCGCGAACTTACTTTGACATGCTAGTAGTGTTGCCTACACGCTGGGCGCTTTTGCCTGTGCAATTACTAAATAAATTACAAAATAACAATAAATTGGTCTCAACGGTACTGTCATGAAATTTTAGAACAATTTTTCAATCAATTGGAACGATCAGGAACTACAGGAGGGCTACTTTCAGCAAGATGATTCACCAGTGCATTTATATTTCATCCAAGAATTCTTTGGAGACAGATTAATAAGCAGGAATACGCCGATCTCTTTTCCACCTCGATCTTGCGATTTGACGTCACTGGACCTTTGCATTTGGTCTTGGCTAAAAAATTCCATTTAATAAACTGAAATACAGGACTTGAATGAACTTGCAATGAGAATAACTGAAAAGCGTAATGAATTAAATAATTTACCCAATATGCTTGAAAATGTGTTCCGAAGTCTGACAAATAGAGCAAAGTTATGTATCGAGCAAGGGGGCGGGCATTTTGATCACTTGCTGTAAATTTTCAATATAAAATATCAACATTATGTTAACAAAATACTTCTAAGTCCCATTTCTAATCGTATTATTTAAATCTGCAAAAAAACAGCTGTCATCTCAATTTTTGACATAACCTTCAAACTTAAAAAAAAAAACACTGTAGGTATTATATAACGTGTTTCTATATTAGTGCAGTTTGAAAACTTTAAGGAATACATAGAACTTATTGGATCATTATAGTTTGTCATTTTAACAATCAAACGGCATTGCGGTATACTAGAGGAAGGAGCTAGAAGATGGAGGTTTAAAAATATTTGTGGCGATTCGCGAAAATTGATGTAATTTAACTTTTACAAAAAATTAAATAAAACAGTCACAATAATTTTTCCTCCTGGTTTTACGGAAACCAGCATTTAGTTTTGATGAGCAGCGTTTAATGACAGAAAAACGCTTCTGATAGTGGATCGAGAGGAAATAGAAGTTTTTCGGGTTCAACTGGTCATCTGCAGGCATGTGACGAAGAAAACAAGCCATAAAGCTTCGATTTGAGTACCACAGATAGTGCTTTCTCGTCAGCTAAAGCATTTTCAGCAATTAATTTAAAATTGAGAATAGTGCAACTTGGGACAATGCTATTGGTATAAGTTTGGTATGGGATCTGTAGATTCTGATGATGTTTGACAAGTCTTGCCTTGAACCGTCATTAACGCACACTGACCGGTCAAAGTTGGCCCCATTGCCCTTAGAGACACGTCCCTAGAAATCTTCCGAAACCTTAATTGTGTATATAAACTGTTGCCCCCCCCCCCCTCCCCTCTAACTGAAACCCTGGCTACACCCTTGTCCATGCCCCTTATTAAACTTGTTATTCTCTACTATAGCTTTTGCTCCATTGGTAGAAATTTTGATATTCAAGCTTGTAAATTGACATAACTTCTATTATCTTCTTAAATACATCTTTTTGCCTGTTGTAGTTATTAAAATTCTGTTATATCAATTTTTTTAATCAAAACCCCTTATAAAAATTGATAGTTGGGCTGTCTATTAAATCAGTACTTTTATCTAAAGCTAGTGAATAATAATCAGAACTGGAAATGTGTTGTTGTAAGGACTGTTTTCTATTGGCTGACATTTTATCAATTAATCTTATTATTGTTCTCCTTGATAAAACTGATGTTTTCATAACTCGGTACTTGCATTCACTTAGGTTCTGTGTCCTTTGTATCACGTGAGTTTTAAGTAACCACTCGCACCATATTTATTATAGCTGCAATCTGTGCAGCACAAGTTGAATATTCAGTTTTTGGGGGTAAACTACAGTATATGGTCCTGCCTATTGCGCATGATCAAAAATCGACCGTCGGGCATGAATGTGATCAGCGGTTCCAAAACAATGTTATGGGGCATTCGATTAAAAAAAAAACTATCAAAGGCTGCAACTAACCTAGAACGACATGGCGAATTGCTGGTGGAATTGTTTGAAACCACTGCTTCTTTACCTGGTGTGAATCCAACTAGCTTCGGGTAGCTTGTATGCACAACTTCATATGCCTAAGCCAAGATCTAAAATATTCACGAAAGTCTTCTTTAGGAACGTTGTCTAGAGCAGTGTTTCTCAAAGTGGTGGTCCGCAGACCGGTGCCAGTCCGTGAGCAAGATGTTGTCGGTCCGCGAAGTCGATTACTCGTAGTGATTTCGGCAGCCGACTCGATTATATTGTCAGTTTACCACGCCAAAATACAGGAATAGCATGAAGATTCATTACATTTCATGTGACGCTGTCATCAATTGAACCGCGGATAGAGAAATTGCCCATTTATCACATTAAGGCAGCTTTGTACATTTGTTAATAAATGTAGTGGTCTGTCATACATTAGTAAAAATAATACCGGTCCGCCACATTAAATAGTTTGAGAAGCACTGGTGTAGAGCATTTACAAAAGCATTTCTAGCGTCATAAGGACTGTCAAAACGAGTTCCACAAAGTTCAAGTTTGACTTTCGGTAAGAGGAAGAAGTCACAGGGCGCTAAATCGGGGCTATATGTTGCTTGTGACAATTCTTGGATTTCTGTGGTTTCTAGAAGGTCGATTGTGAGATAGGCTTTGTGAGGTGCTGCGTTGTAATAATGCAATCCAGAGCGAGGACGATTTTCTTTTAATTTAACAAACACAAACAGCAAGCACACTTTAGAGTACCATTTGCCATTGACCGTCTTTTGATCTTCTAAAGGAACAGTTGCCATATGGCCACTTTCGGAAAAGAATGTTGCCACCATCTTCTTGCTGATGCTGCGTCCACGTTTGACCTTCCTCAGAGGTTCTTCATCTGGAAATACGCAAAATGTTGACTGTCGCTTGGTTTCTGCATCATACTGATAGACCCAAGTTTCATCAAAAACTTTATGACTGTCACCATTCTCAAATTTGACAAGCATTTTGTTGCACTATACCACACAAGCCTGTTTTGGATCTGCAGTGAGTGAATGTGGCACCCAGCGAGAGCAAAGCTTCCTGACTTGCAGAATTTCATTGATAGGTGGTGAGGAAATCTTTATAGTCTCCTCTATGTGTTTATATGTGGTTTTTGGATCTTCTATCAGCACCTTCCTTACCACTTCCACATTTTCTACAGTCACTGTAGTTGCGGGACATCCACTTCCCTACTCGTCTTTTAATGAAAAATTTCCGCGTTTGAATTGAACAAGCCATTGGTAAACTGTTGCACGAGATGGGGCAAGATCGCCATTTGCTAAAACAAGTTAGTCCGTGCATTTGTTTTCAGTGAGGCCAACCGGTCTTAAAGTCATATAAATTCATGAAACGAACATGTTCTCGGTCAATTTCCGTGACTAATAACGCACTCAACTGAACTTAAATGGATATTTTGGTCAGATGTCAACTGATGCGTATGAAATTTGATTGTAACCTCACAATTACTTACTGAATTGACAGGTAAACAAAAGTTTGGCACATGCGTACAATTACGCTCACATCTCACTTGATTCCTATTGACCCCGTATTTTGAGTTACAATCTCAAAGCTGAAAATAAGAGTTGTATTTTCTTGCCCTGGGATTATAACAAAATGATATTCATTAAAAAATTATCAATTATTACGAAGAGAACATAATGATTTGAAAGATATACCAGGAAGAGCATCATATTATTTTATTTAACATTATTTAACAAAAATAGGAAAAGGTAACATAATTAGCAGGGCAGGTAATAGGTACCATTGCATGCAAAAGTATCTGGAACAAGTCGTATGGCTGATTTTTGAGCTTTCTAAGCTGTATGAAATTGGCTTATGCAAAATCTAGAATGATAATCTTAACTGACTGACACTTATAGTATTGTGACAAGGTTGCTCTAATATTAATAGTAATTTATTATACAAGACCATAAAAGGTTGATTTTATCTACGAGTCAAATCGTTTTAACATCAAGACGTTAATGATTCAAGAGTGAATATTAATAACTTGATCGTCGTGTATAATACAAATTTTTTTCTATAGCAGCAACTTTAACAATATAAAAAGAAAATAAGAAAAGTCACAATCACATTTTAAAATCTCAGTAGCTAGATTGGGTTGCTAGGATAATACAAAGCTGTAATATTTAATTTAAATAAAAGTTAGAAAATTATAGTTTTTTTTTTATTTTTTTTTTATTTTATTTTTTATTTTATTTTTTTTTTTATTTTTTTTTTATTTTTTTTTATTTTTTTTTTTTATTTATTTAGGATACAAACAGGATTACTCCCACTACAGTATCCACTTTTTTACAAAAAAATACAGTAAACTAGTATATACAACGTAATTATAGACAATACTATAACACTAATAAGTGTTAATTTATAAATTTAGTTTTTAGTAGTTTTTTAAGGTTAGTTTGACAAACAGTAAATAGGTCGATATCTAGACAATACATATTTGACAATCTTGACATCCGACTTACGGGAGAATTCATAGAACATTTGGTGTTAGAAAACGTTATAGAAAACAAGTAAGTATTTCTTAATTCTCTTGCAGGTATATTAAAGTTTATAAGAGATAGTAGTGCAGGACAATACATTTTATCGTTAAGAAGTTTGTGCAAAGTTAAGATGTCAGTGATAACTCTTCTGTTCTCAAGAGACACAATGTTGAATCTCCTGCAAACAGGAGAGTAATCACTGTTAATGATATTGATTTTTTCTTTGTACCCGAGACATTTCAAAAATTTATTTTGTATAGCTTCTAATCTATCTATATAAACCTTGTATTGAGGAGTCCAAATGCAAGAAGCAAAGTTAAGTTTGCTGAACACAAATGCATAATAGAGAACCAACATAGTTTGGCCGTTTTTGAAATATCTCGCTTGTCTATTAATAAAACCAAGTGACCTAGCGCAACTTTTAGCCACAGAATCTATGTGAGCATCAAAAATCAGCTTCGCATCGAATATGACTCCGAGATCTCTTATTTCTGAAACCTTTTTCAAATTTGTGTTATTTAAAACATAATCCCTTTGAATTACATTAAAGTTACGAGTGAAGGTTATAGCATAACATTTATCTAAATTTACAAACAAATGAATTTTTTGACAATATTCCTCGAAGTTAGAAAGGTCATTTTGAAGTTCCTGACAGTCAACGGTTCCGTGTTGAATCTGTTTAAAGATTTTTAGATCATCGGCGTATAGAAGAAAGTTTGAGTTCTTAAAACACTGTGCAATATCATTAATGTAAATAATGAATAATAAAGGCCCTAAGTGTGACCCTTGGGGCACACCTGATGGGGTTGTAAACATTTCGGAAGCAGAACCATTGACCGATACGAACTGCATTCTGTTTAAAAGATAAGAGTTTAGCCAGTTCAGGACGGCACCACCCACACCGACCAAGGCCAACTTTTCAAGTAAAATTCGATGATTAATTTTATCAAAAGCCTTACTAAAGTCGGTGTAGATGGCATCAACCTGAATCCGCTTATCCATACTGTTATGTAAGTGCTCCGAATAACACATTAAATTTGATTCGATAGATCTTCCCGCAAAGAAGCCATGCTGTTCGAAAATTATCTGGTTTTTAACTAAGGAAAAAATATACTTATAAACAAGTTTTTCAAACAGCTTGGCCAATACACAAAGTCTGCTTATCGGACGATAATTACTAACAAGTTCTTTTTGGCCGCTTTTAAAAATTAGTATTACACACGCCGTTTTCCACTTTTCAGGAAAAATTCCTGAAGATAGAGACTGATTATATAGCAAAAGTAGCGGAATACTAAGACCTGTTGCGCAATTCTTGACAAAAAGTGCTGGTAGGCCGTCGGATCCGCCACCTTTTTTAGGATCAAGTTCTTTCAGCCCAGCAAGGACCTCAGTTTCAGACAATTGCAAACAACTTAAACTATTATTGGTTTCATTGTCTGAAGCTGTGCCCAAATTTGACACCTGATTGTTATCTGGAGGAACAAAAACGCTTTGAAAATATTTAGCAAATAGATTACTAATGTCGGTGTTATTATTGGCTACTGAGTTTTCGTATTTCATTTCTGATGGAATATTGCAATTCTTTGCTTTCACGGAGACAAATTGCCAGAACTTTTTATTGTTAGTGGCAATTTCGGATTCTATGCGGTTAACATAGCTATCAAAATCAGATTTTATCAGACTTTTCGATCTACGTCTAAGCAATTTGAAACGATGTAGGTCACTGATGTTACCGTATATTTTCCATTTTTTATGAAATTTGTTTTTTTCTTTAACAACTCTAATGGTTGAACTTGAAAAATATACGGGAAATTGCGAATTCTTGTATCTTAAAGGAACGCGAACGGAGATTATGTCATTTAAAATATCGTAAAAATTTTTAATATTTAGTTCCAGTGAATTTGCATTAAATAATTTACGCCAATCAATATTCTGAAGTTCTTTATTTATTTCAGTGTAGTTGGCTCTTGTATAGTTAAAATATTGCTTAGAAGAAGGTATATTTGCTTTCTTAATTAATGGTGGAATAGATAAATAGAACTCAATGGCTGGGTGGTGCTTGTCCTCCAAGACAACAGGGCAAGTGCAACGAGTGACATTCTTAATAGTGGAGCTAGAATTACACAATATGAGATCTAAACATTTGCCATTATGATTTTGTATCGAACTAAACTGCATAAAACCGCAGTAGGAGAGAGCATCGATCACACATGTTACAGACGGGGTAATGTTCTCGGGAGTTAAAAATAAATTATTATTGTTGTTGTTACATACCCAGCTTAAGGACGGCATGTTAAAATCTCCGCATATGAAGACTATGCTATCTCCGACCTGCTGGTTTATCCATTCCAGTTTAGACGTAAAACTAGCGTACGCAATTTTATCATCTCCTGGTAAATAAACACAGCACATATAAACTTTAATCAAGCTAGTCACTTTCACGCGCACCCAGATATCTTCGGCATCACTTTGAAACTCAGGAAGCAGTTTGGCTTCCAGTTTTTTTCGTGTTATTTACGTTGCAAGCTTAGTAACTTAGCCTTTATGGGCGAGCCGGATAATTTTCAGGGAGAGCGACGTAGGAGTGAGCCCTGTAATCTGGTGAGCCCCAATAAAGGCTAATGGCAAGCGAGCCGCGTACAACGTTTTATTTCCTCTTGGGGAACATCCTAAAAATTAATATTAGTGATTAATGAAGGATGTGATTATTAGAAAACAAGCTGCTTGTAAAGTCATGATGGCAGCATTTTACAGGCACCTGGTCTGTAAAGACTCATTTACCGAGTCAGTTCAGACGACAGTAATGACCGTTTAACAAGTCAAGAGGAAATTGAACTACTTTATCTACCCTTGCTGTTAATGGAACACTTGACCTTTTGTTTTGAGTCGATTAAAGAACACTTTAGCATTTGCTATAGAAAACATAAATATATTGCCACGTTTACAGAAGCTAACACAAACAGTCCCATATATTTTTGCATACAATGATACATAAATGTATTAACTCGATACAATTAAAGTTTTGAATGTTGAAGGAACAATTTTCAAAAAGAATGCGTGTGCTAGTTTTGTTGAAACTTCAGTTTTATTTCTAGGGTTATTTTAATTCGTATTTTCATTTTGTTTAACCAGCAGTTGATCTAAAATTCTGGTGTGTGCAAGATGGGTAACTGCTGTTGATCGATGGCTGTGATTAGTTATTTTTCTTCGTTTTAAGTCGAGCCAACTTTCTTTGCAGTCTTCTTGGTCCGTTTGGACAATTCACAAACACCTACCGGAAGGTTTTTATATCAACCTATAGAATTGGCAAGCTTCCAGTTGGGATAAGGTGTGGGAAATAATTTGTCTGAGATAATATGTGGGAGACGTTTTTCCATCATTTTTATATACCGTGTGTCCACAGAAGTACGCACCATAGAGGTAAGATAATGCTAATAGAATATAAATATCAACCAGTGCTGTGACCACCGTCCCTTTTCTTGTACCATTTATAACAATATTGTTTCATACAGTGGCGAGTCAGAAGCCAGAAAACAACGTTTTTGCGTGCCGGCGATCACAGCATTAGCCGATCTTTCGATTCTATTTGGTTATCCCTATGGTGCGTCCTCCTGTGGACACACGGTATAAATGAACTGGACATATGTCTGGATCCGTTTCATTTGGTGCCAGCCATTTATTATTAGCACAACTTTTTTAACTTCCTTGGGCTGTCTGTAAATACTGAGTTATTGATTATTCTTCCTGTTTCATTACCATGATTGTCAAACTTTGTCCAAATACTTTTGCGTAGCAGACAGCACTTTGCTTACGCTTTTCTGGTCTACTTTGTAATTGCTTGTTTTTGCTATCAAGTGTATTCCTTGCACTTAAATTTTTGCGACCCTATTCCAGTGTGTTTTAATCACGGATTCTATAATCCTCGCCATTAGATTTGCGCATATTATACCTGTAATTTTTAAGAATTTTGGACATCTCTGTTGTTGTATTTGCACCAAACTCTATCTGAACAAAAATTTTGAGACTGCCTTTAGATACAAGTTTAATTGAAGTTTTATTATGTTGTATTGAACAGAACACTTTTAATTACATCAGCGTTGTTGCTGCTGATTGATGTTTGCTGCCATGAGTATTCATTTTATACTTCTTGTTGGACGAACCAAACTAACACAGTCAATGATATGTCTAAATTATCTTATTTGACAGGTGAAACAAAACCAAATTAGTTCATACCAAATCTATAATCACGTATCGTTATATGGTTAGTATGATACAAGGTCGTACTGGCCAATGTCCTACATTCAAGAGATGATGATTGGTCCAAAATGCCACAAAATATATTCGAATTGAAATCGAGGTCCGAAGGACGAGTTGAATTTGCTCCTTCGGTTTCAATGTTTCAAAATATCACCGATTACCAATCATACCGCGAATTTTATGTAGTGAGAGAATACAATGAATTGAAAAACTGTTAACGTTGGTTATCCTGCTGTCAATTTTAAATCTATGTCAAATTCGAGGTTAGCAGGTTAGGTTTTGTGTCAGTTTGTGTCAAAACTGACGGAAAACCTAACTTGCTAACCTCGAATTTGACATAGACTTAAAATTGACAGCAGGATAACCAACATTAAGGTGATACGAAGTTTTGTTTTGTATCACGGCTGTGGTACACATGTATCTAAGGGTTTTTATGCTTCCAATTGGTTTAAAAAGGGTCACGTGATTAATGAATTTTATTCTCAGCCATAATACCACAAGTGGTATGATTATGATCGGTGATATTTTCGAATTGAAACCGAGGTGCGAATTCAACGAGTTGAATTTGCTCCTTCGGTTTCAATGAGAAATATCACCGCGAGTTGTATTTAGTGAGAGAATACAATGAATTATGTTGGTGGCACTGTAAGTCTATGTCAAATTCGAGGTTAGCAGGTTAGATTTTGTGTCAGCTTGTGTCAAAACTGACGCAAAACCTAACCTGCTAACCAGTTTTGACACAAACTGACACAAAACCTAACCTGCCAGCAACACTTTTGCGTAGCAACAGACCACAATAAGGTAATATGAATTTTTTTTTGTATCACCGCTTTGTTACACATGTATCCAAGGGTTTTTATGCTTCCAATTGGTTTAAAAAGGGTCACGTGATTAATGAATTGTATTCTCATTGTAATATCGATAGAATATTGTAAATTCTTTTTAATTTTGATTTAAAGAACCTCTTTTCCGCACCACCACGATGGTAAAGTTTTTAGCGTCTTTTTTTTTTACATGGTTTCCCCCTGTAGACCTAATCCATGGGCAATATACAATTAATAGTGTATCTTGTGCTTTTGTTCATACAAAACAAATTGTGGCAAAGCTTGCGGTTGTCGGAAAGCTAGCCTCAAGTGTTTTGCCATATACTAGAAGTATGAAGAAACTTGTGAAAACCAACTGGACTCTCACAACCTGTTGATGAGGACGACCTTGAAGACAAGGCAGATTTTCAAGAGGAAATTGTTGTGTTTCAAAGTAAATATAATGCACATACAATTAGCGCTGACATTGGAACGTCTCCGAACGAACAAACTGACTATATTTATTTACCAGGACCTTCAAAGAATAGAAGAAACAATTTACCTGTGAAAGGCACAAAATACACTATTAATTGAATACTGCCTGTGGATTAGGCCTACAGGGGAAACCACACAAAACAAATATGCCATAAACTCTCCATGGTGATGCAGAAACGAGTTTTTAAATTGAAATTAAAAAATATTGAATATTACAATTTAGCGCATTGACTAATATAACGGGCCCTTCTAACATAGGTACTGACAATATAGCAACTCACAAGTTTCGATTTGGTACGAGCTAACTTGGTTTTGTTTCATATGTAAACTAATTTAGAAATGTCAATTGATTTTTCTAGGTTGGGTTGTGCGTTTTAAGCATAAAAAGCAACAAAAAGTATGTTTGGGATACACATTGATCATTACCATTGATACTTACATAACAAAATAGTATTATGCTTTCTCTGGTGTATATTTTAAATCATTATATTCTCTTCCTAAATATAATTCGTAGTACGTGTGATAATTTATAATTTTTTAAGAATATCATTTCGTTATAATCCCGATGCAAGAAAATACAATTCGTCCTACGAACTTGTTCTCTTTTGAGCTTTAGGATTATAACTTATAATATTAATTTAAAAATCCTTTATCTAATAGACTTGTCTGTCCGTCCGGGTGTTTCAGCAGCCAAACCGTAAGAGATAGAGAAAAAAGTTATTAAAGTTATGTTTGGAATGGTCATGTCAGATCAGGAACTGAATTTCAGTCTCTAACACTAATTATTATCTTAATAATTATCCTAATCCTAACTTTTTAGGTTAGATTCTAGGCAAATTTTATCAAGGCGAATGCGACTGGTAGTTTGCTACCAACAATGACGTCATATACGTACGTGTGGTGAATACACGTTCTATTTGCAAAACGGTCTTTTTTGTTTTATTAAATGAGACATTTGTCTCACTGGACTGCTAGTAATCTATAATAATCATACTACTTGTTGTATTGCCCCTGATAATAGAATTATATAATTAATGAAACAATAAAATACTGTAATATATTATAATATGATAAAAGTGTAATATTCTTCTTAGGCCCTGTTGTTCTTCAGGGGAACATAGGGCATCCGAGAATGTTTCATTGACAATTTTAGTATACAGCACTAAGGTTGTCGGCCTTATTACTTACTGTTTAAAACACTGCACAGCACTAACACTTTAAAGTGTAATATAATATAATTGCAATAAAATAAAACTGTATTATACTGTACTGTACTGAATTAAAAGGCTACCCTGCCAAATCTTGTATTGACCTACAATATACAGGCAAAATTACTTTTTAAAACACAATTAAAATTGATTGGAGATGTAAATTCAATCATTTATTGGTTTTCTGGTTCTCTTTAAAGTATGGCCTACAACTTTAAAATAATATTTTACACGTAACGCTATTTTCAGTGATGCTACGTTTGACATATTTAAGACAAGAAAGTGAATATCAAGTATAGTATGATTAAATAGTACATTGTGTATCTAGGATTAAAAGCATTCCCAGATGACTCTGGATATTGTTGGACGAGGCGAATGCCGAGCCCAACAACACAGGAGTCTGGGAATGTTGCTTTTTGTCCAAGATACACATACTATTTTTTCGCCGATTGATACGAGTAATCAAAAAAATTAGGAAATAGTACCCGAATATTCCCTGCCTAGAAGGGGAGTGTTATTCCTGTACAGTTTTATTGTAAATTACCTAGCAACGGCTGATGTAATGGAATGTTTGAATTATTCTTGTACAGTTTTATTGTAAATTATCTAGCAATGGCTGATGTAATGGAATGTTTGACTTTGCTCAACAAAATTTTAACAATAATGTGTCAGTTCTGATTGGCGGAATAGTAATTTACGTAACAAGTATAGAAAGTGGAGCTTTTCAGTACGAGTGAGATGTTTCCGGAAGAGGCCGTTAGGCCGAGTCCGGAATTTCGAGACGAGTATGGAAAAGCCACTTACATACGAGTTTCGTACAATATTTTTTCGTACACTAGCATACAAAACGGAATACTAAATTTATCCTCGTATATAGCAAATAAGTAGAGTAATATTAATGTAATGTAATATTATATGTGTTGTAACTAAGGAAACGTACGGCAAAGTGCTACTTTGCCGTACGAATACCGCAAAATACTACTTTGTCGTACGAATACCGCAAAGTGCAACTTTCTGATTAATAAATTGTACGGCAAAGTAGCTCTTTCAATGCTAGTGTACGAAAAAAATTATTTTCAATTATCATGGCCATGGAATAGTTATTAATTTATGAATACAACTAAGTCACTTAAATCCGGGCTCCGTAGCTCAGTGGTTAAGCATTCTGGCTACTGATCTAAGGGTCGAGAGTTTGATCCCCGGTCCTGGTGAGGTTTTTAAAAAAAAAATTAAAAATGTGGATGAAAACCTCTGCAGAATACCATCATTTGGAAGTGATGTAAAGCCGTGGGTCCCATGTTAGTACGATGTGTATCACGTAAAAGATCCCTTGCTAGGGTTGGAACTCCTTAGTCTCGGCAAAATTCTAAGTAGGACTTCGATCATATGACCAAAGCAGTAGGTGTCTAAGTTACCTGGTACTCCGTATGCCTAGACCTTGTCCATTGCAAACAAACAAGTCACTTAAAAATCAAATGTCAAGTTTGAAATATAAACGCAGTTGCATTCGTAAGTTAAACATTTCATGTTTTTGATCATACTTTATTAGAATTGAACTCCTTATTAGGTGTTCCAAAAGTTTAAATATTTTTCTGAATTACCTGGAAAATGATTTAACGTGTATTTTTGAATGATGTACAGGGTCCGGCAATGAAACGGGAAGATTTCGTAAATAATTTTATTGTTGAAAAATTTTTTTTTTTATAATTATTAATACATTAATGGGAAGTAAAAGAGTCGCCATTTGATTTACAATGTTAAAAAAATATATTTTTTGAATACTACATCTGCCAAATGTCCTCCGTTGACATTAAATTTATGCATTCTTGGAGTCGAGCCTGAAAGTTTTGCATCACTCTTCGTAGCATATCAACAGGTATTGCTGCAATCTCGTCACGAATTCGTTGTTTGAGGGCCGGAATTGTCCTGGGTGAATCAGCTCCAAACACTTTTGTTCTTAGGTAACCCCACGAAGAGTGATGCAAAACTTTCAGGCTCGACTCCAAGAATGCATAAATGTCAACGGACAACGGAGGACATTTGGCAGATGTAGTATTCAAAAAATATATTTTTTTAACATTGTAAATCAAATGGCGACTCTTTTACTTCCCATTAATGTATTAATAATTATAAAAAAAATAATTTTTCAACAATAAAATTATTTACGAAATCTTCCCGTTTCATTGCCGGACCCTGTACTTGCATCAGAGACGCGTAATTTTTTATGCACAATGGTGTTCCACCTCATTTGGCCTGATAGGTCAGGGAATTACTTAAACCATGTAATTGGTTGACATTGATTATTAATGATAATGTCGTAACTTTTGGTTATTAAGTGAATTTTAGACTTCCAATTCTAGTTTCTCTAAGCGACTTCAAAAAGAAGTTCCCTTTATGTGAAAAAACGATCAATATATCAACTTTAGAAAGTTAATATAAAAACACCCTCACCCTTATAAAATTATCTCCAAGTCCAAAAAATTTAGGTAGTACATATGTATGCAAAATTTTACCATATTTGTTGTGGATCGATTGATTTCTGCACAATTTTTTTTCTCAAAGAAAAACACGTTTACAGTGAAATCTCCCATAAGCAGATACGCACGGTGCCAAAGTTTTTATCTGGTTATTAGAGGCGTCCGCTTAAGGGAAAAATCCATTTTTATATTTACAAAAGTTGTATTATGCAAAGGTATACGCGCTAACAATACAGATAATAATAAAATAATTGAAACAAAGTTATGTAATAGTTGTTACAAAATCTAAAATACTCGTTGACGTAAGGGTTTTTTCTGACTGCTTATTATACTTTCCACATGTATTTCTAAATATTTTGACAGTTTGAATACTTTGAAGTCATTACTTTTTTTAGCAAAGCATTTCAAATTTTTCACTGTTAATGCTTTCGTGTAGGTCTTGATTACATTCTCACAAATTTCTAAGTTGCCATCGTTTTCTAATTCTGCCAACTGCACATCAACGGCAGCTGATTCACCTGAAATTTCGGTTACATCATCTTCCACGATTATTTCTTTGTAAATGTTTATAAATTCGTCAGGGTCGACGTCTTCGATTTCTGGGATATTTCTATACAGTTCAGCCACTACTGATACGGGTAAATTGTCCTCTGGTTCAAATTGATTACAGTGGCGTAACTTGATACCCGCAGACTCCGTGGCCGGGAGGCCCTGAGCCTAGTTTTTTATTCTTTCCTTCCATAAAAGCAAGCAGGAAAAATTCTTCCTATTTTTATTTTTATCTTAATGGGATGCCCACGCAAAAGGCAAAGTAGTTTTGAATTGCAGGCCTCTAAAATCAAGCGACATGGATTGTTTTGTAATAATATGGCGCATAGGGTAATTAAAGTGTCGAATTTCCTGCAGTTATAACGCTGATTTGAGTTGACTTCGAGGATGTCCCATAATTTTTCGTCAGATTTAGTTTAAAAGATAATTAACCAATAACACAGGTTTTATTATAATTATATGTTTGTACAAATTATATTCATTTAATAAACTATTTACAAGAACATTCAATAATATATTGAATGGGGTCCTGCTGTAGCTATTCGTTTTAAATTTTCTAAACAACCTGCAATTAGTGATTTTACACAGGAGTCGGGCACCTCTTGGGAATCATTCTTGTAAATTCTTTTGAAAGAATTCAGATTTTCCTTTTTTTTACGCCTTCCATACTGCTGCTTCACCAGTGCCCAGTACCTTTCGATTCCTCGTGAGACTGGGACATTGGGAGGATTTCTCTCCTTAGGTACCACATAAATACCCTCTGTTTTTAACGTTTCTAAAACTGCTGAGGTGTAATAGTATGTGGCTTTGTCTGGCCAGAATATGATATCCTCTGTTTTATAATACGTTTTTATAAATGGAATCAACCGTGCTTTAATGCACTCTTCTAGATAAATCCTACCGTTCATGACCTTTACTGCTTAGAGCCTGCCACACTAAATACTTTTTGGAAATTTTTCCGTCACTTTAACTTTAAGTTCTTGTTTACAGGCTGTTTTATCTGAACAATGATAGAACTTTAATCTCGGGACTTGAACTGAATCATTCACAAAATAAGACCAGTCATCCATTAGTAGAATCTTTCCACTTTTTAACAATATCAGTTTTCTTACCAAAAATTTAGATCGACTTTCAACTTTCGGTAGCTGCTGTTCCATATATTTTGGTGCAGATATTTTTCTTCCTGAGCATAAACCTAAGATGTCTCTTAATTCTACCCACAGTGGTTTTAGGAATTCCCAACTTTTCTGCAGCAGGACGAACTGAATACTTGACCGAATTTTCAAACATCTTCCTGATGTTGCGAATTCTCTTAGGAGTAGCAGTAGAAGGAGGACGTCCTGTATGTTTCCTTTCCATAACTGTTCCTGTTTCTAAATACATGTCAATTATTCCTATCGTAGTCGGGCAATTCCAACTTTTTAAAAGTATTTCCAACAAGAATATTTGTTTCCACCAACTTCATTATGATGAAAATGTGATTATTTGTTTACGTAAACATTCACGACTTTCTTTCCCCATGATTAATTACACACCCCAAACAATTATTTTTGGTTTTGACAGACACCAACTGGAATAAACAATGAAACAAAGCATAACTCATTTCTCTAGAATTACTTGATTTGTGAATATATAATTAAAATGAATATGACGAAAAATTATGGGACACCCTCTAATACCGCCCGTATTGCAAAAGAATTCTACGAGGGTTGTCCGTGAAAGAAGGTCTTCAAGGCGCTTAGCCTTGGTTTAATCGCCGTTCGTGGTGGAGCTTGTATTTGCCGCTACCGCCAGGTGTGAGTTACGTTCTGTGATTCGGGCGACGAAACCTGGGTCCATTACACAACACTAGAGACAAAAGAACAATCCCGTCAGTAGTGGCATTCAGGATCGCCGAAGCCGCGAAGGTTTAAACAAACATTGTCTGCCGACAAAGTGATGGCGACTATGTTTTGGGATAGGACGGGGATACTGTTCTGCGAGTTCATTACCTACCAGGGCAACAATAAACGCTGATCGCTACTGTCAAATCTTGAAGAACCTTCGAATTTCAGAACAGACGCGGAGTTGAAGGAAGCGGTCGTACGCTACTTGTGCGTCACGGCGGGAGAGTCCTATGACACAGGTATACGAAAAATGCTATATCGCATGCAAAAATGCATGGATTGCAACGGGGATTATGTAGAAGAATAGTAGAAAGTTCAGGCTTTCCAACAATGTATTAATCAATGCACATAAACGTGTTTTGCTTTGGGAAAAAAATTGGAGACCTTATTTTACGGACAAGCCTCGTATAATTTAACAATATGATCATGAAATGTTGGATTTATGGATTGTTTTGACACCTCACAACATTAGTTGGGCCTGCATTTTGAAGTGTCGTACAAGAGAGATTCACAGTCTAAAAATTGTCAAAAAATGGTGTCCGTGTCCATTGAAGAGAGTGTCCATTTAATAGAGAAAATTCTATTACTAAAGTTAATGCAAGCAAGTTGGTTCCCAACAAAATGCCCGTGTAAGAGAGGTGTCCACTTATTAGAGGTGTCCAGTAAGGGAGATTTCACTGTATTTGCATTGATTAATACATTGTTGGAAAGCCTGGACTCTCTACTATTTTTCTACATAATCCCCGTTGCGATCGATGCATTTTTGCATTCGGTGTAACATTTTTCGTATACCCATGTCATAGAACCCTCCCGCCACGGCGCACAGGTAGCGTACGACCGCTTCCTTCAACTCCGCGTCTGTTCTGAAATTCGAAGGTTCTTCAAGATTTGACAGTAGCGATCAGCGTTTATTGTTGTCCCGGTAGACATTAACTCGCACAAAAATATCCCCTTCCTACCCCAAAACACAGTCGCCATCACTTTGCCGGCAGACAATGTTTGTTTAAACTTTCGCAGCTTCGGCGATCCTGAATGCCGCTACTGATCGGACTGTTCTTTTGTCTCTGGTGTCGTATAATGGACCCAGATTTCGTCGCCAGAATTACAGAACGTAACTCACACCTGGCGGTAGCGGCGAGTGGAAGCTCCATTACGATCGGCGACTAAACCAAGACCAAGCGTTGCAGACAGCTCCGAGTGGTGGGGATTTATACGTGGGGAACCAAGGTACAACACAGTGTTGCTGAATCGTGCGTTAAAGCGTTCCTCGCGATTCCAGCGCCTTGGAGACCTTATTTAGTTAATTTTTCAAAAGGCAAGGAGACCGGTTGAATAAACCAACGTATTGGTGTATATAAATGTCCAATATGTACATCTTTTGTAATTATGAATATTTGACATTGATAAATAAATAAGATAAATACGTAGTAAGGACTCTTTCGTTAGCACCCACACTTTACTTGCATACAAGTAAGTCACTACCGGTCTTACGATTTTCACTTTTGCTACATGTGTTAAGTTCTTTTTCCTAGATTTCTATATTTACCTATACATCTTGAGTCTACTGGCATCCTTCTACCTATTTTACAGTTATAATTTCCATCACTATTGATTTCGACGTCTAGATACACCACATTATTTACCTACTTAAAGTTATGTCTTATTACCCATATTGTCAATTTCCCAATCTACTATTTGTCTTTTGAAATCCTTTAACATTAAATTTATTTCTTCTCTTGTCCATGACAATAAGACGAGGTCATCAACATATGCTAAATAGTGATAGGAATTTTATAATATACAAGCAAACGGCGCGCTACGCGCACGTGAAATAGGATACGTGAAAGGTCAAGCTCCGAGCCGAGCGCTAAGATAAGAAAAACAAAACCTAAACAAATATAAACATCTGTGAAGCCGCAACGTGAGATTTTATTTTGTGTTACAGACACACAGACACACATTAAGGAAAATTATATTATAGATTGGTTTTCAGCTTTGTTTTATTTTTTGTGAGGACAACCTCAAGCACAATATTAAAAAGGAAAGTAGATTCCGGTTCTCCCTGCTTTAGCCCTATGTTACTACAGAAATGTTTAGATAAACTACCACTAAAACGTATTTTATTACAGTACTTTAGCTTCATTCTCACTAATTTTATTAATTCTTCTGGTAGCTGTAGGTATCTCCATCCCATCATATATTGCTGATTTATTTACACTGTCATATACCTGCTTAAAGTCCAGAAATACTTTTCTTGAATTTGTTTCATCATGAATCTATGATCAACAACTTATTTTCTTTTCTTAAAGCCGACCTGATATTGACCTTTTTTTGTTTCGTCTCTTCTTGTAGTCTTGACATAATTAAGTTCACCAATACTTTGTAAATCATGTTTAGCAGGGATATCAATCTGTAATTATCAAGTACATGCTTGCTTCCTTTCTTATACAACGGATTAATTATTGACAACGACCACTTAGTAGGCATATACTTCTTTTGCCATATTTCTACGATTAATGAATACAGTTTTTCTATCAGTCTTACATTTATTGCTTTAAACAATTTGATTTTCTGTGTTGCACTTACAACATCTATGAAAAATGGGAGAGCATCTTCCTAGAGAAACAGGCTGTTCTGGTGTGAACACTTTACATTTTCGGTGTCATTTGGGTTTTGCAGAAAAGACATCGTTTGTTTTTATTTGAATTTTACCATCGTATTGCATCATAATATGCCAGAATGCCAGAGAATAACTGATGAAACTTTATTAGGAACGATTGTTCTAGTTAGGTAAATACAATCTCTAAGATACTGAGAGAATAATTTTGGAAATCAAAGGCAAGGAAATATTTCTATGGCAGGATTTTAAGGATTGTTTGGAACGTCTGCACACTAACGAAGCAGTATGAAAATTAAAAAAGGCTTGTGTATGACCACGCTCACGCCCTGGAATATTATTAATATATTAACTTTAATTCAGCTTATCGCGGCCCCCAAGATTAAAAATTATCACAGTGTCGAGGATGTGAATGGCTTGCAGGAAACCCAAACAAGCCACAACTTGCGGATTTGAACTATTTGTTATTAGTCATTTTTATTTAAAAAGGATAGTTCTGCGCTGTTTTGGAATTTCGTCACCTTTGGTGAACCTCAGTGACACCATTCCATCAATTCTCTTTTTAAAAGGGATCACTGCTAAGATTAGTTTATCCCTTGTAGCAGTGAAATCCGAATTTCCTTATCTGTCTTCTCATGGAGATACAAATTTTGCCGCTGCTTTTTAATTGTCAAAAGAAGTTTCTGTATCCATCTTTTGCTGACTTTATTCATACCAAGATGTTTATACAGCATCTACAGCACCATTGTTTTTAAATGTTCACATCTTTCAACTAATTGTTTCGTGTTGTGTTCCAGTACTCCTCCTTTCATTAAAGTAATAGTTTTCTCAGTATCGTTTTCGATAACTTTCATTGCCGAATATCTAGCTAAGAAAATTGTTTTGCCCATTCATTCATGGTAGTACAAGTTGAACTTTTGCCTTTTTTGTTGAGAATTTAATTGCTAAAGTCTACACATTACCCTTTTTCTATGACGTCAGAAATAACAAAACAGCATTTAAAACTTATGTCTTATATTACAGTGAAATTCAAAAAGATCTTTTAGATCACAGGTAGTAGACTTCAGAAAGAATTTGACATATACCTTACCTTTAATATAAGAGATGCTCTAAATAGCACATTATTCATAGGAAGATATTCTTGACCCATGTAATCCTCTTCGAAGAAGTTCCCAATGTTTAAAATAAGATTTGAGGATTGCTCGCCTGCTTGTTATTGAGTGTTATTTTACTGTCATTTTGGACAAATGTCACATTGACACTATTATAAAACTTAAAGCGGACCTGACCAAAAACTGCAGATTTTTTGTTTCGTCCAGTTCCTTATAGTTAAATGGAAAGAGGGTGTAGACCTTACTAGATACTAATTTTTTTAAATTTGATGTAATTGTGCTTGTAGACAAAGTGTTTCAAAATTGCACAGAACAAATATAAGGGTGTTATTCTGCAACAAAAAATAAGGAAAAAACTCTAATAAACATATGTCTTAAAATCATTCGTTTCAAAGATATCCTTGATCAAAGACTTAAAAATAGCAATTTGTTTTTAAAACGTTTATAGATTTAGTAGGCTGTTTTGTTTTCATTATCTGTTTGGTTTACTTACAACTGTCAGAATTATTATGAGTGACTCAGAAGAAAGTTATTACTTTGAACAGTTACTATAAATTTTACTTAAAAAAAGAAATCATTTATTTTTGAATGCATGCTTATTATTTTTCTACATTTTACTGTAGAACAAAGCCCATATATTGTATGTAAACAAAAACATGTGCTAGAATATACCAGCCTACTAAATCTTAATGATTTGAAAAACTAGTTGTTATCTTTAATTTTTAGATCAAGGATATCTTTGAAATGAATGATTTTAGGGCATATGTTGATTAGCATTTTTTCCCATTTTTTTTATGCAGAATAATACCCTTATATTTGTTCTGTGCAATTTTGAAGCACTCTGTATATATTCAACGATATCTCATGAATAACCGAATGCATTGGAATAACATTTTTACCTATGGCACCAGAGATGCTGACAAATAATCCAATGATAAAATCTCTCTCCAGTCCTTGTACTTGGTCAGGCCGGAAACTTTTGAATCTTAACACGTTAATCGCCGCAATACAAATTCAGAAATGGGTCTCAAGGGCCACTACGTAGGAGAAACAATAAAACATATCTAATATTGAAACGCCTATAAATAGGCAACCAAATACGCTATCCAAGGGGTAAATGTGTTGTTGGGTATAGAAGGCCACGTGCATTAGGCAAAGCATGTAAAGTTACGCACAATGAGAAGCTACCGTGAATCACACGGCCACGAAAACTTTTCAACGTGAGATGCAAGTTAGCATCACACGGCGCTGTAAATAAAAAGATAGAGATGCACGTTAGCTTCACGTGGCGATTAAAGTGTTAATATGTACGAGGTACGTACCAGAATTGCGTGCCGTTGTGCTGTAAAATCAAAACTACTTATGTGATAAGGAAAATGTATTTATTATTTTTCAACATAGTCTCCTCCCTTATTCATACATGATTCCCAACGCTTTATTCAATTTTTGTAGCACTCTATAAACCTTTCTGCAGGAGTTCTTTTGAAGTACTGATAAATAGCACTTCCTAATGCAGAACGTGATGAAAAACTGACTCCTCGGAGCAAATCCTTAAGGTTTGCAAACAGCCAAAAATTACTAGGCGCTAGATCTGGCGAATACGGGGGGTGAATGAGGGTTTCGATTCCATTTTCTAAAAGAAAATCTGTAACAATTTGGGCTTTGTGCGGTGGAGCATTATCCCAGTGCAAAATGAAATTTCCACCAGTCCGATGAGGGCGGAGTTTATTGATTGCCGGCAGCAAACCCATCACGCAAAAGATCACGTGTATATTCGCCAGTTATTGTATGACCCTTAGATACAGGATGTGCTAAAATTAGACCTGCTTTGTCCCAGAAGATGGCATACAGAGCTTTGTTGTTTGATGGCACTTGCTTGAATTTTCTTGGTGGGGGAGAATCTGAGTGTTTCCACTGTTTTGATTGGCGTTTCGTTTCAGGATTGTAATACGGTATCCAGGTTTCATCCATGGTTATCACATTATTTAAAAAAGTATTCCGACTTGCTCGATTTCTTGTCAATAAGGTTTGACAAACGTCCATTCGAGCCTGCTTTTTCTCGTCAGAAAGCATGCGAGGAACCCAGCGTGCACTAACCTTGCTAACCTTTAAATGATCTGTTAAAATTCGCTGAATAGTACCGTGAGAGAAGCCTGTACGTTCAGTCAATTTATCAATAGTCAGCCGTCGATCTTCCATTATCAAATTTTCGATTCTGTTAATGATTCCAGGCGACACTGCTGAAATTGGACTTCCAGAACGGGGCTTGTTTTTGGTGGACCTTCTGCCTGTTTTATATTCTCTTACCCACTTACGAACGGTGTTGTCAGCGAGAGCAGTGTCCCCACAAACATATTTGAGCTGTTGATGAATCTCGCTCGCTTTTTCGCCACGTGCTGATAAAAATTTTATCACCGCTCTTTGCTCGTCTACACTAAAATTCATTTTTTAAGGCACACTCAAAAGCTCTTCAAGTTGAACACGCTGTAACTTTCGTAATATTACAGTAATAGTGACGCGCTTTGGCATATCCAAAGACAACATATATAGGTTTCATTTGTTATGACATTTGCGCATTAACCCAGCCTACTTTCTGAAATACAAGCAAACGGCACGCAATTCTGGTACGTACCTCGTAAATGCTTTTTGAAATTCGAAATTAGGTGTAGTTAGCCATGAGTAGGACACAATTTTTTATCCATTTCTTCTTATTGCTCTTTTAAATAGTCTTTCAATTTTGAAAGTGTAATACGCCTTTGACTAATTATTAAATATACTACAAGGGATCGTTTTTATATTCCCGGAATAGAAAACAAACCAAACAACTACAGAACTAAGAAAAATTTATTTTTCAATATAACCCCCCCCCCCTAACAATGGAACGTTTCAATAACAACTACAAACCGTGATAAAAATATTCTTTCGTTTTTGTCTTAAAATGGCTCTCAACTGCTGCTATGAGTTCATTATCATGGACAAATTTTTTCCTCTGATGTCTTTTTTCAAATCTGAGAATAGAAAGTAGTCCGAGGGAGCCAAATGGGGACTATAGGGCGGATGGTCCAGTTCTTCAAAGCTGCAACTGTCCATGGCAGCCTTGACTGTTTTTGCCTTATGAACAACAACAGTATCCCCTTGCTTAGCTTTCCCCTTCTGTTTTGTGTAATTGAATCCTTTAAATGGTACAATAAGCCCGAATAGTATTCTCCATTTTTTGTGTGGCCCTATTTTAGTGAATGTATTAATAATATGCCCCTACAAACCCAAAAAATGATGGCCATTATTTTTCCTGTTGATGCAACGGCCTTAAACTTTTTAGGAGGGCTAGAACCCTTAACATGTCACTGCATGGACTCTTGTTTGGACTCTGGGTCATAATAATGGACCCAAGTCTCATCTCCCGTAACAATTCGTTTAATTATAGAGTCGATATCTTCCTCACACAATCTCAAAAACTGATTACAGACTAGAATTCTGTGCTGCATTTGAAAGGGAGAAAGCATTCGGGGAACCCATCTTGACATGCCCAAATATTCGTGCAAAATCCTAAAAGTAATAGTTTCTGATACACCAGTTAATGCTGCTAACTGCCTCTTCTTTAGCCTGGTGTCTTCTAACACTAAACATTTAACTTTATCCGCAACTGCTGCGGTAATTGTTTCAGTAGGATGACTGGATCTTGGATCATCTTCTAATGATTCTTGACCATATCTAAAAAATTTGGACCATTCATGATTGATTTTGAAGGACACAGGTCACCATACACGGCTCTCATTTCTTCAACTATTATTTGACGACTTTTTTCTGTTTGGTAAGGAATTTTATAATCGAGCGATACTCAAATGTATTCTTAGCTTGACATGTCTTCAAAAACCAGAAGAGAAGTAAGCACGGCCTTCTGAATCAGCTTGCCTACCGGATCTCACCGGCCTGTTCGTTTGCGAAAAATAACATTACAAAGTTATGACTCGGCATATCCAGGGATTGAAGTCCAGAACCACGCCAGTGAATATTCTTTAATAAAATATTTTGTTTGCATTTAAGACTTCTTAATTGAAACTAGCGTATGACCCACAGAAGCAACAAACTAAATTTGCAATGAACGAAAATGCGTAGTTACGTAGAAACGTCAAAATTTTATATCAATATGATGGCGTTTGCAAATTGTTCTTGCGCGCAAAAATCAAGCATTCTATGCGTGCGAAAAGATAAAATTGAAAGTATTATGTTGAATGCGCCGCGCCAGCTCAGCCATCTGCAGTTTAAACGCTTAGTCAACGCTTCCAAATTCTTGGGTAACTAGCGCCACGCAGATCACTCGAAAAGCTTGCAAATGAACAGGCCGGTGAGAGTCAGCTGGCACGCTGATCCAGAAGGCCGTGGAAGTAAGCTATAATTTAGCAATTGTTTTATAAATTGTCATATGTTGTTTCAAGGCCTAGCTGATCTTATAAAGTTAAATAGAAAAATTGCAACCAAATTACCAAATACTTATTCCGGGAATATAAAAACCACACTCGTACAATGTGACCAGTAGTATAATTAGGATTTTTATACACAAAACTACTACAGTAAAAACTCAAAGATAAAAAAAAACTCAGCTTATCAAAAGTTCGAGTTACCAAATTTTTTATTTTGTGAAGTATTTATGTCATTAATTTGTATTACATATTACGTATTTATTATATAGGGTGGGTCAACGATTGACTGATGTAAAGTGTGAATAACTTTTGTTCAGTTTCGTCGCCCCAAACGAAATCAGAATTTCTTGAAATGAGTTGTTCACTGAAAAGTTCACAAAGAAGCTTCATTGTAGCTCTGACTATGTGCACAGTGTTCTATCCTGCTGGAACCATATATTGGGGTTATTCTCGACTGCCGGACGCTATTGTGGAGATGCCCAATTCAATAGAACTCCAAAGAGTAGTGACAGCTACATCTTCGTTCACATTCTGCTCAGCAGTGCCCACAGCTGCTTAATTGCGCACAGGTCGATGAGAATTTGTTTTTGGATGATCTGTGAATGAGCTCCACTTCTCAAAACGAAAGACTAAGTTTCTTATTATGTTTTTCCGCTGTCGATCATGTAAATCAGTGATACAGAGTTAGTAACAAAACGTGTAAGTTGGTGATTATATTTGTTTGCTGATTTCCCTTGACAACAGAACTTAATGTTATTATTAAGTTCCTAGGAATATAATTAACAACGCAAGATTCAGACTTAGACGTTTTGTTTATAATTGCAAGTGTTTATGTGACATGTGACACTCACAGGTAACACGACTCTCGAAAATCCTGGTGACAGGTGACAAATCAAACGGTTTTTAAAAAAACTTAGAGAAATTTCCATAAGCAGTGGGAAAAATATAATAAGATAACTCGGAATGTATTGCCTATTAACATTGTTTGTTACTTAAATAGATATTATGCTTGGAACTGTTCTAACATTAAAATGCTGACTATATTTTTGTTGAGAACAGATTGTTGGGAAGAATAACAAAATCATTGATTTTGACACATTGCACTTTGTAATTAGCCACCATAAAAATTCATAAAATGTAGTAAAGAAATAGAAAAGCTACGAATTTTTTAAAACAGTCTGTTTTTTGCCACACCTACAACCAGAGCTGTTCAAGATCATTTTAAAAAAGATTGAAATCAAAGATCATAGATACTTTTCATTTTGACAAGTGATTTAAATCAAAGATCGTTTTTAAAGATTTAAATTTTTTTAAAAGGAATAAATCCTTTTAAAGATTGCTATCAGAAAGTAGATACTGGTAGGTATTTAAATTAGCAATCAAACTTTTATTTATGTGTTCAAAAAACAAAAATATGACGTCAATAAATCTGTTTTAAAAATCGTATAGTATGAAATAAACAAAAAAAGCATTAAAACCCAAACTAAGAAGTTAATTAAAATTTGTTCTGCCCACAAATACTTTTTAATAAAATCACAAAAAAATGGGAAATGGGTTTACAGTATTTTTTTTATTATTGAATTGATTTTCCTTAAAAGTGTTATTAGTCTAACTAAAAAACATTTTAGCTAGGGTTTTCTTTGTTTGTCAATTTCAGACTGATTACTTTTCATGTTGCAGAAATCAGTAACAGCAGTTGCCATAATAAAGTATGTATGTGTATGAATGTATGATGTATGAGTATAAGTGTTGTATGGTGTATGTAACCATTGCAACCAAGTTTATGGCGAATACTGTTGCTGTATAGTGTATTGTATAAGTATAAGTATAAAGAACAAAAATACGCTTTTAAAAAATTGCAGCAGTTGCAGGCAAATTCACGAATCCACAGGAATAGACAGGCTCTGTAAAATGATTAAATTTTTTATATAGGTATTTAAATAATTTTAGAAAGATTTAAATCGTTTTAAAAAAGATTTAAATATTTTTAGAGATTTAAATCATTTTGAAAAGATTTAAATCTTAATTTTTAAGTAAAAATCAAAGATACTTTTCAAAAAGATTTAAATCATAAATCAAAAATCATTTTCTGAAAAAAGATTTAAAATCAAAGTATTTAAATCAAAAAAAGTATTTAAATCAAAAAAAGATTTAAATCTCACTGATTTGTGACAGCTCTGCCTACAACATACGATAAGTACATATTTATAAATTAAAAAAAATTACATTAATGTGTAGTAAGTTCTCACATACAATGATTTCAAATAATCAAGATATTTAATTTATTGAAGTTCGAGATATGAAAGTTTAACTGTAAGTATCTTAATAAAATGTCATCTGCAGACGACTAATTATTAAGTACAGTATGATGTGACAGGTAATATAGTTAGGGTTTTTAAACACAAATCTATTTAGATACAAAAAGTTTTAAAATTCTCTTAATTTAGAATTTGTATAAACTAGTACAAAATTAAAATATTTAAGGCTTCAGAAAGTATTCACTTCTATTATCTTTATTTCAATAGATATAAGCAGAAAAATTATTCTTGTACTGCAAGGTATTTTTTCCGTGATCTTATGAAAGTACAAAAAAAAATTGTAAACTATTACTGTTAATTTCAGTTCTAGTATACAGTGTGTCCCAGATCGAGTGGGATTGCACGGGTAACTTTCTTATCATTGAAGATGGGGTTAAATGGGAAATGTTTTGTAGTTTCATATGTTGATTTAAAATCTGTTTGAAATAGTTCAAAATGTTGAACCAGTCAGAAGTTATTAAAAAAACCCTAAAAACTATCATTTTCTTGTATATCAAATATCTTCGTAAGTATAAGAGATACAACAAAAAGTTTCGTATAAAAGTCACTGTTTTCAATGCGACCAATTTAAAATAAATAGATGCCGAACAAAAATTCAAGTTGGCTACTTTTGAGGTACTCGTATCAACTTCCTTAAGTTAAATGGGCGCCATATTGGATTTTTAGGTTTCTGAATAGAATTTTTTATTCTATTTTCAACGATGTAAGATAACATACGATTGAATAAAAAATGCCGGTAAAATTAATTGTTTTTACATTTTAATCGAGTAGGCTTACATGGATCCAAACAAAAACCAAACAAAAAAATTATTTAAAAAACAAAACGTAATCCTGATAATCACATAAAATGATCAAAATGCTGGCCATTGTTACCTAAACATAGTTGACACCATTTGATGACACGACGGGTTACTTTACGCAAACTTTTGTTATTGTTTTTCACCCTAGCTACTTACCTACTTGATTATACATTTAAAAATCTTGTGTGATACACGCACACAACTTCCTTTTACAGTCATCTTATAATTAGCCAAAAGTTTGATTTTAAATTTGTAAGCATTTATCAAAAATTTTCAAAAATTTGAAATTCTACAAAAACGGTACAAAATAGAGCGTTAGTTCAAGAGACAAATTTTCTCTAGAATTCCAAGTTGAATTAAAAAATGTAATAATATACCGTACATAGATACTATGATCAAAATAAAAAAAAAAATCCTATTAGTAATTAACTTATTGTTGATATTTGTAACGTGAGTTGCAGACTTTACTGACTTGATTAGGTGAATGAAGTATAGATACAGTAGAACTCAGATATAGCAAACCTGTGATATAACAAACGCTCGCTTATAACATACAAATATGAAGGTATTGATCAAAACTCTACGTTTTTACGTGTATTTAGGTTTGTTTATTATGAACACATTTATAGCAAACGCTCGGGTTTAATGAACAAATTTGCAACGAAAAATTGACTTAAGCGTTCGGTTATAACGAACTTAAAATCTCAAATGATTACCTGATTGACTACACGGAATAAACAACATACCGATCCGTGATTCCCATAATTTTGTCTGATATGAATTATCTATCCAAAATTAGTTTTCTGCATGCAGTGCAAATGTTGAAATATAATGCGAATATAAAAAAAAGGACAGACTGCAGTATAAGGTCTTGCCTATTGCGCATGTTTGCCAGTCTGATTCTGATTAGTTGAATTAACGACACGTAAAGAGGCAGTGGTTTCAAACAATACAACAATTCGCTGTGCCATTCTAGCTTGTTTAGGTTAGTTGCAGCCATTGATTGTTTTTTAAATTGAATGCCCCATGAGATTGTTTTGGAACCGCTGATCACATCATTGATCATGCGCAATAGGCAAGATCTTATACTGCAGCCATACCAAAAATTTATTTAACAATCGACACAATTCCACTTCATGGTGCTCGCAGAATAGTATGCACTTACACTTGAAGAAAACTTAACAATTATTATTAATCTGAAAAAAATGTTTTTCGACAACTGACATTGATTTTTGTAACTGTCGTTTGACAATACAAAATTGTCATTGAACGAGCGTTTTGGCTTTCCGCATGAGCAAAATAGTTGTTGGCCATATTAGGATGTTCCTATGACAACGCCTGTCATTTGTTTAAATAATCACGTCACATATCATAGACTACGCGGATAATTTTAAATTTATTGTTGATTGACATTTTTAATAAAATGAATTTTTTTGAACTTGCCATTTTCCACTAGTGTTCATCCCCACTTATAATGAACATTTTTAAATTCCCTTTTAAGTTTACTATATCTGAGATGTACTGTATTTAAAAACTTATATGGCACTTACAGCGTATGCAGAAAGCGATACGAGTAATGATGGTGGGTTTTAGATCACAGCTACATAATTCGATTTGTGAAGCAGTCGCCAACTTATGGATAAGTCTGATTACATTTTGTTTTCTATTTAAAAAGAAACTAAATTAAAATTAAATTAGTACTAAAATAAAAATTCATTAAATTTGAGGAGTAACAGAATTTCTGACTAATTCTGGGATACTGAGAATTTATGTTAAATTCGGAAATAGTAATTTATCCTTATTTTTATTGACGATGGCTTCATGTAGAATAATACTCCAATTTCATCTAACAATATTTAAAGATTACATGATAACGCTATATATGAACAACCGAGAGGTCACTTTTGGACAGAAATTTCGGATGTAAGTCATTTATTGTTTCTTTCATCCTGTTGTGGCTATGTCGCATTATTATGTTAAATAGTAATGAGCTATAAGGCAAGATATGAAAAATGTTTTATATATAGAAATTCACTAACAATTTTCGTTTATATCCTCTGTGTGTGTGTTTTTTTAGAGAAGATCCAATTCAAGTAAAGATCAGTTGTTATTTAAATATCTACTGATGTTTTTATCTGATTTAACCCGAGAACGCTCGCGCCTAAAAAGTTGCATTAGCGCTCACACTCGGTCGTTTTGACCAACTTTGGAAAATGTAATCCTCTGTACGATACAATAATTTTTTTCGTTCTGTTAATTTATTGCAATAATATACACACATAGGCAATCGTTTTATTACTAACAAAAAGTTATTCTAATACAAGGAAATACATATAGAAAAACTACAAAGTTACTGAAAAAACATAATGTTGTAAGAGTATTTTATTTTTAATTTCACAAGCTGCTTATCACTATTATCAAATTACTATGGTAATCAGAAGGCGTGATTACTTAGTTGAATTTATCTAAAGTTATCACTGATACTTTTCTAAGAATATCATTATTAACAGTTGTGTTCCTTAAGACTCGCGATTCGGTCAAAAGGACCACTAACGTATATTTTGCGTCTAACAACAATCTCTTACCCAGTTTCACCTCTGACTAACCACTAAATGCGATCTGAGAAGACTTGTAAAATTGGGGTAAATTTGCAGCGGAAATATAGAAAGGAGGGGGAAAATATGACGCTAGCGGCAAAACGACCGCAATGCGAGCGTTCTCGGGTTAATAACTGTAATATTTATATGTTGTATCGTTAGAGAGAAAATTTGTTGGGAGTTTTAAAATATTTAATGCTGTATGTGTTCAGTTTAAACTTTTTAACGCATTATTCATATATTGAAAACTTCTGAAGGTAGATTATTTTTCTGTGATTTAAATTATTGAAGATAATGTGCATACATTTTGTTTATACCGGGTGATTATAAATGCTTTTCCATCAAGTTGCCTTTGAAATATTTGTTGTAAGAATAATATGTTGGTGGCACTGTAAGTCTATGTCAAATTCCAGGTTAGCAGGTTAGGTTTTGTGTCAGTCTGCGTCAAAACTGACAGAAAACCTAACCTGTTAACATCGAATTTGACATAGATTTACAGTGCCACCAACATATTATTCATACAACAAATATTTCAAAGGCAACTTGATGTAAAAGCATTTATAATCACCCGGTATAACGTTTGTAATTCTTACAATATTAATTTATTGGCTGCAACACATAAAATCAAACAAACTGTATACTGATTGTCTCAGGTAAGACCAAACGCGAGGATTTTACAATGAGAGTTTATGAAAACGTGGTATTATAGTTGCTTTTAAATCAATGTTGGACGTGATAATATACTTTGTATTTTTCTAATTTCAGCCGCAGTATTAGCAAGTCAACAAGCAGCTGCGGTTACTGTGATTAACCCTTATCCACCTAAGTGAGAGAGGATTAACCCTAGAGCTCTGCCAGTGTTGTAGTGACTCATGCATTCCATAGTCAGTGTCTTGTAACTAGTGCGCACCGCCATTGTAACCCAATGACTTTATTTCTAGATCCACGGCTGTTTTGCAATGCAAACGTGTTGTAAATGATTTATTTTATTGTAAATAGTGTAAAGGCTAATGTCTTTTAAAAGTCATAGATAATAATTATTGTAGTAGACTGAAATTTTAAGCCTGGTAGGTACTGTGTATTTTTTAATGTAAACTTTGTCATCAATAATAATTGAAATTTGAAATAATTTTAAATACTACTATTTTTATTTAATCATTCCAGTTTTAGTGGAGTGATTTTTTAATTAGAAAAATTGTTTTTAATACGAGGTTGTAGTCTGTACACTTTGTAATATTCTGTATAAAAACAAAAATGTAACTACGTACGAATTGTTATGCAATAAATATACTCTTGCAGTAAAAATAGTTTTGCTACTTCACATGAATATAGTCAAAAACAAACCGGTTGTGATTTTTATATATTGTAACTGGAACTTTTTTTTTACCTAATTTAGTGTCATTTATCTATCAACTTATAAATGCTGCAGTTTTAACTTTGATTCATACAGTAAGATCCCACTTAGTCTATTTCAACATATTTTTGTTACAGCATCTTTTATACTCATTTGTAGTAAAACAGTAAGTTCTCCTTAATAGTGTCTAAAAAACTTATTTGATTGTATGCAATCATGCTCATATAACTCACATTTTTCTCAAAATTTAAGTTCAAAAATGCAGATTTTCAAAGCAAACAGAAAAATATTTTATAAAATTCACTCCTTTAGAATTGCTTTGTATTTGATATTATTGAGCCCATAGTGATGCTGGGTTTTCATACAGAAATGGAAATACAGGTCTGCAGTGTAGCACTTTTTTCACAAAATTTGTTGAAAAAATTCTGCAGTATATGCTATGACGTCTTAAATACGTTCTACGTTATTTTGATTTATGTAATATTAAAATCGCTTTAATTCCTTGGTTTCTAGGAACATACGTTCAATATTAATGGGAAACTTACTATTATTTTATTATAAATAAATAAAACTGTCAAAATCATTTTCTCCGTTTATTGATCGAGTTGCATGCCACTTTGATATTTAGTAGTGCTAGATAATTTCTGTATATATTTTTTAGTTACTAGAACTTCCTTACTGTACTAAATCCAAATTGTACAAGATATTTAGTATTTTTGCCTAATTAATAAATAATCTATGGGGATAAGCGGTTACATTTTAATTTAGACTGTATAAAATTTCAAATGTTTTCGTTGACACCGTGTCCTCTGCGAGTTATTTTTAAAATTTTGAGACAATAGAGCAAAATTTAAAAAAAAATGTTTCTGATGTAGTAGAAAATAAAAGTTGTTTGTGTCTGCAGAGTTCGTATTAAAATTCCAAGTTCAGGGTTTCCAAATTAACAATTAACATTCATATCTGGAAGGTATTTTTTTTCGAAATATGAGCAGTGAAAACTGTTAAATTTTGGCGTTATACAATTCTATATATTTATCCTTAGGATTTCTGTAGATCCAGTCTAAGGAACGATTGGAATAAAAATTAGAACTGATTTTGGGGGGCATAATAATTTGTAGAATTATTTAATCATATGCAGACAGGTTAAATTCTAATGCATATAAAGCTGTTATCTCATTTTTGATTTGTACAACTTTGCTTGTAGATTTTAATATCGTTATTGATTTAATCAAATTTTCCATAATTGTCTTATTTAAAATATACGATTCACACGTTTTCTAATTTTAATGTTGATTTTTTCGGTTTCTTCAGCTAAGTTTAGTCGATATTCTAATTATAGTACAGAATTTTTTAAATGGTAAGATTGTATGTAGGTATTTAATATTTGGAAAAAAATAATTTATGAAATTAAAATTTATTTTCATAAATACGATTATCTGCAAGAGTGTCATTGTAACTTGGTCTTGCAATATTACATTTAATTGACTTGCATAAACTATAAAACAGCAAATTTGTACGTATAGCTACATACGTTCATCGAATTTTGCAGTGAATACGTATAGTAATGTAATACATTTATTAGAAAATTATGTGTTGTACAGACTTCAGAAAACATTAATGTATCATTGCTTTTGTAAGTAACAACTGTTTTTGTTAATAAATTTCTTATATATACAATATTTTATTTATTATTGCTCTAGTTAATTTAAGGAAAACAATGTGTTGATTATATTTTACAGCTGACTCGGAACATCTTCTACAGCAGGAATAATGGTAAGTCATTCTGTGTGCAGGGTCTTTAGTTAATTATTGAACAGCATATAGCTAAGTAAAATATTGATTTAGAAAGTTGTAGGATAATCATTTAACTTTATTTAAAAAAGTTTCTCTTTTGTAGCTTTAATCTTGTATTGTGGTTAGTAAATATTCCACATTTATTGCTCATTACAATATTGTATGCTACGCAAATGGAGGGCTGTGAAATTACATTTTACTTTTACTCATCACTACAAACGTAAATTTCATAGCGATCGGGAGAATAAAAGAATTCGATCATATGGTATAAATACAACCTAAAAGAATTTTATTCAGTGATTTAGTTATCTCAATAAATATTGAAAATGTTCTTATATTTTGAACCTCAAAATGAATTGCTGTGTAATTAATTATTATGTTTATATTTATTGCAATAATCTTATTTGGTTTAAATGTAATCACAAACTGATCAATACTATTGGCAGTTGCAGTTCGTAGTTGGCTGTGAGCTGTGATTCATTTAACTATCCATTCAACGAGTGGGGTCCGTGAATACCAGCAAAATTAAAAATTTGCTTCATTTACTGGGCTATCTTCCCTGTACTCTCCCAAAAGTTTTGAAAGATATACTACCATGAAAAAATGCTACTGAAATGATGTCATGGAGGGACCCGTCAGACGTCACAGACCCCACCCGTTGAACGGTGTAACTGTATTTGATACGCACACACATGTATTGTCAGTGTTATATAAGGTAAGAAGACCTTTCCTCAAGAATTTAGAGCTGGATATTCTCAGTGAAAACATAAACCGAAGACCTAGAGGCATACGCCAATCAGCAATTACATTTTCAACATCACAAACATTTTGGAAGACTGAAGGTGCTGCTGCTTTAAAAGAGATTAGTGTAAATCGTGCCCCAAATGTAAAAGGCTCTTTTGCCACTTCTGCAAATCATGAATATGTTAAGAACATAGAATTGGGGTCTGTAGCGACTACAATGAAAAAATGTTGGTCAAGTTTCAGAGCCGCCATTTTGTGTACAGATTTTTTTTCTGAAAGTGTTATCATTTTAAAAATACATATATTACGCCTTTTATTTCTGGCATTTTTCTCCAAATATTGATTGTTTACAAAACCACTACAAAAAGACACTGTTTTCGTATGTTTGTGTTTTTGTTTAGCTCTTTTTTTGCAAATAAAAATACATAAAAGTCCACCCGTGGATTGGAAGATTAAAAAGAATTATCAGCAATAACGTATTAAGGGAGAAGGAATTTTATATGACTATTCAACTCACTTGTCATGTATCAAAAACTGTCCAATAAAAATACAAGATTTGACGTCTTTGAGCCAAAAATGAACTATATTGATAATTTTCACTAGTGAAAATAATCGACAATTTTCACTAGTGGTATAGTGAATATTTTTAACAAATGTGATTTTTATTAGAAAAAGTCAATATTAGTGTTCTGTTACTATTGAAATTGGGTAGTTTGTTGCTAGATTTACTGAAAAATAATTTTAAAAAGTAGTTTGGTTCATTGAATAGTCCCTCGAATGCCATTCTTAGTCAAAGTTATGTTGAATATTTTTGCTGTGGTATCACTCATATCCATTGCGCACTCGTCCTAATCGAAACTAAGCGCAATGGACATTCGTGATACCACAGCAAAAATATTCGACATAACTTTGACTACTCATGGTATTATAAGTGATTATTTCCTTCATATCCATAATAATGCGTAATCACTATGGTTTCTGTCAGTTTAACAATGACAAAAATTTAAACGTCAAAATTTAACTGCGGTTAAATATGTGTCAAAATTTAATTGCTTGTGCATTATTTTAACATGATTATTAAAGGTGCTTCACCAACTGAATTTTATCTATTTATTCAGGAAATAATCACGCCGAACATCCCTCGTGCATGTAAACTAGCCTGTCAGAATGTTTTGCTCTGAAGAAATATATCTCGTAAATTTTCCGCCCCCTCCTGCGCACTCGGGATTCTTGTTGAGCGGAAAATTTACTTAACAAATTTCGTAGTAAAACATTCTGACAGAAAACGTCAAAATTTAATCGTCTATTTTAATGCACTTGGGATATTATTGATGAATATATTTGGTGGTTACCATGGATATAAACAATAAAAATTTCAAAGACATTGTTTTTACCACAATGGACGAAGTTCACTCTAAAATCGATCGCCGCGCTAAGGGCGTTTTTGTGCATTACCGATACAATCACGATTGTTTGACATTTGCGAACGTGTTAACACTTACCTTTAAATTATAATAAATATAATTATAAAAATGAGATGTGCGTATGGATTGTAAAAGCGACTCTAGATACAGACATAAAGAACACATGAAAGGTGTAGAGTTTATCTTGTTTCCAAAACCAATCGAAAACTTGAACAAATACAGGATTTGGGTGAATGCTTGCGGAAGAAAATATTTTACCGTAAAAAATATGACACTGCATACATACATGTGTACAAAACACTTTGTAGGCGGCCAAGGTTCAACCAAACATCATCCTCATCCGATTTCTCAAAGTCAAGTACGTATAGTACTGTTTTTTATGTATTAATCAATTTGTAGGTTATGTATAAATATCTTTGTTGTATACTCATATTTATGTTTAATTTCTCTTTAAGGAAACCGATTGCACCAAAAAAATAGGCGAGTCTTGCAAGAAAAAGATTAAAAGAGCTAGAGGATTTGGCGTCGTTTGATTTGCTGCATGACGATGCCGAAGGCAGACAGGCTGAACCACCTTCAGTTAATAACAAGTTTACTCAAAGTGAAAATATTCTGTGTTCTAGTAAATTCACGCAAATTATGAACCAACGTTTTAGTTCACGCATAGAAGGTTCTTCAACATTCTTACGCGTAAACTTGGCTCGGGAAACATCTTCTTCACTTAAAATCGATAAATTAATAATAGAAACAAATAAACGAATAAATTATAAAAAAACTTTAGAGAGAATACACAAAACACAACTTCTTACAACGGAATACGGCATGCACACCGCATATAAATTGAACTGTTTGTATTGGTAGTTGACACAATTGCCACGACGCTAGTATTGCCTACGTCATCGTGAATTTGGTCCATTAAAGCACATGATTGGTTGAATTTTTAAATATATGGTATTTGATTGGGTAATAAAAGAGGCAACAACTTTTTGTTTAACCCTTTAGTGCTGGAATTAGTTTAGTTTTTTTTTCACCAATTTTCTTTACATTTTTGTAATCATTGACACATGTGGCGGTTAATATGGACTAATAGACAAAATGCCACTATGCAAGGACGACGGCTATTGCAGTCCCTTCCCGAAGGATGGCAAGATTATGTGTAAGATTGTCATGAGATGACTGTGACTTGTAGAAATACTTTCTGGTCACTGCAGACTAAACAAACACATGCATAGGATAAACCTAGTTGACGACCCAACCTCTCAAGGGTTCAACTTTGAGGATGAGATGTCAGAGCACATTTTATGTGAACATCCTGCACTCGTTTTGGTAAGACGATTTTTGCTGCTATTTAGTAAGTGCATGTGAACGTCGTTCACCCTCTCTCTGTAATCCAGAATCCATGACTTCTAATATATTTAACCTTTGGCTCATCATATGCAAGTTTTTTTCCAGTGTTATCTATGCATTCTTGTCTTACCACTTCCATTTGAGGTCGTATCTTCGATGCTTTACTGATTATTTTGTAATATTGGCGTACTTACCTAATCCCGTCCTCTTCGTATCCCTAGCTGTCAAGGCTATTTCTTCTACTGTACTTTGTCACTTAATCAGTTTCCTGCTTTTCGATATTTCTTTTTCTTCTCTCCATGTCTTCCCGTTGTCTTGCAACAATTCTATTATGGTTTTATTCCATGTTTCTGTAGGTCTGCCTTTCCTAATTTTCCCAATTAGTTTAGCTTCCCATATTTTTTTCACTTGCTGGTCATTTTTCATCCTGCATTAGTGTGCAAACCATCTTAATTTGTGTTCTCCAATGATAGTTTTACTCCTAGTTGTTTCCCGATTTCAGTGTTTTTAATTTTGTCAATTCTTTTGACACCTAGTGTCTTCATAGATATTTAATTTCTGTTACGTGTAAACAGTTCTTTTGGTTTTTTGTTAGTTTCCAATTTTCGCAGGCACTTGATAGTGTTCGTATGTATATGGTGTTGAAATTGTAATTTTTGTCTTTTTACTGATTTCTTTATGGCTGAGAAAACTGCTGTTCAGTGTTTGAGATAGTTTGGCTGTCAGTTTCATTCTATTATTGATTTCTTCTTCTCTGGTTTCTTGGTAATTTATTATGGTTCCAAGATATTTATAATTTTCAACTTGTTCCACTTCTCCTTTTATCTTTTTATCACCTGTCACCTATCACCTGTTATCTATTACCTGTCACATGTCACTTACCTGTCTGTACCTTATCTCTATTTTTTCTCCTTCTGTCGCAATTACCATTGTTATTGTTTTCTCTATGTTCACTGCTAAGACGATTTCATTGCTTCTTTTATCCATACTTTTAGGTTTTCTTCTAGATTCTTTTTATTGTCTACAAGCAGTACAATAGCATCTGCAAACACACACATTTCTACTTCTGCCGCTTGTTTATTATGCCATCCCACTTTATATTTATTAATTTCGTCGTCGCTGTTCCTAAATATATTATTTATCGCACTGATGAAGAGGAGCGGGCTTAGCACTCTTCCTAGTCTGACTCCTTTGTTTGTTTCAAATGGTTTTGATAGCATAGGTTTAGTTCTCACTTGGTTTGTGGTATTTGAGGTACACTTTTTAGTTTCATTTGTTTACGCTGTCGAATGCCTTTTTCATGTCTCTAAAGCAGCAGTATACTTTGTTTTTTGTTATAGCTTTTTCGATTATTTGCTTCAGTGTGAATAGATGGTCTTATACCCCATGTTCTGTCCTAAAGCCACTTTGGCAGTAGTACATAGCAAAGAAATTCCTCTATAGTTCGGCATTGTTTTTGGTCTCCTTTTTTGTAAATGGGTAATATAATTGGATTTCTTCATTTTTTTTAAACTACTGTCATTCCAAGCCATATTACAGATATAGTTGATTTTAGCATGATTATAGAAAACATTTCACTGCTTTCCAAAATGCATAATATAGTCTGTTCACTAAACATAAAAACACAAAGTGGCCTTTGATTTCTAAAATTTCATGAGTGTACTTCCAAAATGCATCTTTTGTCTAGGAATGTACTTACAAAAAGTTACTAAAACAAATAGGTTAAGAGTGTGACATTTAATTAGCATCTGTCATAACTACTTTTAAGGATGTTAAACAAATACTGTGTTTGATACTATTGATGTAGCATTTATTAATAAGTATTTTTATTACATTTTATAAAAGTTCAGGCAAGAATTTCCAGAATAGTATGTACTTTGACACTGAATTAATGATATTTATTAATTGTCATTTTTAAATTCAAAGTTACCTTTATGCAGGAATGGAAACCTTTGCAAAACAAAATACAGAATCCCTAGCAGACAAATTTTACGTATATGCCAACTTCAAAAAAATGTATATGTTTTTGTGTTTACTGAATGGCCTATATGTTTGCACAATTTCCAATTTTTACTAGCAGTCAATTATTTTTTAAACTTGTAAGAAAGCTAAAAAGCCAAATTCATATGGTATTCTATAATATAATTAAACATAATGTGTAGGTGTTTTTATGTTAATACAATTAAAAAGAAAGCTCCAAAAGTTAAAATTAAAAATGTTTTACTTTAAAAACTATAGTATTAGTTTGCATATAATAAACAGTACAATGTTATAGTAGAATCTATTTTTTACAACTGCATTTCATAACATTAAAAATTCATTTAGGTAATTTGATAGTTTATTGTATTATTACAAGTTATCTAAGACAACTCAATTATTTTGTTATTACTTTGCCATTAATTTACTTTCTAAATTAAGTATTGTAATTACAACAATAATTACAATAATAATTATAGTAGGGTATTGAACATAAAATTTCTAAGGTACATCTGAAAAAACATTATTCATATGTTAAGTAGAGAGACATCAAAAAGGATTGAAGATCACGTAATATAGGTAACTCGTTTAAAACTGTTGGCAACCATGTTGAGAAAACTAAATCTGATAGTAACAGTGGTGTGCCACCTAAAATGTGTAACAAGAGTACTCTCAATATTAGCTAGAATTAGCTATTTGCACATTTAACGAAACAATTCTAAAGTAAGTAACTTAGCTCTGAAACAAACAGTTATTGACTCAAAAGAAAGTGTCATAAACTCTAAAATTAAAAACTAGGCCAAACATGTCAAATCTGTGAGTGCATCCAATGTTGGAACATTAAATTCACAAAATATTTAAATGGCATTAGTCACATGGTCTTGAATCTTCTATGATGTCTGTGTACATATCCTATATTACAACTAGTTTTAGTTAAAGTATGAAGGCCATTAACATACAAAAATATGTTATAGTAAATGCTATGAAACTTAATCTGTCCAATAGCTTAGCAAACAGTTTCCAGTCTTTATCAATCGGGGAAGTTGTTGGATCGTTAATTATGTTGGCACCATCTTCTTCGCCTTTAGCAGTAGCTACACCCTGCAAAATGACAAATTTTATGTAAACATTTTTTTTAGAGATAAGTAGTTACTTACCTTCAAACTGACATCATACAATAGCAGAAATTGTCCAGGTCGATTGTTTAAAACACCAGATACAATTGTAGAAACCCATACAGGGCTTGGCTTTGCAGAAGAAACCATACTCTTAAGAAATATTGTTAAAACAATTGCAAACGTGCATAGCAATAAAGAATCTCGTGCATACAAAACTGAAACAAATATAGTTTACATAGAGTATACTGGATTTATCATTATAATGGGCACAAGCATATACAGTGTCTCGCACAGTATCAGACATAGGGAAATTAACATTGGAAAATAATTATTGGGCAATCAACTATTGCTGTGTATGCATCGAGGTACACGGTTGGCCAGAAATGGTAACAATTTGAAATTAATTTGACATTTTTCTGACCAATCACGTACCTCGATGCCTGCACAGCAATAGTTAATCGTCTAATAATTTTCCGATGTTAATTTGACTATGTTTGATAGTTTGTGATATGCACTGTATATTAGAGATGCAGTTTTTAAAAGTATTACATAGGTATTTATATTAGAAGAGTAAAATAAAATAAAATAAATAATGCAATATATGTTGTATTTACTTGAAATATTTTCTACATTTTAGACATCTTCAAACGGATACTATTCTTTGTCATGTTTGTTAATTTGACAGATATTTAAGGTTTAACCCTTTTTGCTCAATTTCTTTTCAAAATTTTATATTTTTTGTCAACTTAAATCGAAGTTTACAGCAGTTAAATCTTGAGTTTAAAAACTACAAGCGTCTTGCTTCTTGTTCTCGACAGTAGATTATTTATTATATTACTTTTACAAAATTTTTGTAAATGACACTGTAGGATGCAATGAAACAATAGTTCTTCGCATACTCTTTTGCCTTTCGGTGTCTGATTTATGACTACGTGTCCTCTTTAACCCATTTGTTCCTATTCATTGCTAATATTTTCATTTCATTCGATGGCTTTTCCCTTACTTTTCCTGTCTCTGCTATCTGTGCCATCCAGGTTTTCCCCTTCTTCTTTTCTTTAGTCTTCTTGGTTCCAGTACTTTTCTGCATGTTCGTTATGCACTCATCCTTAATATGTGTGCATACCAGTTTATATATACAAAAGCTTTGACAGGCCCTTTAGGCCCATTGTTTTATAATTTCTCTCCATTGTTCCTTGTCCGTAATTTTGTCTCCATCACCGCTTTTTTCTATGTGACCCTTGGCCGGCCTCTTCTTCTTGGCTCATGTCGTCTTCTGTCTAACAGGATCCTTGTACTTCTCCCCACTGGCAGCCGCCATACGTGCCCCATCCACCTTAACCTTTGGGTTTTCATAAAATCTATTATGCCTATTTCTCCGTAGATTCCCTGTACCTCTTCATTTGTCCGTCTTGTCCAACCTTCTTCCGTTTGTACACTTCCAAAAATTTTTCTCAAACATTTTTCTTTCCCATCTGCTTACCATGTTCTGGTCCGCTACACCCATTGTCCACGTCTCACATGCATACGTTGCCATGGGTCGTATAACTGTCTTATAAAGCATAACAGTGCTCTTCGCAACACTAATTTCGAACTTAGCACATCTTTTAAGGCGCCCGCACTTCTGTTCGCTTTCACCAATTTTACTTTTATTTCCTTGCTGTAGTCTAGGTTTTCCTTAATTACCGTTCCTAGAAAAGTAAATTCTCGCACTTTTTCGCCTATCGTTTTTATTACCACCACGTCTTTTTCTGTACTTGTGTTGTCACCTTTGCCACTTAGCTTCATTATTTCTGTTTTTTCTGTGTTTAGCACCAAACCCACTTTTCTTGCTTCATATTCGAAAATTTACACTCTTTCTTGAATTTCCTGCATCGATCTTGTTACTATTGTCACATCGTTCGCATACGCGAGGACTTGGTGACTCTTAGTTTTAATTGATCCACTTCTGTTCATTTGGCTGCTTCTGATAACCGCTTCCAGCACTACGTTCAAAATAATTGTTGGGAGGGAGTCTCCCTGTCTCAATCCCGTTTCGGTTTTAAAATTTACTGATAATTGCCCATTATACCTCACTTTGCTCTCTGTATTGGTCATTGTTTCTTTTATTAAATTCCTTAACTTTTTATCGATGCTGAATGTTTTCAAGATTTTGATTTTTTTTTCTATTTATACTGTCGTACGCTTGTTTACTTGCATACCAGTTTAGTTGTTTCTTTTCGCTCTTCTTCTTCAATGACTCTTGATTAAACATCCCTCCTATTTCTGTCCCATGTTGTCTTACCGGCTATTATTTTGTTCTGCTGCTTCCTGTTAAGTGTCCAGTTCTCGCTGGCGCATATAGGACCATTGGTGCTGTAATAGTGTCATTCATGTACGATTAATTTTACATTTTTTTCTCACCTTTTTTCCCAGTATCAATCTGTTTAGTGCGTAGTACCTTCCTCTCTCTATTTTTCCATCCTCGGTAATTATGCTTTCCAAATATTCATATGTTGTAACTCTTTCCAAGCTGATCCCTTTGCATTTTATTTTTCGATTTTGATCTTTCTCATTCACTATCATTGTTTTACTTTTATATTTCTTCCACGCATAGGTCTACTAATTTCTGCATTTTGTTATTTGTATCAGCAACTATCACTATTTCTTCGGCATCATTAGACTACTCATCTTTACCAGTTCTAAGTTCTTGTATACAATTACTGGATCTAATCTCCTCATTCTCTCTTTAAGGTTTTTCATTATTCTGCCCATAACTACAATAAACAGTACCTACCTAATGGACTTAGACTGTCTCCCTACTTCAGTCCTCTCTCCATTTAAAACTCATTCGATCTCCCTGCTATTTGTAATTTTCCTTTTACTGTTTTATATATACTACTTGATATTTATTAGCTGAGTTGGTACATTCAGTTCGTCTAGACTCTTCCAGATACTTCTTCTATCTACTGTGTCAAACGCCGCTCTTAGATCTATGAATGTTAAAAGTAACTCCCCAACTTTCTTCTATTTAATTTTCCATTACATTCCTCACTACAAATATATGTTGTCACTAGTTTGTCTGGTAGGTCTAAATGGCGCTTGCTCATCATCCATTTTACTTTCTATCACTTTTCTCAGTTTCCCTTCAACTATTATGGCATATACCTTGAAACACACTGACAAAAGACATATCGCTCTGTAATTATCGTAGTTTGTTTGTTCTCCTTTTTTATATATCGGCACAATCAAGTTGTTTTCCCAATCCACCGGTATTTTCTGATTTCTCCAAGAGTCGTTGCAAATTTTTCATAATTCTTTTCCTTTTGCTCCCATCCATTTTATCATTTACGGTTCTATATACAGGGTGTTAATTAAGTACGTAGACAAACTTTAAGAGGCGATTCCTTGATCAATTCTAAGATAAAAAGTTCACACAAACATGGGGCCTAAACGGCTTCCTTTTCAAGATACAGGGTGTTGAAATTTAAACAAAAATTTTTTTTTTTTCAAAAATCTGGAAAACGCCTAGAGGTATTGTAATGAAACTTGGTGTATATTAGTATTTCATAAAGTGGCATTGTTTGGTCAAAATAAATGTAATTTATTTCCACCAGTGGCGTGCATCGGGGCCACCGCAGCTACCTTATTTAAAAAAAATCTGGTACGCCACTGTTTTTTAGTCAATACGACAAGTTTTTTAGCTTTATCCATTGAAACTATACAAAAGATGTATCTTTTATTTTTTTGATAGAATAAACATTTTGCGAGAAAAATGGAAAAATCTGTAACAGCAATTTCGTACATTGGACGTTAATGGGACCTAAACGGCTTCGTTTTCAAAATACAGTTTAAGGAAGCTTTTAAAAAATGTTATTTAATAAAACACAATCTTACAATAGCTACAAAACTTTTTTCTACAAAACAGTGGCGTATCAGATTTTTCTAAAATAATGTAACTGAGATCGCCCCGATGCACGCCACTGGTGGAAATAAATTAAATTTATTTTGAATGAACAATGCCACTTTCTGAAATACTAACCTACACCAAGTTTCATTAGAATACCTCTATCCGTTTTCCAAATTTTTGAAAAAAACTGTTTTTGTTTAAACTTCAACACCCTGTATCTCGAAAACGAAGCCGTTTAGGTCCCATGTTTGTAGGAACTTTTTATCTTAGAATTGATCAAGGAATCATCCCTTAAAGTTTGTCTACGTACTTAATTAACACCCTGTATATTGTCTTACCCCTTCTACATATGCATTTCATATTTTTCTTTTTCTTAGTGCTTCTTCAACTTCCTCTCTTGTAATGGTTTCTATTTGTTCTATTTCTGCTTCCCGTTGTCCTTGATTTATCTTTATTTCTACAGTTCCTAATTTTTGTACAAACATCTGTGAATAATTAGTATTATTTTCATATTTCCAGTATTTTATTTTTGTCTATCTTGACCCATTTTTCTTACTCTAGTCCAAAACGCCCCTCTGTTTATCTTGTATTCGTTTATCTCTTTGTCAAACTTCTTCCAGCTTTTCTGTTTTGTTCCCTTTACTACTTCTTGTGCTTTGTTTCTTCTGTATATACATTGTTGCCCATCTTGTTGTGATCCAGTCCGCATATATTTCTTACAAGCTTTTTTTTTTATTTTCTTTCACCTCCTGTATTACCTCATTACTCCACCATTTTGTTCTCTTCCTTGGCTTGCTCACCTTTCCTATTCCACAGATTGCTACCGCTTTTCTGTACGATGTTTAGTCAGTATTATTTTTCCTAATAATTTAAAAAAATTTAATTTTGTAGTTTAATTATTTGCCAACTTTGTAAACATAATGTACTCGTATAACTCTCCCTGCTTTATTGCTGTAGTTAAATAGTCAAATATCTTTAAAAAGTGAGGGTATATTTTAGGGAAATTTGCAGTTGTGTTAAGGATATACAGTGAAGTATGCCATGAACGTAATATTAGCAAATCGACGGTTGCTACCATATGCAAAGACAAAAAAAAAATTATTGAAGCATTTGAAAGCAAAAATTCGTCTACTAAAAAATTGCGTAAATCAATTCACGAAAATGTTGATAACGCATTTTTAAAGTGGTTTACACAGCAAAGACAGGCTAACGTTACTATTAGTGGTGCTATTTTAAACAGAAAATCAGATGAGTTGGGGACGCAATTAAACGATGGGCAAGAATTTTCTTGCAGTAGAAGTTGGGACGAAAGATTCAAAAAAAGATACAATATTTGTAGTGGAAAAATTACAGGAGAAGCTGCAGATGTGAACATGCATACCGTGGAAAACTGGCTGCAAAATGTATGGCCGAAAATCAGGGAAAACTTTAACGACAATAATATATTTAACGCAGATGAAACGGGCTTGTTTTACAAACTTACACCCAACAAGACACTAAAATTCAAGGGAGAGTTGTGCATTGGAGGAATGTTATCTAAGGAACGGATCACAGTATTGGTGTGTGCAAATTTAACTGGTACCGAAAAAAGGAAATTACTCGTGATTGGCAAGGCAAAGAAATCACGTTGTTTTAAAAATATAAAACGCCTTCTAGTTAATTACAAAGGGAACAAGAAGGCCTGGATGACGTCGGACCTTTTACAACTGAATTGCGTGAATGGGATGAAGAATTGCGGCAGAAAAACCGAAACGTCTTATTACTTGTTGATAATTACCCTGCACATCTGGATGTCCAACATTTACAGTTTATTAAATTAGTTTTTATGCCTCCAAATACAAGCTCAAAACTTCAACCCATGGATCAGGGTGTTATACAAGCCCTAAAAAGTTACTACAGACAATTTCTTCTTTTACGAATAATTAACCGCATTGATGAAGCACAAGATACACACGTAAATTTGCTAGATGCTATAAATTTTGTTCATAAAGCCTGGCAAAAGGTAACAACAGAAACGATAGCTAATTGCTTCAGACATGGGGGATTTCTTAATAGAGAACAAGTACAAGAATATGATTCAGATGACGAGTTGCCCTTTCCGAGTGGTTGAATAAAGAACGTAACAAAGAAAGTGATGACTCGCCTGTATTTATTTCAACGATTGATATGGGCAGATTTCAGGATTGTGACCTTGAAGCTTACATACTTGTGCACGAAAATATTGCCACTACAGAATTTTTAAGCGACGAAGATATTATTCGAGAAACCAAAAATAAGCAAGTCGAAGAAATTAGCAGCGAAGATGACGACGAATCGGTTTCGGGGAAGGATCTTGCCATTCCAACAGAACATGAGGCAATTAAGAAAATAAATGATATCCGCTATTTTCTGCAATTGCGTAATATTCCGGATAGTATATTAAATAGTTTTGCCGAAGTAGATGCTTACATAGACAAACTTTATTCGGCTAGTAATACTAAGCAGACAAAAATATCCGATTTTTTTAAATAAATATCTATTAGATACGTGTTTATCGTTCTTACATAAATGTTTCTATACTTATTGTACAAATGTGACCGATTATGGATAATAAAGTAAGTTTATAATAACTCGCACATTTTTTGTTGTTGTAACTCTTGTAATGAACTTTGGCTATAACGAACCAATTTCTACAGTCCCTTGAGGTTCGTTATAACCGGACTTCACTGTACTTGTAGGTAACTTATGGTTTTGATGATGGTTTCATAACTGCAATTACGGTTAGGGTTAGTACTTACTTAACGGCTTCCCTCATCTACCTTGTAGTGTAGAGAGTATTCAATAATGTCTTCCAATTTTTACAATAATACCTTGCTCTTGTCCAGTTGTAGTTGTCTCTTTGTTCCATCGTTGTCTTGTATTACTGTTTCAATTCATTCTAAATATGTTCCCAAACTAGCTCAGTTGTCTTTCTTCTATTATACCTAGTAATACACTCACTTGTAATGTATCCTAATATCCTCATTTCTCGCATTTTTGTTATTGCTATGATTCTTCTTGGAAACTTTCGCATGCTTACAGTTTACTGTTTAATCGAGTGTTGATTACTCATGGTTCACTGCCATAAATCAAGCCTGATTGGTATCTGTAGGTGCCTTTTTATAAATTATGATTTTGGTTCTATATTTCTTTTTTGGCAAAGGTTTTATAACTTACTTACTTACTTAGTCCTCTTGACTCCTTGTGGAGCATAGGGCGCTGAAGCGTTTCTGTAGCGAGGGTGTACAGCCGCAAGGTTGCTAGCCTTGGGCTATCTTCGTCCTTTGCTCTTCGATATTCACTAAATGGCTGTTTTATAAAGTGCATAATATATTTTGGTGGCCGTTGCTATTTTGTTATTCACTTTCCATTCTATATCAGGTATTTCAACTGGTCCGTTTGTTTTATCTTTTCATTTTCCATTTTTTCAACTTATTTTTTGGATTGATTTGCAATGACCATTACTTGAGACTTCTTAGTATTTACCTTCATACTACATTCCTTAAGGAATTTCTTCCATCTATTTAGATTGTCTTGTAGATTTTTAAGATTTTGTTAAAATTATGAAATCTTCTGCATGCAAAACTCGTATGCTGTTAGAGGTCTTAAATTTCTGAACTGCCTTTGATTCTTTATTTGCTTTATTTGCAATTTCATCTATGATTATCCAGTAATGGATTCAGAATTCTCCTTGTCTGACACTACGATTTGTTTAAAATTTCCTTGTACGTAGGCCTTTTATTTGAACTGCGTTTTTAATTTCTTCCTTGTTTTGAAAAGTTTGGTTGAAATTGCTCTTTTAAGCAGACTGGACCAAATCTCAAGTCTACACAAGTCATCAAAGGATTTCTGTAAATTTATTGCCCAAATGTGTAGTTTGCTATCGTGTTTTGTTATTTTTTCTGTGATTTGTTGCAGCCTGTAATCGAGTTTCTTGGTTGTTGTCTTCTATTTGTTCTAATTTTGGCGTTTCTGATATAAGTTATCCTGCTGTAATATCCTGTTGTGCTTTCAATACATTTGACAAGTGTTGATACCGTCTCTCTGTAATTTCTTTCTCAGTTCTCTGTTCTTTATGCACTCTAATGAATTTGACTCTTCTTTTCTTAAATTTCTCAAGACTTGGAACAGAACTTTTACATTGCTTTGGCTGTGATGCTCCATTTTCCCCCGAAGTTTTCCCATGCTTTACTTTACCTTCGATCTCTGCATCTTATATGACTCGTAGTCTTCAGCTTTTGTTGTGCTTAGATATCTTTTCCAGAACTTTTAGCCGTAAGCTCAGATTTTTAATCACTGTGTAACATAAAAATGACTTGGGATATATTAAGACTGATACGCGAATTGCTCTAACGGCGCGTGTCCGAAAATTTGTAAAATTTCGAGGCCATCGGTTTCAGGGCACTTTTGTCGAAGCCGTCTAAGAAAGCATACGCATTTCGGCGGTACCTAAATTTTCTGAAGGGTTGCTCACAATCATGTTTTAAGCACCCTAAATTTACCTTTTGAAATACTAGAACCCAACCAACCGGTAAGAATAATTTTGTTGTTATTAAACTTCACTAATCAGTGGCGTGAAGGTTTCTAGTTTGGGTCAAATTTGAAGCCACGTTCAAATAAATTTCAACCGCATCTACCCATCCATGGGCGTCCTAATGGCCGTTTTCCATAAATGAAACCAAGGTGCTGCACGTTTCGAGGAGCGCCTGCATAACAGTAGGGATGTTCGATACACCGAAAAGTACCGGTACCATCGTATCGTATCGTATCGACTTACAAGTACCGGTTCGGAGCAGTATCGTATACAAAAGTACCGGTACATGAAATACCGGTACACAATCGATCCGGGATATTTTCTAAATTTATTTATGCCACACTTCCAGTCCTACTATAGCAAATAGAAGTTTAGCAATAATAGTGGCGTAACAATCAAGAAATCAACAATTGAAAAATCAGTATTAGAAATACATTTATTAAATAGTATACATATAAACGCTCAAAAACTTTAAAACTAACATAACTATAATAACTGAAACATTAAAAGCATACAGGGTGAGTTTATTTGAATGTTTAGCATGGGGATCGCGGAAAGTATTGGAGATAGAGAGACGGTTAAATGGGGAAAGAATTGCAGTTTTACGAGCTCAATTTAATAAGCTTTTTGTTTTTGGAAAAAATGCAAGACTAACTAGATATTTCGCAAAAATGATTTTTTTCTAATTTCGTTCGGTGCCTATAGCTCTGTTATTATTGACTTTAGAAAAAATGTGTAAAGGAAAAAGTTGTAGACAATTATGAGCTTAATAACACAGTCCAACCAAATTTTTTCTTTAAGCTATAATTTTTGAGTTATGACACAAACGCGTGTTTTTTCTAATGGAAACCATAGTCGACCATGACTTCATAAAAAATGCAATTTTTCAACGATTCTAACGATATACCATTCGATATAGTTATTTTTAGAAATAAATAAATTATGGCCATTTTTATCTTTTCGTTTTCGAACTGTTCTTAAATTTGTAGTTCCGTCTGAACTTTTACCGTGTTTTCCGATTGCTTTTCCCCATGTATCAGTTGTGTTCCACTTTATCTCAAATGATTTTCCCTCTTGTCAACACTTGTCAATATTGACAAATGGGAATTACATTTGACAAATAGTGAAACACAATTGATACATGGTGAACAGCAATCGGAAAACCCTGTAACTTCACACTGACACAGTCTGCATTTTCCTCGAGAATCTGTCTTAATAAATACTTTCCAAACGTTACTGGTTGAAGGTGGCATATTTGTTTTAAAAAAACACAATATAAACCACAATTTCACTGAATAATAGAAGAAAACTGATAATAAAAACAGAACTGTTAATTAATTTACTGAACACCCACGGCGACCGCGATGGAGTGACGAGTGACACAATTGTGGCAATTGCCTTATAGGCACAATTTTTTATAATCTCCGGTATAAAATCTTTCTCGGGGATTTACCGAATTTCGCTGCGATATCCTAGTGAGAAGTTGCTGTTGCTGGTATAAATAGTTAAGCTGAATAATGAAGTTCTCTTTGGATATTTAATCATCACCATAAAATTTGTTGACATACATGAGAGCTCCAGTTCACCAGAATTAGTCATTATTTTACAATTCATTAATTACAATTTTGCTGTACCAGTCGAAATCCGAAGCGTAATACGTACACAGATTAAACAGAAACATTTCGGCTCAGCGAAATCATTTTGTTTTGATTTTTGTTCTTGCGTTTGTAGAAGCTGAAAATGACTTATTGAAAGTTCGGCCATTTAAGACTTCAAGAACTGTTAGTTCAATAAAAGTAATATTTGCACATGGCTTAGGTTTTTACCCTTGAAGAAAAGGGCATATTTTGGACCTTTTCCCTTTGGTTTTTTCAAAATTTATAGTTTTAAAACTTTTTATATTAAAAATAAAAAAATTTATTATTTAGCCAAAACATGAATTATTTCTAGACAGGTGGCAAAAATCCAGGATCGGTCCTGCCGATCCGATACTGACCAAAAATAAATCGTATTGGATTGGATCGCTGACTGAAATACCGGTACAAAATATCGAGTATCGGAAGACAAAGTACCGGTACCTACTTCAAAATATCGGATCGTACCGCACATCCCTACATAACAGCTTCTCGTGAGGATTGGATTCGCCAGTGTTTAGAGCAATTCGAACAAAAGGACCATGTCTAGTAAATACTAATAACAACCAGATTAAATTCAAATTACCCCTCAACCTGACTTTTATTTAACCTACTACCTGCTTCCGCAAAGGTAGCTGCCGTGGCATATAATATAAATAATTTTGATGTTACAACTGTTCCACCATGGCATCTGATTTATTTTGCTGTTCTGCCTCGAAACTTCACAGACTTTCTGAGCAGGTGTAAATATTGGCTCTTTAAATAAGGGTCACTATTCTTCCAAGTTTCTTTGTGTTATTTTTAGAGCATTTACACTTTTCTTAAGTTATTTGGCGTAGGGGAAAGGTGTCTAAAACGATCCCCTTAAGCCAAAATTCATATAAAAAATACACAATGCAGTTATTTTTCAAAAACTAAGCTAACATTCAGAAGCTTGTTCATTTACCTACAAATTGGCTTTAATGAAACTTTGCTACCTGATGGAATATTATTTTAATTAACATTTGTTTGAATGTCTACAAAAGGATCATTTTGTACACATATATGTATAAAATGATCCCCAGGAGGGTACAAAATGATCCCCTAAGAAAAATATTATATAACATATTAATTTATAAGTTTTTATTGAAAATAAAGACAGAATATATAAACTCGAACAGAAAATATAAAAAAAAACACTTTCAAATGAAAAAAAAGGAAAAAGTGAAATATTTTATTGGAAAAAATGAGAGGTTAAATTTTTTCTTGCACTATCTGTGCGGTTCTGGATGCACACGTCGCAGGTAAATTCGTCAGCGTCATCGCTGTCTACCCCTGCGCACTCTTCATGTCCCCATTTCAGGCAGGCACTACATCTGATCCATCCTTCACCTCTGCAGTTTTTGGAATAGCTCTCATTGCAGAACAAACATTGCGCATCATCTTCCTCCGAAGACGAATCTGACATTTGGTGCCGATATTCTTTAGTTGTCGTTTTTGCTCTTTGCTTGCCTTGTATCTTTGCTTTTCCTTTCCCTTTTCCTTTCCCTTTTTGGGAGGTTGAAGGAAGGTTTACTTTCTTCTCCCGGTGTAAAGCCAATTTTTGTTCTTGCTCCGTTTTTCTTTTTCTATCCTCCTCTAACTGATTTTTGTAGGGAGTGCTGGTTAGTATTGAGGTGTCACCTCTTGCTCTTTTAGAGCGGCTTCTTTTTCCTACTATTTTTGGCAATGGATGAATACTGCTTGGGGTGTCATTTGCGAAGGAACTACATGGAACTGGTAATATGGTACTATGGGAAGTTGTTGTTGAGGTTAATGTTATCAAGACGTTTGACAAGGACGGTGAAGAATTACGTTGATCCGCGCTGTCTGCTGGTGTGGGTGATGGTGTGGCATGACGAGGTATTTGCACAGTATCAGCTTGCGGGAGCGAGTTTATTGTATCAGGTAGATCCGAAGCCTGTATGGAAATAGGCGCTGAATTTAAAGGAGTCGATTCTGACGTTTCAGGTTCCATAGGCTGTTCAGTTGTTTCAGCAGCGACAAAGTCAACATCAGAGAAAACGTCGGGATTGTAAGGAAATATGCCACACTTTGAGAATCCGTTAATTGCATTTGAAGGTGTTGAAGCTTTCAAATAAGCCTCCGCAAAAATTTTGCCTATTTTAAACTCTGTCACCACTCTTCCGGATTATTGTTCATCCACTTCTCCAAAGCTTGATTGTGGTAAACACTTAATGTGCTCTTCTTTTTAATGCCATAACTGGAACGGCAAACTGTTTACTCGCTGTCTTGTACGGCATGCCATCTTCAACTGCATTTAGAGCGTTTGCCATAGCAGCTTGACTCCAGCTTTGACGTGTAGTTTTCCTCTTATACTGATGCGGCATCGTAAATGTTCTGAAACAAAAGAAAAAAGTAGTATGGGTAAAATGATCCCGGGATCATTTTACCTTGCAAAAGAGGGATCATATCACCCCAAACGCTAAACTTACATTATAAAGTTGAAACTAACCTTAAAAATTTTACTTGCGATAACAAAACTTTAACAAACTGTTGTTGAATTGTTACTAAATCTGCCAAAAGTGCAACGTTCACATAAAACCCCTTAAGACAAAAGTTACACAAAATTGAAAAAGTCCTTACCTTACATCAGATGCTGTAATTTCAAAGTTTTTTGTATAAAACGCACATAACACCGACGCTGCACTTCTAACCTCACATAATGACGAAATGTAAGACGAGGGAAACATTTCTGGGCAAAATTAACAGGTGGCACCAGTAGTGTGTTCAAACAAGACGGGGATCATTTTACCTCGAGGGATCATTTTATACACATTTCCCCTACCTATATTGCTACTTCATGTTGTAGTCTATAAATTCTTGGGCTTCTTATATCGAGAGATCCAAAAAAAACTGTTCCTCAGCGGGCTGTGTAAATTCAACGTATGAATAGTATGTTGGTGACACTGTACGTCAACGTCAAATTCGAGGTTATCAGGTTAGGTTTTCCGTCAGTTTTGACACAAAATGACGCAAATCCTAACCTGCTAACCTCGAATTTGACATTGACGTACAGTGTCACCAACATATTATTCATACGTTGAATTTCCACAGCCCGCTGAGGAACAGTTTTTTTTGGATCTCTCGATACTAATGTATTTTAGTTCCTTAGGTAACTAAATATTTTGTTTCCAACATTGTTGTGTTCAGACATAGCATGGCAGGTTAGTATGATCCCTAAATAGATTGAAAAGGTAACAGCTTAATTTTTTTTCCAATTACCAGGAGGAAATGTGAAACATTACAAACATTTTGTTCTCGATTTTTGATAGTGTTGTTACAGATAACAGATGACGTAGTCCAAGCTTGTCTTTTGGAATATCTTTCAAAAGCGCCGGGTCGTTGTTCAAATTTTGTGCAGCTTTGTTGAAGCGAGCATGTTTTGTGCTGTTCATTAGTCGCTGGCAATTTCCTGTCCATTTTGATTCTGATATCTGTCAGCGCTTAGATTCCTAACCTTTGTCAGCCTGATTTTGATCTCAGGGGTAAGTTGCATGTAGTCATTTCAGCCTGCTTTCTTATTCTGGGCGAATTGGTGTAATGTTTTGGGGTATTTCTAGCTGTTTCGATCTGGCCATGATTCCTTACCGAGTTGTTTCTTTTTGATATGAGCATGCTCCTGTAACAAGATGTTTTGAGCCCCTTTGATTCCGTCATGTTTCTGTTTCATATGCATGTGCTGTTTGTTGCTTTCAGTTTTGACTGACCTTTGCGTATTGTGTGGTAATTTGATCTTGTTCTCGTACATTGCATCTTGCGTTGTGCTGATGCCTCCGATGACTTTCCCTAAGGCCTCATGGAAGTTTAACTATGGTCTAGTAATGGTATTCACTTTCATGTAGTTTGTTCATTTGATGTAATTTTTAATTTTTAGTTTTTAATTTTATATTTAATTAAAATGTTAATTTTTAATATTTTAGATATTATATTTATTGAGTACACTCAGCATGTGCCATATTATTGAATATTATACATTCAGCAATGATTGTGTTTTTGTTACTGCAAACTGAGTTATTACCTGTTTAAGATACCTATTTATTTTATTTTAGATTGTTGTGATTTTGATTAAGCTTTGAGTTTATGAGTTCTTGTTGCTATCTGAGTACATTTGCTGTATAAAGTCTCATTTGTGCTCCTTTTGTAGTCATTAATAAATTTAAGCTTTTGTAAAGAACCGCATGTCATCTTCACTGTTAGCTAGCTGGCCCTCAAATGTGCCCATGTAGTCAGATGGTTTGATTCTAGCTTTAAATTTGTTAGCAAAGTGTCAGCATGTCTGACCACAAAATTACTATAGTTTCATGTGTTTCTAACTTTAAAGAAATAGTTTACCTATTGCACAATTTGATATTTAACTGTTAACTACATTTTCTCAAACGTGAAAAAATATGTATGGGAATAACTTTGTTGTTGTAAAATCATTTCAGAGTAGAGTATTTGTAGATTAATAAAGAGAGAATATTCATAAGTAACTGAAGAATTAAAAAAATTATTAAATATGTAGGTAGGTACCTACTTTTATGACCTAAAAGATTAGAAATGATATGAAACAATAAAAATGTACATAATATATAATTCTTTTGTTCTCCTGAACTGTGCTTGTGGCTATTATGCTGAAAAAACTGTTGCGTTAAATATTTAAAACGTCTTACTTAAAAGTGGTGGTTTGTCTCCATTCGATGGTAACTGCCAGTTCAAAGTTTGCATGTATATCATTTGGGCTATAAGATTACAGCAAGCTAAACATAGTCTGTCCATTTCTTCTGGATTCATCCATAAAGTTGTTATTGTTAAAAGTATCATTACTGAAAAAAAGAAGTAAAGACATAAGTAATAAAATAAAGAAACGAGTAGTTTTATTTTTCATAATTAAAAGAAAATTACAATCACATTTCAATTTTTTAAAATTGTTATTTGAAAAATCAACTAACCAGTTATATTGTTTTCCTAATAATTGGCAATATTGCTTACCATGTTTTTTTTTATTGACATACCTGTGTCAAGTTCTGTTACAGATTAAGAAAAAAGAAGATAAAATGAAAAATAAAAAAAAGAACTGTCAAAAGAACAAAAAACTACTTTAAGGACAATGTGACTGCTGACGGACCTACTGACATTCCAAGGTAAGAACAATTTCACTATCAGTATATTATACAGGGTGAGTCAATATCCACTCCCAAGTCCTCGTATATGTGTTCTACAATTAAAAATAAGACAAAAATGGACAATACTGAAATTCCGAAAGCAAAGCCGTTTTCAGCTAAAATTGAAATAAATATATATATTTTTTCATTTAATCTCAATGAATTCAAATATAAAAGATACTCCTTTACAACAACATGCAACAATGTTTTTTCAACATGATGGAGCGCCTGCACATGCTACATTACAAGTACGAGAAATTTTGAATTGCTGTTTTCCTAATAAATGGATTGGGTGGGGTGGACCAATCGCGTGGCCACCCCGGTCTCCCGACTTAACTCTAATAGATTTTTGGCTGTGGCGATACATAAAAGAAATGGTTTATTTGAATGTACCTGCCGGACTGGATGACTTTATTGCCCCCAATAGCAGAAATAAATGATGATAATTTCAATTCTGTTGCCAGGAATGTAGTCATAGGGTACATACGTGTATTAACGAAAATGGTAACATTTTTGAGGGTTTCTTAAGGAAATAGATGTTTATCTCGACAAAACTTTAAAAAAATTTGTTTATTTAAATTTTACTTGAAAACGGCTGCGCTTTTGGAATTTTAGTATTTTTCATTTTTATCTTATTTTTAATTTTAGAGGGCTGGGCAGTGAATATTAACTCACCCTGTATGTAGTGCTTACAATACCGGGCCAAAATCTTAATACAGTATTCGGTATTCAAAATTTTTAATCCCGGGATACAGGTATTAACACTGGTAGGTATTACTATTAGAAAGTTTATTTTGTAGATTTTTAATTTTTACCTACTTATTATGACATCTTTAAAAACAATATCAAAAAAACAAATAAAAATGGATTATAAAAAGTAACATTGACAATGTTTACTGTTAGGTTATAGCGGGCTTTGAATCATTTATTTAGTGATTGAAACCAGATAATAAAAAATACCACAGATCTGGAAGTTTTTCAGCACCTCTCTGTATACTCATTAAGTATTTAACATTTATTTTATAGTCTTATATATTTATATCACAATCATTTAAGTTTGCTTAAATGCTTCAATGCATCATTTGCTGTTATGTTATATGTAGTGTTACAAAATTTGTGAGCACATGAATACAAAAAAAATGTCAAATAATTTACATTTCCATATAAACAGAAATAGGGGCCAGCAGGGGAAACAGACAAATACCTAATATACCAAATATATCGAGAGATCCAAAAAAAACTCATCCTCAGCGGGCTGTGAAATTCAAACGTTTGAATTTCACAGCCCGCTGAGGATGAGTTTTTTTTGGATCTCTTGATACCTAATAAAGTGGTTAAATACATAGTCGAACAAAAGTTAGAGTGAGCAGAAAGTTCGGTGATGAGAAGGTTTTGTTACATATTTATTATGGAAATATCAATGGCCGAATAAAACCAATAAAAGTCACTCAGTGGTGTATAGCTTTTTTGGATTTAGGAGAGGTTTTTTGAAAAAATGGTACATAAAAAATATATTGCAATTGGTGAGTTCTATAAGCAGTTAAAATTAAAGTACTATTTTTGTAACACCCTGTATATATAACGTATAACTTTGAATAAGAAAAATACTAACCTAATGCTGGGATTAAGATAGTTGCTGCATGGGTAGCAGAATGTCTCTCTATTACAAAATTGTAACTTAGTGAAGGATATGAATTATCTGGGCAGCAGTTAAAGTGTCCTTCGAATTTCTTGACAGTAACTGTAAGTAGTTTCCAATCTCCATTTGGTATATAGTCCTCCATTGTTACAGGAGTTGAAGGTGTTTTGAAATCGATTTCTTCTCCACTGTGCACCCATGATCCATATCTCAAAGAACAATTTTGTACATCAAATGGATATTTTGTTAGGTCTGCCATACAGAGTGCATCATGTCGTGCCGGAGGAACGCACACCACTGTACCCGTACTTGTTACTAAACAATCCACTGAAGTTAAAGCATTTGGACTACCAGATTGATCATCTCTAAAAAAAATTAAATGTAATAGACAGTTCTATTTAAATAAAGGTATCGTTTTTTTTAGTTTTACATTGTGATATAGGTTAGTAATGTAGCTATTTAGTTAGGTGGATTTAGTTCAGTGAAACATCTCAGGCTGCTGTAAATATAGGTCGAGTTTGATTCTCAGTGATACTTTCCAAAAATTTTAATTGAATGCTGCAACACAGTAATAGTTCTCAATCCGGCTTTGACTTTGTTTAAACCCTTTTTAAAAAGAAGAGACAGATGTTTTAGCAATAGGAATGTTAACTGAAAAGCTTAGTTTGATGATGTTTATAAATTTAGAACATACAAATTGCAACAATTTTATATACTTATACAGACGGGTATTGGTTATTAAAACTAATGCAATTCACATAAGACAGTGATAAAGATGAATTATTCTATATCTTTTTCAATTGTAATTAAGAAAGTGTAAGAAGTATTTTAGGAGGCGTAACATGTAATTCAGAAAGGATTAAGTGCTATTCAGAAACGAAAGGATGACGTTTATATAGAATTGCTGTGTAGATACATACATGCTGGAGGTGTGTAAAGTTTGCAACTTATTTAATATTTATTGTCAAGTTGATTTGTAAAACAATTTTTGGACAGGTTTATCTTAATTTTTGTTTGTCATCTTTTGGTTGAAAATATATTAACTTTAAAACTGTTCATCATAGAATTCAAGTCATTGTTATATAAATTGGTTTTACCATTTTAGTCAACTCTGACATAATATGACTTTTAGTTATACAAGTATTGGACAGATAGACATATCAAGTGCAGCATATCGACTTTAAATAATAATAGGTTTTCTCAAGCCACTTCGGCGCCGCCATCTCGGCGCGGGGCCAGCTCGGCGCCGGGACAACTCGGCGCGGAGCCATCTCGGCGCCAGCCAACTCGGCGCAAGGCGATCTCGGCGCCGAATTCAAATTCGCAAACTACAGTGTGCACTACGTAAAAAATTATTATAAACAAATAATAAATAAAGTGATCGCCAAAAAGCTCGCATGAAATGAAAACAAAATTATTTAGAATTTCTTGGAAAATCAAACACTGACGACCAGAGGTGGTTGCAAAGTGAGTACAAATGGGCCAAAACAGAAGTGGTCACGTGACTTCCGTTATCAGTAAAATTCAACATTTTTTAAAAAATAATTACGAAAAATACATTTACTAGCCAAGAGAGGGACAAAATTTACGAAAAAAGTGGTTTTCTGGTCTTGAGATTGTTGAGCCCCCGGATTGGGTTACAAAGAGGGAAAAAAGTTTATTTTTGACTTCCAAAAAAAATCACTCTTTATAAAAAACCCTGCTTGTTCTCAAAATTTAAATATCTTCTTCCTTATACGGGAGAGGTTCGAAAATATGAAAATGGCTCAAGCATAAAGTACCCTTATTTTTTAAAATATAGAATCATCTTAATTGGAAATATTTGTTAGAACATTTCTATTAAAAATTATAATTGCTTTGATTTGATATTGATGTTTGGATCGCGTATTATTATTTTCTTTAAGATACCTGTGTTTTTGTTGACACAAACATGAGATTTTTAGCATCAATTTTGGACCACATAAATTTCAAGTTAAGTGAACGAAACTGAAATTCGAGAATACACTCTTATCGTATCCGTCAATAAATTAACTTTGAAGTATCGCGTTTGGTAATTCTCAAAGTCTAAAAGAATAAGAAAAACCAGTAAAAATTGTTTTTTAGAGCAGGTGGCTGTGACTTTTTATTTGAGACCTACTTTTAATTCTAAGGAACTTTTTCAAATAACATTATTGTATATTATCTTCGAACCTCCCCCGTATATGGAAGGGGAGTTTGAGAACAAGCAGGATTTTTTATAAGAGTGACTTCTTTGAGAAGTGAAAAATAAACTTTTTTTCTCTTTTTGTAACCCAATCCGGGGACATACTGTATATTTATATACAGGGTGATTCTTTCCGTTTACCAGGAAATAAAGCTAAAAAAATAAGCATTTTTTTGATTTACCACTTTTCCGAAATATCAAAACTAACGGAGGTACAGGGTGTTAAAAGTTTCAAATTAAAAACTAAACTTTGGCGAAAAGGCGGCTGGACAATTTTATTTTTGTTTATCTCTGTTGTCAACTAGTTTTCCATTGTAATTTTCTTAATGTTATTGCTACAATAATGGCTCATGTTTATGAAAATAATGAATGAGTGAATATGCGTAATATTTACTGGGAGTGTCGTCAAAATACCGCTGCCGCATCGCTCTTATACGCGGAACGTGTGTGTAGAAGCGAATGGTGATAATTTTGAACATATCATTTAAGTTAGATTAAGTTTAGTTCAATTTTCATTAAGTAATTTTAGTCCTTAATTTGAAACTTTAACACCTTTTACCGTCGTTAGTTTTGATATTTCACAAAAGTGGTTAATGAAGAAAAAATCTTACGTTTTTTAGCTTTATATCCTGGTAAAAGGAAAGAATCAACTTAAAAATCACCCTATATATACAGTGTGTCCACGGATAGGTGAAACGACTTTTGTAAAAGGTAAAAACTTTTCGATTTACATTTACATTTTTTGGGGTTCAGCCCTGCTTGGTTAAAGGCGAATTTCTAACAGCATTTCAGTTTTGAAAAATCAAGTATGCCTTGGAAATTAAAAAAAAATCCTATTTTACTGTAGAGTAGCGTGCCTTTTATGTAGCAAATACGACAAAAAGTTATTAAGAGAAGTTGTTTAGAATCAACATCTAGGCTCCTATACCAAATTTCAAAATCCTCGGCCAACTTTGATCTCCCACATTTTCTTTTATGGTTGCCTATCAAAGAATTTTACTTTTAACAAAGACTGCTATGGAAAACCAAATATTTTTAACAAAGTTTTTTATTTCATAATAAAAAAACTTTGTTAACAATAAAATCCTTCGATTTGGAAAATAAACGTTAAAGAAAGATTTGTCACATAAAAGGCACTTTACTTAGATAGAAAATGGCGTGTTTTGAAATTGTGTAAATCCAAAAAGTGCAATTTTTCGGAAACTAAGCAAGATTTCAATGAGATTTCTTATTGTGTGTTAGTTTTAACTGAGTGGCCAATCTCAAGGCCAGAAAACTTTTTTTCGAAAATGTCCCTATCTTGGCTAGTAAATGCAGTTTTTGTAATTATTTAAAAAAATTGTTGAATTTTACTGATAACGGAAGACACGTGACAACTTCCGTTTTGGCCCATTTGTAGTCACTTTGCAACCACCTCTGATCGTCAGTGTTTGATTTTCCAAGAAATTCTAAACAATTTTTTTTCATTTCATGCCAGCTTTTTGGCAATCACTTTATTTATTATTTGTTTATAATAACTTTCTTACGTAGTGCACACTGTAGTTTGCAAATTTGAATTCGGCGCCGAGATGGCCTTACGCCGAGATGGCCTTGCGCCGGGTTGGCTGGCGCCGAGATGGCTCCGCGCCGAGATGTCCGGCTTCGTTCACTGCAGGGAAGGCCGAACCAAAGATTACCTGTTGTGCAATTATATATCATATTTGTGCAAGTGTTTGCAGATAGATATTTTCATCATGTGACTAAGTCTTCAATTTTTTAGTGTCAACGCAACAATTATAGAAACCGGAATGAGGTAGGTACTTCTAACAACTCTGGCTATTGCGGTAGAAGACAATTACATAATGCAGTAGAGAATTTAATTTTGTTTAATTATGTTATACTCAATATATAGCAATTTTTAAATGTTCATAACAAACGAAATTGTATCGCAGCTAGTTTTAAAATTTAGTTCATTTTATTGGGTGCCAATGTCAGCGAGGAAAGAATAGCAAAAATTATAAATAATTCTACGACCAATATTTTGATTAAAAATTATTGTGGTAAAATGAATAGTAATTAATCAATTGACTAAAGGATATAAAACTTGAAAATTAACTATATTAACAAATAAGCACACCAAATGTTGAGAGTTATATTTATTATGTAGATTAAAAATTTTGGGATTGGTATTGTACTACCGATACTAAAATTGAATATTATGCAAAATTATGATTTTTGTTTTGAAACTTTGTTTTCCATTACAAAGAAAGCGAATGGGGTATGACTAAGGGCTCAGTTTACAACTGGTAACCCCATTTCCATAGGAAGCCCTTAGTTGAAAGTTATAACTCTACACCAATGCTAATTAACCAATTTTTTACCTCCCTGTGCTGACATCATGCCAGAGAGCGGTAGCCTTGTTTATAGGTGGTATTAACTTAAGTCCAAAATTTTGCTTGCTTTGGAATACATTCAACAACAGATCGAATACAGCAATTCAACAAATGTTCACACCATAAAACACTACTGAACCTAATTAATATCTTGAATCCACTACATATTATGGTTAGTTTATTCAAAATCTCCATACAATTTGTGCAAATTGGAATAAACTGAAAACAAAGAAAAGATTTTCATAAATCTCAAAGATATTTTATCTTCTAATGATATTTGTGCATATTATGATCCAGAACTTCCTAATTATGTAGTAAGCGACGCTTGTGATAAAGGAGCAGGTGCAGTGATACTATACAAATTCTCTGATGGAGCTCTATATCCAGTTGCTTTTGCATCCTGAACATGGCCTGCAGTTAAATTTAGATACAGTACTATAAACGACCCAGTCGTAGCAATTATATTTATTGTAAAATATTGCCAATAATCATTTGCTACGTTGGGCAATTATTCTAAGTAGTTACAACTACACAATTATGTACCATAGTGGAACAGGCACTGCACTAACCGCTCCATTGTCGAGATTACCCATAGCAGAATTACATATTTCCCCTGAGGAAGAAGTGGGGTTACTAAACAGTGAACAATTATTACACGTAATTGTACATACTCTTGGCATCACTAAAAAAGATTAAAACAAGAACAGTCAGAGATCCTTTATTTCACATTTTTACAGATCCAGATGCAAAAGAGTACTACTTTGAGACGGATAACCAAGTTTGGGTGAAAATCTACTACAACGTGGGCATACACCAGGAAAGATTATGGAACTTTCTGACCAGATGCGTCCTCGCAAAGCTAAGCATCTCAAGGAAGGACATGCTGAATCCATCAAGTTAATGTATACTTTCTCGAAAAAATCCTGGACATCGAGAAGTAGGCAGTCCGATCACCTAAGAGGTTTCAATAGCCAATATTGCTGTTCTAAACAGACATGTTACGAGTATTACTCTGTCACCTGAAGAAATAAGTAAAAAAAGATGACCAGCTTCGGTCCCAAATACAACACAGTAAAAAATCTTGAACCCTGGAGTGCAAGCTTCAAATGAAGAAGCTTTTAGAAGTAACCCACCACGACAACGGATGTTACCAGCCCGCTATCGTGATCAACTTATTATGTTGTTATTTTAGTAAGGAAGGTGTTAGTGCTAAAAGCATATGGCACTAATACTAGTAGTTTACGGTATATAAGTAGGGAATAAAAGATCAAGTGGGAATAACGCGGTGAAAGCTCATAAAAATTAATATCAGGGTGGAAATGGTTGCTACTAGAGGGTAGAAAATAAATAACGGATTTTGTTTTGAAAAACGAGTGACAGCATTTTAAGGTGCAAAAGGTTTCGTGGAAAATAATGTGGTAATCTCGCAATGTCTCGTGGTTTCGGTTATAGTAGGTGAATAATACTGACCGACCGTCCTGGTAGGAAATTATGGGAGCGAGTATCACTTTCCGACGAATATAATTTCGAGCATAGAAGCGATATAGGAACCACGGAAAACGTTTGCATAGTTTATTGCCTGTTATCAGGGTACGTATAATTATTCTGGCATCTACCTCATTCTATCTTGAAATTCGATATTATAACAACAAGTATTAGGCGTAAAACCTACGAGAAGTTAGTCTGCTGAAAGTCATCACGCAGTTTTGAGGTCTACGTGCAGCAGGTGACAGCCGGCGATTGGAGCCTGACAAGCTGACATTTGTTAGGAGTCATTGGATTTATTAAGCGTCTACAAGTATAACAACAAACAGATAAGTGATTTAACTAAAATCTGATGGTCTTTCGCATACAAGAACAGTGTGTACTCATTAAACATATTGGTTTAAGTTAATTGGGGCACCCCGTGCAAATAGTAGTGCCTAATTGTCATATCAAGGAATACAACGTTTGCATAAGAATAAAGCTAGCTAAAGGTATTGCTCTCTTTCATTTTCATCTTAGACATTGAGTTCAATAATTGTATTGTTAGATATAAAGTGAAGTTATAAGTTTCTTGACCTATATCAGTGTATCTGAGTCAAACTTGTTGGCGCTCCCTTTTAACATCTTAATTAAAGAATTCGCGACGTCTTCACTGTTGCTAGAGACGCGCCTCAAGTAGCCTTTTATGGCGATCAATTGTTGAGTTAAAAATATAGAACGCCGACCTAAAGGTAAGTAAAAAGCTAACAAAGGGCATGTGGTAATATTGGGAATAGTGTATGTAGTATTTCGCCTTGGACGCAATTCTTGGTACATGGTATGATGCCATGATGCGATCTTTGTATTATAACTTATTCATGTACTAATAAAGTTAAATTAAGTGTTCTTGTGAATCGTATCCTACTACAGGTGGAAACAGTGGTAATTGTGTCAAGCGTTCTAATACCGATAAAGATGACAATTAACTTCAAAATATGGTGGAGAAAATTTTATCTTACGAAGCACCCATGGACAAACTACTAGCCGTGAGGCTCGACGAGAATTTTACCAAGGAAATCACAAAGCTGGAGGAAAAGTTAATCGTTACTGAGAAAAAATTAGCAGCTGCTAAAGACGTTGTGAAGCAGCTGCTAAAGACGCTGTAGAAGCAGCTGCACACTATTAAAAAAATCATTTACGACTTTGGTGTAGCAGAAGAAGAAGCCGAGGGCACAACAAAATAATAATAGCAATCTGCTGTGATAAATCAAATATTAATATATTTGTGGTGGATACCGACTGCAGCTATCACTTACCAAAAGAAGTAGACGAAGCAACAAGCCAATTATAGTCAAATTTGACCGATGTACAATAAGAACTAAAACCTTCAATTTCAAAAGAAACCTGAAGGGAATAAATCTCGCCCGAAAAAGCACGATGGTCATTAAAGCTGGTACCTGGAGGTACGGTAATAATGTTTTTACCAGTACATTTTTGTAAATGCTGACAGTATAATTAATAAAATTGCATCCTTGAATGATTACAATGTTTTAGCATAACGTTATTTTTCATGCAGTAGAATAGCAATTGGTAGAAGCCACGTAGCTCAGTTGGGAAAGCGCTCGGCGTGCATTAAACAAGTCTACGGTTCGAATCCTGCGGGGGCCGGAATTTTTCCGCAGACTTGGCGATTGGAATCGGGCTCGGTGAGACCATTCACAGTTGGGTACCAAATTAACTGTGCTCTACTCAGAACCACAGACCTAAGAGATAGAATAACAAGGGGCAACTTGAGCATTGTACCGCCAGATGCAAGTGTATAAAGCAACAGCCTCTACACCGCTAGGTAAATGAAGTTACAGATAATACATACATACACACATACAGAATAGCAATTGATTTGTTTAGACTTTACTATTGTCACACTCATGATTAATTATTACACCTATACTCAGTGTACTGCAATTTAGTAATTAACAGGACATACATTACTAGTTTCTTACTTTATGTTCCTTTTGTCTCAAATAATTCGTTAACCTATTACCATATACATATTATTGCTCATTACAATAAAAAACATTGAAAATATCTAATTGTTCATAAAAATATCAGAGTACCACATGTTAATGTACAACTTTTATCTTTCAAAACAAAATTGACATTTTAGCTGTATTGGAAACGTAGCGGAACGCAAATATTTTAAGTTCAGATGTGAGCATTAAGGATTATGGTTGAGCTGGAGGTGTAGCTATTTACATAAAACAAAGTTTTAAATTCTCTACTATAGATAATGCACAATTTATTTAATTTAACTCAGTCACAATCTCTTACCGTTTACAACATTCACTGCAGAATGTTAACTACACTGAAACAAAAAGTTTGTAAATTTATCCGTCCCTAATTATTTATCTAAGATTTTATGAAGACCTGATCAATAGTTATACTGTGTCGATAGTAATGTGCAGATTTATGAATCACTTTACAATGCATAATATAAACCGTTTACCTGTTATATACTGAAAGATCCGGAATCCAGATTTCATCACTTGACATGTGAATTTGTTTTAAGAAGTCATATTGAGTAGGATCCCATTTTAGGTGTTCATCTTTCCAATACTTAACAGAATGATATATTAGTTGCTTATTTAGATGTGTAGTTCTTACCTACCAGAGCTAACCAGTTGTGAACTGATATAGTATTGCTGTACATTTCCTACAAAACAACAAAATTTATTAAACACTTGAAAATGCGGCGATAGTTTAGACATGAACCGGAATGTTTGTGTAATATTTTTTTAAGTAATTTATTAACAAAACAATGATTGCAATGTTCTGCCTCTAACTCAACACATTTACACCACCTGTGTGGTACCTTCATAATGCATACAAAATAGAAGCATTTCGACTTAGTGGCCAGCCAGTATTGCACAAAATTCTTGAGTTGGTAATTGTTTTTAAATCTCGCTTCTGCCAGTCCTTTCAATGCTTCAAAACGATAGTAAGCATATGGAGATAAATTAGGATTGTAGGGAAGGCTTGGAGTGTATTTTGCATCAAAATTATAGTATGTGGTTAGCATTGTCTCAGGGGGAGACAGACATTTCTTACAAATTGTATTTGTAATTGTGTTGTAATCGACTTGTTTAATGTCAGTGTCATTCATACGAAATTCGTGGTTATGTTGGATGCAATAGATTTTCGAGCTGTGACTTTTTCTACTTGAAATATTGCGTAGAAACAAATAGAACACAAATTGGCAGTGAAAATTCCGAAGCCTGCAGAGGTGAGGAAGTTAATAAGTGTACTCAAAAGAAAGTATAGCAGAAAATGGAACAAATTAAATGAGTAAGAAGGAGTGACTGAGGGAAATTACGTTTGATCATTATCTTAATATTTAAATTTTTAAAACTGGATAAATCCTAGATAAACACATTGCATACAAATTTATGTACTACTTATAAAACAACAATAATGGCTTTACTTACGTAAGAAAAAAATTTGAGCACCATTCTGATAGTAACAACAGTAGCATTGGACTGATTAACGACAGGCCGTATAGATTTCTCGTAGTCGCATAGTAAATCCTTCCTTAATCTAACAGGCGCTAAGTGTGAAGTTTTTTTGGCACATTCTTCATCTGCTCTGAAGCATCTAAAACCTACAGAAGATATAGTTGTTTAATTTTTTATATTTATTTATACACTAAGGTACTATTAAAGTTCTCTAGTTTGAACCACGTGCGTGTTAGTTAACAGTGTTCTCGGTCTGATTTTTCTGCTTTCTTTTTATTTGTTGAAAAACCAGTCTTTTTTAAGACGGGTGAAATTAAATGACATGATCGTTGTTTTTCCGACTTACCGTATGCTAATTGGAAATTAACTAGAATTTGAAGCCACTTTCAGTAACTCAAAATGGCGGACAAGCTTGCTCGCATAAATATAGTACCTTAGGCTTAAAGATTATGATATCAAGTTTCTATCTGACGTTTCGTCTCCGAGCAACCAGCATCAACTTAATTTTTTAAAGTAAAGTTTTCCAGCTGCTTTCTGTTTCCGATTGTGGCAGACACATCATTCATTAGTTTGAATGACATAGATATGGTACTTCCAGAACCATTGCCAGGCACGACTAAAAGACAGTCGGCAACGTTTAAATTTGGCATTAACTTTAACTCGATAAACATTCGTTAGTTTTTCTTAGTAACTAAAAAAATAAGTAGTCTAGTAACACAAATCGTATGTAATAGTTTCTTTTTTTTATTCTTGAAATAAAAATACATAAAAAAGGACAAATCCTTTTTTTTTTGTTGGCTGCCTTTTCATTTTTTAGCGGTATTTGTCTATGTCTCAGTTTGTATTTTTACCTGTCTCACTTAGTACTGGAAAGAGTATACTAAGTGAGACAAAAACACAAAATTTATAAATATATTTTCCATTGTTTTTTTAACATGGTTTCCATTTTGTGTTGGTGTGTTTATAAGTAGAAAACATTGTGTTTTTGATTGAGTAAAAAACGAAATAGATATTCCCAAAAAAAAACAAAGTTATAACCAAAAAGGTTAATTTCGTCTCACTTAGTACCACCCTCCCCTATCTTATATCTAATAAAAATATTGTCTTTAATAACTCACTTCAATATTCTTTCTGTAAAGGCAAAGTCTTTGAAAAGCTCGACGTTGTGGTCAACCTACTCAATGTTGAAATGTACGCTCAATATAAAGGAAAATGTAAATATTTCAAAGCACTCTAAAATGCTCCTATGTTTAAAACGTCAAAATGATGGAAATGAGGCAAAAAAGTCTAAGATTTTAACAATGGCTAATGTCATAAAATTTTTAACTGAATCACCTAATGATTTCTTTTTAATAATGAAAGTCGTATTAATATTTGGGCTGAATGGTGCCTGTAGACGGGAAGAACTACGTCGGGCAAGATTGCAATGAAAAGACACCAGCGTCATAGCTGCGCTAAAGTTGATTTTGTGTCGGATGGGTCTATTACGTAAGTAAAGGGGCGACCTTTTCTTTGACAGTAGCATCAGATAAATATATTTCTCGGTATTTATAAATTTTCTACCAAGATCGCAAAACACGGACAAACATTTACTATTTTCTCAGTTTTGTTTGTGAGCTCTGTCCGATTAAGCGTGTCGCGTGTATTTTATTCTGTAGTTTTTGTAAATTTTCTGAATTGCGATGTTGTGACCCCTTTTCAAAAACCAATAAACGCTGCCAATGACTGGTGTCTTATCAGAAGTAATACTATAAGTACTTCGATATTATCGGGTTATATGTCGATAACTTGTTGCACAATAATAAAAGACTGTCAGTTTGACAGGTTAAATAGTCCGACCGTGTCAGCGGGAGGATTATTCTGTCAAACTGACACGATTTGTTATTGTGCGGGAAGTTTGAGACGTATAACCTGTTCGAAGTACGCATTGTATTCGATTTGATTATTTTGTGAGTAACTTTTAATATTAGGTACAAATAAATATTTTATTGGCAGCTCGATGTGTTTGAATTAACCTAGCTGAAAGTCATTTCCATGAAAATAACATCAAGCTGACAAAAGTTATGTATTGCGTTGCCTAGTGAAGTTACTATAGTATAATCGATTTTGTATAATCGAAATTATACAAGATAACTTAACTAAATCCAGCCTTTTGATTGGTTGAAATCTCTACGAAAAAATAATCAGAAGTAATACTATAAGTACTTCGATATTATCGGGTTATATGTCGATAACTTGTTGCACAATAATAAAAGACTGTCAGTTTGACAGGTTAAATAGTCTGACCGTGTCAGCGGGAGGATTATTCTGTCAAACTGACACGATTTGTTATTGTGCGGGAAGTTTGAGACGTATAACCTGTTCGAAGTACGCATTGTATTCGATTTGATTATTTTGTGAGTAACTTTTAATATTAGGTACAAATAAATATTTTATTGGCAGCTCGATGTGTTTGAATTAACCTAGCTGAAAGTCATTTCCATGAAAATAACATCAAGTTGACAAAAGTTATGTATTGCGTTGCCTAGTGAAGTTACTATAGTATAATCGATTTTGTATAATCGAAATTATACAAGATAACTTAACTAAATCCAGCCTTTTGATTGGTTGAAATCTCTACGAATAAAATAATCATATCAATCCTGCTCTAACCTGACAGTTGATGATATCGAAGATACTGGGTCCACTTTAGTTATTACACTGCGTGATACGAAGACAATGAAGAAACGTGTTTTCACTGTAACTTTAGAAGCACCGCCACCGGTGGGAATGAATGGAATTGATTTGTATAGAAAATATTTGAACTTACATTGTGAGAGATCAAAGTTGGCTGAGGATTTTGAAATTTGGTATAGGGGCCTAACTGTTGATTGAAACAACTTTTCTTAATAACTTTTTGTCGTATTTGCCACATAAAAGGTACTTTACCTCACAGAAAAATAGGTTTTTTTAAAATTTCCAAGGCATACTTGATTTCTCAGAACTGAAATTATGTTGGAAATTCGCCTTTAACCAAGCAGGGCTGAACCCCAAAAAATGAAAATTTAAATCGAGAATTTTTTACCTTTCACAAGAGTCGTTTCACCTATCCGGCGACACACTGTATATGTGTATAATATTGACTAAACTACATCAAACTTTTAACCTACTAACTGAAGAGTATTTTTTACTAATATATTGCTGTGATCTAATAGCGTTTATTTGGTTTTATTTAATTCAATTCTTATTAACTATAATACTAGATATAGAATAATTGTATTTATTAAGTAATTAATAATTGCCTGTATCATACGTTTCACAACTTTGCTAATAATAATATTTGATAAATACTTAATTTTTAGTTAATTTTAGATTAATATTACTGGCTGTTTACAAAATTTTATTATTATCTATTTAAGATTCATATTTTATTAACTCTGTAAGTAGCAGGTATATTTTTATATTACTACTCTCCTTTAATATGTGTGTTATGTACGTTTTAGACAAAATAAACACAAGTATATTTACAATTATCGTTTTATTACACCGTTGTGCTTATAAACCCGGTTACAGGAACATGCCAGGTTGGCCGAGCGGTCTAAGACGTCGGATTTAAGCTCCGGTTCCCTAAGGGGGGCGTGGGTTCGAACCCCACACCTGGAAATTCTTTTTGTTTGTCTAACAGACAAATTTATTTCAAGATATTATACATCAGCAAAAATTCCCAGACAACAATGACTTCATTGCTCAATTTTTACCAACCTTGTATATTTCTCAAACAAGTCCGGACAGGTTTGAATCCCTAGACAATAATATCCGGTTTATCTGATTCAGCAAAAATTTCCAAACAAAGACTTCATTGTTCAATTATTTTTTAGCGGCCGTGCAGATTTCTCAAACAATGGGCGTCATTGTTCAATTGGTAGATAATAACATCCGGCACCTCACATCTGCAAGTCTTGACAAGATGATTCACATCCGCTTGAGCCTGGGAAATATTTTTGATAAGTGTAGGAATAGAATTAGACTTTTAGCCCCAAAATTCTACGTGGAAATCTTGTAAAAATTTCAAAATTAGACTTTTAGCTTCAAAATTCATCGTGGTAAGTGCCAAGGTGAGACCAATGCCCTTGACCCCGGCTAGCCCGTGACGTTGACCCTGGCTACGCCAATGACCTTGACAAACCTTCGCGAACATGTCTGCGCAGACCTGCGCAGAAAACCTGCGCAGTGACACATTTTGAGGCAGAACACCCCTAGGTACACTACTCGGTGCTTACAATAAGTGTCGTGGATTTCCCAATGTCTGTAAATTTTCAGTAAATTTTAAGCAAATTTCTTAACCATACATTTATTTCTAGCAACCTTGCACATTCCCAGATTTCCCGCCAAAAACCTGATCATAATTTGAATTTACCACCAAAATTCTGTGCGAGTATTTTATTTTTGATGCTAAATGTTTTTTACCAGTACAATTTTTCTAGAATTTGACGGTTTCGAATACGAGTATATAAGGTAACTATTTCCAAAACAACTAATTCTTTTTTGTTGGTCTCTCGAATCGGCCGCCATTAAGAGGCAAAATTTGTTGATGCTTTTGTTTGTTCATAGTACAAAGGAAAAAACCATGTTATATCACCCTGAAACATACACATATAGACCGGCTGTATCTCCATTTCACCCCACATAATTATTGAGGTTATGCATAGCTATTATCCATTTACTTGACATCCGCACTGTCAGTGTCAAATTTAAAAAAAATGTCTTGACTATACGTCCAAAATAATGTGGTTTTTATTCGACTGTACATTAATTTAATTGTTAAAATGTGAAAAATAGCAGTGGTGACAACATACTGCCAGTTTCACAGTGCGGATGTCAAGTAAATGGATTATAGTTTCTCACGCTGCAATAGTGGCCGTTCCCTTTGATAGATGTCAAACATTGTTACCAATATGAAGCTTAGAAATTACTAGATTCAAATATTAGTTCTGCTTTTTGCCGCCCGCAAAGCTAGAATGATTCTGCTGTACCTGTAAACGTTCATTAAACAACGCAGTTACCTTAATTTATTAAAGTTAGTAGGCCATAGGCCGCCATTGTGAGGCAAATTATGCCTATTGTCGCCATTGTCTCTATGAAGCCACTGTAGTTCTAGCTATCCTGGATTGATAATGTTAAAGTGTTACTTCATTGTCCTGACATCAAAACACTTTATCTCTACTCGTCAGCAGCAGATAAAGTTGTTGCAAAATATACTTATACACTTTCTCCAAATTAAGGCTGGCGTTTTAAATAAGAAACAACCCACAATTGTTCCTCTCTTTTTATTGTACTGCGGGATGCTGCTATCTACATTTGTAAAGACAAATCAGATTTTACATTGTAAAAATGTCTACCTCAGATATTTAACTCATAAAAGGCTTTGTTTCCCTGCTAAACAGGTGTTCTATGCAGCTGTGTGTCAAAGCCATAGACAGATGTTTTGCGGGTGCAGATAATTTTAAGGAAAATAAGCTTCTTGGCCTTTCAGTCACTATAATTAAACAGAAAATCTATGAAATTCAGTCATAGATAGAATAAACAGGAACCAAATGATATTTAACTAATTCTAGCCAAATGTTGAATTTTTAATAAATTAAGCAAGAAAGTACATATTACGTAAAAAAATAATCTGTTACATTATTATCAGTAATAATAATATATTTCTTTGTAATAATTGTGCGTAAAGATATACACTACAATTAAATTTTAAAAGAAGTTTCCAGTACCGGGAATCGAACCCGAGCCTCCTGAGCGAAACCAGGTATCCGGCCACAAGACCATAGTGGGTTATAAGTTTTCTTCCTCAACCAGCTGTATACAATTGCATGATATTTAAATCAAAATGCACTTATGATTGAATTTTTATCACTAAAATTAGTTCAATAATAAATTATTATTCAAATATTAATACATTGGAAATCAGATGACCACTTTTGAATGGATCAATTTCATCATTATAAGTGCTAAAAGATACTATCAAACAAATTATTTAAAAAATTGTTATATTTTGTCATATTTACATTTTTGAACACTAGCCTTTCAAAATGGCTTCTTATTATAAAATAGTTTTGTGTTGAATGCGATAATCAAACTATTCAGCTGGTTCTTATAAAACATCTATAAAAACAAAATGTCGAAAAAATGACAAATAACATTTTTCTTAATGTCTAAAAAGTGACAAAAAATGTTTTTTCTCAAAAATAACTCCCAACGATTTTCAGTATGAGGCCCGAGTACCCTTAAAATTGTCCAAAGAAGACAAAAATGGGTTTCCTTAATGCACTAACTTCAATTAAAAACAAAGTTTTCTGGAAAATAAATAATACAAATATTATAACAGTAAGAGAAACGTCTACTTCAGTGATAGATTTTAGTACTGATGACTTTTAAGACGGTTGAGCAAAAATATTCGTTTTCAACCTGAAAATAAATATTCTTAAACAATTGCTTTCTTCATAATTCGTATTTCATTCTAAACGTTTCTGTTCAGCTATTAATTATTACGTATAGCAGAAGAGCTAGAAATCCGCGCTTTAATAATAACCATCCACTGTCACGCATATTCGTGATCTACTACTGTAAATATCGCATTTGCAAAGTTTATATTTTCCGCCATTCGTGTCTATTGCATACTATTCAAAGCTAGCCATAGTTACCGTACTAGCCATTAGAGTCCCTGTATATGCAAGATCTGGGACATGTAGGCGATTTCTTTGGATCCACAAACCATGGAGTACCTGATTTTTACCAATTTTAAATTATGCATACTTCTTTCAAACAAAACAAATGAAATATATTGTTATGATATTGGTACAGGGGTCTAAAAAAATGAGATTAATAAGATCACAAGAAAACAGTAATTGAAAATAATGGGGATGAATTTAGATGCGAATTGGATATTAAAATTATTAAGATGATGCATTTAGTAAAGAAAGGAAATATCATTTATAATTTAATAATATGAAGTTGACTGAGAAACAGAACGATCCATATCCTTTATCTAATAGACGTGTCTGTCTGGGACGCTGTTTTGTCCGGGACGCTGTTTTGTCCGGGACGCTGTTTCAGCAGCCAAACCGTAAGAGATAGAGAAAAAAGTTATTAAAGTTATATGTTTGGAATGGTCATGTCAGGTCAGGAACCGAATTTCAGTCACGTGACACTTCCGGTTTTCGAGAAATCACAAAAAGACCGTTTTTCAAATAGAACGCGTAAAAACTGGTTCGGCCGCCAAACGTAGCTGCGACCCTCTGCGCCTTAAATCCTCGATCGGTTAGGCCAGCGGTCGGCAACCCGCGGCCCGCGGGCCGCATGCGGCCCGCGGACCTCCGTCTTGTGGCCCTCGACTGTTTTGTAAATTAAAGTCTTATATGCCTACCTAAAATTTAAATAATTGCTTAATGCGCGCGCAAAATTCAAGCGAGCGTGCATTTAATGAATGTAATATCACAGACACAGAGTGGGTGCGTTCAGCCGACATAGCGCTGAGGTAGCGATTGCGTTGAACGCTTCGTTGACCGATAGGGCTTCGGTTTCGTTTCGGCAGCAGTCGCCATTTTTGGGAGCGAATTTATTTTCGCTCCATTTCCGCTTCATTTCCGCTTGACCACTTAGCAGAAGACCATGTTTGGGTTTACTTCTAATTATAACCTAGAAAGACGCGAATTTTTTAAAAGCATGGATTCTGAAACGATCCTGCTGCAGTTTAATGTTAAGAAATTAAAATGACCATTTTCTCAAAATCAGTAGTTCCTTGAAATTATTGAAACAAATAGCCTCTGAAATGTGATACAAAAGTAGTAATTAATAAAATCCAGTCTAATTTTGACAAGAGTTAAATGCTCAAACTCAAAATTCTTCATGAGGCCCATCCAATCGAATGACACTCTCAAAAACTTTCTCTGAAATCAATGATCTTGTTAAATTTTATGGCAGCTTGCCATCTAATTTTGATGAATTGAAAAGGTTTGCTCAGCAATTAATTACATTGTTTGGCAGCTCTTACCTGTGCGAACAAGCTTTATCAATTCTCAGTTACAGAAAAAATAAATATGCTTCTCGTCTCACAGATGAGCATTTGAGAGCCATTCTTCGAATTTCAACTACAAACATGAAAGCTAACATACAACAAATAGCCGCTAAAATACAGCCTCAAAAGTCACACTAAATTTTTTATAAGTACAGTTATATGTAGGTAGATATACTTTGTACATAGTTCTCGTATTTTTATTATTTTTCCTAACTTTTTTGTCATTGTTCCTGCGTATCAATAAAATTTAAATACAATATTTTCGCATTTTTAATATCACCCCGATATACATAGTAAACCTATTATCAAAATTATGAATAAGTGCGGCCCTCCTTCACTTCATTTTGCCACTATGTGGCCCTTGCCTGTCAAAAGGTTGCCGACCGCTGGGTTAGGCAACCACTTTGACACCTTCCAGGTCTGGGTGGTTGCCTAACCGATCGAGGTTTGAAGGCGCGTTAAATGAGACATTTGTCTCACTGGACTGCTAGTATATATATATAATAGGCTTGTCTGGGACGCTGTTTTGTGTGTCCGGGACGCTGTTTCAGCAGCCAAATCGTAAGAGATAGAGAAAAAAGTTATTAAAGTTATATGTTTGGAATGGTCATGTCAGGTCAGGAACCGAATTTCAGTCACGTGACACTTCCGGTTTTCGAGAAATCACAAAATGACCGTTTTTCAAATAGAACGCGTATTAAATAAAAACTGGTTCGGCCGCCAAACGTAGCTGCGACCCTCTGCGCCTTAAATCCTCGATCGGTTAGGCAACCACTTTGACACCTTCCAGGTCTGGGTGGTTGCCTAACCGATCGAGGTTTGAAGGCGCGTTAAATGAGACATTTGTCTCACTGGACTGCTAGTATATATAATATAATAGGCTTGTCTGGGACGTTGTTTTGTGTGTCCGGGACGCTGTTTCAGCAGCCAAATCGTAAGAGATAGAGAAAAAAGTTATTAAAGTTATATGTTTGGAATGGTCATGTCAGGTCAGGAACCGAATTTCAGTCACGTGACACTTCCGGTTTTCGAGAAATCACAAAAAGACCGTTTTTCAAATAGAACGCGTATTAAATAAAAACTGGTTCGGCCGCCAAACGTAGCTGCGACCCTCTGCGCCTTAAATCCTCGATCGGTTAGGCAACCACTTTGACACCTTCCAGGTCTGGGTGGTTGCCTAACCGATCGAGGTTTGAAGGCGCGTTAAATGAGACATTTGTCTCACTGGACTGCTAGTATATATATATAATAGGCTTGTCTGGGACGCTGTTTTGTGTGTCCGGGACGCTGTTTCAGCAGCCAAATCGTAAGAGATAGAGAAAAAAGTTATTAAAGTTATATGTTTGGAATGGTCATGTCAGGTCAGGAACCGAATTTCAGTCACGTGACACTTCCGGTTTTCGAGAAATCACAAAAAGACCGTTTTTCAAATAGAACGCGTATTAAATAAAAACTGGTTCGGCCGCCAAACGTAGCTGCGACCCTCTGCGCCTTAAATCCTCGATCGGTTAGGCAACCACTTTGACACCTTCCAGGTCTGGGTGGTTGCCTAACCGATCGAGGTTTGAAGGCGCGTTAAATGAGACATTTGTCTCACTGGACTGCTAGTATATATAATATAATAGGCTTGTCTGGGACGCTGTTTTGTGTGTCCGGGACGCTGTTTCAGCAGCCAAATCGTAAGAGATAGAGAAAAAAGTTATTAAAGTTATATGTTTGGAATGGTCATGTCAGGTCAGGAACCGAATTTCAGTCACGTGACACTTCCGGTTTTCGAGAAATCACAAAAAGACCGTTTTTCAAATAGAACGCGTATTAAATAAAAACTGGTTCGGCCGCCAAACGTAGCTGCGACCCTCTGCGCCTTAAATCCTCAATCGGTTAGGCAACCACTTTGACACCTTCCAGGTCTGGGTGGTTGCCTAACCGATCGAGGTTTGAAGGCGCGTTAAATGAGACATTTGTCTCACTGGACTGCTAGTATATATATATAATAGGCTTGTCTGGGACGCTGTTTTGTGTGTCCGGGACGCTGTTTCAGCAGCCAAATCGTAAGAGATAGAGAAAAAAGTTATTAAAGTTATATGTTTGGAATGGTCATGTCAGGTCAGGAACCGAATTTCAGTCACGTGACACTTCCGGTTTTCGAAAAATCACAAAAAGACCGTTTTTCAAATAGAACGCGTATTAAATAAAAACTGGTTCGGCCGCCAAACGTAGCTGCGACCCTCTGCGCCTTAAATCCTCGATCGGTTAGGCAACCACTTTGACACCTTCCAGGTCTGGGTGGTTGCCTAACCGATCGAGGTTTGAAGGCGCGTTAAATGAGACATTTGTCTCACTGGACTGCTAGTATATATACAGGGTGTCTCAAAAAGAATGGGACACCGATTAGTCATAGATTCCTTACGTCATAATAAATCGATTAAACCTAATATACCTTAGTACAAAGTCCCTTCAGTAAGAAGTTATAGGGCCTTGAAGTTCAATTTTTTATTTTTTATTTTTTTGTTAATTTCCATAAATGTAGAGATATCAATTTGTATTTTGGTACACATACTTACAATTATATACTACACTAATAGAAAACATTTCATAAACTAGACTTGACTGTAAAGGGCACTTTACCTAACTTTTAAAACCTTTTTTAACTCTAACTTCGTTATATGTAACATTTTTTAAAATTTTAGGTTATTATCTAAAATAAAATTAAAATACACAAAAATAATGTACTCTTACTTCATAGGCGTAGGAGCAACCGTTTACCTTAAAATACCTATTAAAGGTTTTTGGTTGTCACTAACACATGTAATTATCAAGTACGCATGATCACAAAAACAATGGTCATCTAGTAAAAAACAATGATAAATCAATTAATGACATTAGTAACATAAGAATTTGTTCTCTTATGTTTAAGAAAATGCCGCTACATAACGAATTCTCCAATGCTGAAAGGTTCGTTATGTCGCAGCATTTTTGTAAGCACAAAAGACAAAAACCTGATGTCACCAACGTCATTAATTGATTTCTTGTTGTTGTTTACTAGATTACAATCATTACCCATTGTTTTTGTGATCATGGCTACTTGATAATTGCACATCCTAATGACAACCAAAAACCTTTGATGGGCATTTTACGGTAAACGGTTGCTTTTATGCTTAAGTACTAAGAGTACATTATTTTTGTGCTTTTCGATTCTCTTTCAGAAAATAACCTGAAATTTTAAAAAATGTTACATATAACGAAGTTAGAGCTAAAAAAAGTTTTGAAAGTTAGGTAAAGTGCCCTTTACAGTCAAGTCTAGTATATGAAAATGCTTTCTATTAGTGTAGTATATAATAGTAAGTATGTATACCAAAATTCAAATCGATATCTCTACATTTGTGGAAATTTACAAAAAAATTAAAAATAATTAATTGAATTTCAAGGCCCTATAACTTCTTACTGAAGGGACTTTGTACTAAGGTATATTAGGTTTAATCGATTTATTATGACGTAAGGAATCTATGACTAATCGGTGTCCCATTCTTTTTGAGACACCCTGTATATAATAGGCTTGTCTGGGACGCTGTTTTGTGTGTCCGGGACGCTGTTTCAGCAGCCAAATCGTAAGAGATAGAGAAAAAAGTTATTAAAGTTATATGTTTGGAATGGTCATGTCAGGTCAGGAACCGAATTTCAGTCACATGATACTTCCGGTTTTCGAGAAATCACGTGATTTCCGTCCGTCCGGGACGCTATTTTGTCCGGGACGCTGTTTCAGCAGCCAAACCGTAAGAGATAGAGAAAAAAGTTATTAAAGTTATATGTTTGGAATGGTCATGTCAGGTCAGGAACCGAATTTCAGTCACGTGACACTTCCGGTTTTCGAGAAATCACAAAAAGACCGTTTTTCAAATAGAACGCGTATTAAATAAAAACTGGTTCGGCCGCCAAACGTAGCTGCGACCCTCTGCGCCTTAAATCCTCGATCGGTTAGGCAACCACTTTGACACCTTCCAGGTCTGGGTGGTTGCCTAACCGATCGAGGTTTGAAGGCGCGTTAAATGAGACATTTGTCTCACTGGACTGCTAGTATATATATATAATAGGCTTGTCTGGGACGCTGTTTTGTGTGTCCGGGACGCTGTTTCAGCAGCCAAATCGTAAGAGATAGAGAAAAAAGTTATTAAAGTTATATGTTTGGAATGGTCATGTCAGGTCAGGAACCGAATTTCAGTCACATGACACTTCCGGTTTTCGAGAAATCACGTGATTTCCGTCCGTCCGGGACGCTGGTCCGTCCGGGACGCTGTTTCAGCAGCCAAACCGTAAGAGATAGAGAAAAAAGTTATGTAAGTTATATGTTTGGAATGGTCATGTCAGGCCAGGAACCGAATTTCAGTCAAGTGACACTTCCGGTTTTCGAGAAATCACGTGATTTCCGTCCGTCCGGGACGCTGTTACAGCAGCCAAACCGTAAGAGATAGAGAAAAAAGTTATTAAATGAGACATTTGTCTCACTAGTTGCTAGTTCTAACTTAATTTAATATTTACAATGAAATTGGAAACTGATGACGCTCGACGTGCGTTTGTTTTTTCTAACCTCCAAATGACGATTAAAAATAAAATTCCTGGACAATTGGTTGCTCATGGATAAATAAATTCAATGGAATTCGCTTCTTTGAGTTGTGGTTTAGGTATGGTACTAATTTCCAAGCCTCTAGCTCCGGTTATTTGTTCGCACACACTAACCTTAAATTTCTTAGATCGGCTAGTACCTCCGACCCACTCTGCGCTGCTTGCTTTGGAAGCTGGAGCCCCCCTGGTCGATGGAATGGCTGCTGTTGCTCGTCTCTACTGGGCTGACTCGCTGGCACACCTAGCATAAGCTCCGGAATCCCTGCAGTACTCCAAACTTGCTGATCCGATTCAGCTGCCCTCTTTGCCGTTTCAGTCCGAAGGAGGTAGCCAAAGCAAAATAATTTCAGGACGTGGAATTTGCTACCTTCATTTGTGCTGGTTCTCCTCAAGATTCTCAACACTTGGGTATATTTTTTAACTCTTTATTTTAATGTTTACTATATAAAAACTTAATTTCTTTGGAGAGCAAAAATTGGTCTGTCATTCAAAAATTTATTCAACTGTTCACCCCCACTGGTCGTTATAAACAAAACACTATATAAACAATTTTAACAAAGGAAATCAACCATGTACAATAACATTACTTTTACAAATAAATCAAACTTAAATTATAAATGTTTACAAAAACCTTAATAGCACCAGCCTCAACACCGCAAGGTAAATGAGGTTACAGATAATACATACATACATACTAAATAAATGTCCTTTGAAATTCGGATTTTTCAGTCTTATTGTGCCACTTAGTTTGATTTAATTTCAATGATTGTTCAAACCGCCACTACACTGATTAGTTTTCACATCACTTTTGTTTCATATCCTTTGGTTTTCTTTTCTGCAATTTCACCAAAACTGCTTCCTTTTCCTCAAATCTCACATCTTGCTGTAGCATGTAGTAATTTCTTTGTTTGCCTGCTTTATGCATTCTGCACAGTTCATCTATGATCCTTTTTATTCTTACCTCTTATTTTAAAATGCGCATAAAATTGTCCACATGTTAATTACTTTAATTTCTACGCTTCTTTTATACTGAACATATTTCGAATCTTTCTGTGCCAGTTTTATTAAAATGGGTTTAGCTTTACGTCGCAGAAACCTTTTATATTATGCTAAAATTACATCAATGATTCCAACTTATTAAAATTGAGTTTCTTTCTTTGTCTATGTGTTCTAATAATCTCAATGCTACTGGCCATTTTTGCCAATGTAATTACGGGCTGACAATTTATGTGAAATTTTACAGTTGTGTGAATATTCCCAACTCTGTGCTTTTGTGATTTGATTTATAATTTGTTTGCACTGTAACTAGAGTTGAGTGGAGGGCTAAATACCATCTCAATATATGCGTTTAGCATGGGGGATTCGCTTCTATTAGGTATTGTTCTGTGGTTAGTACCAAAGAGGATACATAGTTTTTATTTTAGATAAAATGGGTATAAAAAAACTGATTACGGATTTTCGTCACTTTCAACGTGAACGAAAGAAAGCAAAGTTATTAAAGATCAAAATGTCGAGATATACGGTTAAATACCAAAGGGGCGCTCAGCCGGAGTTAGAAAACGTTATGATCGAAGTAGTACAAGGGGCGCAATTTTTTTCGCCAGCTCTAATGGCGAAAGATTGGATTATCTTCGAGACATAAACATTGAAACCTTTGATTATACAATAGATGAAGTAGTAATACTACATGTTGTTGAGGGGGCGGAAAATGTACGTTTAGAATTTATAAACGAAGAAAGAAAAAGCGACTTCGTTGCTGCAGTCACTACATTTTTAAAACTGAGGTGAGAAAGTACATATATGTATGTAGTGTACCTGTATAATACTTCAGTAAGAGTAGGGCAAACAGCGAAAAATTTTGGATCATTTTCTCATGGCTACCAAGATTTAATGATATGTTGAAAAACAGGGTTGGTAAAACTGACACACCAGTTGTCAGTTTCATCAAATTCAAGGTTAGCAGGTTAGGTTTTGCGTAAGCTGTGTCAAAACTGACGGAAAACCTAACCTGCTAATCACGAATTTGATAAAACTGACAACTCGTGTGTCAGTTTTACCAACCCTGTTTTTCAATATATCATTAAATCTTGCTAGCCATGAAAAAATGATCCAAAATTTTTCGCTGTTTGCCCTACTCTTACTAAAGTATTATACAGGTACACTATATGTATGTATGTATTCTTATGTTTTTTTCCCAGCCGGTTAGAATAGTAGGCATTGCTCACCTCATCTGATGTAAGAAAGTTCGTTTTTCTCACCTAGGTAAGAAAGTAAATCATGCAATTTTTATGAAGAAACTGTACCGCATGTTAGCTGACTGCTGACGCGTGCTGATTCTGACAGCTGACATATTGATAGTTGACGGATAATTGACTTTATGACTTGTGTTACAGTCTGTTTATACGAGGAATTAGGAATGCATTCTGTGAGTGTTCACGTCCTTTTGATGCAGGTAAGTACGAAACCTTAAGTGGCCCCGTGAGTGGCCCTTCAATCGAGGGAATTAAATTAACATCTCGCGCATGCGTACTCACGACATGAGAGGCTAAAAATCACCGTGCGCGTGCGCGCTTTTTTTTAATCCAACCAAAACTACTTTGACAGTTTGACCTCAGTGGACATAACCTCAAAAAGTATAAATAGTAAAGCGATTTTTTAACGACAAAATTTTTAAGTTTTCAGAGTTACTTATGAATAAAACTGAACATTCTGAACAGCATAACATCGGAAAACATGCTGCATATTTTGCAAGATATTGTTACCTTTAACAACTTTAACAGTCTGTTGAATTATTTTTATAGTGTCAAATTTTGCTCCACTGAGGTCGGCTGGGGAAAAAATAGTATTCAAACTTCGTTAAGAAAGTGCTCTTGCATACCTTACGCAATTACAAACCTCGCCTTCGGCTCGGTTTATAAACTTTGCGCTCGGTATGCAAGACTGCACTTTCTTACCTTGGTTTGAAATATACTATTGTTCATTCTGTAGCAATAATTCAAGTCCCGGGGGAGCGGTGATTCGGGAAGATCGACGCTATCTTAACGAGTAGTCCTCCACATCAAGATTCACAGATATGTTTTTGTAACATGTCTGTGTATGTCAGATATGTAATTCAAGCAATAGACAATACTTTTTCGAAATATACTATTGAACATAGTAGGCATTAATCAAATAACAAAGCTTTTATAGTGTGTTGGATTGAAAAAATAAGTAAAATCGCTAAGGAGATGTTTTATTGGTATAGAAAAATTTTGAAATGAAAAGCATGTAACCGAATTTTGTAATTAGAAATTAATAAACATGTCTGCGCAGACCTGCGCAGAAAACCTGCGCAGTGACACATTTTGAGGCAGAACACCCCTAGGTACACTACTCGGTGCTTACAATAAGTGTCGTGGATTTCCCAATGTCTGTAAATTTTCAGTAAATTTTAAGCAAATTTCTTAACCATACATTTATTTTTAGCAACCTTGCACATTCCCAGATTTCCCGCCAAAAACCTGATCATAATTTGAATTTACCACCAAAATTCTGTGCGAGTATTTTATTTTTGATGCTAAATGTTTTTTACCAGTACAATTTTTCTAGAATTTGACGGTTTCGAATACGAGTATATAAGGTAACTATTTCCAAAACAACTAATTCTTTTTTGTTGGTCTCTCGAATCGGCCGCCATTAAGAGGCAAAATTTGTTGATGCTTTTGTTTGTTCATAGTACAAAGGAAAAAATCATGTTATATCACCCTGAAACATACACATATAGACCGGCTGTATCTCCATTTCACCCCACATAATTATTGAGGTTATGCATAGCTATTATCCATTTACTTGACATCCGCACTGTCAGTGTCAAATTTTAAAAAAATGTCTTGACTATACGTCCAAAATAATGTGGTTTTTATTCGACTGTACATTAATTTAATTGTTAAAATGTGAAAAATAGCAGTGGTGACAACATACTGCCAGTTTCACAGTGCGGATGTCAAGTAAATGGATTATAGTTTCTCACGCTGCAATAGTGGCCGTTCCCTTTGATAGATGTCAAACATTGTTACCAATATGAAGCTTAGAAATTACTAGATTCAAATATTAGTTCTGCTTTTTGCCGCCCGCAAAGCTAGAATGATTCTGCTGTACCTGTAAACGTTCATTAAACAACGCAGTTACCTTAATTTATTAAAGTTAGTAGGCCATAGGCCGCCATTGTGAGGCAAATTATGCCTATTGTCGCCATTGTCTCTATGAAGCCACTGTAGTTCTAGCTATCCTGGATTGATAATGTTAAAGTGTTACTTCATTGTCCTGACATCAAAACACTTTATCTCTACTCGTCAGCAGCAGATAAAGTTGTTGCAAAATATACTTATACACTTTCTCCAAATTAAGGCTGGCGTTTTAAATAAGAAACAACCCACAATTGTTCCTCTCTTTTTATTGTACTGCGGGATGCTGCTATCTACATTTGTAAAGACAAATCAGATTTTACATTGTAAAAATGTCTACCTCAGATATTTAACTCATAAAAGGCTTTGTTTCCCTGCTAAACAGGTGTTCTATGCAGCTGTGTGTCAAAGCCATAGACAGATGTTTTGCGGGTGCAGATAATTTTAAGGAAAATAAGCTTCTTGGCCTTTCAGTCACTATAATTAAACAGAAAATCTATGAAATTCAGTCATAGATAGAATAAACAGGAACCAAATGATATTTAACTAATTCTAGCCAAATGTTGAATTTTTAATAAATTAAGCAAGAAAGTACATATTACGTAAAAAAATAATCTGTTACATTATTATCAGTAATAATAATATATTTCTTTGTAATAATTGTGCGTAAAGATATACACTACAATTAAATTTTAAAAGAAGTTTCCAGTACCGGGAATCGAACCCGAGCCTCCTGAGCGAAACCAGGTATCCGGCCACAAGACCATAGTGGGTTATAAGTTTTCTTCCTCAACCAGCTGTATACGATTGCATGATATTTAAATCAAAATGCACTTATGATTGAATTTTTATCACTAAAATTAGTTCAATAATAAATTATTATTCAAATATTAATACATTGGAAATCAGATGACCACTTTTGAATGGATCAATTTCATCATTATAAGTGCTAAAAGATACTATCAAACAAATTATTTAAAAAATTGTTATATTTTGTCATATTTACATTTTTGAACACTAGCCTTTCAAAATGGCTTCTTATTATAAAATAGTTTTGTGTTGAATGCGATAATCAAACTATTCAGCTGGTTCTTATAAAACATCTATAAAAACAAAATGTCGAAAAAATGACAAATAACATTTTTCTTAATGTCTAAAAAGTGACAAAAAATGTTTTTTCTCAAAAATAACTCCCAACGATTTTCAGTATGAGGCCCGAGTACCCTTAAAATTGTCCAAAGAAGACAAAAATGGGTTTCCTTAATGCACTAACTTCAATTAAAAACAAAGTTTTCTGGAAAATAAATAATATAAATATTATAACAGTAAGAGAAACGTCTACTTCAGTGATAGATTTTAGTACTGATGACTTTTAAGACGGTTGCGCAAAAATATTCGTTTTCAACCTGAAAATAAATATTCTTAAACAATTGCTTTCTTCATAATTCGTATTTCATTCTAAACGTTTCTGTTCAGCTATTAATTATTACGTATAGCAGAAGAGCTAGAAATCCGCGCTTTAATAATAACCATCCACTGTCACGCATATTCGTGATCTACTACTGTAAATATCGCATTTGCAAAGTTTATATTTTCCGCCATTCGTGTCTATTGCATACTATTCAAAGCTAGCCATAGTTACTGTACTAGCCATTAGAGTCCCTGTATATGCAAGATCTGGGACATGTAGGCGATTTCTTTGGATCCACAAACCATGGAGTACCTGATTTTTACCAATTTTAAATTATGCATACTTCTTTCAAACAAAACAAATGAAATATATTGTTATGATATTGGTACAGGGGTCTAAAAAAATGAGATTAATAAGATCACAAGAAAACAGTAATTGAAAATAATGGGGATGAATTTAGATGCGAATTGGATATTAAAATTATTAAGATGATGCATTTAGTAAAGAAAGGAAATATGATTTATAATTTAATAATATGAAGTTGACTGAGAAACAGAACGATCCATATCCTTTATCTAATAGACGTGTCTGTCTGGGACGCTGTTTTGTCCGGGACGCTGTTTTGTCCGGGACGCTGTTTCAGCAGCCAAACCGTAAGAGATAGAGAAAAAAGTTATGAAAGTTATATGTTTGGAATGGTCATGTCAGGTCAGGAACCGAATTTCAGTCACGTGACACTTCCGGTTTTCGAGAAATCACAAAATGACCGTTTTTCAAATAGAACGCGTATTAAACAAAAACTGGTTCGGCCGCCAAACGTAGCTGCGACCCTCTGCGCCTTAAATCCTCGATCGGTTAGGCAACCACTTTGACACCTTCCAGGTCTGGGTGGTTGCCTAACCGATCGAGGTTTGAAGGCGCGTTAAATGAGACATTTGTCTCACTGGACTGCTAGTATATATATATAATAGGCTTGTCTGGGACGCTGTTTTGTGTGTCCGGGACGCTGTTTCAGCAGCCAAATCGTAAGAGATAGAGAAAAAAGTTATTAAAGTTATATGTTTGGAATGGTCATGTCAGGTCAGGAACCGAATTTCAGTCACATGACACTTCCGGTTTTCGAGAAATCACGTGATTTCCGTCCGTCCGGGACGCTGGTCCGTCCGGGACGCTGTTTCAGCAGCCAAACCGTAAGAGATAGAGAAAAAAGTTATGTAAGTTATAGGTTTGGAATGGTCATGTCAGGTCAGGAACCGAATTTCAGTCACGTGACACTTCCGGTTTTCGAGAAATCACAAAAAGACCGTTTTTCAAATAGAACGCGTATTAAATAAAAACTGGTTCGGCCGCCAAACGTAGCTGCGACCCTCTGCGCCTTAAATCCTCGATCGGTTAGGCAACCACTTTGACACCTTCCAGGTCTGGGTGGTTGCCTAACCGATCGAGGTTTGAAGGCGCGTTAAATGAGACATTTGTCTCACTGGACTGCTAGTATATATATATAATAGGCTTGTCTGGGACGCTGTTTTGTGTGTCCGGGACGCTGTTTCAGCAGCCAAATCGTAAGAGATAGAGAAAAAAGTTATGAAAGTTATATGTTTGGAATGGTCATGTCAGGTCAGGAACCGAATTTCAGTCACATGACACTTCCGGTTTTCGAGAAATCACGTGATTTCCGTCCGTCCGGGACGCTGGTCCGTCCGGGACGCTGTTTCAGCAGCCAAACCGTAAGAGATAGAGAAAAAAGTTATGTAAGTTATATGTTTGGAATGGTCATGTCAGGTCAGGAACCGAATTTCAGTCACGTGACACTTCCGGTTTTCGAGAAATCACAAAAAGACCGTTTTTCAAATAGAACGCGTATTAAATAAAAACTGGTTCGGCCGCCAAACGTAGCTGCGACCCTCTGCGCCTTAAATCCTCGATCGGTTAGGCAACCACTTTGACACCTTCCAGGTCTGGGTGGTTGCCTAACCGATCGAGGTTTGAAGGCGCGTTAAATGAGACATTTGTCTCACTGGACTGCTAGTATATATATATAATAGGCTTGTCTGGGACGCTGTTTTGTGTGTCCGGGACGCTGTTTCAGCAGCCAAATCGTAAGAGATAGAGAAAAAAGTTATTAAAGTTATATGTTTGGAATGGTCATGTCAGGTCAGGAACCGAATTTCAGTCACATGACACTTCCGGTTTTCGAGAAATCACGTGATTTCCGTCCGTCCGGGACGCTGGTCCGTCCGGGACGCTGTTTCAGCAGCCAAACCGTAAGAGATAGAGAAAAAAGTTATGTAAGTTATATGTTTGGAATGGTCATGTCAGGTCAGGAACCGAATTTCAGTCACGTGACACTTCCGGTTTTCGAGAAATCACAAAATGACCGTTTTTCAAATAGAACGCGTATTAAATAAAAACTGGTTCGGCCGCCAAACGTAGCTGCGACCCTCTGCGCCTTAAATCCTCGATCGGTTAGGCAACCACTTTGACACCTTCCAGGTCTGGGTGGTTGCCTAACCCAGGGGTCGGCAACCTTTTTCGGACGGCGGGCCTTTTTCAAAATAAATTTTTTTATGAGGGCCGCACATTCAAATGTAACTTAAATAGTGCTTTTATATCATATACGAGTATAAATATTATTAAAAATAAATATAGAAAAAATTTATTTTTTATTGACATGCTATAATTACAATAATGTTAGAGAACAAAAATTTTACAATTCTTAAAAGGGAAAAAAAGAAAATACAATTCCAATTAAATATGTATAAATATGTAAATATAAAATATATAAATATAAAAAATATAAAATATTGTAGTGAAACGTCATACGGCTGTCAACATGAACGCACATATGAACATACAGTAGCAAACTGGCGAAATGAAAGAATTCGTGATGGGCCTATCCGGAATGAATAATTGGAAAGTTTCCGATTGTTAAAAAAATCGGAAGGTTCCTATTATTTCGGAACTTTTCGGAATTCGATTATTTTACTGTTCGGTGCACAAAATTCGGAACTTTCGGAATTCGATTATTTTACTATTCGGTACACAAAATGAGAAAACGAAATGCCAATTTGAACTGAACGGAATACGGAATGTTGTATTGACTCACTTGACTGCTATATGCTGGTTGGCGAATGTCGACGGGTCGCGCCGTGTGCGCATGTGTATGATACGTGAATGGCACTAATGGCAGTGGTATTTCGTAGATTAATTATTAGATAGTACACCTACAGACTTCAAATTCAAGTATTGTTTTATACTATCTATTATGTACTTTATGTGCTATTAAACTTTAAAATATCACTACCATTTTCCGACAGTCTATTAACGTAACTACTGTAATAATTTGAAAAAATATTTTATTTCCTCATATCCCACTGTGCGACTCAAACTTATAAATTGTTTTTTAGAATACTGCTGGCTACTACTGGTCTAGGCCGGTAAATTTTATCTACCGGACTCGTTTGTAACAATGTAAACGCTAGTTACCAATGCAGTATCCTAAAAAATCTTATACGATACACGACCGGTAGAATTCTTATGGCCTTGTCAAACATACAGGTCTCGCCCTACGGTTCGACCTGTAAAGTATTGGCGCGGCCATAAAAAGGTTGCTACCGGTCTAATAACGTAAATAGCTATTACTGACCGTCCTACAAACCCAAACAATAGATGCCAACGCAGATAAGGGCTTACGGGGAGACGGCGAGTGCTCTCATCGTAAATTTGCACGCACTTCATCTTCCTTCCGCTTGTTGTTATTTCGCTCGTTTTCCTTTGCTTGCATTTACGGAATGTAAAATAATCGGATGATATTCCGATTTTATAAACATTCCGAAATGGAACATTGCGATTATTGAAGTCATCCGATTATGCCCATCACTAGAAAGAATGCTACACTTGCTAAGCGAGACGTCGTATTCGCTGGGGAGTGGGAATTAAACTTGCGCAGTAAAATAGGTTTCCCACTATGCTTCTGTTTGTCGCGCATTTTTGTCACCGGCCACATTTCGGCACGCTTACGCTCTAAGTTTGTTGATTTTTCCTAAAGTTATATTGGTGCTTTGGCGGGCCGCGCAAAAAGTTGCAAAGGGCCGCATGCGGCCCGCGGGCCGCAGGTTGCCGACCCCTGGCCTAACCGATCGAGGTTTGAAGGCGCGTTAAATGAGACATTTGTCTCACTGGACTGCTAGTATATATATATAATAGGCTTGTCTGGGACGCTGTTTTGTGTGTCCGGGACGCTGTTTCAGCAGCCAAATCGTAAGAGATAGAGAAAAAAGTTATTAAAGTTATATGTTTGGAATGGTCATGTCAGGTCAGGAACCGAATTTCAGTCACGTGACACTTCCGGTTTTCGAGAAATCACAAAAAGACCGTTTTTCAAATAGAACGCGTATTAAATAAAAACTGGTTCGGCCGCCAAACGTAGCTGCGACCCTCTGCGCCTTAAATCCTCGATCGGTTAGGCAACCACTTTGACACCTTCCAGGTCTGGGTGGTTGCCTAACCGATCGAGGTTTGAAGGCGCGTTAAATGAGACATTTGTCTCACTGGACTGCTAGTATATATATATAATAGGCTTGTCTGGGACGCTGTTTTGTGTGTCCGGGACGCTGTTTCAGCAGCCAAATCGTAAGAGATAGAGAAAAAAGTTATTAAAGTTATATGTTTGGAATGGTCATGTCAGGTCAGGAACCGAATTTCAGTCACATGATACTTCCGGTTTTCGAGAAATCACGTGATTTCCGTCCGTCCGGGACGCTATTTTGTCCGGGACGCTGTTTCAGCAGCCAAACCGCAAGAGATAGAGAAAAAAGTTATTAAAGTTATATGTTTGGAATGGTCATGTCAGGTCAGGAACCGAATTTCAGTCACGTGACACTTCCGGTTTTCGAGAAATCACAAAAAGACCGTTTTTCAAATAGAACGCGTACCTATTAAATAAAAACTGGTTCGGCCGCCAAACGTAGCTGCGACCCTCTGCGCCTTAAATCCTCGATCGGTTAGGCAACCACTTTGACACCTTCCAGGTCTGGGTGGTTGCCTAACCGATCGAGGTTTGAAGGCGCGTTAAATGAGACATTTGTCTCACTGGACTGCTAGTATATATATATAATAGGCTTGTCTGGGACGCTGTTTTGTGTGTCCGGGACGCTGTTTCAGCAGCCAAATCGTAAGAGATAGAGAAAAAAGTTATTAAAGTTATATGTTTGGAATGGTCATGTCAGGTCAGGAACCGAATTTCAGTCACATGACACTTCCGGTTTTCGAGAAATCACGTGATTTCCGTCCGTCCGGGACGCTGGTCCGTCCGGGACGCTGTTTCAGCAGCCAAACCGTAAGAGATAGAGAAAAAAGTTATGTAAGTTATATGTTTGGAATGGTCATGTCAGGCCAGGAACCGAATTTCAGTCAAGTGACACTTCCGGTTTTCGAGAAATCACGTGATTTCCGTCCGTCCGGGACGCTGTTACAGCAGCCAAACCGTAAGAGATAGAGAAAAAAGTTATTAAATGAGACATTTGTCTCACTAGTTGCTAGTTCTAACTTAATTTAATATTTACAATGAAATTGGAAACTGATGACGCTCGACGTGCGTTTGTTTTTTCTAACCTCCAAATGACGATTAAAAATAAAATTCCTGGACAATTGGTTGCTCATGGATAAATAAATTCAATGGAATTCGCTTCTTTGAGTTGTGGTTTAGGTATGGTACTAATTTCCAAGCCTCTAGCTCCGGTTATTTGTTCGCACACACTAACCTTAAATTTCTTAGATCGGCTAGTACCTCCGACCCACTCTGCGCTGCTTGCTTTGGAAGCTGGAGCCCCCCTGGTCGATGGAATGGCTGCTGTTGCTCGTCTCTACTGGGCTGACTCGCTGGCACACCTAGCATAAGCTCCGGAATCCCTGCAGTACTCCAAACTTGCTGATCCGATTCAGCTGCCCTCTTTGCCGTTTCAGTCCGAAGGAGGTAGCCAAAGCAAAATAATTTCAGGACGTGGAATTTGCTACCTTCATTTGTGCTGGTTCTCCTCAAGATTCTCAACACTTGGGTATATTTTTTAACTCTTTATTTTAATGTTTACTATATAAAAACTTAATTTCTTTGGAGAGCAAAAATTGGTCTGTCATTCAAAAATTTATTCAACTGTTCACCCCCACTGGTCGTTATAAACAAAACACTATATAAACAATTTTAACAAAGGAAATCAACCATGTACAATAACATTACTTTTACAAATAAATCAAACTTAAATTATAAATGTTTACAAAAACCTTAATAGCACCAGCCTCAACACCGCAAGGTAAATGAGGTTACAGATAATACATACATACATACTAAATAAATGTCCTTTGAAATTCGGATTTTTCAGTCTTATTGTGCCACTTAGTTTGATTTAATTTCAATGATTGTTCAAACCGCCACTACACTGATTAGTTTTCACATCACTTTTGTTTCATATCCTTTGGTTTTCTTTTCTGCAATTTCACCAAAACTGCTTCCTTTTCCTCAAATCTCACATCTTGCTGTAGCATGTAGTAATTTCTTTGTTTGCCTGCTTTATGCATTCTGCACAGTTCATCTATGATCCTTTTTATTCTTACCTCTTATTTTAAAATGCTCATAAAATTGTCCACATGTTAATTACTTTAATTTCTACGCTTCTTTTATACTGAACATATTTCGAATCTTTCTGTGCCAGTTTTATTAAAATGGGTTTAGCTTTACGTCGCAGAAACCTTTTATATTATGCTAAAATTACATCAATGATTCCAACTTATTAAAATTGAGTTTCTTTCTTTGTCTATGTGTTCTAATAATCTCAATGCTACTGGCCATTTTTGCCAATGTAATTACGGGCTGACAATTTATGTGAAATTTTACAGTTGTGTGAATATTCCCAACTCTGTGCTTTTGTGATTTGATTTATAATTTGTTTGCACTGTAACTAGAGTTGAGTGGAGGGCTAAATACCATCTCAATATATGCGTTTAGCATGGGGGATTCGCTTCTATTAGGTATTGTTCTGTGGTTAGTACCAAAGAGGATACATAGTTTTTATTTTAGATAAAATGGGTATAAAAAACTGATTACGGATTTTCGTCACTTTCAACGTGAACGAAAGAAAGCAAAGTTATTAAAGATCAAAATGTCGAGATATACGGTTAAATACCAAAGGGGCGCTCAGCCGGAGTTAGAAAACGTTATGATCGAAGTAGTACAAGGGGCGCAATTTTTTTCGCCAGCTCTAATGGCGAAAGATTGGATTATCTTCGAGACATAAACATTGAAACCTTTGATTATACAATAGATGAAGTAGTAATACTACATGTTGTTGAGGGGGCGGAAAATGTACGTTTAGAATTTATAAACGAAGAAAGAAAAAGCGACTTCGTTGCTGCAGTCACTACATTTTTAAAACTGAGGTGAGAAAGTACATATATGTATGTATGTATTCTTATGTTTTTTTCCCAGCCGGTTAGAATAGTAGGCATTGCTCACCTCATCTGATGTAAGAAAGTTCGTTTTTCTCACCTAGGTAAGAAAGTAAATCATGCAATTTTTATGAAGAAACTGTACCGCATGTTAGCTGACTGCTGACGCGTGCTGATTCTGACAGCTGACATATTGATAGTTGACGGATAATTGACTTTATGACTTGTGTTACAGTCTGTTTATACGAGGAATTAGGAATGCATTTTGTGAGTGTTCACGTCCTTTTGATGCAGGTAAGTACGAAACCTTAAGTGGCCCCGTGAGTGGCCCTTCAATCGAAGGAATTAAATTAACATCTCGCGCATGCGTACTCACGACATGAGAGGCTAAAAATCACCGTGCGCGTGCGCGCTTTTTTTTTAATCCAACCAAAACTACTTTGACAGTTTGACCTCAGTGGACATAACCTCAAAAAGTATAAATAGTAAAGCGATTTTTTAACGACAAAATTTTTAAGTTTTCAGAGTTACTTATGAATAAAACTGAACATTTTGAGAACAGCATAACATCGGAAAACATGCTGCATATTTTGCAAGATATTGTTACCTTTAACAACTTTAACAGTCTGTTGAATTATTTTTATAGTGTCAAATTTTGCTCCACTGAGGTCGGCTGGGAAAAAAATAGTATTCAAACTTCGTTAAGAAAGTGCTCTTGCATACCTTGCGCAATTACAAACCTCGTCTTCGGCTCGGTTTATAAACTTTGCGCTCGGTATGCAAGACTGCACTTTCTTACCTTGGTTTGAAATATACTATTGTTCATTCTGTAGCAATAATTCAAGTCCCGGGGGAGCGGTGATTCGGGAAGATCGACGCTATCTTAACGAGTAGTCCTCCACATCAAGATTCACAGATATGTTTTTGTAACATGTCTGTGTATGTCAGATATGTAATTCAAGCAATAGACAATACTTTTTCGAAATATACTATTGAACATAGTAGGCATTAATCAAATAACAAAGCTTTTATAGTGTGTTGGATTGAAAAAATAAGTAAAATCGCTAAGGAGATGTTTTATTGGTATAGAAAAATTTTGAAATGAAAAGCATGTAACCGAATTTTGTAATTAGAAATTAATAAATAAACCCTTTTAAAAAGTTTATAAAACACGTTTGGTATATGGAAGGGTTGGAGTTGAAGATAAAATTAGCGTGGTATAAAAGAAATACAATAAAATGTTAAATGAATAGAAAGTATCCAGACTATATGGAGGAAGATGAAGTATGTGGTAATACTAAATTAAAACAGTTATAATCTACAAAAGCAAATAAAAGGAAGAAGAATACAGAATAAAGTTTATTGTATTTTATATTTGCATCGATTGAACTGGATAACAACGAACGATTAACAAGGGAAGAGGATAGCATGGCAGTTGTTGGCAGAGTGAGCATGTTTGTGGGGCTCGTCAAGTGATGTCTGGTGGCTTGTCTCTGGTCAGGACTCTTGGTGCTAAGCTGTAACGTACTTCAAATGAGTAATTTGGATTGAATATTAAAGAAACACAACTACGACTGGGGTCTGTTTGGATCTGTGCTGTGATGGGCCTGTGTGTGCTGATTCGTGGGGTAGACTGGTTTCCTGTGTTAATTCGGATCCTAATTTTGGACATTTTGGCAGTTTGGTTGTCAGTTGAGGTCTTCACCGTGGTTTTGAGTGGATCAGTTGTGGTGTGATCAGTTGCAGAGTTAGACGAATTGGATTCAGCAGAGGAGAGTACTAAGTTCAATAAAAGGTAAATCAATCCAGGTATTAAATAAGAACTGATAGAAAATAAAGATTAAATAAAGTGAATTAATTTAATTAAGGGAGTGCTTACTATTTGAGACTGTCGTATGCCCAATTTAACGATGAAGTATTTGTGATTGAATTTTTCAAAAACTAGTTTGACGTACCATTTGACAGAAGTTTAGAATTGTCATAATTAAAATAGGAACATCAATTTTCAGAATAAGCAATCTAGATAAAAGGAATCCGCTCTGATTTTCAGTCAAGTGTATCTACAGGAGCTAGCCGAAAATAATTTTTTATATCCAAAATAAATAAATAGGGCAATTAAATTAATTAAAATTTAACCATAAACATAACAATATTTTTGCTAAATCACATGGTCCTTGATTTGTGGATTCAATGGTTCATGTCTTAGTACATACAGGATCTCTACTAGCCATTAGTGTCCCTGTATATAGTTAGGTAATAACAATATACAGAATCTATAATAGCCATTAAGGTCACTATATCAATAAGGTACCGCCATTAGTGATTTTTTTATATCTATCCTTGTCGCACAATTTTCTCCAACTGGGGATAAAAACACATAACCTAACAGATTCCTCACTTTACAAGTGCCATTACACCAAAAAGAAAATCCCCAAAAACTAGTGTCCTCCCTATTGCACTTGGGAAATTTGTATTTGTTATCCTTATCTCACAATTTTCTCACATTCTCAAGCGAGGAATGGAATGGCGTTACCTTATTGATATAGTGACCTTAATAGCCATGTCCACAATCTGACATCTGTCTTACAATGCCTGAATTATATGTGCGCTATTTGTGTGGAAATTGTATCAGGTGTCTACGAAACCTGCACACACCTCCATCATTTGCCATTTGAAATTTCGCCGTAAATAATAACCGCTTGACATTTTTTAGAAAACACTTATTCTCAAAAAGCAAACTTCATAAGTAGCTCAATGAGGTCTTAAATGAAAGATCTAAAATCGTATCTGCCTGTAAGCTGTTTTACAGTTTGTGTTTTCTATTTTGCATAAGTAAATTTGGCTGTTGAATGGCAGAAATACCAATGGAAAATGACTACAAAAGCGTCGATATTTTAAATAAATTTTACAAGGCAAGCGAATATTTTACCATTTATAAAATAGCTTTGAAATGCAGTCTTGTTTATGTCCGCAGGACGCGTATAACTGGATAATACGTGTTTTCTATATAGCAATCTGTCCCTATTATTACAGCATAAGCCAAACGCCAACCAGGTTGACAAACTATGAATTAGATTCTTATCGTATTTTGTTCACAACGTTGTTTATAGTGAAGTCATAGTAACGCTTCCAAAGCAAGCTATATTTATCAGTCTAACCCAGTCTTTTACCTTAAAATAATTTCTGGTTTACTAAAATGTCTGAAATAATGTGTTATTAATGTTTGAAGAGAAAATACTGTATCTTATTCGGAGCAAAAGTATCTTTCTGTGGCTCGGCTGTACGGGGTGGGTCAAAGTAGACGCTTTCTTATGGAAACTCATGTTCCTGCCAGAGATAGAAACATTTTGACCAACGTCTCGCGAGCTCAAATTTTATGAAAAAGTGTTGTCCACCCAAAAATTGGAAAACGAAACTGGTATCGCAAGGACATCTGTCAGACGATAAGTTTAGACCTTATCGAACCAGAAAAATACACCATCTACTGCCTGCGGATCATGATAGAAGGCTCCAATTCTGTCAGTGGTATTTGCAAAAGTGTACTCAAAATGAAAACTTCGGCTTGAACTGTATTTGGACGGATGAGGCATCCATCAGCAGCTCGGGAATATTTAATAGGTATAATGATTATACATGGTCTCATGAAAATCCTCATGCAACGGTGACCGTGAGGAATCAAGGCCGTTTCAGTTTTAATGTATGGGTAGGCATATTTCGTGGACGAATTATTGGTCCCTATATTTATGATGGAATACTAAATTCTGAACGATACTTAGAAATCCTTCAAACGCAAGTTGAATCCCTTTTTACGAGTTACCTTTAGTCCAACGGCAGGATCCTATATACTTCCAACAAGATGGTGCACCGCCCCATAATTCAAGAATTATAATTATAACTAATTACATAAATGTGCAGTTTGGTGAAAAGTGGATAGGGAACCAAGGACAATCGCTTGGCCAGCGAGGTCCCCCGATATGACACCCCTAGACTTCTATCTTTGGGGAAAAATTAAAGATTTGACATATGGACAACCGATTACACCAAGAGAATTGCTAGAGGAAGCAGTGTAACATGCATTTGCTACAATTTCTAACGTTGAGCTAAGAAATGCTGCAAATAATAATAATAATAATTTTATTTGTTTCCGCAATTACATAACAATATGACATAAATATATATATATATATATATATATATATATATATATATATATATATAAGAAAATTGTTTTGGGAAACCTCAGGGACCCAAATCAGTTACTGCAGCGCAGTAGCTGTTCTTCCATTGGACCCCTGTATATTAGAAAGAACACAGTTTTTTCGCTTTAAGACATAAAAAACAACACATGCAAAACTACAGGATAATTTATTGCTTTCTTCCATCTCATGTATTTTTATAAATTTAAACGATTAAAAGAAGAAGAGGAGCTATACAGTTTGCGTATTCAGCAAAACTTCTCGAAATTTATTTTTGAATTGTTTTACAGAATAATTTTCTAATAAATGTGGGATGAGAGTGTAGACTTTGGAAATATTATAAGAAAATGATCCTTCATATAGAGCTGTTCGATGAAGAGGCGGAGTTATCCCGCCTTTGAATCGCAAATTTAAAATATGTACATCATCCCGAAAAGATATTTTATTATATAAATAAGGAGGGCACTTTTCAGTAATTATTCTATGATAAAGACAAGCAGCACTCAGCAACCTTCTGTTTTTCATATTTAGCCATGATAAATCTGACAATTTGTGTGAAACATGATCAAATTTCCGGATTCCGTATACATGAATTTTGAACTCGTTGAATTTTCACAAAAGCTTCCCTAGTAAGGCAAGGTTCATATAGTTGAGAACAAAAATTAAAATGGCTTAAAACTAGAGTGGGAATATCCCCGAGAGTAATGTACACAACACTAAGAATATCTCAAAGGTACAAAATAAAAATAATACAAGTATACGCACCTACAAGCGACCATTCCGACGCCGAAGTTGAGCAGCTCTATGAAGAGATTGAAATGGCTATGGATAACAACAAAACGTTCTACACCATGATTATAGGGGACTTTAACGCAAAAACTGGCAAGAAACAACAGGACGAGACTAGTGTGGGACAACACGGCATAGGAGTGCGGAACGAAAGAGGTCAAACACTAATAAATTTCGCAGAAAAACACAATCTAAAAATTATGAATACCTTCTTTTACAAAAAAGGACATAGAAAGTGGACGTGGAAGCATCCAAATTCAAGAACACGAAACGAAATCGATTTTATAATGGTAAATTACCCACAGATCGTCAAAGATGTTACAGTCCTCAACCAAGTACACATAAGCGACCATAGACTAGTAAGAGCCAGAATTAAAATTAACACCAAACTAGAGCGAATGAAACTTATTAAACAAAATCATTCAACCATGAAAATAGACCCACAGAACCTGAATAAAGAATTATACAAGGAAAAACTGGAATCAGCACTAAAAGATAACCCCCCTAACGATAACACAAACATCAACGAACTAAACAAGCATATCACTAAAGCAATAACTGAAACAGCCCAAAATATAATGAAGACACATCCCAGTAGCGGGAGGGGAGGAAAAAACAAGCTCACCGAAGACACGCGAAAACTCATCCGTCAAAGAAAAGAAGAAAGAAAACATATGAGTAGAGAACAGCTTAAACGAATAAACAAAGAAATTAGAAACAAAGTTAGAAAAGATGTAAAGGAATCGAACGAAAAAACTATTGAAAAAATTATAACGCAGAACAGAGGCCCCAAAATATTCAGAAGGGAAACCGGGGAAGGAAGAAAAGAAATCGTGTCTCTAATTGACGACACAGGAAGAATAATACATGACCGCAGAGAAATATTAAAACATATAGAACACTTCTACGAATCTCTTTACGCGTCCCAAGCATTAGAACCGCAAAGAAACCCGACCGACAGAAGAGCTCCTCTCACCAAGCACCACACCGAAGACATACCAGAAATAAGTATGTACGAAATCAAATCAGCCTTGAAATCGTTGAAAAATAACAAAGCCCCAGGCAAAGATGAAATTGTAGTAGAACTAATCAAAACAGGAGGAACAACACTACTACTTCACCTAAAGAATCTCTTTAACAAATGCCTTGAACTAGGAAGCATACCTGCGACATGGAAAACGGCCAAAGTAGTTTTAATATTTAAACAAGGAAATAAAAGAGACTTGAAGAAATACCGACCAATCACATTACTCTCTCACCTGTACAAGCTGTTAACCAAAATTATTACTACACGCATTTCCCAAAAACTCGATGCATTTCAACCACCCGAGCAGGCGGTGTTCCGCTCTGGATACAGTACCGTAGAACACATCCACACCCTAAGACAAGTTATAGAAAAGACCTATGAATACAACCAGCCATTATATCTAGCTTTTATCGACTTTGAGAAAGCTTTCGACACAGTCGAAAAATGGGCATTAATTAACTCCTTGAAACGTTGTAGAGTGGATCATAGATATATACAACTAATAAGCAACCTATACGAAGACGCTGAAATTGTTATCCAAGTTTATAACGGCACCGAACCTATACCAGTAAAAAGAGGCATAAGACAGGGGGACACCATCTCCCCAAAACTATTCACGAACTTGCTCGAGGACGTATTTAAAACTCTAAATTGGCGAAATAAAGGAGTAAACATTAACGGAAACTACTTGTCACACCTACGATTTGCAGATGACATTGTTATCGCAGCTAGTACAATGAGAGAACTACAGACAATGATTGAAGAAATCGAGTCAACAACAATACGAGTGGGCCTGAAAATGAATACCTCCAAAACAAAAATAATGGCAAACAGAGACGACGCTATCCCAGTCGTAATAAACCAAAATACCATCGAAGTCGTAGAACAGTATATCTATCTGGGGCAGTTAATATCCCTAAAGAAAGACATACAAACTGCCGAAACTAACAGAAGGATTAAACTAGCCTGGGCAGCATATGGCAAACTAAGGAAAGAAGTATTTAAATCTGAATACCCTCAACATCTCAAAACAAAGGTATACAACCAGTGCATCTTACCTGTTATGACATACGGCGCAGAAACGTGGCCTCTCAAAGAAACCCTAATTGAAAAAATGAGAGTTGCACAGCGAACCATGGAACGTTCTATGCTAGGGGTCAGACTACGTGAGCGCGTACCAAATGAAATAATAAGAACAAGAACAAAAGTGGACGACGTAGCAAAGCGTATCGCAACTTTGAAATGGAATTGGGCAGGCCACGTTATGCGGCGGGAAGGCAACAGATGGTGCAAACTAGCAACGGAATGGCGCCCACGAACAGGGAAGAGAAATCGAGGCAGACCGAGGGCAAGATGGCGGGATGACATAGACAAAGTTGCCGGTATACAGTGGATGTCTCTAACAACGGACAGAACGGCATGGAAAAGCCATGGGGAGGCGTATATCCAAAAATGGAGTACATAAACGCTGATGAAGAAGAAGAGAAGAAGAAAACTAGAGTGTTGCAAAGCAATGCCTTAATTTTTGGTGAAATGTATTGTCTATGTGGATAAAGTAATTTTAAACAGGCGTATGCTTGTTTAACACATCGAGTTATGTGAGCATTATATCTAAAACTATTATCTAGAATCAAACCAAGATTTTTTGCTTCTGGCCGAATAGGTATAAGTTTATTATTGATGCTTAAATGTACTTGAGACCTTAATTCTTCCACCCTCTGTTTATTGCCAAACATCATTATCACAGATTTTAGAGGATTTATTATCAAATGGTAATTTAAAGATGTAGTAGCAATGGCGTTTAAATCGGCTTGGACCTCGCTCAAGGCTTGCTGCCAATCGTTGTAGTCAAAAGAGTGGTACAGTTGTGTATCATCAGAATACATATGCAGTGAACACGTTTTAATTACATCACAAAGACCATGTGTATAGATTGCAAATAAAAGTGGACCTAGAATAGACCTTTGTGGAACGCCCCTAGTTACTGATTTGTATGCTGACGACTCCAACTGCAGCCTGACGCTCTGTTCCCTGCCTGTCAAATAATCTCTAAATAAAGCAACAGCACTATCTGAGAGACCAATGTTTTTTAAAATTGTTAACAAAATGTTGTGATCGATGGTATCAAAAGCTTTGCTGAAGTCTAAAAGAACTAACACAGACATTTTATTTTGATCAGTTGCTGTCATTAAGTTATCAGTAACATTCAGCAGGGCGGTAGTGCAGCTGTAACCAGATCTAAATCCAGATTGGTGTGTTGGTAAAATATTATTATCTGCCAAATAAGAACGAAATTGAAAATTTATTACTTTCTCCAAAATTTTTGACAGGACAGGGAGAATACTAATTGGCCGCAAATCCCCAAATTCCTTCGGGGCAGATATCTTCGGAATGGGCACAACTACGGCCTTTTTCCACGGCTTTGGAAAAGTACTAGTAGATAAGCAGCAATGCTGTCAAAAAACGTTGCCGCTTGTATATTAATCAGAACGGTGCCCAGTTTGAACATATGTATGTTATAAAAAAAGTAATTAATCAAGAATGCCTTGACATAGACTATTTGGCATACGTGGGTATATATTGTTTAGTAACGCATCCTGTTAATGGTTTGGAAATTGATGCACAGGGAGCGGTGTTGCAGCTAATCACTGCTGTATTTTTTTGGTTGCAAAATTGTGCTAGGTCATTAAAATGTTTAGAATTTATTATAGAGACCAATATCATCTACACATTTTTTGTCTCTCTCATTTTTTATTGTAGTTTTCGTTTTCAAGAAAAAGAAGCATTTAACTTGTCTCCAAACATAATAATATACGTTAAAAATCTTATGAATCAATTTTTTTATTAGTGTTTTTGTTTTTAGAAAATCTATTTAGTTGTCAAATTCTATTAGACATTAAAACATTTGCTAAGAAATTGTTTTTTGAATAATGTGTAATCACATCTGTAGCAGTGATTAGTTACAACAACTCCCTCGGTGTACCAATTGCTAACCATTAAAAGTGTGCCTTATTCAACAATATATGCTCATGAATGCTAAATATGAGTACTCCGTGTCAATGCATTCTTGAATAGTGCATTTAAATATGTTTTTCTTCTTGATCTTTAAAGAGCTGTAAGCTGTAACATCAGGGGCACAAATGCATGTTTGGCTTAATCTGCTTATTTTCAATCATTGATTCACCCGGATGCTGCTTCATTTGAATACACCCTGTATAGTCCACAGATTATAATATTTTATTGTAGAACTGCGTAAACTGATAAAGTAATTGCATATTACATAACAAGTCAGGAAGTGATACTTTATAGGATGAGGTAACTGTTTGAAGTACGAGACCGTCAGGTCGAGTATTTTAATCCGCCAAGTACAGTAAGGATACTTTCCCGAAGTATTATGTATACTGGTTTTTCTGAAGCAGTTTAAATTTCAGAAAAAATCAATAACTATAAATAATTGAAAACGTTTAAATTTTCAGTAAGAATTATGATGGCAGACTAATAATTTAGCCTATATTAATATTGCCGACGAAAATAAAGAAAGAGTTAGGTGTTGAATTTGAAAGAAAAAATCGTAATTTTCGTTAATTTTCGAAAATACGTCGGAATATTAATTACAAACTGGATGTGTGATATGCGGCGCCAATGAAAAGGATTTTTTTTGTGTCGGTAAAACATCTTTCAATTTACAAGTGGAGTGCGTATAAGTCGTAATGGGACGCCACGTGGAAACCATTAATTTTTTTCAGTTTTGATAAGTTTTTTGAATTCCTTGATTAAAACTCTACAAAAAATTCCTCTTGGTTTTTTTTGTTAATATGCGCAGTATTTTTGTAAAAATTTGAAAAATGAAACCAGGTGCTGCCAAATTGTTTTGTTTATTTGCATTTAAATTAAGAGAAAACAAGTTTTGAGGAAATAAGTGAATTAAAGAAACTGTTGGAAATGACCACCTTCCGGCATCATGCACGCCTCAGCTCTCTCTCTCTCTAATTAAGTAAGGAGAAGGAAATTGAGCTTATAAAATTAAATTCGTATCATTTAGCTGCTAGTTATTGCCGCATGAATAATAAATGTGGTGGCGTTGTAATTTTTATACGAGATGATATAATTTCTAATAGTAAAGTAATAGATGTACCCCCTGTAGAATTATATTTTGAATATGCTTATACGGATATTATTATTGACGGCACTCGTATAAAAATTGTCTGTGTCTACAGACCTCCTGGAAGTGTAGATCATAAATTCAAAGATAACTTGGAGCTACTTATTAAAACTGTTAATTCTCGAAACGACATTATGTTTATATGTGGAGATTTTAACATAAATTTTGAGCATAGCAACAAAAGTAATGAGGTTGTTGATGTCTTAAGTATATTTAATTCTTACGGCTTCAAGCAATGCATTCATGAGTACACCATGTGCAAGGTACTTGTAATAGCATTATCGATAACATCTTTACTAATGTTAATACTAATATCCAGAAAATTGTAATTGCTTGTAGTTTCTCAAACCACTTTTCGCAGTGTGTATCTTTCTATTTGCATTGCATTCATAGCAATATGTACCTTTTTTACCACAAGAGGGATTTTAAGAATGAAATTAATATTGCAACATTTAAAAATCTCCTAGCTAACGAACAGTGGATTGAGATGTATAATGCCAGAAATGCTGATAATAAATTTACACTATTTATTGAAAAATTTAAAGAATTGATGGACAAGGCGTTTCCACTCAAACGAGTGAAAAAACCTAATTTTACACCCAGAAATCCTTGGATTACATCTGATATTATAGAAAAAGGTGAATTTTTACGTCATTATTACAAACAATGCAAATACAGTGTAACAACCCGCAAGAAATTGCGTTTATAATTATAAACCTTATACATTTTAAGTTGTCATGAGGAAGAATAAATCGAAGCCGCCCCTGCAAAAATTTCATTTACTAAGCACGTAAAAGGTTACATTGTTATAATCCAAGCAACGGTTGAATTGCATCCGGGAAGTCAGAGAAATTCGATATTAACTTACTGGCAGAATTTTCAAAGAATCGGGCTGCGCCAGCAAACATGCAATTTCTGTACTGTGAGAACCGATGAGTCAGTTTGGTTTCATGCAGTACCAAGAGCCGCTAAGAATAAAGCCATTTTAGCAAGTTGGCAAAACGGGAATTCCCGGCTCTTCACGAAAGAAAATTACCTTTTGGGGAGCCCGAACTGGACAGGCAGTCTTCCCCGGATTCCGCGAGATAAATTGAGTTAGCGCTAAGGCGCTTCGGCGCTAAAAATTCGTAACACCGGCGCGAGCCGCGTGCCCCGCGAAATAATCGAAGTCAATATTGAAAGTTCTATTTAAAACTTATGTGAGCAAGTGTTGTGCTAAGCCACTCAAAATTCAAGGAATACCAACCAGGGAATCTAAAATCTAGCCGAACCTATTTAAATTTCCTAAGTCAATTCGGGCGTACCGCAAATGAATAAAATTAACATTCACCCTCCAAGTTCTAGCAACGGCATCTGGACGAAGGTCAGTCATTTATGGTATTTATTTAACCAACTAAAAGCAGGGCTGCTATGATTATTCTTCCCTTCCAAAGTAAATTGATGTCATAAAAATTAAGCATAATTTTGATCAACCTTTTTAAGAAGCTACAGTTAATTAACCATTGATCAGATAGGGTAAAATTAATTTGTACTTGATCCAAATTTTTAAGTTCTTTTAATATAAGCTATTTATTCTTTTGTGGGTGTTTTATTTGACCATAACTCAACAGTACAACCCCTACGATTACTAATCGTGGACAGCAGATGAGTTACAATCCCCTACTTGCAAATAGTGATCTACGGGTTCAAACCAACCCCTATATCACACAAACGTGGCAGCACGTAAAACTGGTAACCCGGGGGTGACAAAACAACCCCCTGGGTTACAACCGTAATAATCTAGTGATGGGCATAACCGGACAATTTTCATAACCGAATTATTTGCATTCGAATGATATTAATAACCGAATGATTATTTGAATAATCCTTCGGATAAATTTTGGCTCTCGATTCGTTTCGATTTCGCCGGTTTGCCGGTTACGCGGGTCAACGTCATCTGCATCGGCATCGTAACTTGCAGATAGCAGATGAACGCAGTTAATCGTTAATTATAATAATTTTATAAATGATTTTTATTTGATTTCTAAGGAGTTTAAACCATTGAGAGTAGCTATATCAATACTAATCATAAAGAAATTATAAATATGCGAATACAAAGTATCTATTAAATCTATTCTTAGTTCCTAAAATTCTCTAGTAACCACCCTTCCCTTTTCGCTTGCACATCCTACCGGTATATTTTAGAATCCATAATTTATCTACGTTCAGCCTTCCGCGGTTCTAAGGACGCACACTTAAAATTTTAAACATCGAAATCTACTTCATATCATATGACGACGGATGGGCATCGACTGCTCCGTTATTAAAAATTAAATATAAATCTGTTACGATATTGGAAAATCTTATTTCGCTTTATGTTTATCCCTAGTAGGCATAATCAACCGCGTTTCGAAGCAAAAATTTAGGCCGTTATAAATTAATACCAACACAGCTTCGGCAAATCTCATACTCAGCAGAGAGTTATCATTAATAGGAACGGCCCCATAAATTTAACTCATCGACTGGGAGTCTGAAATGTCTTAATAACATCAACAAGCAGCCGCGAGCCTCACTTGGGTCAATCTAAGTACATACGTAGAAAAGGTCTTGTCAACTTACCATATCTCAGCGACCACAAATGCGCAGTGAAGCAAGGAAGAAAACTGTAGAGCGAGACCATCAAATGGTGTTTTCAGTTTAATCTGCCTTGCTTATGGTTATGAGTTATGAATGACTTATTATTTACAGAATTTCGATCACTCGCAGGTCGCTGAGATACGGCACGTAGTACGTATCAGGACGAGGTTATTTTTCATTCGAATACTTGGAACGAAAACCGAGTTACACAGGTTATTTCAATAACCGGATAACCGGTTATTTTTCATTCGAATAAGCCCATCACTATAATAATCCTCAGGCATTAACGATTTACAAAAATATGTTAAGAAAACATAAATGATCAATTGATCAGGCTAAAAAAGCTTATAATAATGAGAATTATGTTTATACTGATAATAAATCCAAGGCTATCTGGAGCATTATTAAAAATCTGGAGCACCTCTGTCCAACTTAAACGAAGCAGCTAATGCTTTTAATAATTTTTTTGTTAGCTCTTGTTCTGGTGCAACATCGCCTCCATTGGCTAATCATAATATAACGCAAACGCAGAAATATATGAAATTATTAAAAGTGTTAGTAATAAAGCATCAGCGGGTGATGATGGCATTCCCTGCTCTCTCCTTGACATCGCAGTAGATTTTGTCGCTCACGTGCTTACGGAGCTTATTAATGATTCTTTTAATGAAGGCGTTTTTCCTTCTTATCTAAAAAGGGCGGTTGTAAAACCTATATTTAAGAAAAATGATAACAGGTGTACTGAAAATTATAGAGGAATCTCTCTCCTATCCGTTTTTTCAAAAATATACGAGAAAGCTAAAAGGCTCCATAAACACGTTAGCGTTAATAAAATTCTGACGGATAGCCAGTACAGTTTCCGACCTCAATTTTCATTTCAACTTGCACTGATTTCAACGAAGAACTTTGTAATCCAAAATTTAGAAGAAGGGAACAAAATTGTAGGTGTTTATTTAGATCTCATGCGAGCATTCGATTCCATATTACATAATATTCTACTAGAAAAATTGAGTGCATACGGTATACCAGTAGGGTGACCACCTTTCAATTTATACAAACCCTGAGATACTTCCTGAGTAAAAAAAGGTTTTTTCAATGAGAAATACAGAATGTTTTGTTGTTTTTTTTAATTTTTGATTATTATTCAATTTTCACTTCTATTAATAATTTTTTGTCACAAATACTGCACAAATATCAACAACGTTTTTTGTAGTTAAAAAGATAATAAAGGCATTAATAATAATAATAATAATTTGAACATCCTTGACCAATTTTCAGTAAAATGACAAAAATCCAATTTCAACCCCCCCCCCCCTAATATCTCCCTAAAAGTTGCAAATTGAATCTACGTTTAAATCAACTTTTTTGTCAATTTATGGTGTAAAATCCGCCCGTATGAGGGTTACGTAACATTTGTTTGGACACAAGTTATAGGTACTAAAATGCCGCACATTAATGAAATGTCTTTATTATACATGGTTGCTCACAAAAGTGTGGCGAACCAAACCTATTCTTTTTTTGTAAAATAGAATGCCCTCTAGTTAGATATAATATAAAGTTGTGTGGGGGTTTTGAACCAGGGGTAGTCGTACTTCTAGGGGTACACGGGGCGGTTCCAAGAGGTACGCCTGATTGTTTATACAAAATGGCGAACTTCATTTGTTTTATTGAAAAAAATATTAGTTATATTATAGAAAATTATATGTAGATAACCAACTCTTTTTCTACAATGCGAAGCAATTGTCTTAGCTACAAAAGAAAAAAGACTCAACGTTACCTAACAATTACGTTTTTTGTGAATTACTTTATGAGTGAGAAATAGTGCTTTTGTGGGTTAATGCTATATATAGTACTTACAATTTTAAAATTTAGTAATTTCGGATTTTTCTGTAGTTTTTAAAACCCCTTCTAGTGAGTTTTCTGATATCTTAAATCATATTCTAAATTCTACAGTTTAGTCTATTGTATGCGAGTTAAAAGGAAAACATAAAAAACAATTTTAGCATCTCTTAAGTTGCGTTTCGCCGCATTCTTCTGGAACGTAACCCCCGCGAACGGCGAGGTCTGCCTGTATATGAAACGTATTTTAATTTTATTGATATAACTGACGGTGAAGTTAATGTTTGACATAATTACAAAATTAGTGCAACCCGGAGAAATTTTTCAAAACCCGGAGCCCGGAGACGCGGTATGGAAACCCTGAAGCTCCGGGTGAAACCCTGAGAGGTGGTCACCCTATATGCCAGTGATACCGTATGCACTCAATTTAGCACTTAGATGGTTAACTTCGTATTTGTTACAGCGTACTCAGAGGGTTGTATTAAAAAACGGTAAAAATGAAGAATATTATTCCGATTGTTTGGAAGTTAAAACAGGGGTACCCCAAGGTTTTGGGGCCTCTACTTTTTATTATTTTCTTAAACGACATCAAGCATTTGGATACTGGTTTACAGGGCCGGCATCTTTGTATTTTGTCGTGTGTTGCTCTTACCTATAAAGAGAATAAATAGCAGAACTTTCAAAATAACGGGCAGAAAAACTTGATACAATAAAGCTCCATGGGATCAAAGAAGCGTAAAAAACAATTACACCAAAAGAAACAACAAACCACACCTGAAAACTGAAATAACGTAACAATAGTTATTGTGCTCAAGAAAGACGACTTAGCACTTTTAAAGAACTATTGTTTAATAAGCTTTATGTCACAGTATATACAAACTGTTTATGGGGAGAGTTACAAATAAACAGAATGGAGAGAAAGTTGGACTACCATTCCGTAAACGTAATGGATATAGTGCATGCGACCATCTCCTAACCGTAAAAACGCAGAATACAAAAATAAAAATATAATAAACGAATCAGTAGAATATACCTTCTCACTGCGCATGGCATTTGTGGACTATGAAAATATTTTTAACGCAATAGAACACTGGACAATAATGCAGGAATTAGACAAGTCACAAAAAATAGACCATCGATGCAAAACCTTATTGGAAAATGTATATAAGAAAGCAAACTCAACTATCAGACTACATGAAAACACAAAACAGATATCGATTAATAGAGGAAATAGGAAAAGGAGACACAAAATCTCCTAAGTTTTTGCCCTGGTCCTGGAAGGAGTTTTGAAGAATCTGGAATATATAAAAGTTGGAATAACATAACGATGAAAGAGTCAAACGCCTTAGATTTTAAAATAATATAGTTTTGGTTGTAGATAACAAAAATCTAACCAAAATGTTAGAACAATTGAAAGAAAACTAAGAAAAATATTAATATAAACAAGACGAAAACTTGCTTTTCATTTAAATGTATTCATCGTCCATTTATGCAATATTTAAGGTTTGTATTAGTATACTACTGCTATGTGTATCATAAAATGTATCTACCTATTGAGATTTGTTTATATATGAATTTTCTATAATAATGCTAACTATTTTTATTTCTGTTGTATTTGTTAAATGTTAAAATGGGGTTTCTCGTAAACTTTATAATAAATAAATAATTAGTTCCAAGGTAGACAAATAACCAATGGAATTAAAAGAGTACATATCAAATAATATCTATATCTTAGACAAAAAATAGAAATAAACAGGCAAAAAAGACATAGAAATAAAACGAAGTAGAAGACTAGGATAGCTTGCGTTTGGTCAACTGGCATATATCCTCAAAAATAGCAAAAATTCATCAATACATCAGAGCAAACGTTTTTTACTAATGCGTGCTGCTTTTACTAACGCATTGATCACAGATATGGACCCTCACCAAGCAATAGTAAATAAGTTGCAAATAACACAAAGGACGATGGACACACCTATGACAGGAATATCATAGGTATAGCGTGTATAGAAGATGACTGATGAAATGCCAAGGTTTATAAAAAGAAGAAGAAGTGATACAGAGATACCGGTCCGGTGTGTTGCTCACCTTGTTTCGTGTGTTGCTCGAGCTCGCAAGCAACACAACTGATGCTGGGCCTGCTGGTTTAAGCTAACAATCCACCAAGCACAGCGCCGTACACTGCATCGCCGTATACGGCGATACGTTTTATGACGTACGGTAGAATACCGCATTAATAGTCATTCCACTGCATGCGGCAAATATTGCATTACTGCAGTTATTAAAATATTCAATGCATACTTCATTCTTTCTATAAAGGTGTCATTATCGAAAGTTGCTAGAGGAACTTTATTTTTATTGCTACTAAAAAGAACGAAAAAACGGCGTGCAAAATATTGGAAGCACCCACTTTATCAAGAACTGAAGTTATATCCTGAAAAATATTTTCAATGTCTATTTCCGTATCAATTAAAACACTTTTAAATTACAGAACAGATTGAAAGAGGGTTTAGCTAAAGAAATATGAATTATAGGCTGGCTACTAGTACTATAATTCTGCCTTTTAAAGAAATATTTGCATTTTGAAGCTGCTGAACATACGGCATTTGCCGGACTACTGATACAAATTTTATTTTATGCAGTGCTGCATTTGCCGTACAGTATTAATTTTGCTGCGCCGTATTGAGTGGAATTAAGTACATAAGTAAACACAGAAGTCACAATGCATATGGCGCCGTATTAAGACGTTACGTTGATCCGTTGTACGGCGCCGGATTTGGTGGAATGTTAGCTTTAGTTACGCTGTTTGCTGACGATACGTCAGTAATTTTGCCGGCAGCTAGTATAGCAGATCTGAGTTCCATCGCTACCAATTGTGTGACCAGAATGCAAAACTACTGCGCCTCGAATGGCCTAATGTTAAACACTGGTAAAACCGAAGTTATATCGTTTTCGGCCAGTGAACTACCTCATAGTCTTTTAGTAAAATTAAATGATAAAAGTGTAAAAACTAGCCAAACTATTCGTTTTTTGGGATTACAATTAGATTCCAACATGACGTGGAATAGTCATGTTAATAAAGTTTTAAGTGCATTGTCGAATCAGTGTTTTGTATTTTGGAGAATTCGGAGTTCTATAGATAGGTCGGTACTGTTATCTTATTATAATGGGTTTGTTAACAGTATCCTTACGTATGGTATTGTTTGCTGGGGAAATTCCAAAGATATAAAAGATGTGCCAGTAATTCAAAAAAGAATAGTAAGGATTATCTTGTTTTTAAATCAGCGAGAGTCTTGCCGATTGGCATTTAGTAATTTGGGAATACTAACGGTTATTTCTGTTTACATAATTCAATCTGTTGTGTATATTAATAGTAATTTATTATACAAGACGATAAAGTTAAATTTTATCCACGAGTAAATCGTTTAACGTCGAGATGAAGTCGAGACGTTAATGATTCAAGAGTGGATAGAAATAACTTTATCGTCGTGTATAATACAATATTTTTTTCTATAGCAAGAACTTTAACAATTTCAAAAGAAAATAATGACAGTCAATCACATTTCAAAATGTCATTAGCTAGATTGGGTTGCTACCATAATACGAAGCTGTCATATTTAATTTAAACAAAAGTTAGAAAATTAAATTACTTTATTCAATTTTGCCGTATAAAGTGACGTTTATTTGTTTCTGGCCTGCCCATAAAAGTTGATGTTTTATAAACAGTCAATTAAAATTTTATTCCGCTAGCGATTTAAACTTTTTATTCCGCTAGCGCTTTAAAAATGTCAAATAAATGTCAACCAAAATAAATCAATAATTTATCAACAAATTATACGTAAGTACATTACAACTAAATTAACAAAACGACGTCCACGTCGTCAATTTTCATTTTGACCAGTTCTCCAATGCGACAACCGCTATAATACCCATAATAAGTATAGTCTGCAATGTAATTTTACAATTAAAAGGAAACAAATGGATCAATAATGCTAACCTTTGCAAGTAAATATTTCTCGTCCAGTGAAGTACGAATGAACCTCAAAATTTCGTCGCGGCTAAGAACTTTCGACTTATTGGGCTTAAAGCCTTTTGCGTTTTGCTTTAGGAGGGCTTTCACTTACGGAAACCTACATTAAAAATAGATACCGTTACTATGTCGATTGTATACACAATATTCCCACTCACCTTCCAATGTCAATATTCTCAAATGCCGTCAGGCAGGCTTTTAGCATAGAGCAATAGCTCCATACCGACGATGGTTTGATTGTCTTAGATTGCTCCAAAATATAATTTAGTATCACCCTTTCCGTAACTCCATCTGCTTTTTTCTTCACTCGCCAGTCGCAAAATTTTTGGTACACTTTCTTGTACAAACCCTTCGATTTGCGAGGAAGCAGTTGTTCCATTATACCATCGTCATTACCCAAAGCCTCTCCCGGATCATAAAAAACATCATAATTCACTTCTTTGCACAAATTATCCATTTCTTTTGCAGAAAATACTTCGGCACACGGTAAAATAGTTTTGTTTTCAATTTGTTTATAAAAAACTTCGTTGTTGTCAACGTCACGGCACAGGAGTCGTGATAATCATAAAATTCGCAAATGTATTTGATGACTTAATTCCGTAATTTTATTTTCAATATTGGAGGGTTTATATGGCAAAATTGAATAAAATGTTGTATTACACTCTCGCTTAAAATGAATGTTTGATTCGCAGTCATTAACGCGCTCGCTCCTTTGTCGCTCGCGCAGTTAAACTGACAGCTCATTAAACATTCATTTTAAGCGCTTGTATAATAAATAACTATTATCTATCCTTGATATTAAAGTGCTACTTTATCTACCCTTGCTGTTAAAGTAAACCTTGACATTTTGTTTTGAGTTGATACACGCACACTTTAACATGTGCTATAGAAAAAAAAACAATTTTTCAAAACTAAAGCAAGTCAGTGACAATGGTAACTATTCACTGCGCCACGAAAATACACTAATTTTGCCGAAACATACCCTTGCACTCAGTGCGAATAGCTCTTACATACTGCCTATTAAGCTATATAACCATCTACCTGAGAAAACTAAACTTATTGAGTCTTTTTTTTTAAACGAGTGAAAAGTTTATTGTTAAGCAAAACTTTTTACTCTGTTGAGGAATTTCTCCAGCATGAGTTTTCTTAAATAATGACTATTATTACAGCAATGTCGTTTATATTTGTTATTTATTTGATTTGTGTGTATGTTGACCAGTTGAGATTTTCCTTTTAATTACTTTCTATTTTTTAATTCAGACGCTGCTGATGTACGTTGCGGCCAACTCAAAGTGCACGACATATTTTTAGCTTGTAATACGATATTCTAATCATAGACGTCGAGTTTTGACGTTTACGTTTGTCATCAACTGTCATAGAACTGAAAACTCGGAAAATTCCCAGACATTTGTCAGAAGCAGAGAAAATGCAAGCTATTACAAAACTGGAAGAGAACTGGTCGCTGAGTCGAGTCGCAACAGATTTGCATGTGAGAAGGAGCTGCACTTTCAAAATTAAAAATCGTTGGCAGCAAAGACTTCTGCAAGAAAAGTTTTTTTTAACACCAGAGAACAAAGAATGAAGAGTACAATTTGCAACCGACTATTTGAATGAGATCGACGACTTTTGGAACACGACTGTTTTCTCAGGTGAAAAGGTATTTCATCATTTACCAATTGACGATTAAGGGTGTGTAGACCACAAAATTCAAGATTTGAGGAGCAATATTATGTTCAACCCTTAAGGAGTAGTGGACAATTCTCTGTAAACGTATGGGGATGGATCAATGCTTACGGATCTGGGGCATGCTATAGAATTAATGGTCGACTGAATGCTGAAAATTATCGCAAAATTTTGCAAAATGTGATGCTACCATCTGTAAGAGAGGTCTTTCCTAATCAATTTACTTTTGAACAAGCAAGATATTACCTAATTAATTAATTTTGTTTATGTTAACGTAATTGATAACATTATTTTCACAGGATAACTGTCCTGTGCATACAGCAGGGGTTGTTCATTGATGGTTTGATGAGAATAATATCAATTTATTACCATGGCCTGCAAGAAGTCCGGACTTGAATCCCATCGAAAATGTTTGGGGCTATTTAACTACAAAAATTTATACCAGGGATTTTGCACCAAACAAATCCGATGAATTATGGGAAAGAATAAGAAATGCTTGGAAGGAACTGAGAGAAGGATACAATATGGAAACATTGGTCAACTCTATGCGAAACAAACTGCAAAGCGTAGTAGCAATTGAATACTGATACATATTTATTAAATACATATTATTATATAGTTTGTTTACTTGTGAAACTTTGCTAAAATACAAACATTAAAAAAGTAATACCTATTCTTATAACCACAAGCAACGCCACTGGAGGAACCCCCATTTAATAAGCCGAAAAATCGCAAAAATAACCATAGTAACAAAAAACCGTGCACTTTGAGATGTCCGTAACTGTACTTGGTACCTAATGGCAATAAACTATTATTATTATTATCATTATTAATTCAAGGTACACGCTCAAATACACTTGGCATAATAATAAAGAAACCAATTTATTTTTGCAAAACACAACAAGCATTTTTGTTTTAATCAAGGAAATCAAAAACGTTATCAAAACTGAAAAAATCAGTGGCCTTCAAGTGGCGTCTTCTTTTTCTTGTTCAATCATGCAAACGGGCCTCATACGCACGCCACTGGCGAATTGTAATTATGGTTTATCGACACAAAAAATTGTTCTTGGCGCCGCAGGTACACACATCCAGTTTGTAATTAATATTCTACTGGGTTTTCAAATATTAACAAAATCTACGATTTTTTCTTTCAAATGCAACACCCTGAGTTTCGAAAACAAAGAACTCGTGAACCCATGTTAACAAAAACTTTTTGCTTTAGAATACGGAAAGGAACATGGCAGTACATTTTCTACACCCTGTATACAGTGTGGGTGGATTTTTATTACAGTCATTAATTTCGCCACTATCAAGCTGTTTGAAAAATATAAAAACTAATTCCAAGTAACCTTTTTCGTTCTTTCCCACTGTCTACGCAATCACTAATAGAAAATTAAAGAGAAACGATTTGTGGAATTATTATTTTAAAAGGCACACCCTGTATATTTTTGGATAATTAGAAAGCATATTAAATTCTTAGTGCAGTACCATTTTTATTTTTTCCTTTGAGTGATAAATAAGAGTGTAGCTGTAAAAAATCTGTAAAGGGCTTTATTCAGAACTTCCCTCACAAGTGGACATTGTGACACTAAACAATTTTAAAAATCAAAGGAAAATAGGGATAATATATTTTCACGTTTGTAATAATACTGAAACAATAAAAGGAATTAAATCAATTTTAAATAAAAAACCATTACCGGTCGGCGATGGGATTTGAACTATAGCGCCTGCGAACGCGAATTTAAATTCGGTTGTCTTTATTCATGGGCCCATCGAGGACCTCTCCCGGCTTTACATACGCGGCTGTATTTAATAGATGGGACTTATTGTTGAAACTTTATGACTCTTTTGCGGCATTAACCTGTATCTGTTGCGTTGAATTTTCGTCAAGTGTAAAACCTGACCTATGTGCAAATTGTTACTTTTATTTATTTCCCAGTTAATGCAAAAATAATCAAAAATTTATTTTTTAAGGTGCTCACCCTGTATATATTTGTCGGAAATTTTCTCCGTTTCATGCCAGGTAGACATACGATGCGTTCTTTTTAAAAGTATACATAGAGGATACTCGTTTATATACTAAAAAAAAATTCCCTTATTTTTTATTGTTTTACCCTATATGTAGGTAACCAATTATACAGCAAACTTCAATGTTAAGAGTTTTAATTTAAAACAAATAGCATGCTGTGGCAAAAATAACGGATTTTTTTTTCGTATACATACGAGTATCCCCTATGTATAGTTTTAAAAATAACTCATGGTATAATCTGCATGCAAAATATTGTCTTCCTCCGACAAATAGTTTTTGAGTTATACCGCCAACAGACAGACAGACAGACGGAATTGAGAAAACCTGTTTTTCGTTATCTAGGGACCCTAAAACGTGAAGATCTGAAGAAATCTCCCAAGGTGATTTTTTCGAGATTACAATACTTTCTTTCTCTTTTAGACGAGGGGAATAAGAAAATATATTATCAAAAGTAGACTGTGGCAATGTTGGAAAACAAAATATAAAAAAGAACAAATATTACTAAGCTGCCCAACAAATAGCACCTGCGGTGTTAGGGAAATGGAAACACAATTTATGAAGAAGAGCACAAATTTTGCCTTAATAATATTGTTAACTTGCAGTATTTAACATGTAATCCAGAAATCGTTTCTGTTTTGTTTTCTTAAAATTAGTTTAAAATTTCCAAATAGCTCGTTAGTGGCGGAATTGATGATTGCGTAATGAAAATCCGGAAAACGGTGTATCTAAAAGGTAGGTCACGGTTTCGTATACGAGTAGTAAGTGTAGAAGAAAGACAAATAGCATATATGAACATATGTTCTTAACAAACGGTTACCTAGATACAGGGCGTTGAAATTTCATTTTTTTAGATCTGTAGTTTTTTTTAGGAGACTAGAGAAAAGTTAATGACATTTTCAAGGTAAGTATTACCCAAGACTAAGCACCTTTGACTATTACTCGCATTTTAATATTTTAATTAACATTCAATATCAAAAACATTTCATTTTTTATAACTTAGATTTTTGGTCATTGCAACTTTTTAGTTATGGAAATCAGTTTGCTTTTTGCAAGTGCAGTAGATTTGTAAATTCAAAATTATATGAGTACTAGTAATCCAATAAAAACATTGCAAGAGTCCTCTTTTATGAAAAATTTAATGTAGATTAGAAATTAATTAGAAAAATTATGGGGCCTATCAAATATTCTTAAAAAGAGTATACCTTCTTCAGTTTCTCTGCGCAAAAAATGAATTGGACCATTTGCATTAATTGATGCAATTTTTAAAAATATTTTCCAAAAGGACGGTTATCGCATTTTTGGCAACCTTTCAGGATCGTGTCACTATAAAAAGCATTTTTTTCGTAATTCGGTTTAGATAAAACTAAGTCCATGAATAAAATATTATCATTTGAAAATTTTGAATTTTACGCAAATGTTGATAGCACATTGCATACAAAGTATGCCAAATCTTTGAAAATAAATTTTAAACGGTCTGAAGAGACTCAAAAAACGTTTCCTTTTTTTGTTCTTCCTCTTATTTTAGTTAAATATACTTTTATATAATCGTATTATTTTTTAAATTTTATTAGAGATTTGTAGAGCATTATAGTAAAAGGTGCAGAGTTAAAAAAATAAGTTTCCAAAACCCTGTATCTTGGTAATCTTTTGGTTAAGGACATATGTTCATCGAGACTTTATATCTTATTTTTATACGATTTACACGCTTCGAAAGCCGTGACCTACATTTTAGATACACCCTGTATAATCAAGAGCTAAGACGTAAGCCGAATTTCTATCTACAATTAAAAATATAAAAAATGGAGTTTTTGAAATTTAAAATGTTGCAACCATAGGAATTAAAGTAAAGCTGATAAATGTGCAAAAACTATGTTTCAAATTGTTGTATAATGATATTCTATTTTTCTATTATATAAGATATACAATTATAAATACTCAATTACTGCCAGAATCATTTAAATCAGTTATATAAGAATCGCCGCAATTGTTTTAAATGCACGCATAGCTTACACTTCGAAAAGCGGTCCAGATTGCAAGAATGTAAGAAGAACATGCGGCCCGTTATATTTTTATTACTTTAGTTCCACATGCTTTACATAACAATAATTACGACTAACAGTAGAAATAAACTAAAATTTTACCTATTATTATTATAAAGATGTACACACAATGTAGTGTTCTCATTGTGAACGACATGAATACTGTGGTTGGGTACTGTAACTTCTATAAAGTGCAATACGATACTACTTTTATCCGCCCCTTAATTACAATTAAAGATACAATAACCTCTTTCGGAACGCTACTCATTAAAAATAGCGCATGTAATATTTATTGAGTTTTCGACATAATACATATACCGGGTGCTGACTTGGGCGACGCACCATAGGAATTTGCATAGTAAATTCTTTGTGTTCAATTATTTGCTCCCCTAATTATTTTCGAGTTAAAGTGTAAATACATTTTTTGTAGAGAAAAAAATACTGCATCCATTCATACTGTTGCTAACAATTTTTCATTTTCCGGAACCGAAGGAATGCAAAAAACAAACTAGCATTTTCACAAAAATCAGTGATGCCATGGAATTATTGAAACAAGCCAATGCCAACGCAAATGCGTGCGGCGCGACAGTATGTGCTGTTTGTTTGTAATAATTCATTATTAATTATGTTCTGCTTAATGTCTCTAAGGTACCTAGACCTTGTCCATAACAAAAATGGTTTTACTAGTATGGTGGACGTTCGTTAAGTAAGCTCCTTGTTTATTGTAAAATATCCGTATCGGCAAATTTCAAACAGTACAACCATTAATAAACTGATTCATTTTCAGTTTAAGACTACAGGCAGGTTATTAAATAATTGTAGGTGCAATAATGAGGTTCAGAACTTATACCAAAACGAGAAAAACGACAATACGTTCAAGCTTTTGACGGCAGTGACTGGATGATCGTCCCGCACGCACTTGCGTTGGCATTGGCTTGTTTCAATAATTCCATGGCATCACTGATTTTTGTGAAAATGCTAGTTTGATTTTTTGTATTCCTTCGGTTTTGGAAAATGAAAAATTGTTAGCAACAGTACGAATGGATGCAGTATTTTTTTCCCTACAAAAAATGTATTTACACTTTAGCTCTAAAATAATTAGGGGAGCAAATAATTGAACATAAAAAATTTACTATGCAAATTCCTATGGTGCGTCGCGCAAGTCAGCACCCGGTATATACGCGAATGCAACGACCATATCAAGCAAACAATCATGTACACACATTTATTGTTCGCAATTGTTATCTTCTGCACTTCTAATTTAATAGTAATTGATATAAAACTGGATGCAAATGCATACTTTTGCTTACATTAGTTCATATTTCTGAAAATATTATTAGAACTACAGTAATTGTGACAAATTGTATTTGTTGATTTTATAGTTTAGAGTTTGATACATTTATAATTTGAAATTGTTTTAAAGATAATTAAACAATGTTATACATTATTTATCAAAGAGTGGAATTTTTAAGATTAAAGCTGATAAATATTACAATTTTTAAATAAGAATTACAGTTAGCGACACGGAATAGTTTCTAGTCATTTTTTCAAGAGTAAGATCATGAGCAAAGGGCGGATTAATATATGCGCATATATATGCACTAAAAATTTAAAAGATATGCAGTCAGTTTGTTAAAATATGCAACATTATATGCAAAATATCAATACCAAGAAATAATAAAACAACCTGTATTAAACACAAACTTTTATTATGTGAAAAAGGTTCTTAATGAAAAATAAGTATTAGTTTAATATTAACTACAAATAATTTTACAATCAATTGGTAAATTAAATACAATACATTTCATTCTGATTCATCGCTTTTCTGTCTATAACAACTTAAGGTGTTTCTCGAAATTGTTTATATTAAATCTTTGTCGCCCATCAGATAAATATATTTATGTTGAAAAGTTCGACATCAACAGATGTAATTGGAACGTTTGTCAACACAGCTACAATGTTTGGATCGATTTCCAATTCTACTGATTCTCCAGAAATAATTTTGCGTACATTTATAAGGACTTGGTACCCTTCGTTTTTCTCTAAAACTTTATTGAGTTTTTTTTCAATGGCTTTACCTATTTGACCACGAACTTCACTCAAGGCCTGTAAGCGGAAGGCCTTCGGCCTCTAATTTTAAAATTGTTTGGGACACAAAGTGGTAATTGGCGCTTATAAATGCCAATTGTTGCGGTAAGTCTATTTTATTTAGAATACCTTTTGCTTCCGTAATTGAATGAGATTCATCGGAAAATTCTAAAATTATTTGTTTAATTTCTATAAAGTTTTCCTAGTAAAACAGGGCGGCCTGTAGCCATGCACCCCATCTAATTATTACTGGCTGAGGGGGAAGGGGAGTATTTGGAAGCTTTTCTTTGTACTCGTATACCTGAATTCTAAGAGGTGCTTTAATAAATACTTTTTTACATTGTTAATCACACTAGTTACTAATGGGAACTGAGATTTAATCTCCTCCGTCACTCTATTTAATCCATGTGCAAAGCAAGTGCTGTGAATTAAATTTTTATAAAATATTTTTAAATTTTGACTTGCTTTTACTATGTATGGAGCAGCATCAGACAACATTAATAAAACTTTTTGGGTAGGAACTGCTTCAGATAAAAAAAAATGCAAATTCCTCTTGAATAAACCTACATATGGTTAAATGGTTCGTTTTTTCAAGTTGTTTGGAACTTCAAAAATGATTTACTCCTACAATCAGGATGCAAAACACCTATCAATAAATTCGCGATATAACGACCCCAACTATCCGTTGTTCATCCACTATAAAATAGAAATAATTATTTCCTATTTGTTGTCGTATCTCGCGCATTGTATCAGAATTCACATAGTTTTTTCGCAAGGTATTTCGTCAGGTATATATTGCTTACAGTATTTGATCAAAAACGATTTTAAATGAGAATAATTTAGTTTTTTAAGTGGCATATTAGAACTAACAAATGCTTTGCATAAATGATATCTAGTTGAAGGACTCTGTTTCGTTCCGTCTTGAACTCCTTGCTAAACATTCTCGTAGGAACGACTGCGGCTTCTGTGTTGACTTTAATTTTTCACATTTTCGTTTGTGCAAAGGTGTACCGACGTGTTAGTCAATTCAATACTTTTTTGTACACGAAACCTACAATTATAACACAGATATCTAAGAAAAATTGATTTTACACACATTGTATTTATATTAAGTTAAAAATCAGATTATTTCGCAATATACAAAAATTCTGAAAATGTATCTATTTAACATTGGCATTAGAAATTTAACTGAAATTTTAAAATTGAAATAGTAGGGGAGCGCGGGGCACAGTGGTCATAGGGGCACAGTGGTCATATTTTAAAATAAAATAATCATTTACCAGCATCAGGGCGCCATCTACCGCAGAACGTGCTTAACGTTGAGACCATCAAGTGAATCTATAGTAGTGGCCATTTTATGCATTCAGTTTTACACTAACAGTGCAACCTGCATGTTGATAGTGCATTGTAAATTATTTAGTGCGTCAAAACATTGATAATTAGTGATTATTTAAGAGGTAAGTTATTTTTTCAAGCTATAGTTCTAATCTTTAGAGTTTTCAGATCATTTCTATCAAGTTTGTAAACCTTGTAACATTAATTTGAATTAGTTAAAAATTTTTTTTTGGTAATGGCACTGGGGGCACACTGGTCAGTAACGCTTGGGGGTATAGTGGTCACTAGTTACTAGAGAAAGGAAGGTGTGACCACTGTGCCCCCATTGCTTTTTAGAATATATTAGATATTATTATTGTGTTTTGTTTATATTATAGCAATAAACAATGGTCCGTAATAGGAAAAGAAAGACCACAATTGGTCTTACAGATCAAGACACAATGTTGTCAGCTGTCCGGAGCCATTTAGATGGTGGACTTTCGGTTAAACAAGCAGCTATTCGCTACAATATATCCAGAACAACTTTGACAAGATATATCAAAAAATGCAAAGACCTAGACATTGAGTGGGAAAATGTAACTTTGGCTGACGTTCCAGGAATGTCGCCAAACTATAATGTTCGTCAAGTGTTTAGCGAAAACGAAGAAGCCATATTAGCTGATTATTTGCGACAGTGTTCACGACTGCATCATGGTTTACCACCCACAGAGGCTCGTAAAATTGCGTACGAATATGCTGTAGCCAACAAAAAGGTTTTTCCAACAGGTTGGGACGAAAACAAAAGCGCAGGTAGGGATTGGTTCACTTCCTTTATGAAGAGGAATAAGATTTTATCCTTACGAACGCCAGAGGCAACTTCATTGGCAAGAGCAATGGGCTTCAATAGAGTTGTCGTCGAGAAATTCTACAACAACCTAGAAGAAATGTTAGAAAAACGCAACTGAGGTCCTGCGCAGATCTATAATATGGATGAAACAGGTTTGACAACTGTTTAACAACCCACAAAAATTGTAGGGGAAAAGGGTACAAAACAGATTGGACAAATTACATCGGCCGAAAGAGGTTGTCTCGTAACTGTGTGTTGTGCTATCAATGCAGTTGGGAATGCCATTCCGCCATTTATGGTCTTCCCAAGAGTTCATTTTAAACAGCACATGATTAAAGGTGCACCTCCAGGAACTGAAGGTAGAGCCACCTCTTCAGGGTGGATTTCAAGTGAAACGTTCGTTGAATGGATGGAACATTTTATCCGCTTCAGCAAACCAACTAAAGAATTGCCAATACTTCTACTTATGGACAATCACGAAGCCCACATATCCTATCCTGTAATAAAACTGGCTAAAGAACACCATGTTATACTATTGACTCTGCCTCCACACACCAGTCACCGTTTGCAGCCATTGGATAGGTGCTTATATGGACCACTGAAACGGTATTACAATAATAGCTGCAGATCTTGGCTTCTAGCTAATCCAGGTAAAAGAATTACTATTTATGAAATCGCTGAAATATTTGGTGAAGCCTATCCGCTGGCATTCACAACAAAAAATATAATTTCCGGTTTCAAAGTCACTGGCATTTTTCCATTTAATCGCCACGTTTTTGGTGACCACGAGTTTTTAGCCGCTTCCATCACTGACACTGATAATCCAATAGCAGAGGCTAGTCAAAATACTATACCATCAGGTACACCAGTAGGTGTACCAAGCACCAGTCATGATGTACCAAGCACCAGTTATGATGTAACAAGCACCAGTCGTGATGTACCAAGAATAAATCAAGCATTCTTGATTGGTGAATCAAACACTAGTCACGGAAGCACCAGTCAAGAATCAGACTATGAACGTGAGTGTAAAACTCCTACAGATGCGATAATGAAGGCTGTTATAACGCCAGCCATGATTAGGCCTTACCCAAAATCTTCAGGTTTGTCCAAAAACCGTCAAACTAGAAAGAAAAAGACTACGTCAATTTTGACAGACACTCCAAATCTTAAACAACTTGAAAAAGACTTTGATAGAAAAAATAAATCACAAGTTGAAAAAACAAAAAGGGCAATAATTCTAGATGACACAGTCAAAATAACTAAGAGAAAGAGAATGAAAAACATTGTCAACGACAGTAGCAGTGAAAGTGCAGGAACTATAGAATTTATCGACTCAGAAGAACATAGATCCCGAAGAGGAACAGAATGATTTATATTTAGATTTAGAGACAATTGATGAAGGCAGTTTCATATTAGTGAAGTTTGAAGGAAAAAAGAATATAAAACATTTCGTTGGAAAAGTGTTGTCGATTCGAAGCACTGATGAGTTTGTTGTCACATTTTTGAGGCGAAAACAAAATCATTTTGTTTTTCCACCTCTTGACGATATAGCAGTTGTTGAAAAATCCAACATTGTTTGTCACCTGAACAAACCCATGCATTCTGGTGGAACCAGCTGTACTCAAAATATGTTTACTTTTGACATTAACTTGTCAAATTTCATCATGGGATAAAGCTTGCTCATAAATAACTGGAAAATGCGATGTTCTTGTATCAGAAATGTATTTTTGTAAACATAAATGTATTTCTGTATATACCTTTTGATTAAAATAGCAATACCTTCCACATGGGTTTCATTTATTTTTATTATTTGCAGAATACTCCATCGCCACCCACTACAAGCTTAGGATAACGTTTTATCCACGATATTACTTTTGTCATTTTGTCTATTATTTCACAAAAATTGGAGGTTCAACACACAATATTTTAAATGCTAAAAGAGCGATGGTTGTTGCACAGTAAACTAATTCACAATGACTGACGAAAGGTTCAGATTTTACTTAAAATTTGTCTTTTCCCCTGCTTAGTCCATAGTTCAACACTCTAAACCCCTTCAAGCACTTAATGCATTTTTCTAAGAATGTTTTTAGCAGTCAACATACAAATAAGATTCTTGACAATATTGTTACTCACTGAATGTCCATTTACATAAGCTACTCATTTTAAGCAGCTTACCTATCTTAATTACGGGAATTTCTAAAGACTTTCTTACTTAGATTTTAATTTTTAATTTAAAAAGTTTCATTTATTGTGCTCGCTTGAGGAGATGGGAGAAATCACTTTTTGAGTAAAATATAAGATTTATTTAGAAATGCACAAATTATGCAATAATAAGTACATTTTATAAAAATATGAACATAACTGCAAATATATACAAAATTAAATTGGTGGCATATAATTCCAATTTATGTGATTCGCCCAGATACGGTAGGATTTTTTACAACATTAATATTCAACAATATGCATTTTGCATATAATCCGCTCTTTAATCATGAGTGATTACCTCTTGTCCGAAAGATTTTTATTTTATAAGCATTGGTTGCATAGTAATTAATTAAATGACAACAAATTGACGAAAAAACACGAGCGCATATCAGGAGGGTTCTTTTCCTAAGAATTTGGTCGAGTTTAATTGCTGTGTAACAATCAATGCGAATAAATAAAAATCGTGATAGACAAAATTTTTGTACGAATGATCTTCGGTTGCAGAATTAAATGAATAAATAATAGAGCAATGTCAAGTTATAAATACGTCAAATTTTACATTTGTCAAAATGGCAAACGATGATGTAGCGATAAAAAAAGTACCGCGTTTTCCTTTTCAGTGTAAGGATTTGTGATTGGTGCATGTGAACAGCTTAACATATGATTGATCTATAATTATGAGGTTAATTATCGGTTAATGTATTAAGGGGGAATGCATTTACCGATAACTTTTTTTACGGAAGTTTGTTGTTTTGCCAACGTCACGAGTTAAGGTAACTTGATAAAATTCCCGAGCCGAAAGCGAGCGAATTTATCAAAGTTACCACTATACAAACACATAATTGGTTGAATTTTGAAAAATCGTGGCATTTGATTGGATAATAGGGGATGCGGCAAATAGTCACAACAAGGGAGTATTTATTACATTTACGAAATATTTCATAGTTAAGAGAGCCATTCCGCGTGGCAAGTTCCCGAATTGAAAGATTTACTCATACCCCTCTGCTCATGCATTTGCCTTTTAGCAAAATGTCTGATCTTTAAGTGAGAGCTTTGATTATCTTCTTAAGGTGCAGACATTTTCTCTAGGGATAATTTACCGGAAATTTTCAGTAAAGATAATTTGTCGGTAATTAGTACTTGATTGGTCGAATTTTGAAAAGCACACTCACTTGATTGGTCTAATAATTATGAGGTTAATTGTCATTGTAAATTAAATTATATTCATAGGCTAATAGTAATATTATTCATTAGCTACTAAAAGAAAATGGTTAGAGGTGCATATAGTGAAACCTTTTAGTAGCTACAGGCGGTCATGATGTCCTAAATCCTGAACATGATGAACCGTTGGCCCAAATTGTGAGAGAAAATCCATTTTCGACAATTGTAGCAGCTCGGGAAAGAGCTAACTTGGTAAGTGTTCGAACAACTCAAAGAATAAAATTGCTAAAATAGGTAATTACGCTGCTACTAGAAAAGCGTTTCTAACAGAAGATACCAAACAAATCCAAATAGAATTTGCCAATAATTATTTTAATAGGGGCAACAATCACTGGCGTAATATTGCCTTTACCGACGAAAAAGTGTTGAGTCTTGCAATAATGGCAGAATACGTGTTTACTGTTCACGGAACTGAGTGTATGGGGAGATGTATACATTCGATAGAAAAGAGTGGAGGATTTTCTATAATGGTGAGGGCTTGGATTCCATCTGGTGGTAAAGGAATTTTAGTTCGGTTAGATGACAGTTTCACACGAGCCACTTATACAAACGTCTTCGAAAACGCACTGCTTCCAGCTGTTAGAAATAGGTTCCCTCAAAACAATTTTATTTGCCCTCATGATAACAGCCCGGTTCAGATTTTAGAATTACCATAGAATGGTTAGCAGATAACAATATTAATATGGTTCCGTGGCCAGCAAGAAGCACAGTTGTGGAATACATTGAGAATATATGGGGATACATGGTTAAAAATATATTCCAGAATCTTTCAACTTAAACCAAGAAATAGAGATGAACTCTGGGAAGCAATATAGTCCTTCTTCATGTGGCGTATCCGATCCCGCGGACGTAGGCAAAAGACAATATAGACAGCTGTAATTAGGAAAACTTAGTGTTTTGTATGAATAGTCGTCTACAATGCGTAATCGATGGGGCTGCTATTAAATATTAAAAAGTTAGTAAATTATATTATTATTTTGTTGTTACTTTGTTATTGTAATATTTCTCTCATTCATATAAAAATATATACACAAAAAATTACGTTTAAAATTTCTACACAATTTCTAGAAGAAACGTTAAAACAAGGATCATACTAGCTACAAACAAATTGATAGAAAAATAAAATAGCCCGCTGCTGAATATTAATTGACGCCATTTTGAATGGTGACTTATTACACTCACCTATAACAAAAAAAAGTTCCTTTCTTGCATTGTACTTGTTTTGTTGCTATCATTTGAGATGTTTCCATGATGCCACGTGCTATGTCTGCATTGCAATCATGTCTTGTTCATTTTTCTATGCCATATGCGTTTAAATTTTTTTCTGATATTCAGTAGTTTTTATGTTCAGCCATTTGCGTTAAATTAGTGAGAATTACTTGCTGTTAGTTTTCTTTGTTCTTGTACTATGTGCATATACGCTTTTGCTCGTACCATATGATGACTTGGACTCGCTGTGTTAATTACACTAGTATTCGTAACTACATTTTTGTTATTATATATAATATAATCTACTTCTTTTCTTGTATGTTCACCTGAATTTTAGCAAGTCCATACTTTTTCTTCTAGTTTACTGTATTCATTCAGTGAAAGCAGGAGAGAATGATAAGAAATGGTAGAGGTAGTTCAAATAAGATCTAAGAGAACCGTAAACAAAACTAAATACATGACCAACCATAAAGTAGAACAAAACAGTAATGCAAGTCTTGTGCTGAAAAATGATCAACAAATAGAGGATCTGCCATTTTATTTACATAAAATGAAAAAAAAAAACTCAACCCTTCGGGTCTCGTTTAGTAAAATGTTGTAAAAACTTTAACTTCAGCATGAATATACAATGTTATTCTAAATAAATCTGGTGTGTTTTCTGAGATTTTATTTAGAGGCAGTTATCATGTCAGTAATCATTTTAGATTATTCAATTTACAGAATGGTATGTGTGAAGTGGTATGTTGTATGGTTGCGAAGAAAAAAATTCTGCACGACATCGGGTTCCCAATCCTAAAACGGACATCCATCGCCTGAAATTATGGTCGAAAGCAATTCGAAATAAAAGTTTATTTAAAATGGGCCCATTGTAACTATATGATAGACGACTTTGCCAACGGCATTTTGATAACCGCTATCACAACGTTGGTGCTAAGAGGATACATTTAAATGCTGTTCATACACTTTTTTACCTGTGCTTGTCGCGGAAGAAATTGTAATAAATGTCTCAAATTTGCCTGGAACGACTGAAGTAGAGCAAACCATGGGATCGGTGCCGTTTATGAAAGGGTTTGTACTGAATCAAATCATTTGTGGTTCAAATTTGTCTGAAGACCAAGCTCCGTGTTAGAAGGAGTTTGCAGAAAATATGTATTATGTAATCAGCTCCACGGCAGATTCTGAACAGTATTGCATTCAATATCAAAAGGGAATTAAGCCTTAAAAACATTTGATTTGTGGTCACTTGCAAAGTGCCCATGCACAATTGTAGAGCACTGCAAAAGCAAAAAAAGAAGGAAATATTGCAAGCTGCAGAAACATTTTCAAATGACTTAAAACTGGAAGATAGTTTGGCATAACTAAATGCTACAGCGGCAGCATTTATTCGAATAGAACATATACTAAATGAAAGATCATGATTTCCCGTTAAAGACACTCCATTATACATTTTTAATTTTGTTGTTCTCAAATATGAAATAATAATGATATTAATAATAGAAAACAACTCCTTAACAGTACGCTTATGACAAACCTGTCACTCGATAAAGGTCGATGTGTACTACCTGAAAACATCGGGCTGCCCCCCCCCCCACTCTTTCTTATTCCACGATCGACCCTATCAATCCGCGTGAATATGAGATGACCTACGTAATGGTAACATTGGGCTGTGTTTACACTTAAACGCAAGCTTGCAATTCATTCCTTAAAAAATGCAAGGTTGTCATTGTTTAAACATGCGCGTCAACAGCAACCCTCCCATTTTGCACGGGATACAGTATGCCGCGAGCATAAAGGTAGGGTTCTCTGATGACGCGCATGTTTATTTAATGGCAACCTTGTTCGTTCGTAAAAAGTGTATTGCACGCTTTCGTGAAAGTATAATCACACAGGTAGGTCATCTTATAATCACGCGGATTGCTAGGGTTAATCGCGGGATGAGAAAGAGTGGAGGGGGGAGTTAACCCTATGTTTTCGGGTAGTACACATTGATCTCTATCGACTGACAGGTTTGTCATAAGCGTACTGTTAAAGAGTTGCTTTATATTATTATTATTATTGCTACTATTCTATATCTTTTACTTGAGAACAAAAAATGAAAAATGTATAATGAGATGTTTTTAACGGAAAATTATATTCTTTCATTTATTATAGATAGCTCTTTGATGAGTGTTAGGCGTCCTTTTCTGCGGTCGGCTCTCCTACTATAAAGATATGTCTATCTGTAATTTTTGATGAATTCATGACATTTTAATGAGCTTAAGGGGTACATTCATGGTTTTGAAGATATGAGTGGCAGCGAAAACAGGTCTTTCGAATTGGCAGACCAAATTGGTGTTTATGCCGACAAGAATAAAAAAGAATTTCACGCAACCTCTGGCCTATACATTTTCGAGCGGTGGTGGTGCTAAATATAATGAAATTAAGGAGTTTCTTGTCAAAATTCTTAAGCTATTGGGTGACGTTGGACTGAAACCAATTACAACAATTTGTGATCAGTTGACAACAAATTGCAAGGTAATTAAGTCCCTCCTTGAAGATACAAAAATGAAATATTTAGGAAGAGGCGAATACTGCAGTGCTATCTGGTTTTGTAATTTAATCTGTAGCATTAATTACTTATGCCCTTATGAAAGGTAGCTTCTAACTGGGCCTAGGGTCGATTTATTTGTACTTTGACTGATTTAAAGAACAACAAGTAACGGAAAATAAATTTATTTAACACTGTACAACTGGTAAAATAATAAAGTAAATCGTTTGCATAATTATGTACAACAAGTTATTAGTTTTAACCGAAATCCTGGAGGGTTAGGCAATTTCAGTTGCATGGGCGTATGGACGGGATCTTCGCTCTGTGCTGTTGTTGGAACGAACGGAGAATTCGATCTATTGTTGGCAGGACTGAAACAGGATAAACAAATTAATGACAGTTCGATCGAATGTAAATAAGCGGGATAATTTTTAGTTCGTTTTAATTGCAAGGGAATTGACTGCAGCTATGCTCCCGTTACCATACACGGGCTATCTGCACACGTTGGTGTCCTTGCGATAAACTCGGGTGTCAATTTCACCTAGTGCGAAGGTCGGATTCTTGTGCGATGTTATCAGTTTTTGAGCGCGTGTCAAGGATGCCTTCCAAGGGGGCCAAATATATTTCCACAGGGTAAGTACGTAGTTTTCTTTTCTCTGGAGGAAATACGTTTTGGGGCCCAAAAATACAAACTTAGGAGGATTTGATAATATCGCACTCAGGTGTACGTAAATTTAATTAAGCGATTATATGAGCTTTAGCGCCTTGAACGCATTTGGACTATCGCACTGCAATACTCAGGTGTGTGTAATATTAAAGTAGATTTGGTTAACGTGAACTAATTCAACGTAGCGAATTCCGAAATCCAGTCATCCGCCAGCTGAATTTCACGAGTTTGTAGAGGCCGCCAAAATGGGAAATGATTAAAATTAATTCATTCCGATATCTAGCCATAAATTAATTTGAATCTAATTGATCAGGATGCGCCTCGAGAAATGTTAATCAGTCAAGTCAGTTTATTCCGATTTTCCCAGTCATAAACTGATCGAAACTGAATGTTTATTTGCCTCACAAGGAAATTAAATAATTCAAACCACCATATTCCGATTTTCCAGTCATATGATAATTTGAATTCAAACGGGTACCTGGAGGAACTAGTTAGAGATTCTCTCGTCGGGGGGTGGGACACCTACCGAGTGCGTCTCCAGGTGGCGGATAGGAGAACGGCCGAGGTCCTCCGGACCAAGGTTAGTGGTTAGCTAGTAACGATATCCCGGGCCTACACTCCTGTGTGATCGAACGAAAGCTGCCACCGCGGACCATCCCCCCTCTTCATTGAGTTATGACCGCTCAATGGATTTCACAGGGTCTTAGGTTACCCTCGTGTTTGTACCGTGCGAGGCGACCCGTGCCGGCTGGATGAAGGGATCCTGGAGATTGAGCTGCCTCTGGGACGGTTTGGTTTCCTGGAGCGCAGTAACACATCTCTTTGGCCCTGATTTCACTTAGACGGGAGGTCGAGACTAACCCACCTCGATCAATCGGCTGTTCCGTAGGGTCAGACCGCCGGAAGGGTGAGCTCTTTGGGGGTGAAGGTACATGCAGTGGGTCCTTAAGGTCCCTAGGGGTTCCGGTTTCTGATACCCTGGGGCTTGCATAAAGGTGCCTGCTCGTGTGCAACTCATCTCTGGGAGCTATATCTCCTTAGTATCCTTGGTGTCGAAGTTCGGCGTCCCCTTGTTGGGCTTCGTGGTGGGTGGGGAGCTAGGGAGATGAAACTTTTTCTTTCAGCATGAATGACGAGATTAAAGAAACCATACAGGGCGCGTCTTCGGATACCCCTCAAGCAGAAATACAACAGCAGCAGCAACAGCAGCTGCGAAAAACAGACTCTTCCACAGAGGAAGAGGATTTCTGGTGCCGAACAGAAGCGCAGAAGGAAGGCTCGCTTAACTGCAGAGAACTCCGGCGCTACGGCCTCTACCTCCACCCAAGGGCTGGCTCCCGAAGCTAACTCTAAGGTGGCAGGTTCAGGCCAAATGAAAGACAGAAGTGGAAAGGGACGTGGGTCATCCTCAACAACTACCAAGGGACTGGCTCCCAGAGCTAGCCCCAAGGCGGTTGGTTCCGGTAGGTATACACCTTGCACAAGCAAAAGGATTAGATAGGACGGAAGCACACCCTCCACCTCTAATCCGAAAAAGAAGGTCAAGCCAGACCAAAAAGTAACTGAAAGGGTAGGTGGTTACAAAGAGGCCCTTACGAGGCACCTCCGCGTGGCCATCGTGGATCTAAGGACCCCCCTCGGTAAGATAACCCAGGTCCAAGCGGACCTAATAAAAGCTCAATTGCTAGTGGCTCTGGACAATCACATGTTCGCCCTAGCCGAAGGCCAAATTCCACCCACTTTCAAGGGCTGGCAGTACTCCGGGGAGATTCTTAGAATCACCTGCGAGGATGACCAGATCCTGAAGTGGCTAACAGAGGCAGTGTCAAACCTGCCCACTTTATGGGAGGACGCCCGTCTCAATGTCGTCCAGGTGAATCGGCTGCCCAGGCTGGCGAAGGCAGCTCTGTGGATTCCAGGGTGACCTGAAGCTACGGAGACTGTTATTCGCCGACTGGCAGTGCAGAACCACGGGATAGGTGTTCGGGACTGGCCCCTCTTCCACACAGCCGAAAAGGAGGAGCCCGTTGGCAGACTCCTAGTTTTTGTTCTAAACCAGGAGGCTGAAACAGCAGTCAAAAGTAGAGGTAGTAAACTGCACTATCAGTTTACAACTCTAAAATTAAAAATTCAGAGGCCTAGAGATGCAGTTCCAGACTCCAACCACTCAAGGCAGGGTGCGTCTACGGATACCCCTAAACCCCTTTCTGTTGCAAAGCAGGGTGCGTCCTCGGATAACCCTCCATCACCAGTAGGAGAGCCGCTGCTACCACATCAGCCATCCGAAGTAGAAGCCTCACAACTCCCAACCCCCATGGATACTCTTGAGGAGAAGAGGGAGCTGATGAGTATGTTTTTAGGGTTCGGGTCGGACACCGAGGTCGAATACTTTATTGTCGACCTTATGTCCTCCCAACCTGGACTAAACATCATACAAATTAACCTGCAACACTGTCGAGAGGCTGCTGTTACTCTACGCAGACAGCTCGACAGCCAGCTGGACACTGTTGCATTAATACAAGAGCCTTAGATTGTAAAATCTAAGATCTGTGGATTAATTAATCGTAATGGCACTGTTTTTACAGATAGCACCCATGAGAAACCAACCACGTGCATCTACTGTCCCAAGCATTTACAAGCCTTTGCTTTGCCACACCTCTGTACGCGTGATACTACGGCGATACAGATGAGCTGTAGTATAAACGAAGGGAAGGAAGATGTCATTTTCGCATCGGTATACCTCCCCAGTGACTCAGTTGACCCTCCACCTAGCGCGGAGTTGATCGAATTGGTGAACTAGTGTGAGAGGAACAACAAAAACCTAATTATTGGCTGTGATGCAAATGCTCACCATGTTTCGTGGGGTAGCAGTGGCATTAACACCCGAGGTAGGTTCTTACTTGAGTACCTAATAAATACAAACTTAGAAATACTGAACCGTGGATGTGAACCAACTTTTGTCACAACGCGTAGCCAGACCGTGATTGATGTCACTCTGGCCTCTTCAGATATTTCCAATAATATTGTGGGCTGGCAGGTATCACCTGTTGTGTCTATGTCAGACCACAGATGGCTTTGTTTCAAATTATCTGGGACTATAGCTCAACCAAAACAATATCGAAACCATAGGCGGACTGACAGACTATCTTACAAGACAGATCTGGAAGCTCATCTGGTGAATTCGGTTTTCCCAGAAAAGATTGATTAGGTAGAGGACTTGCAAATCAGTGTGGATAACCTGCAGAACTCGATCCTACAATCTTACGAATCGTCATGCCCCTTGAAGACATCCAAGGCGAGTCGCACAACCTCCTGGTGGTGTCCGAAACTCGACAGGATGAAATCTACATTGGGCAAACTCTTTAACAAAGCAAAAAAAACTAGAATTATTAGTGACTGGGAGGCCTATAAATACCAAAAACGATTATACAAAAAAGAAATCCGCCAGAGACAGAGGGACTCTTGGAAAACGTTTTGTAGTTCCATAGAGTCCACTGCCTCCGCGGCTCGGTTGAAGAAGATCCTTTCTAAGGATCCAAACCAACAGCTAGGCTGTCTCAGGCGAGGGGATGGTTCTTTTACAACCAAACCCGAAGAGACAGCGGAAGTGCTAATTCAAACACATTTTCCAAGCTGTATTGTTACCCCTGACAATGTACGGCCAAAACCCAATATCCCACCTCCCTCAGAGGAGGATTGGAATGTGGCAAACCAGGTCCTACGGGATGACAAGGTAACCTGGGCTATAAACTCCTTTCTCCCCTTCAAGTCGCCAGGAGTGGACGGTATATTTCCAGCCCTGCTACAATGGGGACTGGACCTGATGCTTGTTCACCTGGTGCGCATATACCGGGCATGTGTCGCTTTTCGATATATACCGGAGAGCTGGAGAGAAGTGAAGGTAGTTTTTATACCTAAACCAGAGCGTACGGATTATACCCAGGCCAAATCATATCGTCCCATTAGTCGTACATCCTTCTTACTAAAGACGCTTGAGAGACTTTGTGACAGAGAAATACGGCAAAGGGTGCTGGCTTTACACCCATTGCACCCGAACCAACACGCCTATATCGCAGGGAGATACTACTGAATTGGCGCTACATGCTGTAGTGAACCGTATTGAGAGATCTCTAGACAATAAAATGTCCACTATGGGAGTTTTCATTGATATTGAAGGAGCCTTTGACAAGGCTTCCTTTGAGAGCATTAACTCTGCCTTACGCAGCTATGGTGTGGCACCCACTCTCTGTGAGTGGATAAAACACATGCTTACTATGAGAGCAGTACAATTTAATATAGGAGACAACTCCATTAGAGGTGTTGTGACGAAGGGCTGTCCGCAAGGGGGGGTTCTGTCCCCACTACAGTGGTAGACAGCCTTCTAAGCACACTCAATGATGCTGGATTCTATACTACTGGATATGCGGATGACATCGTCATCCTCATTACTGGCAAGTTCGAGGGCACGCTCTGTAACTTGATGCAGACAGCTCTTCGAATAACAGAAACATGTGTAATGAACAGTCACTTTCTGTCAATCCTTCAAAGACAGAAATGGTACTTTTCACAAATAAAAGTATGGTGGGGCCTTTATGTAGACCTCTCCTATTCAACACTTCTCTCAGCTTTTCAGACAATGTCAAATACTTGGCAGTTATTTTTGACAGACAGCTGAATTGGGAGAAACATTTAAAAGTTAAAACTGAAAAAGCATACATGGCATTCTGGCAGTGTCGCCGCGCTTTGGGTAAATCCTGGGGACTCTCCCCCCGAATTACCTTGTGGCTGTATACTGCCGTGATAAGGCCCATGCTATGTTATGGAGCACTTGTCTGGTGGCCCAGGGTCAGACAGGCTACGGTAGCAAGTAAACTAGGACATGTGCAACGCCTTGCCTGTCTTAGTTGTACAGGTGCTATACGCTCAACCCCTACGGCCGCTTTAAAGGTGGTCTTATGCCTTCCACCACTTGATATTTTTGTGGAGGAAGTAGCCGTAAGGACCGCCTTGAGGCTGCGCTACAAAGGGCTGTGGCACACAGCAGGCAGGGGAGGCAGGCATACCCGCATCCTGAATGAGGCCGTCGACAAGATCCCTCTTCTGGACGCTATAGTATACTACCTCCCTCTACAATATGCCTTCAACAGACTATTTAACGTCTATGAAAATGCCGGGTTTACCCAGCATATAGATATATCCCTCTTTACTGATGGATCTAAAACAAAGCATGGAACGGGTGCCGGAGTTTTCTCTGACGATCTGAACCTCCGCCAAAGCATACCACTAGGCAAAATGGCCACTGTCTTTCTTGAAAGGAAAATCGAGAATCAATGTATTGGTATCTTCAGTGACAGTAGAGCCGCTTCACTAGCCCTGTGCAGTTGCAAAATTACCTCAGGTGTGGTACTGCAGTGCCGTGAAGCTCTCGAGGATATCTAAAAAATAATATCGTTTCCCTTGTATGGGTGAAGAATATTGCACAGAAAACCAGTGAAAAACACCTAACACGACAATATATGACTGGGAAAAAGAATTGGATGACCACAGAGATATTGATGCTAATGGAAGAAAGAAGAAATTTTAAGTCGAAGGATCAGAATAAATACAAAGAAATACAGAAAGTAATAATGAAGAAAATTAAAGAAGCAAAAGAAAAATGGCTAGAAGAGCAATGCCAGGAAATTGAACAACTCGACAAAAAATATGATTCATTCAACACCCATAAAAGAATAAAACAAATGGTGGGTCTGTCCAGAAAACGCCAAAACAATGTACTAATGAATGAAGATGAAGAATTAATCCTTGATACCACAAACAAACTAAACACTTGGTCAAAGTATATAGAGACATTATTTAAAGACGAGCGCCCACCAAGCTATTGTATGAACAGCGAAACAGAAGAGACACCCACCAATAACCAAAGATGAGGTAATCTACGCTCTCAGAAAGATGAAGAACGGAAAAGCAACAGGCCCGGACGAAATACCAGTTGACATAATCAAACTTTTGGAAGACGAACAAATTGAAATTTTTACAGAATTTCTAAATTCAATATATGTCACAGGGGAAATACCAACTGAATGGCTGAGCTCATCTTTTATAATGATTCCCAAAAAATCTAATGCAAAAAGATGCGAAGAACACCGCACCATAAGTTTGATGAGTCATGCACTCAAAACGCTCCTCAAAATAATCCATAAACGAATTCACAGCAAACTGGAAGAAGAAATAAGCGACACCCAATTCGGGTTCCGAAATGGATTAGGTTGTCGAGAAGCGCTCTTTGGCCTTAATGTTCTAACCCAACGATGCTTGGATGTCAATAAAGAGGTATATGCCTGCTTCATTGACTATGAAAAGGCGTTCGACAAGGTTCAGCACGTTCACCTATTGAAACTATTGAGAAAGAACCAAATAGACTATCGAGATATGCGTATCATAGAGAAGCTATATCTCAATCAAAACGCCATTATACACCTAGATGACCAGAGTTCCCAACAAATCGATATCAAAAGAGGGGTGAGACAAGGATGCGTGCTGTCTCCCTTGTTCTTTAATCTGTACTCGGAAACGATCATCCAAGAAGCACTCGGTAATGAAAGCGCTGGCATTGTAATCAACGGCAGACAAATAAATAACATCCGCTATGCCGACGACACGGTGCTTTTAGCCGACAACCTCCACGATCTAAAAAGAATAACAGAACGAGTTAGAGAAACGAGCCAACAATACGGATTAAACATGAATCTAAACAAAACAAAATTCATGATATTCACTAAAAAAAAGAATAACAGAGAAATGCTCCTGATTAATAATACAATTATAGAGAGAGTGGAAAAATATAAATATTTGGGAACCTGGATAAACACGCAGAGTGACAACACAGACGAAATAAAAGCTAGAATTGAAATAGCAAGAAACACATTCTATAAGATGAAAAACTTTTTCTGCTGTAGACAACTGAACAACAAGCTTAAAATTAGAATGATAAGATGCTACATACAACCTATCCTGCTGTACGGAATAGAAGCTGCAACACTTAAGACCTACTCCATAAACCGACTCAACGCGTTTGAGATGTGGATATTTAGAAGAATCCTTAGAATTCCTTGGACGGACAAGATCACAAATGAGGAAGTACTACGCAGAATGTCGACCGAAAGAGAACTGGTCAACATGATAAAATGCCGAAAACTGGAATATCTCGGTCATGTGATGAGAGGATCGAGATATGAAATTCTGCGACTTGTTATCCAAGGCAAGATTGAAGGGAAGCGTAGCGTAGGAAGACGAAGAATTTCGTGGTTGCGCAATTTAAGAGACTGGTTTGACTGCACCTCAAATCAACTATTTAGAGCAGCCGCAAACAAGATCCAAATTATCATGATGGTCGCCAACCTTCGACCGAAGACGGCACCTTAAGAAGAAGGGTGAAACGACATGACGGTAACTACGGCAATGAGGAGGCTGATGAGACTGCGAGACTGGCTTTCGGACAACCTCTCTGGGGGCCAGAACCCGTAATCCCTATATCCCTGACAATATTAAGCTCTATGCTATATCAAGAAACCTTAAAGAGCTTCATACGAAGATGGGTTAACATGCAAAGCTGCCGGCAAGCAAGAGCTTCTATTACAGCGCCCTCGCCAAAGACAGCCAAATATTGCTTGCAACTGTCTCGAAGAAACCTTCGACTAGGCGTGGGTATCCTATCTGGACAGAATCCAGAGATTCTCTCGAATTTTTCTGGTGTCTGGCCGGCGAGAAGCGGGGCCCCCGCGCCGGACGCCGCTGAAATCGGCTGAAGGCCCGGGATTATTTCTCCGCATCTTCTCCTCTAGTTCGCGGAAAAAATTCAGTTTTATATGTTGCAGTCGCTCCGCCGGGCATCTCACGGCGGTAGGGGAAAATGCGCACTGGACGATCTATCGCATTATCCGCGCAGAACGGAACCTCCGCCTATCGGCGCCCTGAGATTCTTATATTGTTGCAAAATGGGAGCTCTTAAATGCCATAATATTTGATTATGCTAATTCGCATTTAAAAGCGGAGCGAAACGTTAGAAGTACAAGTAGATGCTTTTAAAATATTCCCAATGTATGATTCACCGTCTGTGGAAGGGTATTGGCAATAATGTTTTGAAGAAATGAATTCAATTTGGACTGAATAGGGCCAAACAAGTTGCAAAATGGTCGCATGTAAATGCGCTTTATAAACATGATAATAGTCGCAACGTAAATGAAGACCTACGAGCTCTGCCGCACCCAACAGATGAACATATTTATGAATACAAGATTAAAAAGATGAAGGTAAATTGTGCTGCTCAAGTTTTCAGTCAGAAGTGGCGTCTTCTTTATGCTTAGCAAGTTCATTAGCTCCACAAAATGAACTCGCGTCGTTTGTATTTTTTGATCGAATTTTTGATTGTATGGAAGCAAGAAACATTCGTGTCAACGGAAAAGCTATTAGAATTTCTGCAAGAAGTGATCATGTACCATTTGGCATTTTGATCTTTTCCGATGCTCTCGTTCATGGAGTATATAAAAGTTATTGCAAAAGACGTTCGTGTCGGAGCAGCGTAATTTGCCTTTGGACAATGGTCCGGACGAAGTCGTACAATGCTGAACCTCCAGGCAAGTTAATTATTGAGGTTATATTGTATGTGCTGCCTCCGTGCTGGTCGTTGTTACGGGCTAAATGTCATTTTCAGTTTTTCATTTAATTAATTGCTCTAATTTTTTTGTTAAAGCTAATTTTTACCCTATCTCTCTTTAAGTCTAATTTTGCCTACAATAAAACTGAGCATTCACACTAGTGATGGGCATAACCGGACAATTTTCATAACAGAATTATTTGCATTCGAATCATATTAATAACCGATTGATTATTTGAATAATCATTCGAATCAATTTTGGCTCTCGATTCGTTTCAATTAAGTCAGCCGGTTTGCCGGTTGGCGGTTCACCGTCATGTGCATCGGCATCGTAACTTGCAGATAGCAGAGGAACTCAGTTAATCGTTAATTATAATAATTGTATAAATGATTTTTATTTGATTTCTAAGGAGTTTAAAGCATTGAGAATAGCTATATCAATACTGATCATAAAGAAATTATAAATATGCGAATACAAAGTATCTATTGAATCTATTTTTAGTTCCTAAAATTCTCTAATAGTCACCCTTCCCTTTTCGCTTGCACATCATACCGGTATATTTTAGAATCCATCATTTATCTACGTTCAGCGTTCCGCGGTTCTAAGAACGCACACTTACAATTTTCAACATCGAAATCCACTTCTTGTCCCGACTGCTCCGTTATTAAAATTAAATATAAATCTTTTACTATATTGGAAAATCTTATTTCGCTTCCTGTTTATCCCTTATTAGGCATAATCAACCGCGTTTCGAAGCAAAAATTTAGGCCGTTATAAATTAATACCAACCTTCGGCAAATCTCATAGTCAGCAGAACGTTATCTTTAATAAGAACGGCCCCATAAATTTAACTCGTCGACTGGGAGTATCAAATGTCTTAATAACATCAACAAGCAGCCGCGGCCTCACTTGGGTCAATCAAGTACATACGTAGAAAAGGTTATATAAGTTATGAATGCCGTATTATTTACAGAATTTCGATCACTCGCAGGTCGCTGAGACCCGGCACGTAGTACGTATCAGGTTGAGGTTATTTTTCATCCGAATACTTGGAACAAAAACCGAGTTACACAGGTTATTTCAATAACCGGATAACCGGTTATTTTTTATTCGAATAAGGCCATCACTAATTCAGACCTTCTGCAAGCTATATTTTGATCTAACGTAAGCCATTTAATCAGAATTACAGTGCTTGAAAGCTCCTAGGGTTTAGACTTCACTTTGCGCATAAAGCTTTTTGGGTTGCATATGTCAGGTTTATTTTAAAAAGCCCCTTCCAAATTAGAGTTTTCTTATCAGGCTTTTTGGGACCATTTTTGGGATTCGCCTTGTTGTGCTGCTAAAGATTAGGTGCTTTTGTGGATCTACGTTATGAAACGTACCTTAATTGGGTTATTTCGCAAGCATCTGGCTTGAGGAGTTAATTTTGTTGTGTCTGGAATACTCCGGTGGTGCTAATGTAGGCCCTGTGAGTTGTATTTTGGTAATTTCTCAAGCCCAAAACTTAGTTTGGATTTCGTCTTGGCAAGCACATGTTTCTGTTGGCGAAATGAAGCCGGGAACACCTGCGGGTATGTTTTCTTGATGGTTAATTAGCTAGATTCTCTGGTTTGGTGCCCTTTCAGCTTTTTCTGTTTGGTGACGTACCTTTTGCTGGGCTACGTCCTTGTTCTGGTGACGTCCTTTTGTTTGGTGGCGTTTCGAGTGATACCGAAGGCTCCTCCCGTGGCTGCCGGATATTTCGCCCCGTGCGAGCGAATTTGCTCCTTGGCTTATGGACGAAGATGACCCCTAGCTGCCGCTTTGAGTTTAGCGAGCTTGTAGGAACCCCTCGCCTACAATAAAGAGCGCAGGTGAAGCTCCTGTGTGGCCTTCTTCGACACGTTACCTGCATGTCGTTAGTTCTGCACCCTTGGTCGAGCCGGCCGCCCTGCAGTCCCTCGGACTCCTTTTCTACGTTTGCTGCAGCATGGGAAAATGCTCGCAAGGTTGGTTGTTTTGTATTATAATTGTCTCTCACGCCCCGTTCGAGTGTTAACAGTATTGCTTTTTTTACGGCATTTGCATGAATAGCCTTGATATATTTTTGATGACGATTCATTAGTAACATAACATTAGGTTGAATACAACCTCAGTATACGTCCCGCAATTGCAAGTAATTCAATGTAAGTTTCGCATACGACATTTCAATGCAGATTGATAAGTACTTTAGTCAACTATCGATTTTTAAAGCGCTATGGTAGGAAGCAAGATCCTGAATTCCGTGTAGGCGTTATTGTAAATTAAGGTAAACCTTACATAGTGGGTAATTGGTCGAATTCAACTAATCAATCTAAATTTTAAACTATAATAATTGTGTCATAGCCATGAAGCTATTGACCATCTTCATTTAGTAGTGGAAGTCAACGTGTAATTCTTTTATGCATATTTTTTATTGCGCCCTTATGTCAACTACGCTTCTATGAATATTTAAATTATATGCCAATATTTTGGTGAGGCTTAACATAACGCTTAATTATTACTGTGATATGAATTTTGTGATATGCTGATTTGTTTTGCCGTCTGATATTTTCGTGTGTATTTTAATTGTGTTTGTATTCTTTGTTTGCTGGAATTATACTGCCTTGACATCTTTGCCTGCGTATTTGATTTGTGCCTTTGCCGTTACCTTTTTATTTTCAGGTTTGGTTAGTAGCGCCTTCTGTGATGTACTTTTTACTTAGCAAAGTGCTGGGTTACTTGCTGCTTGGCGCCCATATGTTTATTTTTGAGCCAAAGCTTTTGAGTCTTTTGTTTTACCCACGACGAGCTCCGGCTGAGTAGTCGGTTGCCTTTGCTTACTTCTTTTACAGTCGCCGTAACGGTAACAAGATGTTAATTATGCCTCTGACGTGGAGCTTGGTTTCGCTTGACCTGGCTTGAGTTCGCATGACTGGCATGACTGTCTTGGTAGTATGCCCGTTTAGTAGTGTGGTTTCTTGTGTGTTTTTTTAAGCCCCCGTTTGTTGTTTCTTTTCTTTTGTTTCGTTTGATTGATTAAGTGATTAGGTTGTGAGTTTAGGCAGTATGATGGGATTTGTTGCAAGAGTTTTGAGTTGTGTTTATGAGTGGAACTTGGATGGTTCTGATTTTGATTGGTTGCGCGCTTGTGTGGTTTAGCGTGTTTTGCTGATTTGGTATGCTTGAGTTTTTCTTGTGCTTCCGTTGTGAATGTTGATTTTCTTGCCTTCTTCTTTTGGAGTGATGATCTTGTTATGGGTGCGATGGTGATGTGGTTGGGGAGGTTTGCTCTGGTGAATTTTATAAATCATCCTTGTGTTGGCTTAGCGTGGTTATCTGATTGGTTACTTCTTTTGGATTGTGAATGCTTATGACATGGTTTCGATGTTGATGTGTTTGGAGGGCCTCGCTTTGCGGACTTTTATCTGTCAAACCATCTTCCTCGCTGGTTTGGCGTAGTAGTTTTTGCGTAACTTCATTTTTTTCTTGCCCTTTTGGATTGATGATTAGGATATTTGGTTGGTGTGGATGTGTTTGTGAATTTTGCCTTAGCGAATTTTTCCCTCACGTCATCTCCCCAGTTTATATTTGATGAGTCTGGCCTTCGTTCCTTTTGGTTTCCTTTTGTGTTTTCATTTGCTTTTGCGTAGGTAGCTTGCTGGAATTTTTTATGGATACCCTTTTGGGATTTTGGTGGTGTAGCTGATGTTGTCCGCTTGCCTTCAGCTATACGTTTTGCGTTTGGCTTTGTGGCGGTATCCGTTTCGCTTAGGCGGAGTAATTTCCACAAGTAAGCTTCGTTCCGCGTTTGGACAAGCTTGGTGATTGAGGACGGTTTCTTTTGCTCTTTTGGAGTGTCATCTTTGTCGGATTTTTGGGACCCGACTCTTTTGCTAAGCCGCTGTCGTTCTCGTCCTCTTTTGTCGCCTAATTCTTGTTTTTGTTTCGCGTTTGGGCTTCTTTTGTGTTGGGTGGTTGGTTGGGCATGCAGAGGCGGCCACTTTAGAAAGCATTTTCATCTTGATTTCCCTCCTGTAAGAATTTTGGGAGGTTGGTTGGTGACTTGGACGGTCGGTAACCTTTCCGTCTATTCCTTACTTGTAAGGTAGACTGTGGCATTCTATCTTGTCATTCATTCAGGAGTGAGACACCTTTGCCGTCTCATTTCCGATGTTCCGCTATCCGGTCACGGAGGATAGTGTTTCAGTGTGTAGTCGATCCTGGGCTGCCCACTTTTCCTAGACTAGTAGGGTGTAGGGTTATTTTTTCTTGCCACCACAGAGGATAGCTGCCTATGATCGCGGTGTATCCTACGGGGTCCCGCGCCGGGTGTCTATAGTCTGCGATGACTCCAAACTTTTTCGGCCATTTTCAATTTTAGAAATTTTCTGATAGCTCACTTGATTCCACCCTACGATGACTGACTGACGTGACATCGGACAATCCTTCCCATCCTTCTTCTGTGTCGTTCACTATTTTCTTTTCTAGAGCTTCTTAATCCCTTACCCTTTTTCACCACTCTCACCTTTCATTTTCCTCTTCTCGGTAGGCAGTTTTTCAGTGGGTGTTGTGTAGACTTGGGCCTGGATCAGTTCATCCAGCAGCGACGGATGTTCCGATGTCCTCTTCTGCACGACATTCATGTGAAGAGCTGTTTATCCCTTCGTTAAAGCTACTTTTTGCCTTATCTTTCTTTAAGTCCAATTTTGCCTACAATAAAACTGAGCATTCAGACCTTCTGCAAGCTATATTTTGATCTAACGTAAGCCATTTAATCAGAATTACAGTGCTCGAAAGCTCCTAGAGTTTAGACTTCACTTTGCGCATAAAGCTTTTTGGGTTGCATATGTCAGGTTTCTTTTAAAAAGCCCCTTCCAAATTTTGGCCTTCTTATCAGGCTTTTTGGGACCATTTTTGCGATTCGCCATGCACTGCTAAAGATTAGGTCCTTTGGTGGATCTACGTTATGAAACGTACCTTAATTGGATTATTTCGCAAGCACCTAGCTTGAGGAGTTAATTTTGTTGTGTTTAAAATACTCCGCTGGTGCGAATGTAGGCCCCGTGAGTTGTATTTTGGTCATTTCTCAATCCCAAAACTTAGTTTGGATTTCGTCTTGGCAAGCACATATTTCTGTTGGTGAAATGAAGCCGGAAACACCTGCGGGTATGTTTTCTTGATGCTTAGTTAGCTAGATTCTATGGTTTGGTGCCCTTTCAGATTTTTCTGTTTGGTGACGTACCTTTTGTTGGGCTACGTCCTTGTTCTGGTGACGTCCTTTTGTTTGGTGGCGTTTCGAGTGATACCGAAGGCTCCTCCCGTGGCTGCCGGATATTTCGCCCCGTGCGAGTGAATTTGCTCCTTGGCTTATCGACGAAGATGACCCCTAGCTGCCGCTTTGAGTTTGGCGAGCTTGTAGGAACCCCTCGCCTACAATAAAGAGCGCAGGTGAAGCTCCTGTGTGACCTTCTTCGAAACGTTACCTGCAGGTCGTTGGTTATGCATTCTTGGTCGAGCCAGCCGCCCTGCAGTCCCTCGGACTCTTTTTCTACGTTTGCTGCAGCATGGGAAAATCTTCGCAAGGTTGGTTGTTTTGTATTATAATTTTTGGCCACTCGAGTTTCGGGATCCATTTCATTTCGTTCTTGTGATCGTGCTACGATGTAATCAGTAAATATTAGACTTATCTTAATATGTATTTTAAGCGTGTATCTCACCCATGTAAAGTAGTGATGCGATTTTCATTGTAAAGGAACTATTGCGGTAGTTCATTCTAATTAGCTTTTTAGATTATTCGAACGGTTGTGTCTCACGCCCCGTTCGCGTATTAACAGTATTGCTTTTTGTACGGCATTTGCATGAATAGCCTTGATCCATTTATGATCGTCACGATTCGTTAGTGACATAACATTCGGTATACGTCCCGCAATTGCAAGTAATTCAATGTAAGTTTCGCTTACGACGTTTCAATGCCGCCCTGCAGTCCCTCGGACTCCTTTTCTACGTTTGCTGCAGCATGGGAAAATGCTCGCAAGGTTGGTTGTTTTGTATTATAATTGTCTCTCACGCCCCGTTCGAGTGTTAACAGTATTGCTTTTTGTACCGCATTTGCATGAATAGCCTTGATCCATTTTTGATGACGATTCGTTAGTGACATAACATTAGGTTGAATACAACCTCAGTATACGTCCCGCAATTGCAAGTAATTCAATGTAAGTTTCGCATACGACGTTTCAATGCAGATTGATAAGTACTTTAGTCAACTATCGATTTTTAAAGCCCTATGATAGGAAGCAAGATCTTGAATTCCGTGTAGGCGTTATTGTAAATTAAGGTAAACCTTACATAGTGGGTAATTGGTCGAATTCAACTAATCAATCTAAATTTTAAACTATAATAATTGTGTCATAGCCATGAAGCTATTGACCATCTTCATTTAGTAGTGGAAGTCAACGTGTAATTCCCTTATGCATATTTTTATTATTGCGCCCCTATGTCAACTACGCTTTTATGAATATTTAAATTATATGTCAATATTTTTGTGAGGCTTAATATAACGCTTAATTATTACTGTGATATGAATTTTGTGATATGCTGATTTGTTTTGTCGTATGATATTTTCGTGTGTATTTTAATTGTGTTTGTATTCTTTGTTTGCTGGAATTACACTGCCTTGACATCTTTGCCTGCGTATCTAATTTGTGCCTTTGCCGTTAGCTTTTTATTTGCAGGTTTGGTTAGTAGCGCCTTCTATAGTGTACTTTTTCTTTAGCAAAGTGCTGGGTTACTTGCTACTTGGCGCCCCACAACGAGCTTCGGCTGAGTAGTCGGTTGCCTTTGCTTACTTCGTTTACAGTCGCCGTAACGCTAACAACGTACAATGTGATTCCAACAGGTATGGTTATTAATCGGTTATAATCTTCTTTCCGCCTACGGTAGTGTTGGGGACGTGGAGTTTTCAATTAAGAGAAAATGCTCTAGGAGACAGAAAACGCTGTCACAATCTAACGCACGGATCAGTTTCAGGGGGATACGTTAGGAGACAGATAACGCTGTCACAATCTAACACACAGGTCGGGTTCAGAGCGATACGTTAGAAGACCGAGAACGTTGTCACAATCTAACGCCAGGAGAGGGTTTAGAGAACGGGAAGTTCAGACACTCATGTCGGACTGGTCGGGGTCGGTGGACTCAAGCGACTCAAGTGATTTGAAACCACAGCGGAAGTTGCTTATATACTCTTCGGTGCCCTCGCTATCTGTGCTTTTCTAGAGGGGTTGGATATGAACTGCGCGGGGCACTGATTTGCGCTTTGCCTGCGCATAGCGGGTGCTAGCTATTTGGTACCAGCTCGAACGTTAGTTAGATGTAATGCTCGATTAAGCCTAGATGAGCAATGTATAAATTAAATAAATTTTTGATGTAGAATTTATAATTTGCTGCAGATGCTAGCGTTACATTACAAACTGAAGGCATTGAATATATGGTGAGCAGGCATCTGAATCAGGGCCGATGAATTTTTTTTCGACAAGTCAGAAGCTATGATGTCCGGGTTACAAAATCAGCGTGTGCTGCGTTAATTGCAGTTTAAACTGTTAGTTATAAATAATTTGATTAAGTTCCGTAAGTCAAAATTTAATTCCGTATGTGATTCGTGCACTCCGTTATTTAATTAGCTATAATTTTTATTTTTCGCAAAAAACGTTCACAGTGGTGATAGTGGTGAATTATGGGCGATGCCATTGTTGCAGTTTCCCAACCAGGAACTAGTTTTACCACAGAAAATGTATGCCAAATTTGAACTCGAACTTGTAAAATTATCAAGCAATTATGTTACAGGGTTCATTTAAAAAAATAGAAAAATTGTTGTGTCTCGCGATGTATGCAAAAATAATATGTTTTCAACGAAGGTGGACGAAGGCCCCCAATTAATTATAGCAAGATAACACGGTGTTGGTTGGAATATACATTTGTGCTACCCGATCTTAGATTTTGCTGAAGCATTTAGCAAGGTGAATACTATAATGATTACCAAAAACGATTGACAGATATAATTGAAGAGGCAATTATTCAAAATGTCGATTTTAGATTTTTAAAATGTGAACGAACATCATACTATCACAGTAGTAAATTATATTGTAAAGTTATCCATGGGAACACTGATTTCTGCATTATGCAAATATATAAATAGAAAACTTTCCGGAAAGGATACATGGCCTTATTATGGTTCTGGCATTGTTAAGCAGAATGCTATAATAATTAAACATAATAGGAATAAAAGGAGGTGAATTTTGTTTGCAGTTAATCTTCGTTATCTATTCTAATAGCCTTTCAGCCTACTTAATGTCTGGTTTTTTAGTCGTTTTTCTCTTCTAAATCTTAATTTTGTTTTGGGTCTTCCTGTAGATTTCCTGCTCAGTGGTCTCTAATCTCTAATTATTTTAGAATCCGGTTCTCCTGCATTCTTGTCACATATTCATTCTACTCCGTTATTTTGCATGTTTCTCCGATGTTTTCATTTATGATTCTCTCTTAAGGTTTTCCAGCTATTCTTTTTAAGACTTTTCTTTCCGCCACGTCCATACTTTATCTTATCTTAGCTGTGTTAGGTATTGATGTTTCTGCCGTTCAGGTAATTATGAGTTTTACGATTCCTTTGTGTATTCTCGCCTTCGTGTTTATGTCTAAGTGTTATGTTATTTTGGTTTATTAACCGAAATCCTTCCTTATCCAGCAATATATCTTGGCAATTGTCATCATAATTTGTGTAGATATGTGGATGCCCCTATCAAGAGTTATAATCGAGAACTTCCGACGATGTCTGGGGTGACCGCCATCTTAGATATATGACGTCATATAGGTCGTCTACCACAAATTTAAGCAAAGCTCCTGGTAACGTATGATTGTGGAGGGCATAAGGAATGTATTAAAATTGGTCGTACAATTTCATCATTAAATTTCCCACGGAGTGTACATTTCAACAAGTATGCCCCCGATTATAAGCGTTTGACGTGTGTATACTATCAGTCTTAACTTACGGAATAGAGACTGCACCATTAACAGAAAGAATTGTAGAACGGCTAAAGCTTACTCAGAGAGCAATAGGGCGATTAATGGTGGATGTAAGAAAAAGGGACACAATTAGAAATACCGAAATCCAACGTAGAACTGGTGTAACGGATGTGATTTACAGGGTTGCATGCTTGAAGTGGAGTTGGGCTGCTACGTTGCTCGTTAAACTGAAATGACTGGGCTAATAGAATGCTACAATGACGTTCCAGAATGACTAATAGAAGTGCAGGCAGACCACATAAATGATGGGTAGACTATATTAGAAGAATTGCTGGTAAAACCTGGCGTCGAACTGCGCAAAACAGAATATTTTATAAACAACTAGGGGAGGCCTACATCCAGCAGTGGATGACAAATGGCTGAAATGAAAGAAAGACGAAAACCAAGAAATTTAAGAGCGGATTTCAGGATTTACGAAGATTAAGAATTGTCTGCTGCTTGTAGAAAATACTTGGCATATATAAACAGCAATTATTACACAACTATCTGAATTGAGATACGATTATGCAAAGCTATTTGTCAAATTTAGCGAGTTCATAAACAATACGAACGTGGAAGGGTTTTTTAAAGAAAAGAGAGAGGGAAAGGGGTTCGCCAAAATTTGGAAATTAGTAATCGAAAGATACAAGACTACAAAAATGTGCACACTTGCTGTTCATGTTGTTCGCATCAAGGTATCTTTGTGAATCATCCTATTCCAAAATGAAATATGCGAAGAACGTATATAGAAATCGGCTTACTGATTCTCACTTTGGTGACAGATGAAGAGTAGAGTAGCAAATATAAACCTGATTTGTCTAAAATAGTTAAAAGTTGTCTTATCATCAAAAGTCACTAAATCTTAAATAAATGGTTGGATACATTTAGGTTTTGAATTTAATTTTTTAAATTCTTACACCATGAGGTATAGTGTATGTTGCGGCCCGCGTAACTTAGCAAACATATGCCTGTGATACCGAGAAGAAAAAAGATTGAGTATGGCTGGTCCAGAAGAAACCAGCGTGAATTTCAGGGTTATTCAACGGAACTGCTGTACTGTAGGTACACCTACACCTTGCAATAGAACAGATAAAAGCCACGAAAGAACTTAAAAGAATTGGTCAGACAACCCTACTGGGGCAACACTTGGCAGCAAGAGACTACATATATTGGACGGCAGTAAGATCAGAGGTGGAGGCGAGAATAAGAGGAAAGTGGCTACAAGAATGGGACCAGGTCGAGAAGGGGAGGTACCTGTATGAGCTGATACCTGACATCACGAGATGGACAGAAGAGTGCCAGATAGGCCTTGAGAGAAAAACCACGCTATTACTAAGCGGACACGGGGAACTAGGAGTACACCTCCTCAGAATCGGGAAAGGTGATGCGCAATGCGATACGTGCGATGAAATAGACTCCCCGAAACACAGGGTGATGGGATGCGCTAAATACGAGGAGGAAAGACAAGAATTGAGAGATAAACTAAACCCATGGGCTAACACAGCTGCGGAAGTAGTGTTACTCCTGTGAAATGACGTTAACATCTTAGCGAAGTTAATCGAGAAATAGAGTCCAAATAGTGCTAGATTGAGAAGCGAGCCAGCCGAACTTTATAGACCAAAAGGCATGTAAGATAAGTTAGAATAGTTTCGAATAAACTAGACTAAGATAGGCGTAAGTTAAACTTCGGTTTTGTAATGAGGCTAGGGATTCTGAAGTGTTTGAGGCTGGAGTTCGACGACGGACACCCCTTCGATTCGCCGAACGCACCACCGGCCTCCCTGAGGCTATCCATTGCCGTGGGAAACCTGGCCGTTGATGGTCAATGGAGGAGCGGATGGTGCGGTCAGCTAAAAATGAGCGCAAGCGACGGAACCGTCGGGTCTCTAAACTGGCGGCCAAGTCGCGGCCCTTAAGGGAATAATAACCTCAATAGAATAAGCACGGACGTGACACACGTGGGTGGGACGGCGAAGGGTTGTGGGCACAACAGCCCTGGAAGAGAGAAGAAGTCGGTCCTCTCTCCTCCAGGAAGCAACGAGGTGGGATTGTGCGCAGATAGGTCGGACCTAGGCGCACCCGGCCATGCGGACTAGGGGACGAGAAGGAAGCGCACGAGGAGGCGACAAATAACAGCGATGCCCTAACGCACGACAGCGAGAAGCAGATCTGTTATAAAACGGGTAGGGCCCAAGCAGAGGGCACAGTGTGTCATTGCACTACGGCACACGCCTTTCAGGTTTTAGGGATTTACGTTTAGGATATAAATTACTTAGGATAAGTTACATTTATAGAGTAGTTAGGTTCTTAGTTTAAGATAGATTAAGACTGATAGGCAGGAGCAGACTAATGGCAAATCTTCTTTCAGTTAGGCACTATCCTAATTTGGAATTTCATGGGTAAGTCGAAGGTGCCCTGACAATCGACCTTTCACTAGCTAAGCTAGCAATGGATTTTGGATCAATCTCCACATACTAACCTTAAGCTTAGTGGCATGTCAAGTTACATAAATAAATATTTTGTACGGTTAACAAGGTTCACCCAAGTCATCAGTCATTTATCCTCCCCCCTTTTTTTGTACTGTAGGTAACAAAAGTTACGGCCTCACCAGGCTTTGTAGTCCCAGGATTGCGCAGTGCGTCCAAGAAATTGCTAGTTTATTTTATTTCGTGTACCTCCATTTTTAAATTACACAGTTTAAGTCGATTGGTACAATAAAGGTACTAGAAAACAGTTAGTCAGCTTTCTAGATTATAACGCAACGGGGTGGTGTATTCTATTTTTCCCAGTTACATTCTATGCTACGGGTTGCTTATGCCAGAGGTTCGCGGACTACACGCAAAGAAAGCTGTCGAAATAAAAACATCTATTGATATTAAGTTGACAACTTAAAGATAATTGTTGAAATGCAATGTATCTGTACAGTATGTATTCCAAATTATAAACGTATTTCGGGTCTTGGCCCGTGCCTGGCCTAGATACAACCCACAAGATTCAGGAAGCTTGTGCTGTTCTTATATATGACGTACCCCGGGGTCGCTCGAGACGTAGCGGCGGGATCAAAATGGCTTGCTTTTCGCTATAACCAAAACAAAAACATTATTTGGGTCTGGATGTTCACATTACGGGCTTATTAGCGACTTTTTTGAAGCTGTTTATTCGCTCGAGTCCAGCAGGACGATTAAATTACGTATGTTTGTACGCTTCCTTCACCTTTACCAAACGTATCCCGAGCCCCACAATTACGCCGAGGGCGACTGCAGATTGTCTCGTCATTGCAACAAATTGTACGAGTTTTGTTCTCGGTGTTGAGAAATGTTTGTACCACCCTGTACATCAGGGCTGTCCAACTTCAAGGGGCTCAAGGGCCACTGTAAAAACTTTGAAGGTCGTGAGGGCCGCATCATAAAATGTGTCGTATGCGACTTTGTGAGTGATTTGTAATTAATATAAAACGTGTATATTTCAATACTAATTTTTATTTATTCAAGAAGCTTAGGTTACATTACAAAAAACATTGAAACATAAAAGAGATATACAGGGTGTTCCCTGAGGTAACCGACAAACTTACACCATATGTTCGAGAAGTGATTCTAAACAAAAAAAATCATATTCACTTTAGGTTAATTCCTTTCCGTTCTTGAGATACCGACAAAAGAACAAATACATCAATTAATGTAAATTTAGGTATAGAGATGTGATGTTTCCCCCCTTACTAAGGGCGTCAAAGATTTACCCCTCGGGTTAAGCTCAAATCGGAGAAATACGTTCACTCAAATATATATTCGATTAGGTAAAACACCAGATAATTACCAAAACAAATATAATGCTTTTAGTTAGTTACAATGATTAATTAAAAATAACTCTGAGTTGCACATTATTTAAAATTAACATGTTCTTCTGGAACGGTGTCCGGTTTCGTTGGTCGAGATGCAACCCAATGCACCGGCGAGTGTTGCGGGTCCCTATTTGTAGTCCGCCGGTACGCACGCCGATTCTTTGGGAAATGGGCTGAGTAGGTCTTTTGTTCCTGCAAACTTGACCTTCTACTCAGCAGTGATTCTAAGCTGTAATTTTCCGGTGAATTTAGCGATCTTAAGGGTTACCTGGGGCGGGCGTTAGTGCCTAAATTCTGGTGCAGAGGTTGCTGGTACCTTACGACGGCTAGGCGTCGTTCTTGGAGCGAACGCGGTGTCAAATTCTACAGATGGAATTTTTTCGCCTTGAGCCGGAAAATGATGTATACATTCCCCCGGTAGGGAATTTGCAGGCTGCGGAATCGAATGTCGAAGTCCAGGAATTCGCCTTTTAATGACCAAAAAAGAGCCCTACAGGTGAGTTTATGAGGGGCGGCTACAGGACTCTAGCCGCTCACAAGCGGGGTAGAGGCTGCGATTGCTACAGGTTACAGGTTTAAGTATTAGTAAAATGAGGTTATGAGATGTATTTCACCAATGGGGGGCCGGGATTTGCGTTTAAAAATTAGACGGTCGGAAATGGCTTTTGAAGCAGTTAGCCCTGCAAGACAGTACAGTGTATTAATACAGGGTTAAAACCTCAGGGATTCGATTTCCCAAGAAAGTTCTACAATCAAGGTGAAATCGAATTCTAGCGGTCTTGCTCTTGCGGAAAATTTGAACTTCTCGAGCTGACAGTACAACACGTCATCTTCCTTGAAGCCTGGTCTGGTAAGGGTTGGAGGCCTACTCCATTAGACAGTTCAGAGTGTCACACCAGAGGGCCCAGGTAGAAAAGGAGAGAACAGGATCAGGACTGGTGGACTCAAGGGGGAATTCGATCCGCGGGCCGCAAAAATATCCTGGCGGGCCGCATGCGGCCCGCGGGCCACATGTTGGACAGCCCTGCTGTACATTGTTTATGCCCCCTCCTTTCTATGTATTGGCGTCAGCCCGTCTGACTCAGATTTGCGACAGCTGTGAACCGCGCATCACGTTTGCAGTAAGGGGTCCAAATTTCATTTTATATTACACTAAATAAACGGCATTTTTGCGTCAAATTAGTGTATTATTCCATACAGTCCACTGAAGTTACATTTGGTCCATGCGAGCCAAATTACGTTCATTCGATCAGAATAGTGCAAAGTTTTAAATCGTTCCGATATTCAATTTCATTCCCTGTGAGTGCGACAAGGAGGGCAACACGCATCACAGCGCTACATCAAGTACAAGTGCACCGAGAAACCGCGAGACCGGTTTCCGCTTCAAGCAAGCTGCAACAAGCGAGCCACGTGCGCCGTAGATGGCCACCTGCATATTTTAATGTGAGTTCAATTTTTACAATTTCCTTTGTTGTTCACCGCTTAACTGTATTTAGCATTTGTGCAAAGCTTTATTCGCATAATATATGCTTGTAATTATTCTCAATAATTTAATAATTAACAAATTGCCAGTCGAGATTTTCTCACCGTAAATATTAGCAAAATTAAACAGAGGTTCTACGAGTATATTTCGCTCGTAATTAAATAGCTATTAGATATTGACGAGAATATTACTGCAATGCAAGTTGAAGAATTAGAAGCAAGGCTAAAGGCTAAAGCCAAAGGTTTGTTGCCGGAATTCGAAGAAATTCAAAACAAAATAGAGCAAGCTAGCAATACACCAGATGGGGAGGCTACCCCAGACGCTGATGAATACCGTCAAGCGTTTGAGGATTCCTACTTTGGTGCAATTGCTGATGCAAACGTTTTAATAAACAAATATCGAAGTAATTCATTTCCGCGCGAGGGTAACTTCTGCAAATTCTAGCACCCCATTTATAAAACTCCCTACCATAAATCTGCCAAAGTATAATGGCGATATTTCAGATTGGCTTGAATTCAGAGAAATCTTTAAAAATCTTATACACGATAATAAGTCGATTACTGATATTCAAAGGTTGCACTACTTAAAGGCCAGCCTTAATGGTCAAGCGTCAGAAATAATCAAATCTTTAGAATTTACCTCTGCCAACTACCAAGTAGCTTGGGGTAGTATTTGTGCTAGGTATAATAACCCTAGAATGCTTGTTTATAATCATTTGAAAACTATTTTCGATCTCGAGCCATTAACCAAGGAATCGGCTCAAAAGTTAAGAAAGGTAAATGACACACTTTTCAAGCATATCACTGCGCTAAAATCCCTAGCCTCAGACCAAGCTCTGTTAGAAACATTTATAATTTTCATAATTCCAAAGAAACTTGATTCCAAAACAGCCCGCGAGTGGGAGTCCTTGAAAAGAAGTTCCAATACAGAGCTGCCTACTCTTGAGGAGTTCAAAGATTTTCTCAAAGACACTGCGGATGTTCTAGAAACCCTAGAAGCCAAGCAGGAAAAATTTGTTCTTGAAAAATCCAAGGCACATTCAAAGTCCTTTATTTCGAGTAATCCCACATGTTTATTTTGTAACAAATTCCATTCTCAAGCAAAATGTGATGATTTTCAAAAACTTACTGCACATAATAGAATGCATAAGGCAAAAGAGCTCAATGTGTGCCTGAATTGCCTATCCAAGGGTCACTTTTCATATAAATGTACTTCCCAATACACATATAGGAAATGTAAGAGAAGGCATCATACTCTCTTGCATGAGGACCCGCTTACAGTAGCTTCGGTACAACCAGGACCTGCAAAGGACGCAGAAATTCCTGTTAAACCAAGCAAGATCACTTCAGCATTTTGTTCCAACGAAGTTCAAACGCTGCTACCCATTGCTTCTGCGCAGATCCTTGATTCTGCCGGAACTCCACACTCTGTTCGAATCCTGTTGGATTCAGGGTCTCAGTCTAACTTCATTACTTCAGGTCTTTCTAAAAGGCTAAATCTACAAGTCAATGATGCAAATGTTATTGTTTCAGGGTTAAGTAAAGTCACTTCCCACGTTCGTTTGAGACGTGATGTCGAGCTGTTAGCACATCACACACAATTCACTATAGCAGTCTCATGTCTTGTTATAGACCAGATTAGCGGCGTCATGCCCGGTTTTCGCGTTGATCGCACCAAGTACAGGATCCCAGACAATATCAAATTGTCTGACCCTTCCTTTAATGTCCCTGGCGAAATTGACATTTTGTTAGGTGTTCCAGTCTTCTGGAAGCTCTTGTGTATACGGCAAATCTCTTTAGGCCCAAATCTTCCAATCTTTCAAAAGACACGTTTTGGATGGGTAATTTCCGGTCCAACCAGCACCAGTTTGGTAAGCCAAAGCCAAAGCCATTGCAATGTTAGTTGTCTCGAAGACACCCCAGATTCACTTACGAGATTTTGGGAACTCGAGCACTACCCAATCGAGAAAGTTTTCTCAAAGGAGGAAAACGCCTGCGAGGCTCATTTCGTTCAAAATACCCATCGGGACGCCGAGGGAAGATTTATAGTTTCAATCCCCTTCAAGATCCCTGCGACTGTATTGGGTGATTCATTTCAAACAGCTCGTAAACGATTTCAATCGCTTGAGAAGAAACTACAGTCAAACCCAGTTCTCTCAGAAAGATACATCGCCTTCATGAAGGAGTACGAGGACCTTGGCCACATGTCCGTAGCCAATCTCACTTCTTCAGAAATTTCATATTATCTCCCCCACCACGGAGTACTCAAAGAGGAGAGCCTTACTACTAAGCTCAGAGTAGTCTTCAATGGTTCTGCGGTTACTTCTACAGGACATTCATTGAATAGTATACAGATGGTTGGCCCGACCATACAACAAGATCTATTTTCGATCCTTGTTAGATTTCGCAAGCATTTCTATGCAATATCCGCAGACATCGAAAAAATGTACAGGCAGGTGCAAGTAGAACCTAGCCAGCGTAATCTCCAGCGCATCCTGTGGCGATCTAGTCCCACAAAATCTCTTCAAACTTACAATCTGAATAGTGTCACATATGGAACTGCCTCAGCCAGTTTCCTTTGAATTCGTTGTTTAACCCAACTAGGCATTGTATGTGAAGGTTCATTACCCGAAATCGCCAAAATAATAAAGGAAGATTTCTACGTTGACGACCTGCTCACAGGCGCTGACACCATAGATCAAGCACGTCACATTTGTTCAAGTCTTCTCAATGTCCTTAGGTCAGGTTGTTTTAAACTGCGCAAGTGGATCTCTAACGACTCAGCAGTCCTCAGTGATATTCATCTCATCATCTCATCTTTCAGCCTCCTTCTGTCCATTGTTGGACGTAAGCCTCCTCTAGACGTTTCCAATCTTCTCTATTCTGGGACATTGCGATCCAGTTGGTTGTGATTCTTTTAAGGTCGTCTGACCATCTTGTTGGCGGTCTTCCACGGCTACGCTTGTCGGCTCTCGGTCGCCATTCCAAAATTTTCTTCGTCCATCTGTTGTCGTGTAATCTGGCCACGTGGCCGGCCCATCTCCATTTTAATTTTGTTATGTGTATTATAATGTCTTCTACACCCGTTCTCCTCCTTATTTCTTCGTTTCGGATTCGATCTCTTAGAGTCAACCCCAGCATTGATCTCTCCATTTTACGTTGTGTTATTTGCAGTTTCTTAACAGTTGTTTTTGTAAGAGTTAGTGTTTCTGCCCCGTATGTCAAAACCGGTAATACACATTGGTTGAAGGCTCTTCGTTTTAGTCTTATGGGAATGTCAGTTTTGAATATGTTTCTGAGTTTCCCGTAAGCTGCCCAGCCTAAAGCTATTCTTCTGGAGAGTTCGCATGTCTGGTTGTCTTTACTAATTTTGATTTCGTGACCTAGGTAGGTATATTTATCGACAATTTCAATTACCTCGTCCTCTATTTTTATAGGATCGCTAGGTACTAAGTTGGTCATCATTTTTGTTTTGTTGTAGTTTATTTTTAATCCTACTTTATGTGTTGCTTGTTGTAGTTCTTCTAACATTTCTCTGGCTTCTCTTAAGTTATCTGATAATAAAACTATGTCATCTGCAAATCTTAAGTTGCTTAGTCTTTCCCCATCGATAGTCACTCCCTTATTTTCCCACCCTAAAGTTTTGAATGCGTGTTCTAGAACTGTGGTGAAGAGTTTTGGAGACATAGTGTCTCCCTGTCTAATTCCTCTTTTTATTCTTATTCTCTTGGTGTTGGTATGTAGTTTAACTGTTGTTGTTGCGTTTTCATAGATATTATAGATAATATTGGAATATCGTTGGTCGATTCTGCATTCTTTTAGTGCTCGTAGGATTGATACTAGTTCTACGGTATCGAACGCTTTTTGGAAGTCTACGAAAATTGCGTTTAAGGGACGATTGTATTCTATAGTTTTTTCGATGAGGGTTTTGATACTTTGCAAATGGTCGTTGGTTCCGTAGCCAGAGCGGAAACCCGCTTGTTCTCTTGTTTGGTAGAAGTCCAGTTTCTTCTCTAGTCGGTTGGTGATTATACGCGTGTAGAGTTTATATAAGTGACTTAAAAGACTGATAGGTCTATAATTTTCTAGATTCGTTATATCACCTTTTTTATGGATTAAGATAGTTATAGAGTTGTTCCATTGGGTGGGGATGATTTGTTTTTCTAAACTTAGGTTAAACAGTTTTTTGATTTCTGTTATAAGAGAAGGTCCCCCCAATTTTAAAGATTCTATCAACGTTCCGTCTTCGCCAGGTGCTCTACCGTTTTTCATTTTCTTCAGAGCATGGTGGATTTCTGCTTCGGAAATCTCGGGAATATCTTCCGATCCTTGATTTGTAATTTTCAGTGTAGCATGTTCTTCTGGCTTTAATGTCAACTGGTTTTTATATAATGTCTCGTAGAATTCTTCTACGATGTTGATCATTTCTTCTCTATTTGACTTCACTATCCCTTTTTTGTCTTTTAATTTTATAATTTCTTTTTTGCCAACCGTTAACTTTCGTCGGAGTACTTTCATACTTTTGTTCTCTTCTATAGTTTGTGTTATTTTATCACTTTTATACTTCCTGATGTCTTTTCTGATAGCTTTTGATACTTCTTTGTTCGCAGTGTTTATTTCTTGTTGGCTTGCGTTCTTATCTTGTAGTAGTTTCCTTCTATTTTCTATTTTATTCTTTGTCTCGATGGTGATCCTTTCTTCTTTTCCATCTCGTACGCAAAATTTTTCTTGGGCCTCTGTAATTATGTTCGATATTGAGTTATTCAATTCATTTATGTCATTTGTTGATATCTCGTTTAGTTTTTTGTTCATATATTCCACAAATTTCTGTTCATCTTTAGGCTGTGTCCATGTTTTTATTTTCTTTTTCATTACCATTTTATTTCTTTCTTTGCTGGTGTTTATCTCTACTGTAGCTCTGACCATTCGGTGGTCGCTACCGGTTGTAAAGCTATTCAATACTGTCACATCTTTGATTATATATGTCTTGTTCGATATTATGTAATCGATCTCGTTGCGTGTTTTGCCATTCGGGCTTCTCCACGTCCATCTTCTGTGGGGTTTTTTATGAAAGAAGCTATTCATCTGGAATAGGTTGTTTTCCAATAGAAAGTTCAACAGAGTGGCTCCTCTTTCGTTTCTTCCCGGACTACCAAATTTACCTAAAGCATACTCGGCTGAATCAGATTTTATCCCTATTTTTGCATTGAAATCACCACATAGTATTGTGAAGTGGGCAAGGTTTTGATTTAATGCTTTAGTTATATCATCGTAGAATGTTTCTACTTCCTCATCCTTATGGTCCGAGGTGGGTGCGTATGCTTGTATAATTTTTAGATTGTACCGAGTGTTTAGTCGTAAGATCAAATATATCACTCTTGTGGATATTGCATGGATGGCACTAATATTTTCCGATAGTCGTTTATGTATAAGAAACCCTACTCCCCCTCTTGATTCATGTTCATCTCCGAGATAGTAGAATGTGTTACCTGATTTTAATGTTTCTAGGTTTTCGCCTCTCCTTCTGACCTCGCTTAAACCGATTACGTCCCATTTGATCTTGCTAAGTTCCATTTCGATTTCAGTTAGTTTTTCCTCAGTTGCTACTGTTCTGGCATTATAGGTAGCGACTTTTAGTTTTATTTGTTGTTTAGATATTGTTTTCCTTTTCCTTTTCAAATTTTTGTTGGTATGCGTCTTCAACGAGTTTTTGCCTCCCCCAGATTCCGCGAGGCAGCCCTCAGTAGAGGGGTGGGATTTTGATTTACCCACCTGGGGTCCCAATCCGTTGTTTACAAAACTCGCCATTTGTTTGTCTTTGAGGGTTTTCTAGCCTTAATCTTCCACGCTGGCTAGCTTTGCGGGTTGGAAGATTGGAAGATCAGGTAGGATTTGGGATACGGATAGGGGACGTGTATGGTGTACTTGGTAGGGAATAGGGATTAGGACTTGGATTCTTCCGGTTTCGGGAATGTGAAGAATCCTAGAGCTCGCTAAGGGCAAGGTCGCCGTCCTTGAAGTGGACCTGCTCTTCTCCGGGATCGAGAAGGGGTGTCCACCGCTACCCAGTGATATTCACCAAGCTGATATTCACACAGGTGTTCTTGAAAATGGCTTCTGCGATGCCTCTAATCATGCACGCGGTGCATGCATCTACTTGCGCTCAAAGAACCATATCAATTAAATTCACGTATCACTTCTTTGTGCGAAATCCAAAGTAGCACTACTGAAACCTATCACAATTCCGAAACTTGAGCTCTGCGGAGCCGTTCTTCTTGCCAAACTTTCAGACCTAGTTCTGAAGGCATTAAATCTAACTATAAATCGTTGTATTCTGTGTACAGATTCTATTGTCATAGGGTGGTTGAAGACAAGCCCCAACCTCCTGAAAACCTTTGTTTGCAACAGAGTTGCCGATGTTTAACAACTGACATCTCATGCTACGCGGAGGCACGTTCCCACCAAGTCTAACCCAGCTGATCTGCTTTCCATGGGTGTTTCCCCACGACAGTTAAAGGAGTCTAGCATTTGGTGGAATGGCCCCACCTTTCTTCTCAAAGATGGGGGTTCATGGCCAATTTCAAACGCCTCAAATCCAAACCTACCAGACCTAAAACAGAAACCACAGTGCCTGTCATCGGCGGTTTCTACACTTCAATTTCCATTTACCACATTTTCTAATCTCACTAGATTACAAAGAATAGTAGCCTATTGCCTACGGTTTCGAAGCAACTGCTTCATCCCCAAGGTCGAACGAGCCATTGGGTCCCTTAGTCCAAAAGAGCTGCAAGAAGCACTCTTATCTTTAGTCAAGATTTCTCAAACCGAGTCCTTTCCTGAAGAGCTCAAGCAGCTTAGTAGGTCCGAATCTGTGAAGAATTGCAGTTCATTAAAAAGGCTAAACCCATTTTTGGACTCAAACGGAATCATTCGAGTCGGAGGTACACTCAGAAATTCCCAGTTTTCATTTAATAAAAAATCCCCGATGGTAGTTTCAGGAAAGCACCATCTTGCTAAACTCATTGTTTCTCGGGAGCACAATCGATTGCTCCACGCTCTTGACCCTAAGAGAAAGCTTCTGGATTGTTTCAGCCAGGAATCTCGTTAAACAAGTTGTACACCAATGCTTAAGGTGTTACCGATTTTCACTTAAACTCACTGAGCCGATTATGGGCAACCTTCCTGGGTCACGAACTGAACCGTCACCCCCTTTCTATGTAACCGGAGTCGACTATGCAGGCCCCATAACGGTCAAAGACCGAAAAGGTCGCGGTTGTAGAACCAACAAGGCGTATTTATGCCTTTTCATATGTTTTTATACAAAGGCAGTGCACTTCGAACTGGTCACTGACCTCACAACAGCGTGTTTCATACTTGCTCTTAGGCGATTTATAGGCCGAAGAGGCAAACCTGCCCATATTTACTCGGACAATGGGACAAATTTTGTAGGAGCTAATTCCGAGCTCCTCGAATTAGGCATGCTTCTTAAAGAACAGAATGTTACTAATGCTCAATACGCGATTAGTGAAGGAATCAGCTGGCACTTTATTCCCGCGCACAGCCCACACTTTGGTGAACTGTGGGAGGCAGGCAAAAATTCCTCCAAATACCATTTAAAACGTGTAACAGGTAATGCGCTTCTTACTTATGAAGAGCTTTGCACCTTGCTAATACAAATTGAAGCAATTCCTCAATTCCCGTCCGTTATCCCCTCTATCGTCAGACCCCAACGACCTAGAGCCGCTAACGCCTGCTCACTTCTTGGTTGGTCGACCATTGGTATCAGCTCCGGATTCAGATGTACAAGAGGTCCCCGATTCACGATTGTCAACGTACCAGAGAATTCAAAGGCTCCAGCAGCATATGTGGTCACGTTGGAGTAAGGAGTATTTGTCAGAACTCCAGCAACGTTCAAAATGGAATTCGCACCATTCCGATCTAGTTGAGGGGTCCTTGGTATTGGTTAAAGAGGAAAACGCACCTCCCCTTCAATGGAGATTAGGACGCATCGTTCAACTCTACCCTGGAAAAAATGGAGTCAACAGAGTGGCCTCCGTCCGTACTTCCAACGGCATCATACGTCGCTCCTTCGCTAAACTTTCCCCCCTCCCGCTGGGGAACACCGCGGTGTAAGTGAGAGTGAAGTGAAGGGCCTTTTTTGTGTATTTGTGCGTTTGTGCGGCTAGAGACTGTTAGCATTAAAATTAGATTTCTTGTTTATGTCATACAAATATGTAAATATTGTTTCTTATTGAAAGTTATACTTTCAAGGCCGGCGGCATGTTGAGAAATGTTTGTACCACCCTGTACATTGTTTATGCCCCCTCCTTTCTATGTATTGGCGTCAGCCCGTCTGACTCAGATTTGCGACAGCTGTGAACCGCGCATCACGTTTGCAGTAAGGGGTCCAAATTTCATTTTATATTACACTAAATAAACGGCATTTTTGCGTCAAATTAGTGTATTATTCCATACAGTCCACTGAAGTTACACTCGGGATCTCGAATTTCGCTGGGAGCTGGTGCGTTCTCTTTCCAGACGGAATAAGCATATACATGGGCCTTTCGGGGAAGCTGGCCGCGTACCCTGGGCTAGCACTACGGTGCTATTCGGAGTTCTTTAGTATTTATTTTGGGAGCGATGATTGATGGAAGGATAAGCACGAGGATATCGGAAAATAGCTAGCGCATCGAGACGACGCCACCTTAATCTTAAGGGAAGGTTCTGACGGTGATTAGGTATGTTACTGAGCCAGCGCCGGTGCGTAATTAGGACCGGTTGCTCTGGTCTAGAACGTCTCGACTGGGTGAGGCGAGATTTGCAATTTACCTTACCAGCGGGCGCTCCAAGAACTTCTCCGGCTGAAGCTTGAGCCTCATTTGGGGCCGAGGTTTCTTCGTCTGGAGAAAGCAGGACTCAAATTCTCATCTCTTTTGACCGGGGTTTCGTGCTTCTATACGGTTTTGGGCCTCCCTCTAACGAGAAAACTTGCTGGGGGAATAACAGTGGGATAAAATTGCATGGCTCCGCGCATCGCGTGACCCCCACCTAAAACATGCCGCACAAAGGAGCGAATGTAACAAGATGGTGATATGCAAATTACAAACATTTAAAATTATTTTTTGAAAAAATTTGCATAGGAGCAAACGTTACAAGATATAATTACCCAAGAATCTCCACGAACTCTGGCTTATCTGAGTTACCGATCCGCTGCATTGTGAAGTAAATAAAAGCAAAATTAATAAACCCGCAATAGTAAAATATTGATGTTTTTTACCATGTACGAAATGATTAATATTAGCATATCGTACACGAACACGAGCAGCAAGACAATTGCCATAAGACATTTGCATCTGAGTCGCCCTGCAAAGGACACTTGTTTAAGATCATTAATTGAAACTTGACCCGTTTCCATTGGTATACCATCTCTTAAACTTAACAAAACCTTCTGGTAATGATATTTTAATCTTCTGTAGGAAACAAAAATTAGTAAAATATGAATCAGTTGGTACAGAATATATATCATGTGACCCGCCACTTATGCATGTTAAGGGCGGTCTCGCACTCGCATGCCTGCCTAATGTTGGTAGTGATATTTTGGTATTCCTTATGATGCAAAAACTTAGTGAAGTATAAATTAGGTGGTAAAAGATGTCATTTTCATTTAATGACTTTAAACGGGTGTCCTCTGCAGGGCAACTCAGAAGCAAATTTCTTATGGCCATGAAATAATTGCAATAAAAGCCGTATCATTATTATTATTTTCTTGCTCCTCATGTTTGATACGATGAGATTAATCATTTCTGGCATTGTAGAAAATACAGCAGTAATTTACTATTGCTGCTCTCAAACTATTTCGTCGCACCTATATTAAAACCAAAATTACATATCATTCACCAGATCTACTGAACTGAATCTGTAGGTTAAGTGAGAATATTGTTTAAGTCATGAGTAAGGAGGTTGTAGAAATAAGTAGAATAAATTATATATTTATTACAATGTGTAATAGCCCCCGTTCCAACATACTAAATATCCTCCGATTTTTTTTATATCTAAAATCATAGCTTCTTTTCATATAGCAGTTTATTTATTGGTATTCTAATACTTTCAGTACAATGTTGGGGTCTACTTCTAGAATAAATATTAAATAAATTAAAACTTGCCAGTCTAAGACTACATAAGTACAAAACTAATTACATAGAGTATCTTCATTTTTACTAAACATGCATTTGTGCGTCTACAGTCTTTTAAGTAACAATACTGTACAAGGACTAACAAAATAAATAACTATAAAAATAAAGGTAATATGATTAGATATAAAATAACAAAAACGCACTACATAACATTTTTGACTATAAATTGGAACATATTTAGTAGCGTATGTTTAAGTGTACAACCATTAGTATTAGTAGTAATTGCCGAAGGAATACCATTTACTTTTGGATAAAGTTAGACATCTATTTCCTTTATTGAAATTACATTTAAACATTAATTTAAAACCAAAGTTTTCTCCGAAAAAGTGCATACTGAAAGAAAAGAAAAACAAAGAATCAATTGTATTATTTTAACAAAGTGATGCGCGCCAGTTGATTTCTTGATTAAAATATGTTGTAAGCCAATGGGAACATGAAATAATTCTTCATATGATATATAACACCTCTAATCAAATTAAATGTTTGTGAACAGTTGAAACGAAGGTTAGGGTTTTCCATTACTGTTAGCAGTTTCGCAAATATTTTGTTTGTGTAGGTACTTACACTTGAAACTAGTGTATTAATCGTACCTTCTATTAACGATTTTCCCAAAACTCAGTTCATATTAATAAGTTGCTACACACAATATTAAATTACAAGAATAACCTGTATATAGTATTATAATTGAACTATGTATTCATTTTTTAGCTAACATTTAGTTACTAAGTAATTAAATTGCTTAAGTAACAATAAAGAGTATATTAATATTACAATAGAATATAAGCCGAACAGCAACAAAAAATATTCAGCATTATTTAGATGCACCTCCTTTGTAATTAAGAGTACTTCTTTATTGTCATAATTAAGGCTGCCAACCGTCCCGGATTGTGCGGGACGGTCCCGCAATAGCAGTACTCGTCCCGCATTCAAATACTGCACTGAAAACGTCCCGCAAAACGTCAAATGCGTCCCGCTAGTCCCGCATTTCTTATAGTCTCGAATGCTTACGTAACCTCGGCTCTACGCTTTCTCAAACTGCATTCTCGATCTGAAAAGTGTCACTTACAATTCATGGTACGTGATATACTATTCAAAATAATAGTAAAGGGCAGTATTTTTTTTTCAATGCCTACTTGTAAAGCTGTATTTTATCTACGAAAATCTCTATAATAAAGTAACATTTTAACGATGAGTGTGGATAATATACTACTTTATTCACTAGTGAATAAAATAGTCCATAATCCACAGCAACTAACAAAATAAATACGTGCTACCGTGGTAACTAGTACAAAAACAAGTAACATGATATTTATTTGAAATTATTTATCTAATTACAAAATTTTATTTAACTAAGTTTAGGTATTGCAAAAAAAAAATTGATATGCCACACGTGAATAAAGGGATTTCATCCATTCGGGGAAATTATCTTACTTGCCCCTTATGGATAAAATGCCTCGTTATTCAATTGTACCATACATAACTATTATTATATATCTGTATATATTGTGTTTAACCCCCCCCCCCCCCCCGCTCATCGTAACCATGTCCCGCATTGAATCCTTCAATAGTTGGCAGCCTTAGTCATAATGCACATAAAATCCACAAAGTTTAAAAAAGCACTTCTATGGATATACAACCTGCAATGAGCATCTCGCAATTACTATTTAATTTACATTAAATAAATTAAATATTGGGTTTTATGACATTAAACTAGGGACGACCATACAAATAAATAATCATGGTGACCTGGATGTGAAGTATAAATTATCTTATTTATGCAACAAAGAAGTACTACATTTAAAAACATCAAAAAAATATCCGCATTTTATCGGTAGAGTATACGTCTTTGGTTTTGTTGCAGTTATTCTACGTTGGTTTTGGTCAGGTTTCCGTGGAATTCCCCTAAAAATAAACAATAATTTAATTTCATATTCATAAGATTTGATAACACAGTTAATGACAAAACAAGATTAGGGTCAAGTACGTTATACCGGACCTCGAATAACCGACTAAAGTATATCAGAAGACGAAATGTTTTGAAAAGACTACAAATAAAAAGCTGCAATAGCCCATATTTGGTGTTCCTCATAATGTCACCGAGATATTGCATTTTAGCTGTTTTTTTGTTCTCAAGGAATTCTGTTTCTTTTTGCATCCCATATTTCCTTGTTGCTAACTATGTTAATCCATGGAACACTACAGCCGACCAAATACAAGAACATGCTGCCGGCTGCGCGTGGAAAGGGCCAAAGCGGGTCAATGCGCATGCCTTTGTTGGCGACGCTTAAAAATATAGCCTCAAACCATACACTTCAGCGACGTAGCTGCATAGCCAACAAAGCGTACGCAGTTCTCTATTGCCACTTACGTTGTCAATAAAGAAATATACGGGTGTCCGGATAAGGGTACGGAGCGGCTGTATGTGGAAAATGGTAAGGCCTAGAGGTTTGGGAAACAAATCCTTATAAATAAAGTGGGCAATAGAAATTGCTGGAAATTATTTTCAAGTTCGTAATTCGGCCGCTAGGGGGCGTAACTGTTATGAAGGAACATAAAAGTCACGCTATCTAGGAAAGTTACACGATGAGCTATAACTTTGAAAACATCATTTGATAGCTTGACCAATACTGCAGCATTTTGTTTTGTGACATTTTTTCGTATCTGTCATAATAAGGGAGGGGAAGTCCAATACATTTCTCATAATTTACATTTTAATACCTCCTGAACCATTCAACCGATTTTAATATTTTTAGTCTCGTTTGAAAGAGCATTTTATGGTCTTTTAGAAGAAATTTTTTGTTGAGTCCTTTAGTTTAAAATAAATTAACTAGAGGGCGTTATCTGCAGCGATTACACATTCTTGCTATTTTTAGAAAAAAGTTTAATGGGACGGTACTAGTTTCTTGACAGACCCTCAGCCATCATAAAATTAGCTAAATTTGAGTGAAAACCGCATCGCGTTATCTCCATCCGTTATCGATATATAGGAGAAAATGTTAAAAATTCGAGTACCTCAATCGGATCAAGTCACCTTAGCGAGCAAAACATATAGACATGGTAACTGCTAAAATTAAAAAGACTACCGCTTTGCCAACTGTCAAAACTTAGTTCTGATATTTTCTGTGGCTTAGATTTACTTTTTAATCCATTTTTTTTTAAATAATAAGGTAATTTACTAACGCGGAAGCGTATGATATGTTACGCATTTATTTTCAATGTTTCGAAAATGCTGCAATTGCGTCGCGACAATATGCAATGGAATTTCCACAAAGAAGAAATTTTTATCGAGAAGTGTTTTCAAGATTGGCTAGGCGAATACGGGAGACTGGCAACGTGCAGCCCATTCAAGCAACTCGAAGAATTCGTAGAACACGCATCGAGGAAAATATTATTACCGTTTTGGGGTACGTGCAATACGATCCCACCTTAAGCATCAGAAAAATTTCCAACGACTTAGGAGTCCCAAAAACAATTACCCACGACATTCTTCAAGAAAATAGCATGCATCCTTACCACATTGTTTTACATCAGGCATTAAAAGATACTGATTATGATAGTAGACGGAACCATTGTCACTGGCTGTTAAATATGATTCGGGAAAATCCAAATTTTCTTTTACAAATATTATGGACGGATGAAGCAACTTTCAGTAGCGCAGGTGGTGTAAATTTGCATAATATGCATTATTGGTCCGAGCAAAACCCACATTGGATGCGGCAAGTAGAACATCAACATCGCTGGAGTTTGAACGTATGGTGCGGAATTGTGGAAGGAAAAATTATAGGCCCACATTTTTTTACCAAACCCTTAACGGAGAAAGGTTTTTGGAATTTTTGAACTTTTTTCTTCCACCACCTATAGAAGATGTATCCTTAGAAACAAGAAGGAACATGTGGTTCCAGCTTGATGGTTGTCCGGCGCATTATAACCGAAACGTATGTCAGTATTTAGACCAGCAATATCCGAATCGGGTTATTGGAAGAGGAAGTCTATTTCCCTGGCCAGATCGCCGGATCTAACTTGTTTAGATTTTTACCTATGGGGTAGATTGAAAGACCTGGTTTTTCAAGAGAAACCAACAACCAGGGAACATATGATGGAAAGGATACGAAATGCCATTAGAAGCTTGTCCAAGGCTGAAATTGAAGCACCGGTTTTTTCTACCGAAATTAGATTAAATAAATGAATCGAGAATGATGGAAGACATTTTGAACATTTGTGAGCTATTTGTGGCTAAACTTTGAATAAGTCTAAGTATTTTGTGCTTATTTTGTTTTATTGTTGTTGCTGATGTTCTGTTGGCCCGTTGGCCTTTAAACACGCTTCAAAACTAGTTTTGAACCAGTCATAAGCCTGGACAAAGTGTGAAGGAAGGCTCGACGTGTTAACAATTTTGTGCTAAATGGGGAGAAAGTTGAATCGTAGAACTACGTCGTTTACCATGACTATGTGATTTGTTTTGATTGCTAAGGTGACTTGATCCGATTGAGGTAATCGAATTTTTAACATTTTCTCCTATAAATCGATAACGGATGGAGATATCGCGATGCGGTTTTCATTAAAATTTAGCTAATTTTATGATGGCTGAGGGTCTGTCAATAAAATAGTACCGTCCCATTAAACTTTTTTCCAACAATAGCAAAAATGTGTAATCGCTGCAGTTAACGCCCTCTAGTTAATTTGTTTTAAACTAAAGCACTCAAATTTCTTTTAAAAGGCCATAAAATGCTCTTTCAAACGAGACCAAAAATATTCAAATCGGTTGAATGGTTCATGAGGTATTAAAATGTAAATTATGAAAAATGTATTGGCGTCCCCCTCCCTTATTATGACAGATACGAAAAATGTCACAAAACTAAATGCTGCGGTATTGGCCAAGCTATCAAATGATGTTTTCAAAGGTATAGCTCATCCTGTAACTTTCCTAGATAGCGCGACTTTTATGTTCCTTCATAACAGTTACGCCCCCTAGCGGCCGAATTACGAACTTGAAACTAATTTCCAGAAATTTCTATTGCCCACTTTATTCATAAGGATTTAGTTCCCAAACCTCTAGGCCTTACCATTTTCCACATACAGCCGCTCCGTACCCTTATCCGGACACCCTGTATATTTATGCATTAAGGGAGATATGAATATGTTTTTTTCCTGAGGTTGATATGTGTTATAGACCGAGGGCCTCTGGCCCGAGGTCTGTAAGTCAACCGTAGGTAAAGAACATGAATATCTCCCATGGTGCATACAATATTTTATCTACTAACATATTAGTAAGAATTGTATGAAATTTCAAAATGTCATAATGACATTAAAAATTAGAATACGTAAGTAACATTAAGGATTGCCTCATTGGTTGCATGGTTACCATGGGTTTGAGGGAGAAATAATTTGACAAGTCCCTCGGGAGTTATGAGTAGCTTTTCATATTTGGTTTCTACGACGCAAATGTACACTATCATGTTGCTAGTAAATAATAGTAGATTATGCAATGAGGGAGAGAAATGCGTTATTTTGCTGAGGTACAATTTCTGACTCGAGGGCGAAGCCCTCGAGTCAGAAATTGCACTGAAGCAAAATAGCATTCTCTCCGAGTTGCCTATACTATTTTTTTCACGTTGCAGGAAGATTTAAAACGAAAACCCGTTTTTTTAAACGTCATTTATTGACATTTTAGTTACAATTATTTTAAAATTAGTAGCCTTTGCTAAATTTTAAAGTTGGTGGCACTGTAAGTCATTATGACAAGAGCTCACAATTATGTCAAATTCGAGGTTAATAGATGAGGTTTTGCGTCAGTTTATGTCAAAACTGACGCGAAACCTAACCTGTTAACCCCGAATTTACCATAGATTACCATAGATACGGTAACATTTTTTACTTTAGTCCCTAGGGGCTAAAGTAATTACTTCTGTCCCTAGAGATAAAATGAGCTACTTTAGTCCCTGAAATAAGTGACTAAAGTGCCAACTTTAGTCCCGCAAGTGCAAAAACTATTTTTCGTACACAAAGCGAACATAGCGCTTTGTGTGCTCTTAAGATGCGTACAACAGCTTCTAAGTTTGCTTCTCGATAGAAGATGAAGGTATTTCTCAGAATAAGCATCAAAATATGTTATGGATAGAGTACTTAAAAAAATCGCAAGTGAAATTCTTAAATACTTTTTAATTTTGCCCTAAAGTTATGGATTATATAGGTACCTTTATTTTTCTCTCTGTTTTACCTGTGTTAGGCTTTCAAGCACAACCACTAATCATGACTTTTTTGTTATCTTTTAGCTTGAAAGGAGACAGGAGCTCAAACGCCCAAACATGGACCTTCTTGAATTGGTTAAAAGGAATGTTTTTCCAGACAACTTCGATCTTGTGAATTTATTAGAAGTACAATCACCTTGTACGTGAACAATTTTCTGTGACAATGAAAGAGTTTCATGTGAATGCCCTACGAAACTGCATAATTTATAATCTTTTCCAACAAGGCTTACATTTGAAACCGGAAACATGTTGTCAAGTTATTACATTTTTGAACGATGATTTTACTGTGCTAATAAAAAGAGCATATATTCAGGTTTTCATACATTTCACTGAAGTAAACATTCGTAAAATTTATGAAATATACTCTGCAAATTTTGAGAGGTTGCCAAGTGGTAGAAAGCAGAGTCTTGATGCGTAGTTTGATCATCAAATTGCAAAGTTTGTGGAAGGAGCACTGCTACAACCGAGCACTCCAAGTTAATTGTGGGTATCATTTCTCAAGAAAAAACAGGCTGGACCAGTAATATCAGCATTTGATCAGTGCTTAAATCTTTTAAATTGCACTTGCAGTCTAGACTGGATCAAACAAGAAATTGAAGAAATGCTAATTTATTTTATGGACAACTTTAACCCAGTAAAGGATCTCCGTTGTGCTTGTCTGGTTGACAGTATTTTAATATGCACAAATGGATTGAGGAAGCAGAAGGCACACACAATCGTGAAGCTGATTTAATAACAATTGCAACACACAAATCCGCACACTATCTGGAAAGGATGAAGTATTATAACTTAAAATTTTCGAGCCCATTTTCATTTTTTGATCATTACAGAGAAGCCAGACATGATCTTGTTTTCCCAGAGTTAAATTTAGAAGCTGGCCGAACTTTAGAATTATTAGTCTTTGACAACATCCAACCAGACTGGGGCAGCTCATTAAACACAGCTGCAAATACATTTTTAGATAGGTTAAATGTTTATAAGGAGTGTCCAGTTATTAAAGAAAGTGAACAGGAAGATCTGAGATTACAAGCTTGTTTTCAACCATCTTTGCCATTTGGAATAGATGTTAAACAATCTCACACATTCTTTTGTTAGTTCTGTTACCACTGATATCATTTGTCATTCATACCACATGATCACAAAGTCCCTTTGTTTAAATTATTTTTTTTGTAAAAATTTTCTTATTTTCATTGCTTTGTTATGAAGAAAGTTTTGCTTTTTATGATTTATGAATCATTAGTTGGATTTTTATTTACTTGTTAATTTACCGGTGCTGACGATAGCTGCTGCTATCAGAGATCAGCATATCTGATCTCCGAGCTACCAGCTAGTAAGGAGTAACCTGGAAGTTGGGCAGAGATTGCTAAATTTACACAACAGGAATGCATTTTTTTAGTTAGCGACTATACTATATTCTTGATATCACGAAATTTTACAATCCTCGGGATGCTTCTTTAATTAAAACCATTAGTTTTTATGTTACAAATAAATGTAATGAACAATAATACATAATTTTACTATACAAGGGAAGGTATAAACTATACAGACGACCAGTTTTATCCAAGGTTATCTGCATTTTCCTTGTTGTTTATAAAAAGTTTGCACTACCCTCTTTATCAGCTGACAAACAGTAATTTACGTTACAAAGCTGGAAAATGTAATATTTTACACTTTGAATATACGAATTGCTCCTATCAGCAATTTATTTACTATTGTTTACTATTTACATAATTATTTCAATTATTTAAACCTTACTTTATACTCTTAATGACAGATAAAATATTTGACAGAAGTGTTTATTTGTTTCCTCGACTTAATTTTAGTTTAAAAATTTACCTAGCCATGATTACATTATATCTTTGTCCTGCTAATCATTTTGTTTATGTCTTCCTTGTCGCACTCATTAATTTCCTATGTTCAAAACGGATTTCGGACAATCTGTGTGTCCTAAAAGTGACTGTGGCACGGGACATAAAAATTATGAAACGAAGCCGTAGGCTGAGTTTCATAATATGTCAAGTGCAATAACACTTTCAGCACGAGTCTTCATACAATATTTTTTTCTATGATCTTAAATTTACTGTTATTAATCTGTAAATATCGATTTAACAAGGGTTTACCTTTTGCAGTTATATTATAATTTACTATAATATTCTCTGTCTGATGTTATCAAATCATTTTCAAATTACGAACGACGTCCTATGGGGAGTAGCGTATGCTAAGCAAGGGTATACGCTCTTTGTATGTATAGGGTGAAATCTAGTGCTCCTGACAAAGATAGAGGATCAAAAGTCCCTCCACTCAATTCCAGTTGTTGGCACTTTATTTCCTGTGCTGTCATGTCATTTAATTAACTGACATCTGTTGTGTTAATTTAAACAAGTTTTGCGGTATATTTGTTTCAATTTTCTTTAGTAATATATTTGTTTATTTTTGGGAAAACTGTTCTTTTCAGAACAATTACTTTTGTAGTAGTCTTTAAAAACGTAAGTGAAATCACAGTATTTCTAGGTTTGGCATTGAATTGTATAGAATCTCTTTTTAGAGGCGCCGTATCATACCATATTTTTCTATTGGTGTGCAGGTCGAGATGAAGGGTAAATCGCTTAATTCTTGGCAGTGGCGGCTCCTGATAATTGTATTTGGGGGCACTTCATTTGTAACAATTGCTAAGCAAAAAATAATAATTAATAACTCACCTACATTCCGGCAATGTTTTAATCCAAATATAGCAGTAATTTTTAATTTTACTAATCCAAAAGGAAACATCATATACACACAACAAAAGTTATTCAAAAACGCCACAAAATGTACATAAGTGTTTAAAAATATAAAGAACTAGCTTTGTCACAGCGCAAAAAATAAAAAAAATTAACCCCGTGTTTATTTTTACTTTTACCCCCTTTTTAGCCATTTAGGGGTTATTAATAAACATTAAAAATAAAATGATTTATTTGAATAATTAGAGGGCCTCCTACAGTTGTTCGCATGCGGGTAGTTAGGTATGTTTTGAGAACGGCAGCGCTGTTTCTCATTGTTCTGCAAGCAGTTATACCGATAAAAACTAATTGTAACGCCCCGTTTCAATAGCGCGTTCTGTCAATTCGCATCTTCTTTTGGACCACCTTATATTTAAATAATGTAGCAAAGGAATTCAGGTTTATCACACAAAGCGCCTGACGTTAAAGGTAAGACACCTGCAAGGCTTTTCTGGTTGAAGCACGCTCGCATGGCTTTTTCTAAGTAGGCTCGCTAGTAAAGAGTCAAGTTTCTCGATTTTTCGTTTTTTTGTAAATGTTTGTAAATAAATCCGCCAGTTTACTACTTGCGGAGCCATAATTGCCATATATGAGTTTGGGCCCTATTTCCGATCGCCCTCATCAGCTGCCAGCCTTGATACGAGCATGTATGTTAACACATATTGTATGTATTGTTGACATACTTTCCCTGTTTTAAGCGGTATCGAGTAGCTGCCCCCGGATTTCATTACTTATACCTTGTTATATTATAACGGTATGATAGGTAATAAAATATATTTGGCATTATAGATTAGTTACTTTTTTCTAATGATATTTAGGCTGTTGACGGCTGAGTGGGTAGCGACCCTGCGCCTCTACGGAGCAGCCGCCACTGATTATTAGCACTGCTTAAATATTTTGAAAGGGAAAAGCGAAACGGAGATCCGTTGTTACCTTGAACAACTGTTCGAGCAGTAATACCTCTTCCTAAAACATGCATTATATGTGATGCTAATTATCTTATACGTAATGCTACAGTGGGTACCGGACGCAGTATGTCGGTGTGACTAAGATATCTCAGATAGAAAATTGTTAGAACAATTTCCCGAAGCTTGTACTTTCCGTATTTTTAACCCAAATCTTAGCATTTTCTCGATTCACTTAAGTCAAATGCATAAGTTTAGTGATGTAATCAAACCTTATCTTCATACGATATGTATATCCGTTTATTTTAAAAACTAACGCAGTGCAGTTCTTTATATTTGTCGAAATTCAATTATAAATTCAAGCTTTATTCCTGTTTGGGGTGACGTAAGCTATTCTCGCTTGCTGGAAAGGAGTTGTCATCTGCTTTTATCGTGTTTTAATGAGTTCTTGACGCCGGATAGACAGCTGTGATTTACATGTGGCTCCCCTGTATAACCGAAATTTAGTTGCATCAGTTTGAAATCTTTCGAGCGTTCCGTATAAGTGGGACAAGAATCGAGTTAAGTCAAGCTTGCGTGGTCTCGGTCCGTTTCCGCACCGTTCACCGAAGGTTCCCTCAACGTCCAGACTTCAATCCGTTAAGAGGTGAGCGTTCTGTCCGCGGCCCGGCATCGAATTGCCGAGCCCGCGTAAGTCGAAATTTTTAGAAGCGAAACTGTATGTTAGCCGTCGTCAAGTCAGTCAAGTTAGTGTCGTGAAATATTTAGCCAAGGGTCCTTTTTCTGTACAGTGGAGCTGGTACCTCCGAGTTTACGCTAATGGCGGATTATTAAGTGAAAAACCCCGGTAACGCGCTAAATAATTATCGTAGCGAAGTCACGAAGTACCGTACCGCATCTACCTGTCGTAGGGTGCTTCATTCTTCCCTTCCGGAGATTTATATCGTCCTGTCTGCTTGAATACAGCTCTGTGCAGTTTTCGGTTGTTTCCTTTATTCGTGGCACTGGCCTGGGGATGCGACCTGCAGGTGGTGAGAACTAAAGTAACCAGTACATCTGACTTTCTATCAAGGTATTTGTTAGTCCTTAAATTTACAGTGATTTGTTGAAGTTAAGTTCCGTCAATCTATGCTTTTGTTGCTTAAAGTGTAAGGTTTCAAACAGACACTACCGTTTTAAAATGAATGCTTAGTCTTATCGTCAAATTTTAATGCCACTATGTCGCGTTGCGTTGAAAGTTTAAGTAAACATTGTTGATAAGTTGTTTTGCGTTGAAAGTTTAAGTACACATTATTGATAAGTTGTATTGCGTTCAAAGTCAAGTAAAAATCGTTGTCATATCACTACTTGAGTGCTAATTTCGTTCATGTAAAGTAGTTTTTGTGGTAAAACTTAACGTTAATACTGTTTTAAATGTAAACATTGCGTCTTTGACCTGACTAACCCATTTTGCCTATTATTTGTAACTGTAACCAGTAAACATTTTCAGGTTCATTGTTACTTACATATTTAATCATTTCCATAGAGTTTATTGTTAATTGTTTATCGTTTTCATTGGTGTTTGCATGCCTTTTTTATGTTTTGTACAGGAAATCAGATGGGTGTAAGGTGATGCCACCAAACGTAGGATCGAATCAGCTGTTGCAGTCGCTACCCCAAGTTGTGTTAAGGCAGAAGTAGAAAGTTGGACCTACTTTCTTCCACGTTCAGAGTGGGCCTACCTGTTGCTGATTTTACCCAAATCTAGTCCGAATGTGGTGGCGCACCATTTTTTTGAACATCTGTTACTTTTGTTACCGGAGTACAGCCCTAACTCAAAGGTAGTATTCTAGGTATATTTTCCGATTATGTCGTAAAGTCGTGTTTGTGCGGTAATAAAATGGCAGCTAACAAAACCAAATCTTAGTCACCACCAAAATCGAGGAACAGACAATTAAATTTATGACTGCTGATTTGAACGAAGGAACCAAATGCGAAATTGTTAATGCTATACATAACATGTATAAAGAAAGAACGTAATAACCTTGAAACTATGTAGTATAAACAATGATACAATATATTTTTTCGTTTCAGAAAAACATATTACGCTTAATACGCTTAATCGCGAGATAGCAGAGAAAGATATAGTTCACTTCAGCATATTGTCATTACAACGAGTGTTACCACTTCTGGGGTTCAAGTATAATAAGGATAACAATAGAAGGTATTTAGTAGAAATACCCGGCGTAGCACTACTCAGATCTTCATTTCTAAGAAAGTATAAAGCAAATAAATATTGATTCAACATTTCCAAGACAATTGATATTCTTAGACGAGACCTGGATTTATTCCAAAAGAAATCCGTGAAAATCATGGTAAGATAATACTTCAAAGAGTGTAAAGAAACCTGAAGGTTATGATGGGAAAAGGATCATTTTGAACATGCTGGTGGAGAAAACGGTTTCGTTGAAGATGCTGGTTTGTTATTTGCATCCAAGTCCAAAAACCAGGATTGCCATGGTGAAATTAATAATGAAATAGTTTTACATTGGCTAGAAAACAAGCTGTTATAGTATATTGCATTACAAGATCCGTAAGTGCCTTAGAACAGGCCGAAAAAGTTAGAAGAACAAGGCCCGAAAAGCCAAGTTTTGCTATTTTTTGAAGACTGTTCCAGTAAGGCACTTGACGATCGAATCTCGTATAACATTTTTTTTACGACTGACCAGAAAATATGCAGTTTCTGGAGAATTTTTTTCCGGTCAAGATCGGAAAACGGGCATCAGGCATCGGTAAAAGGTTTCGCCGGTCCCTGATGTCTTCGTTACTATGGAAACAAGTTTGTGCAATTGTTTGGATAAGTCAAATAATAGATACTAATGTCATAATTTTTTTGAGTTTTCGAAAGTGAATTTGCAAGTTTGAAAGTATGGACTCGGATGTCGTAAAAAATGTTGTGCGATACATGATCGGCGAGCCTTGGAATCTACTTGATTCGACCTGCAAAACACTACTTTCCGGTCCTGTAACTTAAATTACTATTTTGCGCTATCAACTAATAAAAACAACAATATCGTTACAACATACAAACATTGTTTGCCTGTTTGAAATTGTATTTATGCTGCTTTGTGTTTCACTTGAAGCTTCTAGATGGTCGTTGCTCTGAGGGAGTAATGCCGTGTCATTGCGATTATGGTATTATCTAATCGAGGAATATCATGAACATATATGTTAAATAATAGTGATCCTAATATGAAGGCCTATGACACACCTGCGTGGATAGATCTGGTTGTTGAAAAAGTGGAGTTTATCCTTACAGCAAGCGTAAGCTGTGTGAGGAATGGCCGTATAATACTTATCAAATACACAGGGATATCAATGCGATGTAATTTAAATAATAAACCTTCTGTCTAGACTTTGTTGAAGGCCTGAACTATAGCCAAAAATGCTGAGGCGGTATAAGCTTTGTTTTCGTAACCTCTTTTAATAAATTCCACAATTTGCTGTAATTGATATGTGGTAGAATGTTTAGATCTGAAACTGATATGGAGGAATTGTGTTATTTCCTTGTAGGTTCTGAAGTAACTACCTATTTATGATTATTTTTCCCAACAGTTTTGACAATGTTTAGAAAAGACTGATTGGCCTATACCTTGATGGAGCGTGCCGGTTTTTGCCAGTTTTATGAACTAATAGTATAACTGATGTTTCCAGGCAGCAAGAAAATTTCCAAGTCGCAGGAAGATGTTAAACACTGATGCTAAATAAGCAAATCCTTTCGTTTAGAGGTTTTTAATTACAATATTTGGGATAAGCTCATATCCTGGTGCTTTTTTCAACTTAAGGCTTATTGCTAGTTTTTTTTAATTTCCCGTGGCGATGTTGGCTAGATTTCGTCACGTACGTAAGGCTTATGTTGATGTATCTATTGCCTCACTTCGTCATCAAAGACCGAGCTCTGTGGCCTAGTGCGTAGCACGTCCACTTACCATTCTGGAGGTCGTGGGTTCGATTCCTGCGGCCGTCTGCTCTGATTCGGGTTTTTAGGTGGTTTTCCTGAGTCAACAGAGTACCTTCTCTGAGGTGAATGCCGGGGCAGTATTTCTCCACCCCTCCTTTCTCTCACCTATCCCGAGTTTCCCGTTCTTGGCTGAAGAGGGACGGAAGGTCCCTATAGCAGCCCGCCTCCAGTTGGGGGAATTGAAATAACCGTTACCTTTGTCCTTTTTTTGTCGTCATCAAATGTATTTCCATTTATATGCGTTGAGGAGAAAACAGTCTGGAAATGATCCGCAAATGCATTGCATGTATCATCATCGCTGGTTATATTTAGTTAGGTCCGTTTGTTTTAATGACAATAATTCTCTTAGTCACTTGCCGCATTGTGGGGTCGCTGGCCTCTAACGCCTTGATGTAATTTTGGTAGGAATAAATTCTATATACATCTAGTTCACTTTTTACTCTACGAATCAGTTGATACAGTTGTATTTCGTGTTGTTGTTGGCGAGTGTTTTGCAACATTCGTTTAATTCTATGCTTCTCTTGGAGATGGATGCATGTGGTGGTGTGATCTTCTTTTGCCACTGTTTATTGTCGCTGCTGCTAGTGATTCTTTTATTGCTTGCAACAGGTTATTTATTTCTTCATCGATTTGTTGTATTGCTAGTGTTTTACTAAAGCATTTGATGTTGTACTTTTTGAAAAGTGTTCCAATCGATTTTGCCATTGATGAATTTTGGTAATGGGATTTCTTGCCACGGAATAATATTGAACGACTTTAAGACGGGCAGATGGTCCAATTCTGACCTTACATTTTGCAAATAGGTCTTGTAAAATTCTGAAGTAGCATAATATTCAGAATATCCGGAATCCGATCTGTTCTGTATGGGTGATATGTGTATTGGTCTATATCTACGTTGTGCCTAGATACAAAACAATAAATATAGCACATTGACGTTTGATTCCATCAGCGGTCCAGTTCATTAATGTTATATTATTAAATATAATTTGTATTGGTAAGAGGTTTTTATGTTTATTAGTCGCCATTTGATGCCCCTGTGAGTACTGACATGAGTGGTATCAGTCATATATGTATTATACATATATTGCTAGTAGGGCCTCGGAATCCTCGAAAACATTACGGCGCCGACATAGTTTCACTTAGAGTATAACGCGTCTCGTGCGCATTCATGAGAATTCGAACTCCGCCTTTAGAAGCGAATTTTAAACTTGACCACTTCCCCATTGGGTGGACGACGCCGCCGCGCTTGCGCACAGCTCACCATTATACATTGAAGAGTTGGTTGTCTCTCTCACTTCCTTCGTGAGTTTCCCACTCATAGCCGCTAGCAATATAGTAAGTATTACATATATAGTATCAGTTTATTTATATGGGTTTTGACAATATCAAGTATTGCTTTAACAATCATCAAAATATCGGTTGGGTTTTCTGAGTCTGCGTAAGGGTTAGTCTTCAGCTGTTGTACTACAATGATATAAGTTCTTTCATCAGCGAACGATGATGTGGGATTAGTTCTAAGCTGTCTTGTTCTAGTGTTACTAGTCATATGTCTGTTTTATATTTGCCTAAAATAGGGACAACCTTTGTAATTGGCCTGGTGCTCTTCTCCACAGTTCACGCATTTCGGTTTATCGTTTGACTTTTCGAACAGTCCATGTATAGGTGTGAGCATATGCATTTTAAGCAAAGTGGTTCCAGTTTACGGTAGTTGCGTGTGTGCCCATAGCCCTGACAACGTTTGCACTATCTTGAGATCGTTTTCTGGGCTCGGCTGGTGCTATACAGTGCATACATTTGGAGAGGTTGAAAATTTCGTTTGTATTGTCAGTTTTTTGCAGTTCTAGTGCACACATCGGTATCGGCATGTTATCATTTTTGTACAGTCTGGATATTTTTGTCGTTTCAATTGTCATTATTTCTTGCTCTGTTACTGAAGCGGGTACGCTGCGATTCACAACTGATAATTGATTTGCTTGAGCTCCAGGGTTATGAAATGTGCGATATTTTAATTATTTGTGTTGTAGAAGTAAGCTTGCAAAAATCATCCGTGCTGTTTAAGTTTCTCTCTCCTATGGCGCTACAGCCCAAGTCGTGCCTTGTCCTCCTTCATCTTTTGCCTCCACCTTCTTCTATCTAGTGGGTATGTTCTCCAATTTCAGGTGTTTAATATATTTCTTGCGTCCTCGTCGACCTCATCTTTCCATCTCTTCCTCGGTCTGTCTACCGGCCTCCTTCCCTCCATATTTCCGTTGAGAGCTCTTTTCAGGTTTCTTGTGTCTTCCATCCTTATGACATGCCCCGTCCACTGCAGCCTTTGTAGTTTTATGAAGGTTTCAACTGGGGGTTCTTCTAAATATTGGTATATTTCATTATTGTATCTTACCCGCCATTCTTCATTATCCTTCAGTGGTCCTATAATCCGTCTTAAAATTTTCCTTTTAAAATATTTACCGCGTCCGTTGTTTTTTCTTCGTGAGAGTCCGTGTTTCACTTCCATAGCATAAAATGGGGCGTATAATTGTTTTATATATCCGAATTTTTGTATTTATATGCACTTCTCTTGCTCTAAATGTTGTCGCTAAGGCAAAATATGCTCTGTTAGCTAACATTATTCTTCTTCGAATTTATCTGTCCTCACTTCCATCCCCTGCGATGCTAACTCCTGTTTAAGTTTATTCGAGAGAATTTTCCTTTGTACGCTGTAGTAAATACGGCGGTTGCCAGGTTCTTAATGTCCTCGGTGCCTTTTTTGTAGTTGTCGCCTTCGTGTAGGTATATTGACGGGATTTTGTCCTTTTCTGTTGTATTTTGGGATATTGCTTTCTCTTAGGTGTGCATTACATCGTTGGTTAGTTATTTGCGAAAAGTTTACGTTTTGAGGTACATAATATTTATTGGCTTTGATTAATGCACTAGTATCAAGCAAGTATATTTTACTATTGTCTGCTGGGGGAGATAGTTCACTACTATCACATGTTTTATCGAAGATCATTGTTATCTAGTGTGACACCCTCCCGATGGGCTCAGATGTTGATTTGATTTATAAAATTTCTGAGTTTTTGAAATTTAAATGCAACTAAATAAATAATAAAATATGCATTCGCAGAAAATGTTAATGGTAAGATTGCAGCTAACGTACACCTGACCGCACTAAGAAGACGCGTCCGTCTGCCATCACAGTTCACTCGCTACTCACTTCTAAACTTTAAACATGACAGCTGGACAATCGTTGCGAATTAGACCTACGTTTACATATTTCCCTTAACCTGGCTTCAGTAACATACCATTGAGATTGTACGGCACGTCATGCAACACTGCACAAATAATACATAAAATATTAGTTTGAAAACATTAAAGAGTACAGAGGGTGATTCATAACGCTGTTAAAAAATTATATCTCCAATCTTACTTCTTTATGGAGTTATAGTCCTCAGAACGGTAGGTTGTTTAAGGAATTATTTAATTTCTTTTTTAAATTGGTATAAAATGCTGCACTTTTATAAAAAAGATCAATATCTGGAAGTACATACGCAAAATTATTAATTTTCAATAGACTAGAAGAAAAATTTGAAACTGAGATGCCTGTTGAAACTAATAGATATTTGCAACATTGAAAAAACGAACAATTTACAATTAACAGCGCCACCTGCTCTGGCAGTCATGATATCTAGATTACTCATAAATGTTGAAATATCTGAAAAACACAACCATCCCGGCGCAGTGGATAAATTACCAGGCTTGCAATAAACAAGTCCGTAGTTCGAAATCGTGAATAGGGGAAACTTTTTCGGTACTGATCCTGGTGACCATTTGACGGTAGGAGACAATTAAAGTCGCTCTCCTTTGAAGACAAGTCTATGAGGAAGACTAGCAAGACCACACACAAATATATATACAGGCTGCCTATTGTATCGTGTGAAATCTAGTTAGGCAACACATTTTACAAGCTCATAATTTTTCACAAATAACTATTAAGTTTGAAAATAATTTAGTATATTTGGGAAATGGGTGGTTTCACTCTGGATGCCTAGACCTTGCCCATAACAAGGAAAAACTAAGAATTTTCTGTGAAAATGACGAACTCGTCAAATGTGTTGCCTACCTAGTTACACGATAAAATGGACAGCCTGTATATACAAATGACCCGAAGGTAGCATAATAGGCTTCAATCTCAAAGACACATCCTTTCATTCTGAAGATTGTAACAACTCCATAACAAAGCAAGATTGGATACATGTCTATTGAACCTTGTTTAACAAGTTTTTGAATCACTCTGTATATTTATCAAAAAGGAAATTTAGGGCGACCAAGAAAGAAATGCTAATATTATAACGCAACAAAAATGTGTTTATCCAAGTTACACACATAAACGTTACTACAAGTTGCTGGTATTACAACGAAGCCCTGGTTGAAATAATGATAATCAATGTTTACAGAACGGTTTGTCTTACACCAGATTATATCTCAAGTAACGGTAATATGGAAACAGTAGTTGTCACAATAATTAACTTACGTTCTTGTTTTTAATGTAATGATAATTCTAACTGTAACTTTGTAAAAAACAGTTTTCATCAGTTTCATTTGAAGTGCCCTGTCTCTGAAAAGGAACCACGTCTCTCCCAACCGTACTTACATTTTTTAATTAAAAGGATGGCATCTATCGCTTTTGTACGAGTGTTTAGTTTTAGAACACCTTGTATGGAAAATAATGGAGTTGGCGCGAAAATATTTTACTCATATACACAATGTTATGAAATGCAGACAATTGACTAATGACTATGCTATAGTTGTTCTGTCAAAGGCATTCCATGATTTCTTGTCATAAGCAACAGCGATTCATAGTTAAGGTCATACAATTATATGATACATTGTTGAAATTGTTTAATATTTAATTTTACGGTTAGAATACTGACACATTTTCCTGAATACTTTGTTTCAATTATGTAGCCTTTGGCGCATGCATCTTGTATCATGTAACACCATGAATGATAAGTCTTGTTATTCGTTCCACAGATTGGACCGGGCATATGCCTGGGCTTTGGACACCTTCGAGTGCAGGTGACACATCGTGGCAGTCCAGTCTTAAAATCATTTAAGCAGAACTGCTGATCTCGACATCGCACTTTACTGCATGTGGCCGATGCTGCAATAAAATTGGAAAAATTAATTAATTGTCATTATAGTAGAAATGAATATAGACAAAATCATGGTACTAAGTACTGAATTAATGCTAATGCACAACATGAGTATTTTAAAGGGATAATTACAGATATGCATGAATTGGGATTCGAGTGAGCAGTCGAAAATGGGAACTACAAGAAGTGTAATTTTTCCCGTGTTGCCATACAACGTTGCATCTCCAAGATTTACATAAACATACGCTATTGTAGTATGGTGATCTAGGCGCATTGAAAGCCTCCTAGACATTCACATGCAATAACTTAGGAAACGTACCTAGGTTACACAGCATATATTATATCAATATAGATGTTGTTTCCTGAATTAAATCACATAACACGTGTTTAATTTAGTACCAAGTAACTAAGAATAAATGCAAAGAAATATCAAAATATCATCACGATCATCCCTCTATTGGCTTTGTGCAGTGCTACTACTCGAGTTTCCCGAAAACACATGTGACCTTGCAACTAACTCAAATTAGCCAATGGTGGGCCAGAGATTTTAGGTAACCCCATAAACAATCTTGTGGTAGTACATATGGCGAACGAGGCGACCTGGCAATTCGACCACCTCGATCAATCCAGGTATTTACTGACAATTAATTCGAATAGAGGTACTTCATCTATGGATTCCGGGAGATCTTGTTGCTGGAAATCTAAGTCATTTTTCAATAGTTTCTCGGATTGGCAAAATATGGTTAAATATGTAGTGAACTTTCAGTTTTCAATTGATTTACATGCATAATTTCTTATCTATATTAAGCGCTTCCCTATTATAAATGAGTTAGACATGATGCGATGCGCTATACTGCACTCCGTCTCCCCGTCAGCACAAGCTTTTCAATAGTATTAGGTGCTACCCGATTCAATTTTTTTTAAGTGCAAACCGCTCCGAGAGACCGTCCGCCGCAGTGAATCCCTGCTTCATGTTTTCACAGAGCTCGGTCGCCACAGTAGGTTCGACTTTGTGTCCTCACGAAAACGTCACTACTAGTTTGGTATGGAGTTCCGAGTTCTGTGCGCTCCCATAACTCGTACTAAAGCACTAAGAGTTTTTCCCAGTTAACGCACCCAGGGTTTGTGTGCTAACGAAACTTGCGTTTGCAACAGGATTAATTTTTTTCCGGATCTTGTGCTCTCACGAGGTTCATACTTTGGCTGAAATTTTTTCCCGTCCCTTCTCATGCCAAACTGCACAGTGCAATCACTGACGCAGAATTGTACCTATCACCCGACGGCGACGCCTGTGTCCGCTTTATTCATAAGCACGGAATTTTCTACGTTTTGTAGTTATTCCGCACTTAACCATTTACATATATCTCGCTTGTGAATGGTTTGCAAAACCGCATCGCTTAATAAATAATAATAATAATAATTTTTGTAGTACTTTAACCTTATTTTAATTAACTAGGTTAACCTTAATTGGATTTTCGTTTACTTGTATTTTCTCCTTGTGCAATACTGCTTTGTTTACTAAAGAATACTAACTTTGAGTGTAGCATTCAGTTCTCGTCAAGACCCGCGAAATAAACTCCACCTCCACTGCAGCTACTTAGACCTCCGTTAGAAACGAAGGCCTACGGAGTGTAATCGAGAATAAACCCTATAAAATTATGTGACAGAGATTTAAACAGTTAAGTGGCCACGAAAGAAGCATCCGTGATACCACAACGCGCTATCGAATTGCGTCATTAGCTATAAAGGGGAAATCGAATCGATAGCAACAGAGGATCACGCTTATTAGTTGATCGTCTAACAATCCACCCCATATATTTAATTTAAGCAATGTTGATGATTTCTAACAGTGAACAATTTGAAGCTCTGTAGTTCTATTGCTGCATAAAAATATTAGATAAATACGCATAGTGAATGTAACAGAAAACACTATTTTCAAACAGTCAACATGCAGCTTACAATTTTGTATCTTCTAAAATGTTTAACGAAATATAGACACATAATTAGTATTTGTATAATATAGCACCCGGGTTGACATTTGAAATTACGACACTGCGACTTGATATACAGGGTGAGGCACATAAAGTGTTACAGAGCGATAGCACTCAAACTATTGATCATATCCAAAAATGTTTCAGACAAAAGTTTCAGTGTTCGAGAAGGCCGTCATATTGAATCACTCTATTTTTTTTATCGGTGGAGGCGCTGAAGCTACGTCAAGGTCAACTCCACTTTTTTAAATGGAACTATGTATTTTTTTTCGATGACATTATTACCGATTTTAAGACGAATTCAGAGACCTGCAACACAAGGTCATTCTAGTCACGCAAAGTTTAAAGATAAAGATAGTCGAAAAATCGAAAAATATTGGAATAATCACTTTCAAAGGATCCACTAACCTTGGTTTGGGTCTACCTACAGAAGATGCTCGAAGTGATGACCCTCGACTTGTAAGCACTTGTTAATTCGCTGATGAAAAGACCGTTTAACTTCAGCCAACATTTGTGGTGTAATTTCGGTACATGCTCGGCGTATTCTGTCTTTCATGTCGTCAGGCGTGGTAGGTGCTACCGCCATTACGCGATCTTTGACAAAACCCCATAAAAAGTAATCTGGTGATGTTAGATCTGGCGAACGAGGTGGCCAAGCTACAGGACCGCCTCGTCCTATCCACTTTTCGCCAAAAATCTCATTTAGCACTTGTCTTAAACACATAGCATAATGGGGTGGTGCACCGTCGTGTTGACTCGTGTTTGTTGCACTGTTGCATTTTTCGATTTTTCGACTATTTTCATACTTTGCGTGACTAGAATGACCTTGTGTTGCAGGTCGCTGAATTCGTCTTCAAATCGGTAATAATTTCATCCAAAAAAAAATACATGGTTCCATTTAAAAAAGTGGAGTTGACCTTGACGTAGCTTCAGCGCCTCCACAGATAAAAAAATAGAGTGATTCAATATGACGGCCTTCTCGAACACTGAAACTTTTGTCTGAAACATTTTTGGATGTGATCAATAGTTTGAGTGCTATTGCTCTGTAACACTTTAGGTGCCTCACCCTGTATAAAGTTTCTGTTTGCGAAAAGGCGCCACCAACGATCAAACTAACAAACGATACTATTGTTCATATTGCCAGTTGTCACTTCGATGTAAATTTGAAAGTTTGAATTTGCAATTTTATTCCGTGACTTAGTGTTACCTTTTTACACGATGGAAAATATGCATACCCATTTTAATGTACACACCAACGCGGTAATGAATATTCAGCGCGGGTAGCACCAAGGGAAAAAATGGTTACCGTCGCCTTAGTGCATTTATGTTGATATATTATTTATCAAGTGGATTTAAATTGCGAGAAGTAATGGTGCAATCGAATGGAAAAAACAACGTAACGACGTAATGTGTTGCGCTAAGAAGCTATGGTTGAAAAATAGATCGTTATCGATTTAGCCCGGAAGATATTTTTCTGACCCGACGGCGACGCTTACAAAAGCCATTGATAAAAGCCAATAACAATGAACAATCAAGTCGTATAGATTAGGATGAAGTTGAACGTTACCATAGTACCGAGTGAATAAAATATAAAACAACGTCGTGTTATTTCTAAATGGTAAATGACACGATACAGGCATTATGTTAGTTTATTAGCTGCAGCTATTATTATCAAACATTTGAAGTTTAATTTAGTGCTCAAATCAACGCTATTAATTAGGTCATGATATTCTGTGTTAGCTTAATCCACGCAAAAAAGTAAAGACTTTTAGAAGAGACAATATTGACAGATTCCTCTGATAAACATTAGTTGACGATTAAAATAAATACCACCTATAACTAGCATTTTCAAAGATTATAATTATAGATTTGTTTAGCTATTGATTACACTCGTAGTTACGGTTCAGCATGAGCGTGTCGTCAAAAAGAATTGCTGATTATCTGGAAAATTAAGGAAATGTTGAAACAACTTTTATAGTTGTTAATGGAGATCAAAACCAAAACAAAATAAGTCTTTACAGAAAACATATACGCCCATCATATACCGGGCGACCAGTCTCAAAACCAAACATAATATAAGCAGAAGAATAAAAAATTTTGTTGAAGATTATAATAATCAATATAATCATGTAGACGGCGCAACCAATAGGAACGTTGTAGAATTTTTAAGAGGCATTTCGTACAATTATGAAATGAATGCGTAGATGCTTCTTGTTTATATTTAAAAAAAATGTATATATTTTACTTTAAGAATAATATGTATTATAATGGTAAAATGGCATGAATACATTTTTATTATTAAAATTATATTTTTATGTTATTATTTATTAGTATTCTTATTTCTGCTCTTATCTTCAGTTAGTCGGTTCATAACATAACGAAGATAATTGATTACTATAACATTTAACAATTTATTGTTAAGTATGATCATTATAAACAAAACTCGAAGTCGACTAGTTTCGGTCCAAACAGAACACATATTAGAAACATATTAAACATTTGAAGCATCAATCGATTAAATATAGCACAGTATTATTCATTTACCAGTACAATAAATGTATTTCTACTTAAAATTATTTTCAACACTTATATATAATCTATTTCCATCTTTATTTCAATTCAGGATTATTATTTCATATCTAACGTACTGCCTTTTCTATGTATTCAGAATTATTTCAAAACTTTTCTAATATACTACCTTCTTTATTTCTACTAAGGTACTACCACCTTATTTAAAATTAATCTCATAACGGTTTCAATAAATAATTGGGTTATTATTTTAATATTGTTTGATTAATTGCATTAACTTCTCAGGATAAATAATGATTTAATAAATGTTTGTTCATTTATGCCAAATTTAGATTATTCACACTTAATGTTTTCCTAAATCCCAACGTAGACCCTTTCTCGATCCCAAGTGTCTCGCGCCCAAGTTTCTCGCGCCCAAGTGTTCCCGCGCCCAAACGGCCGCGCTCAGACGGCAGCGCCCAAATTTCCTAGACCGCCCAACAACTGGTTGATGGCGGTGGAGATATCACAATATCAATATCACATTATAGAAATCTATTAGTTTTGCGGAAAAATATAATGAGAATTGGAAGCGAAACAAATTCGATAAAAAATAAAGCGGAGATTTTTTTATCCAATTTACATGTTCTGAAAATATCTTTATTTAGACAACTGTAAAAGAACATTTATAGAATTTTTGTAACAGTAATGTATTAACATTAGGGTTTCTTGAATCCATTTAAATATATATGAATTAGAATTGAAAAGTATTTCTCCTAACAAGCGCCTTGTATAAAAAATAATAATATTAAGTCTTGGTATGTGAAATTTTGAAAAATGTTTAAAAAATTGAATAATTAATTTTTAGCTAACGTTGAAAAAAAATTGAGGTTTTCTGGCCTTGATATTGTTCAGTTAGCTAAAAATAACACATTCTAAAAAAAATTCATTGAAATTTACTTCATTTCCGAAAAATATCACTTTTCGGATTTTGACAATTTCGAAAAACGCAACTTTCTAAGTAAGTAAAATCACTCGGTATATATGATAGGGGCTAAATAGGTTTTTAGACAAGCAAAAATTATTGACGTAAAAAGTTTTTTTGAAAAATCAAAAATAAAAAAAAATACCATATTATGCCGACTTTTTGCCGGACACTGTGTATTACGGTACTATTATTATTAAATGCATTCGGATTACTAACAGCCCATTCTAATAATCTTATTTTACAAAAAATTAGATACTAAATGCAGGCGCGATTGGGAACTAAATAAATTCACAAAGTGATAAATTACCAACATTAAAAGATATGCACGCATATTTAAAGTACTGATGTTTTCTGTTAGAAGCGCTGGCGAATAAAGGGAAATCAAGATCAAATATTACATTATTATCTTGCACTGGAAAATCAAACAAAGTCGATGCTACGCAAAATAGCACTACTTATGGAGTTGCCAGAGATTTTAAATTCAAAACTCGAGCTAAAAAAGCAAAACTGTAAATCATCAATTGTTTGAGGGCAAAATATACTATGACTCTGTAATAAGTATCATAGCAAGCTTAATGCTTTGATTCATTTCAAGACAAAATCAAACAATTCATGGGAGAGCAACACAAAGAAAAAAATATTCGATAAATTGATATAACGCGTTGGCACTACCAATTTAGGTCAAAAGTTCTATTGGCTACCGCAATAATCAATGCACGAAATGTCAGGAAGATGGCAAACGTGCAGACTTTTCTACAATACCAGTCAAAACAACTTCATAAAAATATAACTTTTACTACACCTAAACTTCACCCAACTGTCTGTCTGCGCAATCAATTAGTCAAATTCAGCCCAACATTGGTAATTCAGCTGCATTACGCATAGGATCTCGTGTATCGTATTGCAACAAAAAGGTAGTATTGACTGTAATAGATACAGTTACAATAGACTTGCCTTCATGAAAGGGTAGCGACTGGAACATATAATCAATTCTTGCGTTGACAGATCCAAAATTTAATTCTTCAGGGCCAATAGAAATGCTATTGGGAGTAGAGATCTATTTCAACATATTTAAAAACCATCAAGTGCGACTACTACCCAATTTACCAATAATGCAAGAAACTGAGTTTGAGTGTACTTTATCGAGCTTGAGCTTGAGTGCGATAAATCATTTCACTGCTAACACAACCAAAAACTAGGACAATAAATGTGTTGTGAAATTTCCGTTTCATGGTTCTCTTGATAAGTTAGAAGAGTCTTATTCTATCATATTCAAAAGTTTTTACTACCTTGTACAAACAAGTTCAAAGAAAATTAAGATCTAATTCCAAGACGAGTATTACTTCAAAATTAAACAGAAATTCAATTGCACGGTTTCTGTGATGCATCTGAAGAAGCTTACGATGCACATAACATGAGATCTAAAAATGAAAATAGTACTATGGTCAGATTGATTTTTTCAAAAACTAGAGTACCCCCATTGAAAAAATTACCTATACGTCGACTTGAATTGTACTCAGCTGTGCAATTGGCGAATCTATACAACGCAGTTGTAAAAGCTTCAAATTTCACAATTTCGAAAATATTTCTATGATCTGATATAACAATCATGATATGGTAAACTTATACTCCAACACAAGCTGAAAGCATTTGTGGGAAATAAAACAGCAGAGATCCAAGGTCTTACAAATCCTTAAACTTGGATACACAATTATGGAGATATATTGTTAATATTGTGCTGCTTTCCAGAACAACTAAAGCGAGAGTAAAAATAGTGGCTAATCAAAAATGAAAATGTTTTCTTCAGCTGCCCAGTGGAAGCTGTTAATGGACATCACACTTCACAAAGTTAGACATGGTTAATGCATATTTGCAAGTAGACGTGGATAAATGTTCCCGGAAGTATTTAAGAATTAGTACACACACCGGATTGTATCAGTATACATTACATCTTATAATTTTGCAAGGTATTGACGGGGTTGTAGTTTTCTTGGACGACATTCTGAAAATCATAAAATAAAATATTGATTTTCTAAAGACACTGTTAATTATTTGGGAAGCCGTAATTCAGATCCTAACCCAAGAAATGTCAGTGAATTGAGATGGTTTTTGGGTACGGTAAATTGCTGAAATAAATTTATTTCCAATTGTGCAAGTATTTAAAAACCGTTATATAATTTATTAAAAATGAATAATGCTTTTGTGTAGTGAAATTCGTGTGATTATACAACTTCGTATAACATCCACCAATGAAAATCGGTAAAAATGCATAGATACGCATGTACTAACTTTTGATAATGTGCATAGCAACGGTGATAATCATATACTTTCTTGACTAATAATTGATAGTCAAATACCTTCACAAACATAGCGTTATCTGCTAAAAGTACACTCGTCACAGCAACCACACTAACTGTACTTTTAATATTTATAAATAAAATGTTCAAACGTTGTTTATTGATTGGTGATATAATCTAGCCGAATGCAACTCGTGTCTTCTTGATTATCAAATCATTTCTGTTTCCACTCGATATATTGTTTTAGGCAATATATCTCAAGAACCCACTAGTATTCAAAGGAAATTGACATCTTCAGATTTTGTGTCTCATTTTGATCCTAATTTGGAAATCAAGGTTATAACCGATGCAACTAGCGTTGTAATTTTAAAAATTATTTCCTATCGTTTTCCCGGAGGCAAAAAAAGGCAAATTATTTTTCTACATTTCAGCGAGTGACCATAACGCTTTGGTAATCATTTTTGGTCCTACAAAGAGTTTAACTTAAATGTCAACAAGCAGCAAATTCAGTTTGCACTAATACGTTATTACCGAATACCTTCCAGAGACGGTACGAATGTGTCTATAAAATTTTATGAATTAGCGAAATAACAACCGGATAACCTCATTCTCAGAGACCATTATTCTTGTGGCATAGTTCGGCAAAATATCCAAAAAACTAAAACCATCTACTCTAATGGAGCATATACTGTATGTTACGAACTACCATCTACATCAATCAAAATATAGATTACACCACTGCTGGAGCTTGTGGTTTGAATCAGGCACAGTTCGTTGAAAACCCCTAATCATACAAATATGTAACAACCACTAAATACGGTCTTCGTCAGCTAAGCTGTCATCTTCGGTAGCCTTGGAGAGAAAATAACACGACACAGTTGGCCAAAGATATGCTCTTCACCAAATCACCGCAGTGAAAGACTTTCATTTAGATATTTCAAAATACTCCATATTCAATTAATGTTTAAAACGTAAATCGAAGGGCTCCAGAAGCAAGAAAGCTAAAATATTAACAAGACAAGTAATGCAAACGTTTCTAAATGACGAACCTAACGAAACATTCTTGTTTGTTAAGGTAACATTAACTTTTATGTTGTTATATGGACATACATATTATAGGTAGCATTAATTTTTTGCATTAGGGGCACCTGTCGCTCATACGAGTTGAAATACCTAATAATTAATAATTTTACAGATTTTTAGATTCCCCACTAGGAATAAATAATAAGACTAGCAGATGATTTTTACCAAAATGGTAGATATCCCAATCAGGCAATTGGCATTAATAAATTTGGGAATGTTCCAAAGATAAATGCAAAATATGTGACTATCTGACTGATCCTCAATAATATGTGGGACATTCCTTAAGATATACTACCTACTGTACTTGCGAATGGTGGGGTTAATCTCAAGTAATAGAAAAGCACGGAGGTGGGAAATCAAGTGCATTAGCAGAACAATATGTTGAATATTTCCTTAATATTAATAAAGTGCAATTGAAAAACTAACTTTAACATCAAGTACCACAAAAGTCACAATGAACAATCCTACTCTCGCTATTACAAAAAATGCACTTTCCGAATTGATACTAATACTAAATAAATTAACATTATTTGATTTTTTACATTTAATTTTATGACGTTTCTAATTATTATTTGTCCAACTCTATACTGATTTTTATTTTTTGCATTATGTAATGTAAGTTTAAATTTGTTTATAATTGTAGAAAGATAGCATTTACTACTCGCGATTAAATACGTTTTTTACGTTCATCAAATTGCCTTACTCGCCGGTAACGCCTTACGTGGAAAAATTTCACTTCACGAAAAAAGAAACGGTACGTTATCGTAAAATATACCATTCAGTGTTCACTAAAGTAAAACTCGTTTCATTAATGTTCCATCAGGTGAAATGTTCGGCCAGATTTACGATAATAAGCCAACAAATGCTCTGAAGATTGCGAAACGTACAGGGTGAATTGAAAGAAAAGCACCAAACTGCAGGAGTTTATACTATATATAAATGTATAACTAAAAAAGCCAAAAGTTGTCATCGGATTTTTATTTGTTTTTGATTTACAGCGTCTTAAGAATTTAAGTTTAATCAAGTAACGTGGCACATTTTTATTATGAAACAATAAACTGCCAATTGTCAATAACCTGTCATTTGTGATTGATTATTCATAATATCGAATATGTAAATATGGTGTTTGTTTGAAGAGTTGGCCCCAATTCAACCAGACGATGTGAGGATAACAACTTATACGGATTATTTAGTAGACAACTATATTGATGAATTTGAAAAATTTCCTCCTCAACTCTGGGTTGTACCATCTGATTCCATGGCAAGGACAACCAACACTTGCCAATAATTTCATGCTCATTTAAAAAAAAACATAACTTCAGAGTGAATTGTGCATTAAAATACGTAGCTAAATATAAATATGTAAATGGAGATACAAAACGCCGTCAAGAATATTTAAAAAATAAGTTGTATTTACTTAACACTGGACAAATTAATAGATTTCATTTTGTAAAAAATTATATTCCTATTTGAATAAATTATTTATATAAACTAAAATATTGTTTTGTATTTCAATTAATCGATTAGTGGACAAAATTATTAGTGCTGCAAAGTGTTTAAAAGATGAGACAAGTGCATTCCAAATAAATCCATTAAATGACAATCTAATTTCTAAGAGAATCCGGTAGATAAAAATCTGCCATTAACCGCGCGCAGTTGTCCGGCGCGCGGTTTTTGCAACAGGAATGCTAGTTCTGCGGATACAATGTAAAATTCCGAACAAAAACGCATTTATCAAAATATTCAACACATTGTGTGGCAGTGGTGCACTTCCCAGTGCGTACATAGCACCTGAACATGCTCATAGACAAGATTAGGATGAAGCGAAAAACATTATGGTTCACGAAGAGTTGGGGCAACTGCGTCAGACAATTGATCCGCACACTACAGCAGCAGGGCATATTTCCATACCACATGTGTGCACCCCCTACAACCAGAAGACCATGCTAGACGCGTACAATTTTGTCGGTGGATAAATGGTAATCATAATTTGGTTGTATACTTTTTACCCATTAAACAACATTCGCTTCTAATGGCGTCAACAGTATCCGCAACTTTCAGCGATACTCACACGAAAATCCACATGAAATAGTAGAATAGCTATTTATGTATCAAGTTGCAAAATGAAAGTGTTTTTCACACTAGTCCTGAAGTTTACCTTAGGAGCGCTAGCGAGTTGGGCAACACGTTGGGTGTGAAAAACACTAATTTTACAGCGTGTTGCATACAGGGTTTTCTATAATTTTGAGTCATATTAATTTTTATAGTAAATACCTTTACTTAAATCTACAAAGCTGTTTAAAATTTTCATATTAGCACTACTGTCAATATGAAATCCCATATTGCAACTAAGTAGTGCGAATATATGGATCATTTTGACGTTGACAACAAAATGTCATTATATTAGGTCAAAATAACAGAAACAATTTTCCGCATCGTTTTTCGGTTAATTCGTGGTGTGGTATTGTCGATAATCCTTTAATTGACCCTTTTGAGAATCACCTAATAGGAGAACAGCACTTGGCAGTTTTGCCAAATGATTTACAAGCCATGTTAGAAGATGCCCTTTTAAACATAAAAAATGCTTTGCACTATCGTCAATATGGAGCTCCTCCACATTTTCCCCTCCAGGTCATCCAGTATTTATATGAAGCTTTTCCAGGACGATGAGTTGGTCGCGGTTGCCCTATTAGTTGACCGTCAAGATCTCCAGATCTCATGCCATTCTACTTTTGTTTGTAGGCTGGTTGAAAAGTCAGGTGTACAAAACAAAAGTGAACATTCGAGATACGCTAATTCGTTATATTTTGAATTCTGCAGCTCGCATAAAATAACATTAATATGAACTCATGAGAGCCAGAAAATGCAGGAATCCATGGAGATAAATTTGAAAATGTATTGTAAAACTTTAAAACGCCGTAATTTTGAAATAAAATAAGCCTACTTCTTTAAACTTAAACTTTTAAGGCGCTGTAATTCGAAAACAAATAAAAACATGGATTACAACTTTTGGGTTTTTAATCATACTTGTATGAAGTGTAGTATACACTTTCGGAGTTTGGTACTTTCCTTCCGACTCACCTTGTATTTAGAAGCATTTTCTGGAATTTGGGACAACAGATATTATACTCTGAATAAAAGTACTTCAAATTGGACTTTGGCAGTAGTATAAACAGATTAGGGCTTCAATATGAGACAATTTGGTGGATACGAATACAAAGAGGGAATTATAAAAACGGTTTGGAATAATATGGTAGGTACAACTGCTTCGAAGAAAGTACTACGAGAAATGCAATCGATAAAATTAACGCACTATGTTCCACTTAGAGGCAAATGCAAACAATATCAAAAGCAATTATAGGTCGTATTTCTTTTTATTATACTACGTTTTCCAAGTTTTATAAAATTGCCATGGTAGGCGATATCAGAAAAACAAGTTCTGTTGCGTTATCATTAGAAGAAATCAACAATACGGTTAGACAATGCCCCAAGAATACACCTGCTGGAATCAACTCCACTTGGAGAGGTGGTATCTCTTTTGTAAAATATTTTTAAAATGATCTCAGTTAATGGAACGATCAGTGGAAGATTAGACTACAATCTCATATTTGATAAAACTGCGCAAGGGAGTGAGAAATTATTAGAAGAGAGTAAATGGTTAACACCATACATTGCAAATTCTGATGTGTGTCCAATGAGGTTTTTGGAAAAACATGTCAGAAACAACTTCCAATATAATGACCGATATGTTATATTTAACTTGTCACATTGGTTGGAAAAATAATGAACAGTCCTGATGGAAAAGTATGCCAATCGGCAAAAACATAATTAGTATATAGACCAGTGGCGGCTCCTGGTGAATTTTTTGTGATACAACTAACATACTGAACGTAAAATGAATTTTCCAGACAAAGACAGATTCTAATCTCCGGAGATTTAAATATTTCTCTCATGGACTGACAAAAGTTAGTATAGGGAAAACATTTATCTAACTTTACAGGCTAATAAAATATGAACTGAATCGAATATATTTCTGTCCTTTCTCTTTTAAATGTATAATTCCGCATCTCCACTGTTTGCAATGCATAGTATAATGACTGTAACGCCTACACGTTGCGGCCCTGTTTGTAATGACTGCCTTCACCTAATAAAGGCTTTAGTAAAAATATAAATAATTAAATAGGACAAGTCACCACACAATACTCTGGGTAGTTATATTAAATTTTAAAAACGTAAAGTTTTGCCTGTCAGTATCTTAGGCTAATCAAAATGAAATGTACTTATTACTCTTTAATAAAATGGTTAATTGCCTCTTTTTATATTTTATTGAATTGCAATATTCCTTTGGGCTTGCTTCGGCAAAACACAAGACTAATATCTCAGGTTACGTTCAAATTTGAGTTTTATTTTAAAATTATTCTTTAGAATATTTAACTCAGAGTAGCTCAAATACGCCAAATTTTAGTACAACCACGCTACTCGCTTCAATTACTCATAACCTCACAAACTTGACTTAACCACAAAAGGTTCGCGGGTGCATACAGCGATTTATTTTGATTTTAAAAAGCGAAATTTGCAAGAAACCACAGGTAAACTGAAGCAAACTCCCGCCTAGCAACAACTAACTTGATCTTGTTTCAGATGTGACGTAAAACGACGCTAGCTATCTTTTGTTCTACTTTCCGTGATAGCCCCAAATCCTGGCCAAAATCGCATTTTTTGGTGACGCCACGCAATTTACTCGAATTGGGACAGATCAGGACGCTCGGAAACAAGATGAATCCCAGCAAGATGTATTCTCCACTAGCTTTCCGGACTCCAACCACATAAAAACATGCCAAACTGTACCTAATTCTCGCCAATCTCGTCTCGGAGCTGGTGCAGGTGATGCCGATGTCCTTATTCGCTGGAAGTCGCTCCCCTGGCCCCAAATCCTGTTCTGGGATGCTCTTACACCTCTTCCTGGTCTGTAGGACTTGCGATCCCTGGCTTAGCACTTGGTTTGCACAAACTTATTTTTTTACTGGGGAAACATTCACTAACACTCCCACATGTGCCCGGTAACTTGAAGAATAATTGGTATACTTTTTATACTTAGCAAATAGCTTTTATTACATAAAAACAGTAAAAAATGGGAGCAGCCTCTGCCTACCACTTGACATAACAGGAATTAATTTCTTATATTTAACAAAAGAGCATCGCGTTACCTAGTAACCGCGATCTGATATTGTTTAAAGGGAACAAATTTTGGTTATACTTTCACATAAAGCAATAAAATTTGATTAACATGTTTGTTGCTTAAAACTAGAAATTGTCTTTATCTCTCATACATAAAAATTGTTCTTTCTCACAAAAAACACACTTAGTTTTAAAATGCACTGTCACTTGAGTTCATTTTTCAACACGTCACTGATTTTCTACAATTCAGTTGCCCTCATTCTGTATTGCTCTTTGCAAATTTTATTTTATCTTGCTTCGATTTCCATCTACCTTTCAGCTTGCTTGGTTTTCACTGGCCTGTACTTTTATTAATAACTCTACGCTCATATTCATTATGCACATAAGCAACCTCTTGTATTATTTAGTTTCCTTTGGTCCGGCTTCAAATATGCTCAAACCTTACTTATATTATATTAGCCATCTTTCTTTTACTCACACTTCAAATTCAATCCCTCTGAAATCTGCTTTGCTTATGCTAGCCTTTATCCCTCTAATTATACTTCTTGCATCGCATTACCAATGCATTTAATAACTTCAACTACTATTTAGATTGCAATTAAATAAAATATTTCACCTCTGCGCTTTAATTGACTTTGTTCAATATTTCTCTCTGCATACAGAATTAAATTGTGAGCTTTAAACCATCAATTATGAATATAATAAAATGGTTCTCCGTAAACTGCTTGGCAATGGCTAGTTCTCAAAAAGTTTTGAATGCTCAAACGCGTGAAGTACTATACAATGTGTACCTGTATTTTTCCTCCAAGAAGGAAGAAGGAGCGATTCTCAAGAGTGTGAAAGAAAAAACTTGTGAAGCAACGAAAAAATTCGTCAGAACAATAGAAAGGATTATGAACGAAGCCAGTGCATCAGCGGAAAAAAATGATGGTACGGTGAGATTGAAATCGCCCGAATAAAGGCGTCCAAGAAAACATGCTGTAACAGATTTGGAAGATTATGAGAATTATGATATTCGGCAAATAATTTACATAAAACAGGCTAAGGCTTTACGCGAAAAATTATTGACATCTCCGGGTTGGTGTGGTTCAGTATGTTTATTGAAAAGAATTGTTAAAAAAAGCTTTAGTTGGAAGAAAACGCTGAACAACAGAAAACTTTTAATGGAGAAGAACGATATCCGTGCAAAAAGGATAGAATACCTCCAAAACATCAAATATTACTGAACTGAAAATAGACCGATTGTCTTTTTGGATGAAAGCGACTGCAAGTGTTCAAACACTACTTCTATTATGAAGTGGCCAACCCAAAGGAGTCCAGACAGTGGGTTCGAAAATGCCATGTCTCCCAGTTGACTTCATACTTCGGAAACCTGGAGGCGGCACCACAGCACTCGATCAGGCGAACAGGTCGCCCAAGGAAAACCACTGATAGGTTACCTATGAAGACATCTGCGCCGACCTGGAGAGAAAGTGTAAGAGGTATCCACCCTCCAAGTGTTGGTTTGCGCGCGCAGAAATGACTAAGCAGTGGGTGCGTTGGCGAAACCGAAGCAAAACCGCCTCAGTGCGTTTTGAGTTGTGAAGTAACTTATAATAACGGTGAATTTTGTGTTTACAAACATGTCTGAAACTCGTGCAAGCAAAGATTCAGTTAAATCAATTGTGGTCGACATATTCGACGAAGATTGGAAAACGAAGCTTATCGAAGCAATAACTGATACTGCGTTTAAAATTATTAGCACCAGACTTGACAAACAAACACTGAAAATCGAGAAACTAACCAGTGACGTTGCTGAGCTACTACAAGAATATAATCAAATATTAAGGAGTGACAATTATGATCCGAGGATGTGTGTGAAAAAGTGAACAATATTCCTAAAGGAATAATCTGAATGTGTTTAGTGTTTAAAAAACGAACGATGAAGATTTAGAATCGATACTATTACGTTTATTTAAAGATAAACTAAAAGTTGACATCCGAGCGGAACACATCGACAGATACCATCGATTGGCAACAACGAAAGCAAATAAAAATTGTCCACTAATCGTAAAGTTCACATTCTCCAAGTATAAAATTCCCTTTTTCAAAAATAACAAAATTCATAAAGGCATTGAAGTGGTGATATAAGAAGACCTTACACTGTACACGTAAAAACACCAGGACGCAGGATGGAAACATTTCCCTGTTTCACGATAATTGAAAGGCACTTATCAGAGCTCTGGAAGATATGCCACAGAAGGGTAACCAGTATCGAATTTGGACTAATTCTTTTATTTAACTTCTCATATTAATTTTGTTTTCACTTGTACAAATATATAAAAAAAATTTTTTTTTTCGTTTTTGTGGTAATACGTACACATTACATTTTCCATAATTAGATCAACTTTTCTTTGTATTTTGTTGTTACGGTTTCTATTGAAAATTTCTGTGTTAACTCTTTATGCATGCTATTGTGGCGGAGCGGATTGAAGAACCAACATATTCACTTACAAAAATATCCCCCCCCCCTGAAAGACGTACAAAGTAACAAATAAAAAGTGAAACGTGCTACAGTTGTGCGGGCTAATCAGTGTCCAAATTAAAATGTGACGCGATGTGCAGCATAATGCCTCAACGTCAAGAGATGAATTATGTGCCCCACACGTGCACCTCGCTTTGCCAGAGTACTACTTATGCGATTTCGAAAATATCAAGCTACGAGGGAAGGGGAAAACATTTTGCCGTTCTTTGTCTTGTTGTGACTTGAGAAACAAAATTTTGATATATGTCTTTTTGTATGTTGTTGTCTGCCAGTGTTGAAAGTTTCATCCAGATTCACACAAAACTTCGGATTTTATAGTAGATTCAATAAAGTGTGTTGAAGTAGTTATTAGAAATGGAGAAAATTGAACACCGGGCAGTGATTACATTTTTGACAAAGGAGGGTGTTCATTTTACTGAAATCACTCAAAGGTTAAAAACAGTTTACAAGGATGCTTCACCGTCAGAATCCACTGTCCGTCGATGGGCAAATGAATTTAAGCGTGGCAGAGAGAGCCTAGAAGATGATGTAAGAAGTGGAAGACCTGCAACGGCACAGAACCCTGAAATGGTTGCCAAAGTCGAGAAGTTAGTTTTGGAAGATAGGCGAATTACCGTTAAAACGATAGCCAAGACTGTGAGGATTGATGAGAAATTGGTTAGATCGATATTGCATAACATTTTGCATATGAATAAGGTTTCAGCTAGATGGGTGCCGCGAATGTTGACACCTTTGCACAAACAAGATCGAGTGAACATTTGTCGCGAGCTTTTGGAACGTGTTAGCGCAGATTCTGAATTTTTTTTTGACCGAATTGTCACTATGGATGAAAGTTGGGTCCATTACTATGACCCTGTCACCAAACAAGCCAGTATGGAGTGGCGGCATTCCAACTCTCCTCATCCAAAGAAGTTCAGGGTGAAACCTTCAGCAGGCAAAGTGATGCTCTCAGTTTTCTGGGATTTTCGTGGCGTCTTGCTTATAGACTTTCTCGACAGTGGTCGTACTATGAATGGTGCATATTACTGCAACCTTTTGACTAAATTGCGGGATCAAATCAAAATCAAACGCCGTGGACTACTGCGACAAGGAGTTCTCTTGCTGCACGATAATGCGTCCTCCCACAAATGCGCTGTAGCGACATCAAAAGTGAAGGAAATGGGTTTCTAAGTACTTCCACACCCAGCGTATTCTCTGGACCTGGCACCCTCTGATTTCTTTTTGTTCGGAAAATTGAAAGCTCACCATCGTGGAACGCATTTTCGAGATGACGACAGCTTAAAAACTGCAGTGACTTCGTGGTTAGAGGGTCAAACTTCAGACTTCTACAAGGAGGGCATTATGAAGCTGAAACATCGATGGTCCAAGCGCGTTGATTTGTCAGGCGACTACATAGAGAAGTCCTAACATGTATTTAAAATTGCACAATTAAAGCATTAGTACTTTTTGAGAACGGCAGATTTTTTTCCCCTTCCCTCGTATTCAAAGAACGCAGTCTGACGAAATTGCAGTATAATGAATTTGCAGGGGTCCCGAGATGTCACAGCGGGCTTGTGTTCAACTCTTCTAGTTAACAAAAGGCACCATGTAAAAACTCGGGCTAATTACACCATCGGCGAGACGTAATATTCTAGTCTCAAGCACGCAGTTTCAGAAATCTTTTGATGAGAATATAATTCATGTATCACGTGACGCAATTTCAACCAATGAGGGGCATGCAAATGCCTAGTTACACATTATCACAGCGGTAGTAATTTATTTTCGTAATTGTTTTTACGGGTGATCATAAATGGTTGTGATTTTTTCTTAGGTTGACACTGTTAATGTTGGTTACCCTGCTGTCAATTTTAAGTTCGTGTCAAATTCGACGTTAGCAGGTTAGGTTTTGTCAGTTTGTGTCAAAACTGACGGAAAATCTAACCTGCTAACCTCGAATTTGACATAGACTTAAAATTGACAGCAGGGTAACCAACATTAACAGTGCCAACCTAAGAACAAAAAGTAAATATTTGATATTTTGCATTTCATTCAATATATTCTCTTTCCAAATATAATTCGTGTAATGATTAATGATCGATAATTTTTTACTCGTTAAAACCGAAACAGCAAATTTAACTCGTGCTACGCACTCATTAAATTTAGGTTCCGGTTTTAACTCGGAAAAAAATCATCGATAATAATCATTCCACTTGTTATATTACAACTGACAATACAACCAAGTGCTAGACTTGGCCTGCATCCCAGGATGATCACCCGCAGGCCAAGGCGTGTAAATAAAGGATTGACGCAACCGGCCAGAAAGATAACAATAAACCCGAATTCCAATGCCAAACATTCTTCTCGGTGGACACTGGGTCATTGTAAGCCCGAGTTTACGAGGTGTTCCTTCGGCAACCGTTAGATTCAGGGTCCGTTGCGTATTGAGCATTCTGTTTGCATTCTTTGAACATTCGGAAAGAACATTTGTGATAAAATAGGAAAAGCGGGAATATGTAAACAGACAACTGTTTCTGTATAAAAACAATCCCAAACGACTATGAAAAAATTTTTCCAGTTGGAATGTTCACATGAAGAGTTGTAATGAAATTGTTAGATCTTGACAAACTGAACCGGCATTTTACAGGAGAAATACAAACTACTCCAGTTAACACTGATTATATTAAGATCTTTTTAAATAATGCAAAGCCTGCCATAGACATCCGGATCTTGAAACTGGAAATACAGAAGATGTAGATAAGGCGCCAAACCAATGCAAGACTTCTGCATTTGGTGAAGGTGATATTAACCATCTCATACATCGTTTTAAAGAAACAAATTGAAGAATAAATAATTATTATAAACTAATATTGTATAATGCAGGTATTTGTTATCAATCGTTATTGAAAAAGTTATATTTTATTTTTACCGTGATTTATTTTGTAAGCTGTACTTACCGCGGACATATTTTTCGCTTTACACAATAATTATTATTAGCAAGCTACAATGCTACATCCTGCACAGTACACTGCCTAAGACACAACACATGCACATCTAATCTACAAACATACGCGCCTGTACAAGATATCTCTCTGCTGGTGCACAAAACTAACTGTTATCTTACAGAAATTACCTATTGCCATCTGCTTAAGATGTAACTTAATAAGGCCTTATCTTATTTTTTGCGTTGTGGAGATTTAATCCATTCGAGGCCAGTAATTTAGTAATTGAATTACTAGAAAATAATTCAGTTTCCGCGAGTAACTTATTATCACAAGTAATATAAATACTTGTAAAGTAATTTAAATACTTTAGACTAATTTAATTACTCAAAAGTAATTGAGTACGTTAATTACTCAAAAGTAAATGAGTAATTGAATGTAGTAATTAAATACTTTCAAAAATAATTGTCAAGTACTTTTGAACAAAAATGGTAATTACTAATTACAATTCCTATATTTTTAAAATTAAATCTTTATATTTCATCAAGTAGGAAGTACGTAAATCGCATTTTTGACATTTTTCCATTTATGGATCCTTTTCAAGATAGCGGAAAAGAAGTTCAACTTTCCTGAACCCCAACAATTGGTCATTCCAAATAGTTAAAGTAATTGCAAAATTTTAGTAATATAGAACCATATAATTTTATGTAGTGTCTACTTGATGAAATAAACTGATTCTAATAATGTAATTAAGTTTATCGGTTGCAGGATATTAATCCTTTGTTTACATATACAAAAGTAGGCTGGTAACTAAATCATAACTGATCTGTACGGTAATAGTCCATTACCGTACATGGCAACCATAACCATACGGCAACCGATAAACTATTGAACAAATCACGGATGTTATGAATCATAACAGCCTCAGATGTTTTAAAATCCTCGCTCTGCGAGCTCGGATTTCAATACAATTTCTGCGGCAGTTATGATACTCATAACATTCCTAGATATGTTAATAGCTATTATTATACCATTTATGTAATAATGGGATACATGAAATTAACATTATTTAACTTGACGACTTTGGTCAGCGCTACAAGTTTGTTACTAACGACTTTTTCGCTAAATAGACCGAGTAACGAAACACAAGTGAAAAAGCACGAAAAAAACACCCCTTCACGCTTTCTTTTGGCGTTCAATATGTCGAGAAATATCGCCCGTACGTGGAAAATTAATAGGAAAATTGTCAGCAACAAAAAAATTGTAAAAAAGTCTACTTCATTTTCACGCAGAGTTACCGGGAACCGAGTTACTGCAAAAATTAAACGCACCCCTTTTTCAAGATGGCGGGAATAGCACGTAGAAAATTTTGACAATTTGAAGTTAAACTTTTCTGGACCGCTCCCACACCCTAAAAAAGAATTTCAAATTTCGTTTCACTTTCAAGAAAAAATGACATAGTGAATGGACCACTATGGTCATCAAGATTTTAAAGCTAAAAGTACATTATTGTTTATTCGCAACCATATATGTAATGTTAACATTCCTGACCTCATTTGAGTGGGGGAAGTCGTACATTTCAGCCCGCTACTTCCCGCTCAAGTGCGGGAAGTGAGTGCGGGAAGTACATTCCCGACCGCTGAGTAGGTAGGGACACTGGGAATCTCGTTGATCCATTCATGCGCGTCACAACCTGTCGTATCATAATATAATAATTTTTCCAATTATTGTTTAGAATAAAGTGGTTGCGAATAAAATAGTATACAGACCTCGACAGGAAGTTTCCTTAGTCTCGAGATAATAGCTGATTTCTCGACAGTAATGAGACACTTCCCATCTTGGGCTGTAATATACTATTTATCAACTACAGTTAGGTAATAACTACTTCTATTATTATTTATATATGTAATTATTTATACGTTCTAGTCTTTCTTTTTTTATTTACCTTATGTACCGTGTGTTTGAATTTATCTATACATAGTGTTTTTCACGTTTGTTTTCAGGTGAAATTGAAATACGGTTACACACACACACCTTTTGCGATTACGTCTTCTTTTTTATTGTGAGTGTAATGTTAATGTTATTTCAATAAACATTATTATTATTATTTCAGTTCACTCACTTGGTTGAGAATATTTACGAAAGGCACTCGTTCGTTCACCTGTACTTTACGCATTTTCGGACTCTGGCAACAACAACAACAACGTTTACCTGCCCTGAGGACAATTTTCTTTTCTATTTTAGAGTCTGAAAATGTAAAAGTATGCATACTTGTAACTACTTTGACTAATGATATTGATTTAGTGGTTTAAATTAAGGGTGATTCATAATTAGGGCCATTATATTAAATAGACTGACCTCAGTAGAAGTACATTGCGCTAAAAATTAATCGCGTATGGGAACAAATTGACACTAGGGCCTATTCCAAACTTTTTTGTGTACAAATAAACTATGTTGTAAATAAAGTTTTTTGGCAATTTATAATCACAAAATGATTTACTTAACATTTGTTTTGGGGATATTCAATTTATGAACGTTATATATGACAATTCGCAATAGTTTATAATGAAAGGAACTGCCAGATTGATAGAATAACATCAGGAGTCCTTTGGCCAAGATCCTTACAGATTGGGGGACAATATACGAATCATTAATGAAGAAGGGTACCAGATAAATTATAATTTGGAACGCCGCAGCCAAAATTCCCGTGGAATAAACTAATGTAATACGGACGAGAGAAAAATTTTGCTGTAGAGTTATTGTGGTTTGGCCATTATGGTTTGGACAATGTAATTAATTTTTCGGTTTCATCCGATCAGACTTCCTGCACCTGTACTTGCTAAACGAGGCGTTAGGACACAGTAATCCGGAAATGTATTGTTCATTTTAGTAGCTAAACAATATAGTATATTTTTAAGAGTTATCCCGGAGATGAAGTAAAGGTATAAAGTGTAGGTAATTTTTTTCCAGCGAAGAATCCGACAGTTTGGGAAACAAATGTGAAATGTTAAATTATAACAGAATTTTTGCAAAAATAGCTCAAGGTGGAACCAATTCAGATCTATAGAAAACTCTAGAAGAACGAAGAAAAGCAATCGTTTGTTCTTAATGACGAATCCTTATTGCAAATTAAGTGGTAAACGTTATAAAGACGAATCTGTTGACCGAAGAAACGGACTTTAAAAATTAACAAATTCATCAAAGGGTTGGTTGGTCTCCATGTTTCAACAAAGAAAATTTACCGTCGCTCCATATGGTATACAGAAAAAGTATAATAGCACTTTTATCAAACTATCAAAACAAACCCAAGTCATTTATAGGCAATTCATGCAGAATTTTCGATAATTCTTAATGCCCGTAATCTATTGCTATAGAAAGTTCTATAATATTTCATGTAATATAAAAATTACTTACGTTTGCATTTACCCTTGTAGGCTACTGGAATAGCTTTTCCCTTACGGCATGCTGTTTCCCTAAGATGACATGCACTTGGATATGTGATACCATCAGAACCACATACTTGACGACGGCTAGGACTAGCAGGGCATTTACGAGTGCAACGAACACAATGCGGGCGCATGTTCTGATCTACAAGACAATGCTTGCCAGATGGACATGTTATTTTATCACAGGAATCTAGAAATAATAGGGAAACATTAGAAAGTTCCTTCATTACTGCAAATTTATACAGTACTAACTTTGACAAGAACCGTAATAGGCAATGGAAAGAGTGCTAGTTTTTCGTCGACAGGCTCGTTTTCGCAATCGACAAAGAGATCGATAGCTTCTTCCATCAGTACCACAAACAGGACCTCTAACTTGTGGCTTATTGTTACGGCATCTTGGCGAGCATATGCATTTTGGGCGACCATTTTTTAAAACGCATACTTTGCCATTGCTACAAGCAACACCATTACAGGATTCTGAAATTTAGAATAGATATTAAAGTTTGTAATTTACTCCTATTTACGCTTAAAGTTAAAATTGGAAGGATGCTTGCATGTTGACTTAAATATTGAGCAGACATTTTGTAGATAGTCTCTTCTTCAGTTAGTTATATGTAAGCGGAATTAATATAATATGACTATATACAAGGGGGGGGGGTCTATTAGTTCGCTCGCTGAATGTCTAGGAGGCCAGATAACAAAAGAAAACTGAATGTTTTCTGTTTGTACATCGGTGTAATTGTAACTACAGAGTTTCAATCATTTCGCGTAATTAGTTAAGTTTTAATAATTAAAGGTGTACCGTGAATCGTATCAATAAATTTAAAATATATCGATAATACAGTTTTGGACAAAACGGTAAAAAGTCAACAAAACCACAATCGGGAAAAGACAATTATTACAAAGCGGTCCAAAGTCCAAACAATCACAGAAGAAAATGTAGAAAAATATAACATTTTATTTTAGAAAATAGGAAATTAAAGAAGAAAGAAATAGCAAAAGTATGTGGCATATCAGAAACAGTAGTTTTACGGATCCTTCATGATCATATCGGTAAATCCATGGCCAGTGCAAGATGGGTGCCTCGATTGCTTACACCATTTCAAAAACTAGCGCGGATAGCAATATCTACAGAGTTTTGGAGATTGTGTACGGATAATCCGGCTGACACAATTGTTTAAAATCGTAACAGGGAATGAAATATGGGTTCATTATTATGTCCCAGAGTCTAAACAAGAAATCACTGTAAGGGCACATAGCACTCTTAAGTAGTTGCGCAGTCGGTAGAGAAAGAAACCATATTTTACAACTCGATTACAAAAAAGATACAAAGATAACTGGAGAATACTATGCCAACATTCTACATCGTTTAAAACAGGATAATAAAGAGAAGCGTTTTTGAAAACTAAGCAAAGACGCGCTGTGTTTGTATGACAATGCCCTTGTTCATAAATCCCTCAGTAGTTTTTACCATTTTTTCTAAAGATTAAAAAAAGTGCTCAGAGGAAAAATATTTTTGAAAAATAATGAACCGATCACCGCTGTAAATTGAAGACAAGAACAAAAGCTATAATATTAAGAGTTTAGAAAAAGTAATCGAAAGATGTCATAAATATATTAAAGTAAAATGGGATATTGACATTTTTGTACAAGCTTCCTTGTACAGCGAATTTATGAACTACCCCTTATACATACATCTAGTATATTTTATTTTTTAAAGTTATCTCCAAAAGGTGCACTTTTAGTAATTATTACTGAAGTTATTATTTTTTTTTGCAACGCATGATATGTGTAATTTATTTCTAACGGTTACGGCCAACAGTCATATTTTTACTTTTAGACAATTGTAAATTAAAGTTTTGTTAGTTAAACATGCAATAACACCATAATAAGGTTGAGTTAAAGTTTCCCAACTCTTGTAAACGTTTACGAAATTGGCATTGTTCAGTAAATTACCCAGAAAAACCTTTTGCAACTAAAACTTTCCTCATCAATAAGTGGAGTTTTGAATATTCAACGTTTTACGATCTGGATATAATGTATAGTGCACTGTTGCTGAAACTATAAAAAATGAAATAGCATCAGATTTAACTTCAGAATGATCATACAAATCTTATGTTAAAGAAATTAAATGAAGCTTATTATAGCAATACAGGGTAACCCATGATATACGGGTATTATTTCACGTACGTGATAATTAGATGAAATTGAGAGAAATTCTAATAGTTACGTCCTAGATATTGACATAACCAGGATTTTTTTGGGGAGGAGGGGGGGGAGGTTCTCGTCAGTCAAATAGGACTTTCACTAGTGATTTGGTAAAGAGCATATCTTCGGCCAACGTTGTCGTGTTAGTTTCTCTCCAAGTCTACTGATGGCATCTTAGCTGTCAAAATACGTATTTAGCGGTTGTTAAGTATTTGTATGGTTAGGGGTTTTTAACGAAATGTGTCAAGTGTATACTGATGTCAATAGAAGTACATTGAATTAAAAATTAACCTTTATTAGGGAATTCGGATAAGATTACATTGACCGATTTCCTCTGACATTTTCTTCCAGGCTTGATACTGGCACGTAATGCACCAAATGTGATTGAAATAACCAAACAACAACTCTTTCTCGATTCATTTTATCCAAATTCGGTTTTATCGCGACCACTTGTGCGAAATTATTTTGATAGAAATTCATTCCACTGACCATTAATGAGTTTAGGCAATTCTTTTGATTATTAGTATATGCCAGTAGCCTGTTTCTTACCAAAAAGTGATTCTTTGAGCCTATTTACTTACAAGCCGGGTAGGTGGCTAGCCTTGCCCGTCGAAAGTGAGGAAGAGTTTCATTCTTAAGGGTTGGCGACTACCACAGGTGCTAGCAAAAATAAACACTTTGCACTTTTGGAGTGAAAAGTGGACCAATGTTGTCATTGGCATTGACCTGCTAATATTTTTTTCTGAATTTTCAAGGCCTGCACAGTTTCATTTCAAATTCATTATTCTGATTGTTTGTAACATGGAGTGTTAGAAGTGGTGGGTAAATTCATGATGGATAATCCCACTACAACAAACATTTTCTCTAGGGGGAGGGGGAGGGTGGTATCCCATTTTCAATGGGTCCAATCTAGATTCATTTAAATGAAACTCCCAGTGTTTTTTCTCATTTATTTCCCTATATTTTTTATCCATATCCTATACGTAAAATACCAATTTAAAATGGAATTATAAAGTGATCCATGAAAATGTGACTTGTAAAAAAGCACAGTTCAAACGTCAGATATGAGGACCTGTACCCACGGTAAGTATATCCATCCAACTATATATACACCGTTCAATAGTTATTTTCCCGGTAGGTAGACATGGAATTTTGTTTCTATGTTTAATAAAATTAAAACTCCCTAGAATCTCTTTATGATACTTTGTCAGAATCAGCTGTTATGTACAGGAGGCTCACGAAAGTGTCTAATTTGACATTTTGAGGTTAAACGTGCAATGTTGCCAGTCATTTCATACTTTCTTTGCCATTAGGCATAACATTTATGTACATCGGCGTCATGGATAAAGCAAATATGCCAAAAGTTTTTTAACCTGACACAAAATTACAAATTACAAAGGCCTACAGGCATTATAAAGCCGACAGGCCAGACCTAATCGATACGGAAATCTTTGCCCGGCTTAGTGACATTTGGGATGTAAGTATTTATGCATAAAACCTAACTGTTGGTTTAATTTTGGGCTTTGTACTGTTTTAGATATGTGAAAAAACTATTAGAACTATTGAACAGCTCGCGTGCAAAACCGGTTAAGTCCACCTGAAGTCAAATATGAGTGACGCATGTTTTCTATTAGAGTCCCTGTATATACAGGATCTCTATTTTCTATATAATTTTGGTGCCCTCTAACGGTTTCTGACATTGTTTATGAGCAAAACCGGTTAAATCTCAGCGTAATCGCCATTCAAAGATTAGGTTTGCAAACGAAAGCGGTTATGTCCAACTTTCATAATCAAAAGGTGTTATCTCGACTACGTTATTTAGGAAGCGGTATCGTTTATGGCAGTGTTCTTTATTGCAAGTGCAGTGAATTATTGTGTGTAGTTTATAAAGTAACTGGAGTGCGACATTGTTACCTAAACTGGATAATGAATTAATTAGTGTTCAAGACAATATGTTTTATCGGACTTTTTTCACTGTCTAGGGTATATATCACACGACGTTTCGGGAGTTTTTGATCTACTCCCGTCTTCAGGTTCTGAGAAGGACTGATATTGTACGTCTTTATACGTACACTTGTGCCTACCCCGGGATTTGAACCCAGGACCGCTGATAACTCTGATTAGCCTGTCACCTTTACCACTAGGTCACCACATCAAAAGAGGAATACGTTGATATGTATTCTGAAGTAGGATCTGTCAAAAGTCTTCAAACGGATTGGCACCTGCGTAATGTTAAGTATTTGGAAAAGATATACCACAAAGTAAAGGGAATATCGGAGTGCAAGAGGATTGTTCTACAAAAGATTAAGACAATCAATAATAAACTAATAGTGAAAGTTTCCACCTCCGAATTTTATAGATTTAAGTCAGCAGTAGCTGAACGTTTACAACCTCTTACAAAAAATGTGACGACAATGTTCAGCTTCAACAGTTACCACTAAAAAATAAAATTCCTGAAAAGAAAAAGATGAGTCTGAGACATTTTCTGAAAGAAAATTTTGGAGAAGACTGGGAAATGCGGGAGGATTTGGCTAGGTATAAGAGATTGTTAACCAGTACCCAACAAGACCTAGAGGCAGGAGATCCTGAAGAAGATGATGATCAAGCGCGTGTGATTGTCTGGAAGAAGAAAATGATCTCGCAATTTGAATTATTATTATTACTGTGTATTATTTATGTATTGCAAATATAATAATAATCATAATAATAATATGCCTTTATTAATTAAAAAAGAGAATACATACGTTAACAAAAAAAAAAGAATAAATAGTGAGTAGGACGAAGTTCAGCTGCAGAATGCAGAAAAAATGCTGCAGTTGCTCTACCACTTAACCCTATTTTGAAGTATTTAAATCCAGCTTTACATTGTGTTCCGTGCTCATATTCAAATTCAGTAAAGTTTATAAAACAAATAAAGATACTCTTCTAAGCAATGATAAAAAATAACTAATATTATTTTTTATCATTGCGTAGAAGAGTATTGATCCGTGACCGAAAACAAGAAGTCGGAGTTAATTTGAGGTCTCGGGGTAAGCCATTATACCATTTTGCAAAATTATATACAAAACGGCGTTTTCCAAACTCAGAGCAGCATAATGGAATACTGACATTGCCCCTAAACCTCAAATTCAAGTTATGTACATCCGTACGAAATGATATCTTATTATACAGATATGGAGGAGTTTTATACAAAATAATTTTACGATATAGACATACACAATGTAATGATCTCCTATTGAACATATTTAACCAGTTAACGTCTTTTAATTTATACGAAATTTTATTATATTTTCTTATACCAAAGATAACACGTAAGCACGCATTTTGTAGTTTTTGTAACCTGGCTTTGTCCTGTGCATCAAGACATGGTCCATACACTACATCGCCATAATCAACCTGAGATAGAACTAGATTATTACATAAAATGGTTTTGACTTGTGTGTTAAATAGGTGATGATTTACAAAATTGATTTTAAATTACAATATGCTTTTTGTATACATTTTGATATACATATGTTTTTTGAAACGTAATGTCGAGTCAAGAATTACACCTAGGTTTTTAACACTGTCAACAACAGGTATTGGATTATTATTTATTTTAAAAATCATTTGGTCTTTTGCTATTTCGATTTGAGCATTTTTACCAAAAAATATGACCGCCGATTTGTCCCCGTTAAGCTTAAGTGCATGTTGATGCAAAATGGTAGCTAGCTTTTCCAGGTCTTCATTTATACGCTTATTTGCAGTAATAATGTCTTGAATATTAAAAGAAAAATAGATCTGCGAATCATCAGCGTAAAAATGAGATGCACAAAAGTTTAACGTAGATGGGAAGTGTGAGATATAGATTGTAAATAGAAGAGGCCCAAGAATAGATCCTTGTGGAACGCCTGTTGTATTGGTGGAAAATTTTGATAACTTCATAGCCACTTTAACGGCTTGCGAGCGATTTGATAAATAGTTACTTAGCAGAGAAATTGCATTTGGCAAGCAACCTATGTAATGGCAGATAGACAACAGAATATTAAGATTAATTGTATCAAATGCCTTGGAGTAATCCAACAAGATAAGAGCAGTTACTTTACCTATATCCGTAGCTGAGATAATGTCATCAGCTATAAGTAGCAGCGCTGTAGCACAGCTATGTCCCTTTCTGAAGCCAGATTGTGTAACAGGCAAAATGTTATTCAAATTCAAGTGTTGGCGTAGCTGCTGCTCCATGACTTTTTCCAGTACTTTGGATAATACAGGTAAAATACTGATCGGTCTTAAATCTTTCAACTCTACTGGAGGATTTACTTTTGGCACAGGTGTAACAACAGCACGTTTCCATATATTAAGAAAAACTGAATTAATTAGACATAGCTTTGTTCTGCTAAAAATTCGTAAGTATGTGTGCAAAACCGGTTAAGTCCATTCTTTTCTCTGCAATAACTAAGAAAAAACGGCAATATTTGTATAATTAGTGGAGGTGAGTTGTACACCTAGTTCACCTAAACGTAAATACCTAGATAAGTTTTATTTATATAAGTGAAAACGAGCTACAAGGTTTTTGCTTCTCCTGAAAAATGAGCATAATTAGACTTAACCGGTTTTGCACGCGAGCTCTTCTATTATTGGGCGGGACAATTTCCGTGGCTCGTCCAAGACATGTTCATATTGCAACTTCCGATGAAAATGTGATGCGTTCGGAAACTGCTTTACGTGCAAATAGACACATTAAAGTCAGTAAATTTTCTGAAATGATGATTATCAGTATAGGCAGTTTTCATTCCATTATTAATACTCTTATTATGACAAAGGTCATGTCTTTGGTGCATTAAAACTATCGTGCAGAGTGCAGATTGACGTTGAAGAATGGTTTCCTTAACAGCCCCAAGAATTTTACCAGCAGCGAATTTATAGATTCGTACAACAATGGGATTTATGCTTTAATGTTAATAAAGATATTTTTTTAAATAGAGTTGATAAAAATGATGCTGCAGCCTCCAAACGAGTTTATATTGAACAATCCTCGTACTTATTTGAGGAAATTCTTGTAATACCAAAATTCTAGTGAGAATATCCCTTACGCAAATTTAGTTGGAAATTTTCCATGGTAACGGCGAAAATTGATAATCGGAAATTTACCGGAAAATTTCCACTTATGTCACTGTCATCACAAAAAACCGTAAACTATTAGTACTTAGATATTAGTTTCGTAATTTTGTTAATAAAAATGTTTTCTTTACTGTGTTTTTTCATTCGTGATATTCTCTATCAAAATATAACGCGTGCTTAAAAAATTTCCCTATGGAAATATTTCAAGCACTTGTTATATTTCTACTGAAACTGGACGAAACCTGGATTTATCCAAATGGATCGAACGTGCGACAATAGGTACTCGATTCTGATATTAAAAGTAATCCGTCTAAAATTAAATCTGAGTTGAAGCATTTCACTGTTTTGTATGCGGAAACTAAATTTGGGTTTTTGGAAGGGTGTGATTATTAACTTCAAATAATAACGATAGGGATTATCACAAAACCATGAACGGGCAGATTTTTCAAAATTGGAAGGTTAATCAATTACTTCCCGCTTTGACTAAAATTCCTGGTAAATGTATGGTAATCTTGGACAATGCATCGTATCATTCGGTGCAGTTGGAAAAGTTACCCTCACTTAATTGGAAGAAGGATCACATGTAGGATTAGCTGATTAAACACAATGTCAAAATTTAAGGAGAAATTACAAAAAAAAATTTGGAATTCAACCTTTTAGGAAAGACAATAACAAACGTTACGTTACTGATGAATTTTTGAAAGAGAATGGTCATGAGGTTCTTAGATTACCTCTGTACCATTGCCAATACAATCCTATTGAAATGGCATGGGGGTTCTTTAATACAACAAGCATATAAATCCTCAGCTTTCATCCAAGGATAAGGTTAAGCATTTATGGCTTGAAGCTCTTTCAAAGTGTACCTCCTACATGTGGCAAAATTATTGTGATCATTGTGAAAAAATTGTTTCAGAAGACTGGGCGAAACATATGGGAAATATTTCGTTTGAAATATTCCACCTTTCAGCATTTCATTGGAAGAATCTGAGTCAGAATCAGGTATTGATAATGATTCACATACTACCAATGAAACAATGGAAGTGGAATATGGGGGTTTTGGCATCAAATTTCTTGTTTATGACATAGAAAATGAGTGGCTATAGTAGAGTATAAATGGCGATTCTGGACCACTTTTGGGGGCGTTTTCCCATGTTATTCTTATGGGGCGAATTTCGATGGCGCGGGGCAAATATCTCTAGTTTGGCTTATGCTAGGAAGCTGGTGTAAGTTTTATTTTGTAGCTGTGAAGATTTGCGACTAACGTTTTTGTTAAAATCTCGATTGATTGTTTATTAGCGTAAATATAAACAATTGAAATTTGCACTAATCTGGGTATTTTCCATGACGTCACTAGGAGGCAACGCCTGAAAGCGCGGGAGAATGCGACGGTGTTGCCATCTGGTGGCGTTTCGAGTAAAGTTTATGTAGGAATCTATGTAGGGATTTATTTTTTTGGTTTGTTTCCGTGCTCCTCGCGACGGTGCTGTGTGGGCCATCTGGTAGCGATTCTAGTAAAGTTTATGTAGGAATCTATCATGTGGTGTCGCTTCGAGTCACCACTATGTAGGGATTGGTTTGTTTCCGTGCTCGTGTGATAAATAATTGATGCATTTAGAGTGTGTTTTGTATTTAAAAACTGCGTTGGAGCGTGCGAAAATAGGTTGTTAGATCTCTCGTTTGAAAAGCTTGGATTTGCGAAAGTTATAAACGCCTAATGTTCGCGAACTTTATTATAAATAATTGTTCTGACGTCATCACGTAGTTAGGGCTGCTGAGCATTCTAACGCGCACAGCATCGAAGTTGCGAAGCTCTGACGTCACGATGCTTTGGGGGGGCGTGCGTAATTTGATATGTGGCATCTGGTTTATGTCTTGAATATTTCGGGTGGATTCTTTAAGTCAACTTCTAAGGCAATCAGTTAAATGACATCATTTATCATTTTTAATGGTTTTACCACCCATTAGTGTCAGTTTTCCAGGAGGCGCGCAATAATTTTATTGGTTTTATCAATATATATATATATATATGTAGGTGTAAATAACAACGTGTTGTGTCAGTTCTTACATTGATTGTAAAGCGTTATCATTATTATCCGCTAATATATAAAAATGAGTTTCGCTTCTATGTTGAAAAAAGTTAATAAAATGGGAATGGTAGATCAAAAACCGGTTTTAAAAGTACGAGATATGGAAATCAATAAAATGTATCCGGTGTGTGAACTTCGAATAGTGAAAACTATGTGGAATGATAAGGCAATAATAGCAGAATTAGAAAATAATGTGGTGTTCCTTCCGAATCGGTTTTCAACAATCATGAACGATAAAGATATTGAAGAGATTAACAAAAAGAAGGTGGCAATTGTGTTCCGTGGTAAAAAAGAATGTGGAAAGATAAATGAGGCAAATATAATCGAGTTTGTTGTTTAAAATAAAAATGCATTGTAGTTCTACGTTATACGATTTATGTGTATTAATTATTAGTTCTGTAATACCAAAATTAAATTATATAAGATTATTAAAATTACCAGTTAACTGTATAGCAGATATTAAGTTAGTGTGGGAAAATAGACTATTAATGTGTCACGAAATACTCGAATCTAGCGAGGAAGAATAAACAATTACAATAAAGAACATTTGTAAATAAAATGGAGATTTCTTTATTACAATTCCTGGATTTCAAATACATACCTTTTGTAATATACTTATATATTTGTTAATAAAATACTATTTATTAAATTACTGGTTTTTATTTTACATATAACTACATTATTCTAGAACATTGTGTGTATTATAATGACCCCAAGGCAAAGTATTAATCTTATTTGCTTGCACAAATCGTTTGTCGTCATACGGATCCAGGGCTCTCTTCTTAATTTTGACGGTGAATACTTTATGTTTTTGGGACCGAATTGATCTACTTACAACGCGTAATGTATGACTATTGAAAAGAGAATCGTAGTAATCTTGAAAAGTTATATTCTTCTTTGTTGCGTTCTTGTTAATTCCTTTGCACTTCTTAATAAAATCTACATTGTTCTTTCTAATAGCATACATTTTAGCCCGCAATCCAATAAATTCTGTTACTGGCTCCCCATTCAGCTCATCCTTAAATTTCCCGAGTATTTTTTTATTAACTCGTGGAATATTGAACGGATTGTCTGGTAAATAGTCGGAGGTAGGTATCAAAAACACCCTCTTCACCTTTTAAGGCCTGTTCTCTAATTATGTCGTATATATTACCATTGCCGATATCTTGGAAACAATAGACGAAAGAGTCCGTATCTCCATAAAGTAATGTGGTAGGACAACGTTTCGAGACAACAGGTTTAATGAAATCGTAATGAAACGAATACATTATTAATTTCGACAAGTCTAAAATTACCTGACCCAAGTATACTGGTTTATTGTAAACTAGTTTGTCTTTGTTAAGTTCGATTAGCACCAGGTTTTCCTTAAATATAGTGCACGATCTGAAATTAGGAAGGGCTATTAGCTTTATTGCTGATCTCCAAGAAGTTACTAGCCGCATTTTTCTATGGTTTCTAATATTTTCCATAGTTTTCCCAAAGACCGCGTTATTCATTAACTTATAGAAGTCCTTTTCGAATTCGTTTCGCGCTTTTTTACGTAGTTCCGTGTTCATATCGATATAACATTTTAACCATCTCGATTGTGAAAATTTTAATACTCTATGAATTTTTCCTAATTTCAGACCATGCAATAAACATTGTGTTAAGTTCCTAAGATGTAAAACGTATTTTTCTTTGTCGAAAAGGGTTAGCATTAATTTAGAATTGCCAGGCGTGTTGTTGTTGTTTGGTGGAACACGGTGTTCTGCACAAAAAGGAAATTCCGCATGGTCATCGTGTAAGTCGGTTGGGTATTTCAAATCAACTTCCAAAAGAAGAGAGTGAGGAGAAGTGCCATCAACATCATCATCATCATTATCATCCCCCAATAGATTTAAACAGAAACGGTCACTGTAATTGGTTGATATTGCTCGTTTTAATAGTTCTTCGTTTGACCATTCGATACTCATTATTTTCTCTTGCAAAATTTTAACTGCATCGTCTTTGAACCATGCAAATCCTCCAGTTGGTAGCGGTTCTGACATCGAATGTCCATATAAATTGTTACAATCTGTAAAGAGCATATGTTGAACAGGTTTTGTGGAGTCAAAGCTCTCCATTTGTTCATTATTGGCCTTCATATATCTATGCGAACACTGTGTTATCCCACCACGAATAGCTTTCTCTGTGAATAGGATCATGTCGATGTCCACCATTAATTCTAATTTGATGTCGGTCTTCTTTAGTGCCGCTTGCCATGCTAGACCCGGTCCTGTATAAAAATGTACTGGGTCCAATCCGTATACTTCCATACATAAAAATCTGAATTGTTGGAAGACATCTGTTAACAGTTTCACATCACATAAAAGGTAAAGATCAGCGTATTCTCCCAGCGTTTGGATATTAAATGTATTCCAAACTTTCTGCGCATGAATGTAATCTTGTTCGGAAATATTCTCTTCTTTAAGCAGATTGTAGAATTTATCCATCGATGGAAGTTGCTTTTCATTTAATTTCTCTAACGAATCCTCATAATCATAGCAAAAAACTGATTTTCTTGTCATCAAATGAAACTGTTCTTCAATAGGGAAAGCGTCCTTGGTATATCGAAACATATCGTTTGTTAAATTATTTGCCAATGTTTCCAGCTTACGAGGTAGAAATCGAAATGAATCGATAAATCTCCACTTATAGTCTCCGCATAATTTTGTTACCGCGATATAATTTTCTTTCGTTATTGGGAGAACTTCGACCGGTTGACTATTAAAATCTAATTCTGATATTAAAAAGTGAATGTCGTAACCAGATAAATTATGCATAATTATAGGAATATATTTGCCATTTTTATAATTTATATTGCAGCCTTGACACAAAGCAAATCGAAATTTCCCTGTTAAGTGGTCGTGGTCGGCTACTTTTATTACAACATCCTCGTTGTCGTCCTCACTATAATTTTGAAAAGGCCGTTTACAATGTCTACAAGAGGTAGCATTATCAAATTCCATTTGTTCTTCAAAGGTCAAAGGTAACATTGGCAAATAAACTTTCATCGCTTCCGCTATGATTTCAGTCTCAATCCGCAGTTGGTTTACAAACCATTTTGCAGGATTATGCCCTCTATAGGTTTTAAAATGAGATAGAGAATCGTCGAACGAACACACCACTTGATAAGCAACTGCGAACGGTTCATGTCTTTGATAGGATCTTGTGTATGACGTCGCTGCTGTGAAGTCATCATCGCTGTCATCTATATTGTTAATGGGAACGATTAAACTTTCGAAATCTGCCACAATTACGAAACCATGTTGCAGATCGAACTCGTGCTTCTTAAACTTCAGTTCATTCTCCCCCGGTTTCATAAATTCTATACGTACAGGATCCACCAACTTGCAGTCTTGCATATGTGTTATTAAACGTTGTGCAGTCCAGAAATAACGAAGACATCTGTCACATATGTAAGAACGATGCCCACGTTTCGAAAACTGTGATCTGCATAAGCGAGATAGATTTTTAATCCAAGCATAATGTCCGTACGATGCTTCCCCTTTTTTTTCTCTTTTGTTAAATATAAGAGGTTGATGTGGTTATCTTTGTATTCCTTGGTTACGTGGTAGGGTCCCACTATCTTATCCTTTCTAAGTCCGTAAACGTTAATAGATATATTTGGATTTTGTCGTTCAAATTTGCTTATATCTTTAATCTTCACTGGAAACGAAATTCCTTTTAAATTAAAAATCTCTTCGAAATTTTGTGGATAAGAACCGGGCCGATCGGAATGATTGTTGGTAGGATAAAGCGCAGACACCAATGCATAACAAAAACACCTGTTATCGTTGTTTTTAACATTAACAACGGCATGTTTGGTTTTAATCCGCTGAGGTAACTCTATATACTTCGATGCTGACAATGGAACGAATTTGTTGATGTTTACTGTTAGGTTGATAATTCTTTTTAGCGCCCATCCACTCCCTTTTTCGGTAAACTCCGACATCTGTAAAAACAACAAAATTTATTGAACGCAAGAAAAAAAAACTGATATTATACGTACCTGAGTTAGAATATTATCCCTCATTTCGGTAAAGACATTTAGAACGTTAGTTGAACGATAAATGGGGTAATTACGGGTTGAGAAGTATTTAATTTCTTCAATTTCTGGGTCATGGACTAGATAAAATTCCCCTACCAACACGATGTTAACTTTTAATGCTTCCATTTTATTTTTCAAAGAAGACCTAATTTTATCGTTAAATACTTCAAAAACAGAATCCATAAATTCTTTGGGGTCTTTAATATTCATCTTATTTTGGATCAACCCTGTACGTATTCTGCTTTTAAATGCCGAGTCAATCTAATAACAAAACAACAGGTGTAAAAAACATGTACTTATGAACGAATTTTTTCTTACCGTTATCCATTCTGCTACATCTTGCGTGTCCTCCAATCCACGTCCGCTTTTATTCAATTTGTTCGATATCTCTTCTTGATAGCATTTCAATGTGCCTAACACACTTTCATAATGTCTTTTCTCACCAATCGTTCCTTCACAATTATTAATTAGTTCGGATAACAGAGAAATGTTTTCGGCGTTCTTTTCAAATACCGAGTTCCACTCAGAAGCAGTTTTGCAAAGAGATATAATTCTCCTTACAATGTTAACTAATTCACTAAAGTTATTCATTGTTTCAGTTCTGTTGCCGCATTAATACTGACACTTTTTTTAACTTTGTATGTATTTATAACAGGGTGGAGCTGCATCGTTTAAACATATTTCAGATAGATAATAAACCGTGACCTTGCAATAAAAATCGCCGTCTCGATTACACTAGCACCATAAATAATTGTAAACATAATGCACTCTCGAGAGTACAAAAAACATGTGCAGATGTGAAAATGAGCCCGCGACCCTGAATTTGTTTCCGTAGCCGCTTGTTCGGCTCTCGGTGTTTCGTTATTGTTGGCATCAGATTTTCGATTACATAAACCTAATTCGATATTTTTCTTATTTTCCTAGATTTTCTGCTACTTTAAATTATACATTTAATTACTTTTGTAAGTATACTGTAAAACTCTACTCATTTTATCTAACTAATTTGATATTTTTAGATATCTTTTTAATGAATAATTCACCGTTCAATTTCAAATATAACAGCTCCCTTGAGTTGTTTACCTGCGATAGGTTTTCATACGGTTTACTGTTGATGGTTACATTTTTCAATTCCTGTTAACCTACCTCATTTTGTTGAATCTGGTGATGTGCTGCAGAAATAAATTATAACAATATTATTGTATATTTTATTAAAAAATGTAATAAGTAATTAAATGTTACATTGAACCGATACAAAATTACAAATAATAAGCAATAAAAAAAAAGTATAATTATATAAGGTCCGTATTAGTAATCCATGAGTTATGCGAATTATAAAATTCCAATAAGTACCTAATTTAACTTAAATGTTATATTGAACCGATACAAAATTACAAATAATAAGCAATAAAGAAAAGTATAATTATATAAGGTCCGTATTAGTAATCCATGAGTTATGCGAATTATCAAATCCCAGCCATTTTACATATAGTTTCCCATTTTTACGACGAATAATGTTTTCAACTAAATACGTGTCGTTATGTTTAGTTTTCTGCAGCTCATGTTTATAGAAGCGACCTTTTATGATGCGTCCAGTCAAGTCCTCAAGTAGATATGTTGTGGGGTCACCTGAATAAACTTTTCTTATTTTAAAAAGCTCGGTAGTCCAATTGGGTAAATAACCCTTAGTGAACATAGCCTTGTGTTTTGAAATTCTGACAACGTAACCCTCTTGGAGTTTATTCTTTTCTTTTCGAACCATACTCGACTTCTCTGTATTTCTAAAAACACTTAATTTCGTATTCCGGTTAACATCTATGGGTCTCATTTTTATTGTCCTATGCAGATGATTGTTATATTTATTTATGATATCGTCGAGAACATTTCCATACCATTTATGGGACCCTTGCATCTCAAACTGTTTAAATAACCACGTTTTAATAGTACGAATAACACGCTCTACAATTGTTGCTTTCAAAGATGAATAAGTTGAGAAATGATTTATGCCATATTTTCTCATTAATCTTTGAAATTGTGGATTGTAAAATTCCTTCCCGTGATCGGATTGAATGTGTATGGGAGCTCCTCTTCCATTCGTTTTTAAAATCGATTCCATAGCACGACTAACTTCTTCACCAGTTTTCGATTTTAAAGCTCTTGCCCACAAATACTTGGAATACGTATCAATAACGGTTAAAACATATTTATAACCCTTATTGAAGCGAGCGTAAGGAATTAACTCGAAAAGATCGATTTGATAGGTTTCATTGAAAGCTCTGATATCGGTTCGAAGACGTGGAAATTTTTTTCTTGCTGGTCGATATAGTTCATTAATTATATCTTCCTTCTTAGTCATCTCGTATTCCTAGTCTTTTTTCTATTTGAGCGATTTTAGAAGTAGTATTTTTAATAAGAGACGATGCCAACAATTTTAAAGTGTTCTCGCAGTCTTGTTGGGCTTTTTCGACTTTTCTCGAGAATATTTCGTCAATTTCGTTAAGTTTGGTTTCTATTTGTGATTTGGCGCTCTCTATAATGATAGTTGAGGTTTCAGAAAGTTTTTGTTCATATATAAGACGTGATTCTTTAAGTTTTAAGTCCACGTCTTCGTAATGAAATAGTTTACCCTGTTTATAACTTTCTACTAGAGGTGCGAGTTCTCGAAGTGTCTCATTTATACTTCTTTGACTGGAGTCTATTTGATTGGTATAAAATGTAACATCTTTTATAAGTTGATTTTTTAATCTTGTTTCAGCTTCGTTTATGAGGTTGATGGCGGTATCTTGAAGAGTACGTTCGTACTGCAGACGTGCTTCTTTGAGTTTCCCTTGTACGTCTTCATGCCAAATAAGATGACCTTGTTTGTATCCTTCCACCAATGGTGCGAGAGATTGATGAATGGTGTTCATTTTTACTAATAGCGGATCTATTCGATCCGTATAAAATTTGTTTACTTCCTTAATTGCTGTTTCTTGTTCCTTTTTAAATCTTACAAGTCTGTTATAAACGTATTGTTTTGTAGCAACATTCTCGGGTAAATCGTATGAATAAACGCTACGCCGTTTATCCCCCGTTGTCCCAATATAACGTCCAAATTTGTCTATTGGCATTTTTTCCTTTGATATTTTACTATTCCTGCTTCTACTAATTCTTCTATAATACTCACAATTTCGTTGTGATGGTTTGAGTGACCGGCACCTTGTGACGCGTATAATAATCTTAGTCTGCTTATTAGCTCGGACGGATCGTCCCAATGTATATGCTCTACACGATTGTCATTAGCTTCTTTTAATATATCGGTTCCCCCACTATAATCATAACCATATCCTCTTCGAGTTAAAGAAGGTTTTATAATGTTAACATACTTATAACCACCATGACCCACACGCGATCCCCCGGGATTACTATCTTTTTTATGAGCATTCGTAGCTAGTATAATGCTTATGTAGTTTTGAACGTCTTGATCAGTATAATCGGTAGGTCTTTTTAACGTCAGCAGTTGATACAACCCATCTGTACCATCATATCTACGTCCTTTTACTTTAAAATGACGCTGCATGTTAAGTATGTCTATAGAACCATCCCCAAAATACCATTTATCCGCAGAGACGTCATATTTTACTCCAAACGGTGATTTATCTAGATCTCTTTGGTTACGTAACAGAAGATTGACATATTTTTTTGGTAAAGGATGATATTGTTCGAAGAAAAATTGACTACTCGGTTTCGATAATTCGCTTATTACATCACCTTCGTTGGGACTTGGTTCAGATTTTGAGGAACTTGGAGACAACCCGGATGTTTTGTTTATTTTTTTAAAGAAACTTCTCACTGTCGCTAAAGTATCCGGTATTTGAACTTCTTTAATATCTTCTTCCTCTTCCTCTTCCTCTTCTTCTTTCTCTTCTTCTTTGGCATCAGTTATCGTTGAAGCAACAATAGATTTTTTCTTGCGCGATTTTATTGTCTTTGCAATGTCAATTATCGGTTCTAGTAGTTGTTTATGTTTTGTTTTATACTCGGATTCTTGTTGTTGGGTACCCAGCTTTAGAGTTCGATATTTTTTTCTTATATCGTTACTAATCGATAATAAATCTTTTTTTATCTGTTCATCTTTAGAAGTCGGCATGTTGCTTTTCATGTCGATGCACAACAAATAATGAAGTGAAGAAGCGAAATACACCTTCTATAAAGATATGAAACTATCAAAGTTTTTTCTGTATCTCCCCGCATTAATATCGCTGTCCTTATTAATCATTAAGAATCCGAAAGGTGTCTTCCAACATTCTCCACACATTTCTCTAAATTTTGTAAATGTCATGTCCGTTCCTACGTGATCCTTATATACGTGATTTAAATTTAAATCGTCTTGTTCAAATAGAAGTAGCACGTTTGCGTTGTCTCTCAATAGATGTTTAGGTATTCTAGCGTAAGACTGACAGATGTAAAAACTATCGACGTCATGATGTCTTCCCATACTAAAATAATATCTCACAGGCCATTGATTATCGCATGCCACATCGTCAAACAGAAACACAGAATTCCGTTTTGCCTCGCTCGGTTTTATGACTTCTTCGTTTTCTCTAAACGTGTAGTATCCCAATCCTTTTACCATTTTTATTAATATACTGAGAAGCACGTATTTCCATTGATGGAGCGACTTGCTGTAAACGTAGATGTTTTCAAATTTAATTCCTTCTGGACTAACGATCAACGATAGGACGGCATTCGTCTTTCCGGTGTTACTTCTTCCGCATACGATGCAACGAACAGTATCGGGAAATAAAGGCCCGTTTTTTCTAAACGGTTTTTTGAGCGCACGTTGATGACGACACACCGTGTCGAAGTTGTAAACCGACAACCTTTTATTATGCTTAACGATTTTCATTTTGTTTGTTGCTAGGGTGAATATAAATATCGATTACAGTTAGCCGGTTGCTTTAAAAATGGTTAAACGCTCTCGCGGTGCGGGTGTTATAAACTCTCTTATAAACAAACTACCGTTCGAACTCCATATACCTGGAGGTTATCAGTGGTGCGGCCCGGGCACCAAAATCGCTAAAAGGTTGAGTCGAGGAGACCCGGGAATCAACAAGCTCGACGCTTCGTGTAAGGAGCACGATTTGGCATACGCAAAACATCAAGATTTACCGTCACGACACAAAGCCGACGCCGTACTCGAGGAAAAAGCGTGGCAACGTGTGAAATCAAAAGACGCCAGTTTCGGAGAGAAAGCAGCCGCTCTGATGGTTACCAATGTGATGAAAGCGAAACAAAAAATGGGTATGGGAACTAAAAAACTGAAAGCGTTCGGCAGTATAATTAAAGAATCAAAAAAGGCAATTAAGAAGCTCAGAAAACCGATAACCCTAAATGCGGCCGCCAAGACCTCAATTTTGATTGCAAAGAGAGCCATCAAAGAAGCCGGCGGGGAAGAATCGATACGACGCCCACGTGTTATACCAATACCCACAAAGACAGGAGGGATTATACCTTTTCTACCGGCCATATTTGGAGGTTTGAGTGCACTCGGTGCTTTGACCGGGGGCGCCGCTGGCGTCGTAAAAACTATTCAAGAAGTTAACGCTGCAAAGGACAAACTAAAAGAATTGCAGCGTCACAACAAACATATGGAAGAAATTCAGCTAAAACGCGGCAATGGACTATATTTACGGCGCAGAAATAAAGGAATGGGACTATACCTTACCAAGAAACCAAAAAACTCATAAAATTACCCGGGCGTGCTCTAACGAACCGGGATCTATATTCCATCGCTGCCAAAGTTCGCATTCCATATTTTCGTGGGGTGTTTATGCGTGACGAACTAAATGGAGGAAGACGACCTTGGAAAAACGAGAGCGCAATTATAAATCTCGATGGAAGCGATGGAGAGGGCACGCATTGGGTTACGTACAAAAAACGCGGACCTATGGTGAAATACTTTGACGGTTTTGGAAATCTTAAACCACCTAAAGAACTAATCAATTATTTTGGACCCGATACTAAAATTATGTATAATTACGATAGATATCAACGTTATAATTCCTATAATTGTGGACACCTCTGTATTAGATTCTTGCTTAATAAATATGTCTAACGTTTTAAGATTTCTTTCAATCATGTCTGAAACGTTCACCCTGACTGGTAAGGGTAATTACCTCAGCAGTAATTATTATCCCCCGATTCTACTAGATCCGATATACTCGTACAAAGTAGGATTACTGGGATTATATACTTTTAACGCGGTACAAAACATCTTCGAAGGCAACAATAAAATTTATTTGAGAGAGAACCTCCAAGCTACAAATAATGATCATGTAATAACTATACCGTCCGGTGCATACGAAATCGTGGCCTTAAACGACTACATAAACAGAGCCTTAATCGAAAATACTGGGAGCAAAGAAAATACGATTCTGTTCTCTCTTAAGGCCAATTCGAACACATTAAAATGTGAGATTAAAAGCAAATACTACATTGATTTTCAACCTACAGACTCGATAGGATATATGCTCGGCTTCTCCAAACGAATACTGAATCCTACAATTCGTAACGAATCAGATTTACCTGTTCAAATTGCGCCCGCTACAAATATACGTGTCGAGTGTAATCTAACTGGTGGCGCGTATTTAAACGGAGATTCTGCGCACACTCTTCACGAATTTGCGTTAGACGTAGAACCTGGTGAACAAGTGAAAGAAACTCCTACTAACGTTATTTACTTGCCAGTCATCGTCGATCGAATAGATAACATTACATTGAAGTTAACGGATCAACAAGGACAACTAATAAATTTTGGCGAAGAACCGATTACCGTTAGATTGGAATTGAAAAAAATTAGGAACAATGGGTATTAATTTTCACGCAAATTTGCTCTCGGCTAACACCAACAATAGCAACAGAAAAAAGAAAAATAAGAAAATAAAGAAGGTACGAAGCGGTGACGGAATGTATAAAAAGCGAGGTGTAAAAGTGAAGAAACTCATTCCACGTACGCCTCTGCGTCCGTTAAAAGCTGAAGACTTGCGATTTTTAAAATCTCTAGGACTTATTGTTAATAAAAAATGGCGTCAAAGTTAAACGTTTTTGAAGACATAGTTATTGACAACGATATCATCGAAGAAAAATGGATTGTTCACAAACCACCTGCCAGAGTAGAAACTTACAAACCTACCGACGAGATAAGAATATCGATAGAACAACGTGACGGTATAAACTCGATCTGTAACAGTTTTCTAAATATCGAGGGAACATATGAATTAGCTGACAATGAGAAAACTTGTGCTCTAACCAATAATTTTGCTTCGTTTCTATTCGAAGAAATTAAATTGACCTTGAACGATGTCGTTATAGAATGTGTACGCAAGACCGGCCAGACTTCGACAATGAAAAATATGGTTTCCTACAACGCAGATTACAGTCGAGCTTTGGGAACTGCCGGTTGGATAAAACCGATTTCTAATACCGTTGAATTACTACCTACTGTTAACGTCGCCAATAAAACATTTTCCGTTAACGTTCCCTTATCGTTTTGGTTCGGTTTCGCGGAAGATTATGTAAAAACGCTGATCTGGTTAAAGCTTCAACTTATTCTTATCCGTTCTATGTCCGACAAGAATTGCTACAAAGGTGAAACTGATGCTACCATAACTCTTACAAATCTCGAATGGGTTGTACCAAATTACACACTGAGCGATCGTGCAAAATTACAACTATTAAACAACATCAAACAGAATAAAGCCATAACTATGGCTTATCGTGTACGAAATACTACGTTAATACCGGGACTTAGAATTGGTGCTCAAGATGTTTTTGATTTAGGATCGATAAAGGCGTTCGAACGACCGCATCATTGTATTGTCGGTTTTCAAACACTTAGAGACAATAAAACCGATAAAGATGCGAGCATCTTTGACCACATCAATATCAGCAATATTACAATATATCTTAACGGCCGTCCCTATCCGAACAGAAGATTAAATTTGAATTATGCAAATGGAAACTTCATCGAAGCTTACAAATCATACTGCGACTTTCAAAATTCCTATTATGGTACCGCACATGCCCATCCGCTACTTAGCTATACGGAATATCTACAGAATCCCCTCTTTGTTGTTGACATGACTGCGCAAGACGAAGCCGTTCAAGCAGGAACGGTCAGTATATCCATAGAGGTAGAGGCGCGATCAGCTTTCCCTGTCGGCACCTTCGCTTACGTAGTGTTAATTCACGACACTATTACCAAATACGGACCTCATTCGGGTATTGTAACAACTCTATAAAAAAAAAAATGTTGGTGATTGATATGGAAGGATATCTGTTGCCTCAATTTACACCCAAGGAAATGGCTGTTACCGATGGAGAACGTTGTGCTCATTATATTTTCAAACCACCATGCATGTTTCGAGAACTTGGACCACGACAACAATGTTCTGTCAAGTATTTCACGAAAACTCGACACGGCATTCCTTGGGCTTCCGGATCTGTGGAATTATCTGAAATTGATGCTATTCTACGACAAGTTGGTGAACGTGATAAAATTATCTACTGTAAGGGAAACGTAGTGGCCAACTATTTAAAACAACACACCAAATTGCGCGTCATCAATATGGAAAACACGAGCACCGAAGCAATCCAAGACTGGAAACCACCATGTTTTGCTCATAATTTGAATATGTGTCGCTGTTCACTTAATACTGTTAATTATCTGTTTAATAATTTAGTTAACAAGTGATGCATATTTAAACTGTATATTTTATTAAAATTAAAAACAAATACAAAAACTTTACAAAACTTTTATTTCTTACTCTACATTAAAACGCCATTTATATAAAACATAAGAAATTATAGTGGCACAAGTACATACAAACTGAATTATCTCAAGAATTAATATTGGTACAACAATGCTTATATTATCGTTATGAGAGATACGTGATGTGTCGTTCCATAGGAGCGGTATCCATTTCGAATCGTGCCAGCTTTGGTTTGGATAGAAAAATCTTGTTTTAACCATTAGATATCGGTAACTAACGTCTCGAGCAGAACTCTGAATCAAATTGTGTACGAAAACATAACTGCTGTTTATCATCTTAGGTTCCATCCTTGTCCATATTTCCGGTGAAATCGATGTTTGCAAAACGTCGTTTGAATGTAGAATGCTTATGTAACCATCTGTACAGCCCACAGGATGTGATATTAAAACTTTATTATCATAGGTTATGGTTGCAAGCAATAAAGCTATCGTCGATAGCTTCATCATGGTTACTGGGTATAAAATGATGTACGACATTCGATACAATCTCTAATTATAGGTATCGAACCATCGAACACGTCTCCACTGGTCGCAAAATTTTAATTGTTGTATATCCAAATCTTCGCTAATTACTTTTGGTAATATCGGCCAATTAATGACCACCTCTTTAGTACGTAAATTTAATAAATACGTTTTTGGAAGATACTGCATTAATTCAGCGCTCATTTAACACAACCCGAGTTTTTTGTGATCACTAATGACATTAGATATATTCATCGCTACTGTTGGTGCTGGTACACATCATTTCGTTTTCTGTTTCTTTATCGTTATCATTTTCGTTTGCCCACTGCCTAGGTACAAATTCTACTAGATGAACAGTTTTCCAAGATGTACTATCAACTTTTGTTCCCCGATAAACCAAATATAAATTTAGAGTATTAATTTTCTCGAGATTTACAGATCTGTCTACAAAAAAATCACTTATTCGTTTCGGCAAAAATACTACGTGGTCTTCCAATTCAGCTAAAACGGCACAGTCCCTCGTTCTAGTTTTCGTTGATCGCACTTGCACTAGTGGGTAGTAATAATTCAATACCAGTTCATCTATTTTCAAAATTGGTTTTTTATTAGACAAACCTATAGCATTTAAGGAAGAGAGCAAATATTTAAGCGATGAATCCATGTTACTCAAGTCAAATACTTTAATATACTAATACAATGCAAAAGGTTCAGAGTAATACATAAAACCAAACGTCACTTATCAAGACATAAACCAGATGCCACATATCAAATTACGCACGCCCCCCAAAAGCCTCGTGACGTCAGAGCTTCGCAACTTCGATGCTGTGCGCGTTAGAATGCTCAGCAGCCCTAACTACGTGATGACGTCAGAACAATTATTTATAATAAAGTTCGCGAACATTAGGCGTTTATAACTTTCGCAAATCCAAGCTTTTCAAACGAGAGATCTAACAACCTATTTTCGCACGCTCCAACGCAGTTTTTAAATACAAAACACACTCTAAATGCATCAATTATTTATCACACGAGCACGAAAACAAACCAATCCCTACATAGTGGTGACTCGAAGCGACACCACATGATAGATTCCTACATAAACTTTACTAGAATCGCTACCAGATGGCCCACACAGCACCGTCGCGAGGAGCACGGAAACAAACCAAGAAAATAAATCCCTACATAGATTCCTACATAAACTTTACTCGAAACGCCACCAGATGGCAACACCGTCGCATTCTCCCGCGCTTTCAGGCGTTGCCTCCTAGTGACGTCATGGAAAATACCCAGATTAGTGCAAATTTCAATTGTTTATATTTACGCTAATAAACAATCAATCGAGATTTTAACAAAAACGTTAGTCGCAAATCTTCACAGCTACAAAATAAAACTTACACCAGCTTCCTAGCATAAGCCAAACTAGAGATATTTGCCCCGCGCCATCGAAATTCGCCCCATAAGAATAACATGGGAAAACGCCCCCAAAAGTGGTCCAGAATCGCCATTTATACTCTACTGGCTATCTTCTGAGAACTGACACTACGCAACTCCCAATGCTGATCTGGCCCCAGGGTAAACCTAGCTCAAGACGTTTCTCGTAGGAAAATCTAAAGCCGCTCGAAGTTTAGACCAGCACACCGGCATTCATTCCAAAAAGGAATCTCATTTGCAGACTCGTATTTTTTACATTTGCATTTATGTAAATGTGGAAACGTTAGTTTATAAAGATTTACACCACCGTCAGCAACCTAGTATTACTATGCATTTATTATATATAAGTTATTATATAACTGCATACCGAAAAAAATATATAAATTGTAATATTTAAATATTTTTTGTACAATTTATAATTAAATTTAAAAAAATACTTTCATTATACCAGTATGCTTACTCAATATGAGTATGCAACGTATTCAGCTTCAGCAAGTTGTCTTTCAAGAAATTTATCTTAACCATCAAGAATAAAACTGGCACAAAATCCCATATATTTTTACTTCTACATTGCTAGTATGTCCTGGGAACGCGCGAAAACATTACGGCGCCGACATAGTGTAGTCTCACTCTGAATACTATGCGTCTCGTGCGCATGCCTGAGAATTCGAACTCCGCCTTAGAAGCGAATTTTAAACGTGACCACTTCCCCACCGCGCGGACGACGCTTGCGCACAGCTCACCAAGTGTGTAAAAGAGTTGGTTGTCTGTCTCACTTACATTGCGACATCCCCACTTACAAGCGTTAGCAATATAGTAACTATTAAATATATGTAAAATCCAAAACCAAATCTGGCCCTACGGGCCTCGGCAACTAAATCCACATTCGTGATAAACAGTTAAACTTCAGTGCCTTGGTATACAAACTACTATTTTACGACCGACCAGAAAATATGCGGTTTCTGGAAAATTTTTGCGCCAGAAAGTAGTGTTTTGTCGGTCAAGATCGGAAAACGGGCATTAGGAACCGGTAAAAGCTTTTACCTTACAAGACCGGAATGTAGTCTTATTCCACACTTCTGTCACTTTATTGCACGCTTCCGTCAAAACTATTTATTACATTAGATGAGTTTTCAATTTGAAATATTGTTGACGTTTTGTAATCCCTTTTATCATACGAGTAAATATGTGGTAGTCGAAAAAATTATGTATACAACTCGTATCTAAAGCTTCTTTTTGCCCTCGTTGTATAAATAACTATTACAAACTGTTTTAATAGTACGTAATTAACTATAGCTTTTGTCAAAAGTTTCTTTATGAAGTATAGGTTTTGAAAAAGTCACAAAATTAAATTTTTACAAGCAGTAAAAGAAAGTTGTGTGATGACCACGTCTAATTTTCTAAGCTAACAAATCACTGAATGAGGGAATCCCCTTGAAGGAAGTCGCTCAGATTCAATTGACAATGGTAACCCCTTACTGTAGACCATAATTTGATAAACCTACTTTTAAGTATACATATAACCCCATTTACATGATTTACAAGTTTAAAGAATGCTTATTTGCATATTTATAGGTAAATTACAAATTACCCAAGTATCTACGTTTTAACTAAAAATAAAAATTAATATTCATTCAGATTTTTGCACAGGATACTTAAATACAAAAAACTGAATTTATTTAAACCCGAATAAACCACCAAAAACCAGAAAAAACCGAGTGGGCAGATAATTTCTGAAAACACCTGGGTTTTTGTCAGCCCTGATTGCAACAGTTATTTCAGTAACTATGCGATATCGGTTATACAAACCTTTGTATGCTGTACGCTGTAATAGCAACCGTTAAATCGCATAGCTTCGACTAAAAAATGTGACAAGTAAACAATAGTAGTTTGTATTCCGAGGCCCGTAGCGAAAGGCAAATACACCACACGAGGGATAAAAAGGAGCTTCAGTGCCGAAGGGCACACTATGTTTTTTTTTTGAAATCGAGAAATCGTGAAACTACAACATTTTAACCAACTTTTTTAGGTTATGTTGACGTCTGTTGACGCTTATCTGTCGCCCCGCCACCTACAAAGACTCGTAAAACAATGAATTACTTCACTGCCAATTTCTCGTATTTTAATGACTATTCAACTCACTTGTCATCTATCAAAAACTGTCCAATAAAAATACAAGATTTGACGTCTTCGAGCCAATAAAAATGAACTATATTGACAATTTTCACTAGTGAAAATAATCGACAATTTTCAGTAGTGGTATAGTGAATATTTTTTGACAATTTTCACTAGTGGTATAGGGAATATTTTAAACAAATGTGATTTTTATTAGAAAAAGTCAATATTAGTGTTCTGTTACTATAGAAATTGCGTAGTTTGTTGCTAGATTTACTGAAAACTAATTTGAAAAAGTAGTTTGGTTCATTGAATAGTCCCTCGAATGCCATTCTTAGTCAAAGTTAAGTAGAATATTTTTGCGGTGGTATCACTCATGTCCATTGCGCTTGGGATTAGGACTCGTGCTAGCGCACTCGTCCTAATCGAACCTAAGTGCAATGGACATTCGTGATACCACAGCAAAAATATTCGACATAACTTTGACTACTCATGGTATTATAAGTGACAATTTTGAGGTACTTCACTGCCGATTAAAAAAAAACGATTTATTATTCCAGTCATCGACTTTATTATTTTCAAAATGAATCGTTTCGGGAATTCTTCCTCTGAATCAATTGAACAAATGATAAAAAACAGTAAACCGGCGAATAAAGTTAAAACTGAGCAATAAGTTTCGCGATAGTTTAAAAATTTTGCTGGTGCCCGAAATTATCAACTAAGGGAAAACACATCGAATGAAGAACTCGCCCAAATTCTTAAAGATTGGGGGTTCAAAATGCGGAAAAATGATGGCATTTCCAAGAGTTTAATCGAACCATCGATCCATTCAAGGACATGATTTTCCAAAGTGTGGTTTACACTAAAAACACGAAACGTATACAGTTACAAGCTATTCCGACAAAACGAAAGAGTAGCGCTGTGGCATTAAAAACAGAAGATATTCAGAAAATAGTGGACACATTAGATAAAACCACCACCGCCGGTTTACAGCGTAAATTTAATCACATCCCAGTTGTGGAATTTGCTTGGCGTGACGGTGAAGCTGCTTACTGTCTTCTAGATTGTTAAAAAGACGAAATAGAGAATTACGGTATAAAAACAGGCCGAACTTAATACAACACTGTTTTTCTCCCAAACCGCTCAAGGAGGACATCAACGAACTACTGATAGTAAATGGTTGACTACAAATACAGAAAATTCTGAGCGTTGTCCAATTAGATTATGGAGAAAGATGATATCGAAACGGGCCAAAATTATAAAAACTAGGTGCTGAATCCATAGGATAAAAAATTGTTAAACTAACAAACCACTCTAATTGATCGACCACTGTGAGCCAATTATCAAGTGGGGAAACCAGTGCTCAAGAAATAATTAAAGTTACACGCCATACCTCAGCAAATTCTATTCGGCCATACCTACAATTACATGAGTAGCATCACAGGAACATTATTTCCGATATAAGAAACGAGAAGACTGATAACCAATTTTTGCCTTCCTCGTCCATGCAAAGAAACGATGCACCAACAAATGTATATAATAATTGTACATTCAATGTTAATAGTTATTAAATGTATACATTTTGTGTATATGTTTTTATAGTACACGGAAATTAGTCAAATTTCTAGGATAGTTAGCTTATGTGTGTAGGAATACATATCAAAAAAGTTCCCACCTCCAAGCTTTAACCCTCTCTCACCCCCTTTAGGGACATCGCACTGGTTTTTTTACAATATCTTTTAAACACTTTATCTTAGGAAAAAAACATAAGTATAGAAAAAGTTTTGTCACAAAATTCTCTACAAAAAAGGTTCTATGGTATATATTGATATTTTTATTACTTTTTATGTTATTAAATTGTGACGAAAAAGCTCGTCAAATATTTGTAAATTGGTTGAAGTAACACTCACCCTTCGTTACATCCAATAATTTGATAACCTTGTCAAGTGGTATTATTGGTACTGACAATATTAATTGTTGCAAAGCAAGCGAAATCGGGAAGCAATCTATGGATAAACTCATAAAAGAAGGAGGCACGTTTGGTACATTTAAGTTAAAGCGTAATAACATGGTTAAACCATTAGCATTTATAAACCCCGTATCGAAAACCAAGGATAAAAATATGATACAGGTTGATTCTACTCAATTATTCCAAAAATAGTCTGCACTGTGCGCACAGCCCCTGAATTAAAACATTGTTTTGCCTTTGAACTTGCGGCGGTGCCTTTATCTATATCTGATGAAAGAGGACTGATGAGAAAAACCAAAAAGTCATCATTATATCAAATTTTCAAATCCGTACCAGAACGTCCATTTGATGTCGCCAACTGTGGGTATGTAATTGATGACGGAAATCTAATTCATCTTGTTGTATTGCCGAGTCAGGGCACATTTAAGGAGATTTACAGCACATACGTAAAATTTGTTAGAAGGCATTATGGGAAAAATGTCACAATTGTTTTCGATGATTACGGTAATAATCCTACCAGCACAAAAAGTATTGAACGCCAACAGAGAATTTTAACAAGAACTCTCCTCTTATTTTTGAGCAAAATACACCAATTACTGACCCTAAAGAAACATTATTAAGCAACCTTGCCAACAAAGAATGATTGATTTCTCAACTAATTCAGACCTTTCAAAATGAAGAGATACGAACTATAACTGCGGATGATGATGCTGATACAGTAATAGTTCAAACTGCTATTTTTGGTTCTTATTAAATTCTATATACTTTAACCGAATGCTACAAAACAGAATATTACTAAGGCTGGAGAAATATTGTGTTGTCATACAAAAGCTTTCTGTCACCTACTCCTAAGTTTGCCGTCGATTAACGTAAAAACCCTTAATAATCTGCAAATGACCTATAGAATATGTTTTATAGAAAATTTAATGCTGAATATTTTTCAATACCTCTATTTTTGTCGTAGGACATCACATTTATAGGATATTATAGAAAAACCAGCGCGGTGTCATATGGGTGAAAAAGGGATGAACCTCATCAGTTAGGGATGGGAACTTTTCGATACTGTATTGCTACCCCCATTAACTGTCAATCCAGAAAATATCAGCTTATTATAAATGTTTTCTTCTATTTTTGCTAATTTCCGTGTACTATTACTTTACTTATTTTCTTTATTCATGGTATAGTCCACTTGTATACAACTCGACAAGAAAATGTAAACTCGACGTATTGCCTAATGTAACACCACTTGACGCTACGCGTCTGTTTTAGGCAATACGTCTGGTATAATCGATTGTCTAGTTGTATAATATATGATTATTAAATGATTTTTAACCTAATGGAAAAGTCATAAATGTAAACCGGAAATAGGTACCTGCCAAATTAATGTTTTGCCCACGTTTCATCCGTCTTTCCTGGAGTAAGCTGCGCGGCTTTTTGATAACATTTGCACACTGTGAATTTTGAAGGATTTGATTGGTCGAAATGTGTAATCCTATTGGTTGTCATATGTACGAAAGAAATAATCTTCAAAACATATACGCGAGCGATACACTTATAGATAATTTTGCCCATGCCAAGAGTCATCATGCTGGTTCCTCTTAGAAAATAAACTACTATACAGGGTGTTATGAAAATCCACGTAATAAGTTTGACCAGTGATAGAGCTCACCAAACTGAACATCTTTTCTATTTATCGTTTTTCATTTAATAGTATAATGTTTCAATCATTTATCTTCTCTAAATTTGACGAGCCGCTAGGTAAGCAAATGTAAGTTAAAGGTGAATGACACAAGTATACTAAAACTGCAAAGTTCTTGCACAAAAAACATGCGGTTAATAACTTACCTATCTCAATTGATAAGGTACGTTAGTGACCAGATGTCAACTAACAGTTTTATCAGTACTTATGCAGGTTTTGTTGGTTTGCATTTCAAAGATATGTTGTTTGTGGTTTGTGGGGGTATACATCTTTAAAGTAAACTATTTTGAATTTTAACTTAGTTTTAGTGGTGCTTTCGAAACAATGGCAAGTAAAAAAGTTGTTCAGTTTTATGAGATCTCTATATGGTTAAATGTATGCCGTGGACTTCCAAACAACCTCTATAGAAGTCATGGTTTCCAAAATTTAAATCTCTTTTTAATACAAAAAGATATCATATTTATCGCAACTGGGATTATTGGAAATAAAGCAGTTAAATGGCATAAAAGCTTTGAGAATGATTGTGGAGATATACTAGATATGTAGCGAGAACTTTTATGGTGTACATCTGAAACACGATAGGAAAAGATTTACTCCTTCTACCTAAAAACTGTATTCGCAAATCAAAGATTGAGTGAGATCTTCGAACTTCTTGACAATATTGCAGGAAATAGTTGTTAAAATAAACACGAGATTATTATATTCCAAAACTCTGCTTTTTTTGAAGAAAATACAATGACAAGAACTTCAAATGAAAGTTTTATAAATGTTTAAACCTTAAACCTTTAAAATATCGACTGAGTATTGCTACACAGATTGTTTGCTCTGCTGAAATAAGAAATATTTTTTTGATAATAGTAACGATCAGGATTAGAATCTGTATTGTTTTAAAATCCACTTCAGTGATAGCACTTTGGGAAGCTTTTGTCAAATATGGAGAAAATTAGGGTAATGCTGGCATAAATATAATTAAAACTCCTGATAATGCAGACACTCTCAGTATAAACCCTCACGGTGAGAGAGTAAAAAGCGGAATGAAGGAGAAAATAAGGGGTGGGGGATTAATCACTATGATATAAAGTCCGAGGCTTAACATTGGTTCTAGAAGCATTGTAAGTTTGAGGGTGGGTAGGGTGCTGGCCTGGTCCATCAACCCTGCTCCTTTCTCCGGACTTGAGACCGGCAATAGTCACCGCCGAACCACCCAGTTCATACGGTGGTTCATACAGGCAGAGGTCTCAGATCATATTAGGGGTGTAGAGATACGACAACGACCTAATATAGATGTTGGAAGCTGCGTCATCCGAAGACAAAGTGAATCGAACGTGTACATAGACAGAAGGATGGAGAATAGACTACTGAAAACAGTCAGAGATAATAAACATTCAGGAAAGGGATCCTTAGGAAGACCTAGGAAAAGATGGAGGGAATCGTTGGAGTAAATGAATGTTTCTTTTGTTTGTCCCATATGCGTTCCTATACCATTCATCCGATTGCGATGAAACTTTAGTGAGTTGTTGTGCGCACGCCCGCGAAGGTTTCTGAATTAGGACAACCATTGTTTTCGGTGTATGAGAGTTGACAGAATTGAACTGAATCAAATATAAACAGGGACTTACAGTTCGTGTGTGATATAACAAGTGGTGTTGATTGTGAAATTCCAATTGCTGGTCGACATTAGATAATAGATTTGTTGCTTTTCCCAAGTGAAGTTGTAATAGTCGTCACAAAGCACTACCACAGTCTACAAATAAACCAGTCACTTCACTTACTGTCGGTACCTTTGATGTTCGTGTCACCTAAAATCTATTGCGCATATTGCCGGGAGTCCATCTGGGTACGGCGCACTTTATTTATATTTGAAAATTACGGGCACGACATTGAAGAACGCAACAATAATCACAAATAATTAATTCAGTAATTAAGTTTATCGCACAACAGGTGTGTATTCAAATCTGCGCGAATGCCGTGTGCGCATGTGGCTGGGGGTTCTACCATGCGTAGTAAAACTCGGTGACACATTTTAGGGCGAATGAGACGACTGGTTCGTTTATAGACTGTAGAATTACTTTCACTGTGAACTCAATTATGCCACCCAAACGACAAGCGATTGGTTGATCTACACCTCAAGCAGGAAAGAAAAGGGCATCACGAGCTTCAGAAATAGTCGAGCAACGGGCAGCAAGACTGGAAACCGTTCGAGTACGCACTGCTCGATCTAGGCGAACACTGCACACTGATTTAAATCTTGGTGCATTCCATTACCATGCTAATTATAATTACAGTTTTCATCCAAGTGTGGTTATTAAAAAAATGGATAATTATGCGTGTATTGCAGTGTCTTCATATTTAAGAATTAAAAGCCAGGAATATGCTGCGCGGGTGGAAAAGTGAAATTATCAGAATTACATTCACCACCCGAACCATGATCAACGTTGGTATCAGGTGAAACAAGCCAATCGAAACATTTCTTGGTAAACATACACAAGTACAATGCATGTTTCCAAATGATATCGTTCGGTGCAACAAATATCGTGCGCGAGGATTGCATCCCAACATTCAAAGTGCAAGGGCAAATTTATCATCGTGCAGGACAGTAGTCGAACGGACATCACAAATATCTTCAAATTTATTTCATGGAAAACACTGATGAACAAATCGATCAACGTTGTCGATTCAATACGGGTACTAAACGAGAAATTGTCACTGCATTATAAACTTGATTCGATCAACACAACGAATTAATTCGATTTTTCAGAACTGCCCTTAAACAAATGCCAGCGAATGACTACAAAGTTGTACTTAGAGCAGACAAAACACCTGTCGGCCAACACGAAAGACAGTACAATGCACCAACACTTGATGAAGTGGCGATCGTTATAGTTGGCGAAGAATTTAACTCGCGTGATCATCGCAGAAATGGTGATGTTCAGCGAGTCTCAGAAACTCATCGCTCATACGACGGATTGCAATATCCGATTTCATTTTGGCAAGGAGAAGATGGATATCATTTCAACATCAAATTGAGAAATCCATAAACAGATGAGGATACGAATAAGAAAGTAAGTGCCGTGAATTACTATTCATATCGATTGATGACTCGTGAAAACGCTGAAAATCATATCTTGAAATGTCGACAATTGTTCCATCAATACATTGTCGATATGTATGCGAAAATCGAAACCGAACGATTCCTCTATATTCGATTAAAACAAAGCAAGTTGCGTTCCGAAGAGTACATTCATTTACGTGATGCAGTTTTTAATGATGGCAATGTGAATCCCAATGAATTGGAAAAAATGGTCATACTAGCGGCCACATTTACAGGGAGTCCACGGCACATGCATCAATATGCATAAGATGCAATGTCATATGTTCGCGCATATGGGCGCCCAGATTTGTTTATTACATTCACATGCAATCCTACGTGGAATGAAATAAAAGAACTTTTGTTAACTGGACAATCATCATCATGATATTTCCGCAAGTGCGTTCAAACAAAAATTGAAATCTTTAATGGATTTCATTGTCAAGCATCATGTTTTGGAGAGGCACACTGTTGGATGTAGTCCATTGAATGGCAAAAAGAGGATTCCCACATACACACATTTTGATTTGGTTGATCGAAAAAGCACACCAGATCAAATTGATCAAGTCATCTCAGCAGAAATACCTGACGTCGACATTGATCCATATTTGAAGTCGTCGCCAAAACCATGATTTATTGTCCATGTGGCTTACTCAACAACCATTCACCATGCATCTCTGATGGGAAATGCACGAAACGATACCCAAGAGACTTACTTGCCGAGACTATCACTGGCAATGACGATCAACTGAAGATGACGGCAAATCCATCACTTTAAAAGTACGAAATAATGATGTTGAAGTCGATAATCGTTGGGTTGTACCGTATTCAGCGTTACTCTCGAAAACATACAAAGCACACATCTATGTCGAGTATTGCAAGTCAACAAAGGAAGCGATGCGGCCGTTTTTGGAGGGGGAAATGCAACTGCATCTATCAATGAAATCGACAAATATCAAGTGGGGCGCGACATTAGTAGCAATGAAGCAGTATGGCGCATTTTATCATTTCCAATCCATCAACGCCATCCAACAGTTGTTCATTTGCCAGTGCACTTTGAAAATGGACAGTGCGTGTACTTCACAACATAGTTTGGGTGTGTTGAATAATTATACTGGAAGATACCCGTCTGAAAAATAATTAATTATTATAAATGGTTGGACCAACAGATGCCTCCATTCTACATGCTCACCCCGGCATGTCAAAGGTGAGCACCAGATAAGTACTGAGAATGCTCACGCCGGCGCCGCTTAAAAACTTGTTTTGGACACTAAACATGAATTAATCACTAATCAATTACTCCGAGCAGGAGTCCATGGAATGGATTAAAAAGATTAACTAAAAGGGTTAAAGCATCGGCTTCGGCTGGCATCCTGTTAATTGAGTTTTGTAATTAACGAGTAAAAATATCAGGTTGTAACTCATGAAGTAACTGAAGGAAGCTATTGAAAGAAAATGGGAGAGGACATGGAGTAAATGCGTGTTGTACTTGCACTACAACGTCCTTGTTTAAAAGAGCAATATTGTAAGGCTGCCATAAAAAATGTGGCCTCTGAAATATTAAATTTACTTCTTCTAGTCCAAACTTTTATTTTTCAATAAAAAAAACATAGGGAAGAATTATCAAGGTAGTGAAAAATGTAGGAAGCAATTTCCTCTCCCGTAACTGCTGTCGCAGTTGACAATGACGACTGCAATGACGAGTAACATGCATGGGAGGCCAAAGAAATAACACAAGAACAAGTAGATGCAGATTAGAATTATCCTCAACTGTTAAACTTATATTTTGTTCAGTATATTGATATGCAGATTATTGTTTTCTCTATGTAAGAAATATTGAATAAACCTGTCAAACCAAACTTCTTAAACGATCTCAATTTTATGATAAAAAATACGGCGAATGTAGGTATAGTACTCGATCTGGACCTTTAGTTTTTCAAAATAGAAGATACAAGGAATCTAGTAATCCAGAAGGCTATACCACAATGGATCGAAAATGAAGAAAGGAAAAATATGAGTACCAGGTGACACAGTATGAATATTATAACAGAAGAAAGAAAGCTGTGCAAAAATTATTACATGGTAAACAGGAAGAATGTCAAATATATTCTCAATCTCAATCCCAAACCCATGTCGAGAAAATCTCGATCCTTCTATACCACATTTTGATCAAGATAAATTAAATGAAGAATACACTGCTAGCATTAGTGTAAAAGAATTAAAACAAGCTATTAAATGTATTGCTATAGACATAGCGCTAGCCCTGATAGAATGTTAAAGAGATCCATTAAACGTGACAAAATGTATCCACTTTTTTCATTAATTTATGACAGAATAATAATTGAGCAATATATACCTGTTTTGATTTTCAAGGGTGGAGATTCTACTTCAGAGAAGAAGTTGTGTTGTATTTATTTCTTAGATATTGCAAAGTCCTATGATCATATAAGCCGACATCACCTTTAATGCACTTTGAAGTCGTTGGCTATGTCACCCGTCTTTAGAAACCTACTCATTTCTTTACAAAGAGGCAACAGTACAAGTATTGAAATAATAAAGCGAAAACGATAAGAATATCTTTGTCTTTGTCCTCAAGATATTCCACTGTCTCCACACATGTATAATGTTGGTATCAATCACTTCTCGAAGAATTTTCAGATCCCTGTGTAACTAAAGAATAAGGATATTCCTTTGACGAATCGTTAGTATATTAGGTTTTGCTGATGATACAGTTTTAGTAGCAAATGATAAAGTTTCAGTGGAAATCTTGTTTTCAATGATTCCAGGTGCTGCTTGACGAGATTGGATTATCAGTGAATTCTAAAAAACATGCATAATCAATATAAAAGACGGTTTGTTGATTGAAGAGGAATCTTTAGTTCTAACAAAAGCATAAAGTCAATTGGATCAAATGACACTAATAAATACCTGGTAGTTAATTCTAATGCTAAAATCGTTATGGCTGAACTGAAAGTGATTAAAAATGTAAAACGTAAAAATGTAAATGTTCTGGTAAATACGCCATATTTAAAAGACGAACAAAAAATAACAGTTCTTAACTCTTGTACTTGGGGAGCATTAGTAAATTCCGTTCAAACAGCACCCTTGAAGGATCTCTCAAAAATATTTTTGAGTGATGTTGACAGGATCATCCGTTTCGCGGTTAAAGACATTTTGTCGTTACCATCGGATACTCGGAACAGTATGCTGGGCCCTTTTTAATGCTAGTTGGGAGGCCTTTATAAAATACTATAATTTATGTTATCGCTTAGAAAATGTAAAAGACCCATTAGTGCCGAGATGTAGGAATCTTAAAGAGGAAAAGGAGGAGTGCCTTAAAATATTGAAATTGGACAATGAAAACAACAGTGTGAACAGCTCGGGTTACTAGAGAACACTTACAACAAAGAACGTTTGAAGAGTGGTGTGCAGTATCAACGAGAGGCAAGGTGGTATTTACATTTTGTCGGTACAAGCCGGAAAATAGATGGTTTAGTTAGTAATAGAGATTGCATTACATTCTCTGAATATCGGGATTTATAAAAGATGCATGAAGGAGCAACCACTGTGGGAGAAACTCCAGGGAGAAGTAGAATAGGGAACCAGTATATACCATGTTCTACAGCTGAGCATCATATTGTTGAAACCCTGCCTCACATCCTAGGTGTCTGTCTGGACAACGCTAACTTAAGAAATACCAGACATCATACCATTCCATCGGCTTTAGCAGATTCCTTAAAATATCATGGAATGGAAGTTTATGAAGAGCTTACATGTTTATCTGATTTTGGATCCACTCGACGGGTTAATATTTTTGCATTTGATCGGAAAGAGAAATATGATATTATAGTGGACCCAACAATCCGATTTGAGCAGGACCTAAACCAAGATAAGGAAGATGATGTAGAAAAAAATAATTTATGAACTTACTATTCCATATTTTAAAGAAAAATTCAAAATTGAAAATACTGTACTGATTGGTTTACTCATTGATACAAGACGAACATTTCCACCATTATTTCAAAATTTTTGTAGATTTAATCAAATTAGTAAGCAAGTTTTAAAAAACGAACAATAAGTGTTAAATGTGTAGTGTTGTTACGTGTTAAAAGCCTATCGTATTAGCGTTATTAGTTTACGATATATATGACCATGAATAGACGATCAGTTGGAAAAACGCAGTCGAAGCGTATTTAAAATGATATCCGAGTTGCTAGGGTTTTTAAAAAAGAAGAGAGGGTAAGAAAATAATAACAGGTTTTTGTTATCGAAACGGTGAGAAAAACATAGCTGTGCATTAAAAGGTTTCGTGGTAAAAATGTGGTGAACCCGGGATTTTTTGTTCTTTGTTAATGGTATGTTGATACTAAGGACGATTGGAGGTAGATGTTTTGAGAGTGGGTACCATTTTCCAACGGATTTAGCTCCAAGTCATGTTGACTGATTAAGGAACCACGGAAAGCGTTGCATAGTTTTTGCATGCTAGTATAGGGTATGTATAGTTGTTTTGGAACTATTTTATTCTATTTTCGTTATTGGAAATTATAGTGACAAATTCGGGGCGACACACGTAATCGTATTAGTTTGAAAATATCTTCCAAAGGACTTCACTACGGAGAGAGAGTCGTGCCAACTGACACACTATGGTATAGAAGCTCAATTTTTTGGCCAAAAATATTTTTTTTTCATAAAAACTAACTAACTACTTTTTAAAAATGCTAATTCATTAAGACAATAGATATTATATCTTTTTTAACTGTTAACATAAAGGGAGACCCCCCCCCCCCATAGTGTATTCACACACAATTGTGTAAGAGCGCACACTAACCTAAAAATTCAAATATTTTATGTACATCAAATTTTGAGTAAACGAAACACTAGCGGATTTGAGGGGGGTACTGGGGATAACTACCCCTCGCCCCTCCCCGAATATCGAATGAGAAGAATTATAGAAAACGTTTGCGAAAACAAAAATGACTACGCCCAACCATCCCAAAATTGCCCCCCCCCCAAATTTGAGGTCTGATCTGCTTCTGAAACGAAATAAAATATTTTTAAAGATATATATTTTACTCGAATATAAAACCCACTCTCGGAGAACCGAGGTTTACAAAATTTTATACAATATTGTTATTGATCTTACTTTATTTCCTAAACTATTTACTAAAGTTCTGAGTCTAGCTCCAGGGTATCCAAGTCTTCCATATCTAATAAGTCTTGAAAATCTTCAAAATTCAATTCCTCGATATTTTCAGATTTTTCCAAGTTTACTGTTTCGACCGATTTTAAAAGTGAAATTACTTCCGCAGGCAGTTTTTTTGTTTTTAATTTTGATTTTCTGGAATGTATGCTGATGCTTGATATTAAAGGATCGGACGTATCGAGTGCTCTACAAAAGACATCATTTAAATTATTTATTCTGCTGGTTTTTCGTGCGTGGTGTAATCGATCTTGTTTATAGACTTTGTTTCGAGATTCAGCCGCATCTTCTCCCAGATATCCGACTGGTAGCATACAATTTTGCAGAATTTGTCTTCCGTGAACAAGAACTTTGTGTATGGTGGCTGGCATTGGAAACCATGGGTATAATTTCATAAATAAGGTTCCTGTTTCAAAACAATGTATTTCGAACATATCAACATCTATTGGGAGCTGGCAGACTAAGGCAATTAAAATTGTCCGAAACTTTAAAATTAATTCCAAAGATACATCAGTGATTTCTGACAATATGGCTGGCTTTTCAAATGCTCGCCTCGCGGTGTTGCCATCGTTTGTTGATCCGTAATTTTGTTTTGGTTTGTCGACATGGAGACATAAGCTATCCCAAAACCTTTTTTGAACAATTAATTTTCTTTGGGCTACGATTTCTTTTTTGTCTTCTCCTCGTACTTGCCAAATTTTCAATTCGATTCTATATGCTAGATGCAATATGCATTCCAAAAATCTAATCCAGCAATGTAGAGGACTAATTCCGTATCGAAGACTGTCTGGCTTGGGCATAAATGTTATGGATTTAAAATTAGTCATTTTTAGAAAATTAGTCGGGGTTGCTCCACATATTGGACATGCCTGAGATGACTTGGTACCTGTCAAAGTACTAAGCGTCTTACCATCAATTAAAGTTAAACATAAACTGCATTTTACATTAAAAGTAAAATCTTTTACTTTAAAAACAAACATATTTAAATTTTGTATTTCCTCATCTAAACTTTGTTTTTCTTTCAAAACATGATCTTTGGTTTCTTTGACGTATTCAATTTTGATAGGCCTACAGAATCGAACAGATTGGGGTGTTGGATTGTTCCAAATTACAATATTGTCGTTACTAATTAATCTAAGAGGTATCACAGTAGTGGCAAAAATGCTCGAGTCATCTCCAGAAAAGTTAGCAAAATTTTGCTTATAAAGCGACTGACCAGAACTGCCGTCAAAGCCGTAGCTAAAGATCATGGTTGCTGTTATGCATTTCTGAGATGTACTCGTAAATAAATTAAATAGCACATCTTCCTGTAGTTCAATAATTCTATTAATAGTATGTTCTAATAGGTCTTTTAAAGGAACTGATGCAGTGGTTTCTGATACTTTAATATTTGTTGGTCTGCATTGTTCTTTAGTACATACAATTTTTTCATAGGCCGGAAAAATATTAGAGTTGTGCTCTTTACTACCAATTCTTATATTTAAATATTGTTGCTTGGTTAAGTTATTATCTAATAAGAAAGCCAATGTTTCTTGGGGACTGTATGTGACCGGATCTTTTAAAGATGATATTAAATATCGAATTTTTGATGGTCTTGAAGGACTTTTGCTGGTTTCCTTTAAGACTGCTGAGAGGTCTCGTTTTCCACTATGTTTAGCAGCAGTAGTAGCAGCCTTGATTAGTAAATCTGGATCATGATGGTTTTGTTTCGATAACTCCAATGCATCTCTTCGCTGTGACCGTAACGATTTTTCATTAAAGAGTAAACTCGGACGTCCCGCTAAAGTTTGTTCGTTTATTTTTATGTCGTTTATCAAGGATTTATTTGAATTTCTTTGTAAAGTAGTGTAATCTGCCAGCCATGAAGCAAACTTATTTTTAAACCGGTTTTTGTCCCTTCCAACTTTTTTCCACCTTGTTGATATATGTATGCTTACATTACGAATATTTTGTTTAAACGTCTTGTAATATTCTTCAGTCTCTTCATAAGGTTTAATACGATCCAAAACAAAATTGACTAAAGCAGTGGTCTTTAGATATTGATTTTTTTCAGAAACCCAAATATTAAAAAGTTTCATATTTGCAAAGCGGTATCCATCTAAAAACGGAAAACAAAAAAAAAAGTTTAGTTACTTTGATATAACGGATTGTTATTAAGCAAAAGACTATTGATGCTTTTTACGCTTTTGCACCGCGACTAACTTACGTAAAAAGTCCAAAAAATAAACTGTTCCAAATCATCTAAAGATTTTGGTTTAAACTGGCGTAAATGAAAATTTTATCGCCATCGTGAATCAACTATTTTAAAGTTCCTATTTTCAACCTTAAATTCCTAATCAGGGATCTATAAAATCCTTTTACACTTGATTTTAGTATAAATTGAATGTAAATTAGAAAAATCGTCCGCCATCTTGGATCCGCCATTTTGTTCTTTTAATAAAAATAGCACCAAATCTTATTGCTACATAAATTATATAGTTGTGCAAAATTTTTAGTCAATCAAAGACGTGGAAGTAGACAATAGTTATTTTCATGACAAGCGTCGAAAGTAGCAAGTATCGTGCGAGTGTTGATTAGACAAACGAGGGCGTAGCGAAGCGAAGCCCGAGTGGATCTAAAACACGAGCACAGATATTTGCACTTTCAGGCGAGTTATGAACACTATTTTTTAGACGACCACTCAAAGTAAATTCTATTTTTTAAAATTGTTTTTATTTCGTTTGCAAAATTGATCGCTATATTATTATTGGTACAATTATAAAAAATTAGAGCTTGCTGGAAGCAGAGCAACGAATAAAGCAAAAGCGTCTGGATTATTTGTATCACGGTCTGCTTAATTGTGTGATAAACGTCAAAGTGACGTTTGTCACACAATTAAGCAGGCCGTGATGAGGCCGTGATGTGAATAACTTTGTGCAGTTACGATATGACTAGCACGATATAATATCGTGCTAGTGTATGAAATTGTCAACTTTCTGTAGTAGGCTGCTGTCGCGATAATGTTACTTTCATACGTGGTCGTCTAAAAAAATATTTTTCAAGACTTGTCCCAAACTGATATACATACATACTTGAAAGCTTGTAACATCGAAAATATACCAAAAAGGCAGCTAAAGGCAAAAGAAAACCTGATTTCCCAAAAATAGAAACTCTAGCAAAAATCGAGATACAGAAACCACGGATGACACTGGTTGACATTTTTTTGTAGCCCAATATCAAATTTAACAGAACTTTTTTTTAATATTTCTTGTGCATTTTTGATTATTTATTCCGTAAACAATAAAGTAACAAACTATAAGGTATTTTTTACAATCTAAGATGTTCCACTTACCTGTAGTTATGGGGTCCATTGTAAGACAGTTTGTGTTTATTATTTCTTCTCTAGAAACTTAAGTGCAAGCACAACAAAAATGTGTGTGATTATAAAACAATTAGATCAACTGACAGGCAAAGCCAACTTTGCCCAGCGGTATCTCTAAGCCTACCTTGATTTTAACTAAATTAATGTTAGTATTTAATGTAGCGATCTTATGGCAATCAAAAATTATTATTTACAAATTTATACTGTACGTTTGAATTTTTGCGTTTTTGGCCAAAAATAAGACTCGATACCACTGTGATGACAGCTGAAGTTTCGCGGCTGACAGAGTAAGCGATTAGGAGAGCTGATCAGCCTCTTGGTTAGAGATGCATGCTGGTTAATCTTCTGAGAGGCTAGTCTTCAATTCCGCAAGTGTAACGATTACAGATAAGTGAATTAAAGTTTAAAACTGTGATATTTCGCATATGTTCAAAAGTAAGAACAGTTTATAAACCCATAATTGTACATTAGCTAATAAATAACTGTGTGTTAGTATTAGAGTTAGGCAAAGTAGTGAAAAAGTTAATTGACGTAATTTTAAATGGGGAATCTTCACTGCGCTCGAACGAGCGTCTTCACTGAAGCTAGTGACGGCCCCAAATACACTTTTATAGTGTATGATTTTTGAAGTAAAATATAGAAGGCTGACCTAAAGGTAAGGTAAACGCTAACAGTGTTTATATTAAAAAATCATTTATACGGGTTATACCGGGTGTCGACTTTCAAACTGGAACATAGGGATTTAACATTGTTTTTAGCAGTTTCATGGATTCCTGCTCGCCAATTCAAGCTACAGAAATTATTTTGGTATCAATGGAAAGAGAAAATTATTGCGCATCTAATGATATCAAAAATTAAATTATTTTTCTCAAATTTCATTGAAAAATATCTTTCACTCCACGCAAACTAACCCCACTGTAATATGTTTTAATTATAAAAACTCCCTCTTCGTTCGAGTAATCGATCATTTTATAAAGTAAAAATTACTGAACGAACTCTGAATGTCATCAAATAACAAATTAATTTGAGTATAGCTGTCAACTTTTTTCAAGTCAAGGCAACTCACATTTAAAAACATGATAATTTTTTATTAATATTTTTCAATGAAAATTGACAAAAATAGTTTAATTTTTGTTACAATTAAGTGCGCAATAATTTTCTCTTTCCATTGACACCAAAACATTTTCTGTAGGTTAAATTGGCGAGCAAGAATCCATGAAAATTTTAAAAACAACGTTAAATCCCTATGTTCCAGTTTGAAAGTGGACACCCGGTATATGAAAAAAGATTCTTAGTTTTTAGTTCTTATTTATTTTCAACTGTTTTTGAGTTTGTAAAGTTTTGGTTCGTTTCATAATCTTTGAGTTGGTATTCTTTATTAAATGTAGCAAACTATGTTGTATAGTAACTAGATAAATAAATATTTCTCTCCCTCAGGGGTGAAACGTTGAGTTCTTCTAGTTGAACTATATCAGGGTTCAATCCTGGAAGACGTTCGCAATAAGAAATAACTTGCATTAAATTTAATAATGTTTATGTCCAAAAGTAACACACAGTGCTCCCATTGTGGGAGAACTGTGTGTTATTTTTGGACATTACCAAGCAAACCCACTTAGAAAACATGGACCAATTAAACAAATTAATAATGTTTAGTTTAAGTATAGTATATTTTTATCATGGGTGCAGGATTTACAAAGTGATTAAAGAAAACTAGTTTAAGGCCACTGATCGTAGCATGTTTTCTTAGATGGCAATCGAAGCTCGTTTTTTACAAAATTTCAAATGTTGGCGATTTTTTGCAAAAAAGAATCGTTATTTTATTACACTGAGTATTAAGTATGACACAAATTCTATAGACAATTTTCATAAGACATGACGTATTCTCTTTTGTAAGGCTATTATTAATCGAACAACTGTTAAGCATATATTTACCTTTGCAAGGCAAACACGGAACTCCACCTCCAAGGACCCTCCAGAAGAAAAGCGTTCCTGAATCGAGTTCTTCGGCTGACCAAGCCGTTGCAAGGTTGCGATTGTCACAGCAATCTTCTTTGGTGCTTGATTCATTTAACAATTCTGTACAACGACCGTTCCGAACCATGGCCGACCAACACGTTCCCGCTGAAAAGATTCCTAAGTTGATTTAGTTTCAACATTCATTGCATTTTAATTAGTGCTTACTATTACAAACAAAATTTGTCTTTCTTACAAGCTTTGATTTTAATTGTACGAGTATTACTCCTAATTATTCAAAATATACTGGGTTATCGGTTTCAAAATCGAATATAGCAAAAGCATGGTATATTACAAGGAAACATTGAATTTAATTTCAAAAACAAAGTTACCTAGATCACAACTTCAAACTATTGGGTGGGGGGGGGGGGGGGGGGGGGCTGAAAGTCCTTAGACATCAATTACGTTAGGTATATAATTTATTTACAAAACATTGAAAAAATGCTATGTTTGGTTTTGAAACTGGCCACCTCCACATGAATGCATAACTAGTGTGTACATGTGAAACATTTAATATCCTGCTGGTACTCTATTAAAAGAAAGAATAACTAGTTCATCCCGTACAAAAGTGCTTTCCAAACGTAGAATGATGTAGACACACGACATAATTTCTTAGTTATGCTATAAGTCAATATTTCAAATTTGTTGTTCTAATGCTGCACGAGAAGTTAAATTCTGAATGTGATTTTTAAATAATGAAGAATTGCGTAAATTGCGTCTATATATTTTAATGCATCTGCTAATAAGCTTCACCACAGAAGTTTAGAACAGTTATTTATTAACGTTAACGCTGAATTTCATTAGCATCTGCGACTATTAATAGTAACTACCGAACAGGCACAACTTACAAAGAGCTGTAATCAGTTTGTGTAAGTAAAAACCCAGTAGCATAACAATTCTGCGTTTATCATAATCCCAGTTTGCTTGCACTATGCACTTTATAATTAACACAATTAGAAAAAAAATCGGCCTTAATATTATAGAAAAACGAACTTGGATATAGGTACATTTTCTGGCAAATATCAAACGTAATTTATACTTCTGACTACTTAAAAATAATCACCTTTAAATTGATATATGATACTTATGCCAAACCGCAGGGCCGTACTGGGTGTTTGAACCGGCCCTGGCAAGTGGACCCAAACTGGTCCCTTTCTAAAATGACTTTCCTTCTAAGGCAAACAAACAATTATTACACATGAGAAACAATTTTCTCTAAAGTTTTAATACAAAAAATATAAAAAACAAAACAGATTAGAAAACTCTTACTGCACATTCGTGTAACTAAGTATCATGTAAAAATATATAAATAGGCATTTGAACGTCCCTTTCGAAAGGCATTAGCATTAAAGCCTCCACACGATCTTGAGACTAACAGCTTCTTACTCTATTTAAAATACATTAATTTGGAAAGGAATCTTTCACATGCAACTTGTGAAATATAAATAAGTATACAGATTGCGGCAGGCAACTTGGACCATAGCAAAAGCAAGAGGACCTTTTATGTGGTCATAATTGTGTTTATCTTCATCAGTGTTGTTATAGACTCTTAACCAATTTAATTTTAGTATAGTTAAGAGCTTCATTATCGCACTCAGTGCGGTAATGAATATTACCGCACTCTTTTTGTATAAAGAAATACATTGAACCAGAATTTATTGACGAAGATAAAATATTGAACAATACACGTTTGTTTATGGCACTTAACGAGACTCGTTTGATTGCCGCAAAACTCGGTTCATCGCCTCGTTTTTGGCAATCAAACTCGTGTCGTTAAGATGCTCATAATCAAACTTGTATCGTTAATATCTATTAACAAACGAACAATCAATGTACGATAGCGGTAGGTCGTTAGGATTATTACAAATACAAGGTATATATTCGATTTTTAAATTTTTTAAATACAATTACGGCCACATGTAAAGTCCCGTTGCTTTTGCTATGGTCCTAGTTGCCTGCCGCAATCTGTATATAAAACAGCATGCTAGTCCTGCTTCCAAATAGAAAGGATTAGTAAATATTTATAAGCTTTTTTCTTCAGCTTCAGCATATAAATTATATTTTTGTTCTACTGCATCGAAAAGCACTGTTTAGCGGCTGAAAACACCCACTTTTTTGTATTAGTAACTATTACTTTTCAGCAGTAATAATCACAGCAACAAAAACTTAACGCCGTGTTTCCATTGGTCGAAATCAAAATACACATTACAAATTTGTAGTATGATCATGACCTCCTCGACTTTGCCCGACATCCTCGATGTAGAATAAGAAAAAACGCTTCCAAAGCAGTAAAACAAATTATGTTATGTAACTAGTACGAAAGCGGACTTTGAAACTCGCCTTATATATGTGTCTCCCTCGCTGCGCTCGCTTGGCCATAAACTGCGGCTCGTCCACAAAAGTCCTTAATTTCGTACTTGTAACACATACATAGCTATTTTGCAGAATGTAGCAGAAACAAAATACACATTATCTGTAGAAATTGTGATCAGCAGTACTGTTTCTGCTTCATCATAGCCCTGTTTAATTTGATCTTTGGTGTACTTTTCTAATAATGATGACAGCGTTTCCACTTGGAACAAAAATCTAAAAGTTACATTTGCAAATTATCTTGCATCACTTTAGGATAAAACTTCGACAGCTTTTCATAGACTTTTTGTATGATATTTGTCCACAGGAAGGAAATGGAAATGGAACGAGAGGTAAAAGCGTTCAAAGTCTTGGTACAACTCCTTGTAATTTGCAAATCTGGATTCTAAGACACTAACAACTTAGTCCATCGTCACACTAAGAACCCCTGTTCTTGTTATAACAAGCCACGAAGCTACAGCCCTACCATAACATAACAGTTATTTAAGATTTTTTTTTACACTAAAAAACAAAATTTGTTTGTACTTATTTTTCATTATTCTTCTAATTTTAAAGCTTAAGCAAAGCGCGAGTAATTTTTATTTCATGAATATAAACTGCACGGTAAGCGCTTGCTTGCTTTCACGGACGAATTAAGCCAGATCGAAAAGACCCAGCTTTTCGACACTTTATAGATTGCAGCAGTAGTGTGAGGGGCGCAGGCGGTAGGAATAAGATACGCTATTTAGCACTGAATTGGAGTCCCTTCAGCTTTGACCGAGCACTCGAGCTAGTTGCGATAATAGCTCGGCTTGCCATTCATTGTTATATTATGTATTCAGTTTTAGCGACTACATCACATATTGCAACATAGGGCATAAACGACGTAGATCGTGCTTTTTCTACTGTCGAACCGATTTAGCACGTAGCACCAAAAGGCAATCCGGTTATAGGATTTCTCTTAGTTATTGGAGTCCATCACATTTATAAACAAGGCATCATGAATCAAATTATGGATCTTTAAAATAAGCATTCTTGGACCAAATAGGCCAAATAAAATAAAGCAGTTAGGTAGACACCCGCTACATTGCGAACGAGAAATATTAATCGCAATAGTGATTAAATTGCAAATAAAAAAGAACGTAGAATGGAGTTTATGCATCGTGCAGCTTATCACTTATCTGTCATTGATTTATTTGGTTGTGTAATTTAGGATGAAAAAAGTTACATTGGTAAGTATTTTTTTCACTGGTGCTATCTTTTCCAGTCCACATGCGAAATATTCAAATCTCGGAATGCCGGAATCTGTTTTTGTCTGGGACGGGATGGAAGATGCATTTTGCATTCGGTTGGCACTACCATCAAGATCCTCCATGGGTCGCAACTGGTGCTTCTTAATGACAACGTTTAGCGGGCTTTTCTTTTCGAAGAAAAACTCTTTATTTAACTTATTTATAAACTCTTCAGCAATTTTATTCAGGGTAAAATTTCTTCAGAGATTGTAAACTGTCCTGGAAAGAAATCCATACCTGATGTGTTCAGATACTTTGAGAGATAATAAGTAAGCATAAAAATACTTCTGAACAACATTACTTTATAATTATCTCATTCTACCAATATTCAAATCTCCTAAGACATTTTTGTGTGCAATCTTCCGGTCGCAGTGTTCAATCAGAGAGAGAATAGTACATGTTCGTGCGTGGTTGTGATTAATCAGCAGATCACCGGCCTCCGAGTCCGGCTCTGCCAAACCATATAAATGCCCTATAATTATTATATTAAGTATGTATTTTTAAATTTAAATTTGCTGGTACACAATTTAATATTCTTTATGGCATCATTTATATGAGAGATGTGTTCCCATCTAATATGTTACAATTTCCCATAACCTTCTAGGTAATCAGTACAATTCGGTAGGAAACAAATATCTATTGTGTAATAATGAATAGATTTAAACATTTCTAGCTAAATTACTCTGAATATCTATATCAAAGAAACCGGTATTTTCTAACTTTTCAAATGAAGCCACATTTTGTGCTCCAATTTACTATATACAGTTTGTATCAACCATGACGGGAGTTTTTCTGTAGCATACTTCGTTACAAACTGAAATTAGCCTGCGGAATTTTTCGCCGCTTTCGCTACATATCTGGAAATTCCGAAATCTCCCAAACGCCTATTTGATTTAGTAGGGGTTGAATATGAAAAACGTAGTGCATTTGACACCAATTGAAGGTGATAGCCGCGTTCCTTTCTTATAAAATTTGTGTCCCTTCCACTTGACGTGCTGGTATCGTGTAGACGACTTCATTTCGTAATGTGGTAGTTCTAGTTGCGAAGCAAGATGACTAGAGGTCTCTTAATACCTGAACGGAAGCTGTTTTCGCGATTAGTTATGCTGATTCCCGGTGTTTCAGGCCTTCTCAGTTTTATTCGTTCTTCTCCTTTCTCTTCAGTTTTCTTTGCCTGTCTCTGTTTGCTTTTCCCCTATTTTCGCAGTTTTGTGCGCAATTGCATTAGCTGACTGCTGATGCCCAACAGCCCCTTGATTCTCATCTACGCCGGCCAGCGAAGAATTGGGTACCTGCGATATGTACATTATTGAGGAAAGGGTTTTTCTAATTTCGGTTACTGAACGAGCCGTTTCGCATGTTCCAGCTGGAAATTCAGAAACTCGTCGACTTGCGCAATGAGCTAAAATCTACCAGTATAAGATTTGAACATTCTTTCTTTTTGCCTCCGAATAAATTTTATTGTTGCAGCTGATTATTAGTTCGGTAATGTATGTAATTGTCTTAGTACGCGCTGCACGAATCTTTCTATTCTATGTAATATTATTAATTCTAATAAGAATAGCAGATGGCTCGACTTCATAGCCTTTATTTGTCTAAATTAGTCGGCGATTATAGAGAAGGTTAACATTAATCGTAATCCCTGATTTATGTAGGACTTCGAATACTTTCGCTGAATCGATTCCGTACGGGATCAGCTAAACCAATTTCTTAATCTTAACTTAACACTTAACGTTTATGTTAGCCACTGCATAAATAATTCTTCCTTCTGCTCCTGCTTCGCATCTGCAGGTCCAGTGTAAATTTTAATTCATTAATGAGCGCGCCGCTTAGCTTAAGTGAAAGCATAAACTGGAGTATCTGTAATTTTAATATTGAGGTGATGTTGATCGTGTCGTCCGTATGTTATGACGTCTCTGCCCCTCGGATGTTGTTGAGACGTCATTGTGAATAAACGAATTTAATTTTGTTACTAGCCGATTTCTTTCTTTTGTGTTCTTTTTTTATCTTTCAGTCTGTTTCGTTGTAGCCCGCTCACTCCGCGTGGTTCTACGGAGTCTGATTAGAAGTATATTATTGAACCGGACGCTCTTAGTTATAGACTCATCATTGCTTGCATTAATTGGTGAATTAATTATGTACCTCTTTCTGCCCACGAGCCACTCTCTGGCAAGTTTGCGTTAGTTTGGAATAATGAAGGTTATGATGATACTATTGGGCATTGTTATTAATCTTGCGCGTTACTCGATATTGGTGTTAACAAAAATTTGAATACTACGTTTAAGGCTCATAACAACTGTTACGGATAAATTGAATTGTATAGAAAAACGAAATTAGGGTAAATATTTTCAAACGTATAAAATATTTGAGTAAGATTCGAAATATATGTAAAAATGCTTTTATAATGTGCACTAAAGTTGATTACCGATTACAAAAAATAAACAGAACTTAACAGTTTTTTCATATTGTAGTAGAAATGACACCAAAAATTGAAATATAAGCAAACTTGCTTTTATGCATCAGAAGAACCAGTACATCATATATACAGGTTATATCAACATGATTCCGTCAACGTAATACAGTATAAACTAGGCGTAAAAATAAGACGGTTTGATATACGTTATATTGGAAATGGTCTTACGCAGTTATAGTCAACTGAGTGGTTTCAGGTGTTTGTGAATAACTCTGAACGGTTTTACACAGGACTCAGAAATTTTATATACGCTGATATTTGATCATGTGCATCGCTGCAACGGGACGTATGAATATTAAATAAATAAATGTTGTATTTAATCAATAGTTTTATTTGCAAACTTTTTGGATTTGTGTGTTTGTTTGATAGTTTCAAGTTAAACGGAAAATACGGTTAAGTTGTATTATGAATAATTTCGTGAAACAAACAAAATATCTTAAGAAGAGTATACAACATGCAAACTTCATTTATTAAATTTAGAATTTTAAAAGTGAAGAAACTGATATGGGAAGTTATTGCATACTTATACGGGCTGTTTTATCGATTTTGATTAACTTTACCTGATACCAACAGCAACATACCGAAATTTATGCATTTTGCGACCGAAAATGCATCTAGAAGGTATAATTTTTCATTCGGTCGGAGAAAAACAATTTTACTAGTATATAGAAGTATACTATACCATTTCATCGAAGAATGGACGCTGTACCTGAGATCAGGTCAGAGTTATGTTTTATTAGAAATCTCAAATTAATGAGGCTTGCATGTTGCTGAAAGCACATTAGTAATTTATAAAATAAAAAGTAACCTAGTTCATAAAGTATATATCTCAGCCGACCATAATTAGTTATGCCTTTTTAATCGTTTTTGTAATTGTATCGCAATTGGAATTAATTATTGTAGAATTTACAGTGGTATTCTACTTTTATAGTCACGCGTAATAATGTGTTACAGTCCATAGACAATCCTTTCAATTGCAGGTGTATTATGACGTATTATTACAAGTTATTATTTCATTCAACATTCTCGTATTCGAAATATATCCTTGCTAGCCAGTGTGAGCTTTAGAGTCTATGAAATCAAATAGTTATACATTGTTTTTTATAAGCATATACTTAACTAATGGAGTGTTTTGTTAGTTTTAGGAAATCAGATTTCTTATGGTAATAGTATATTGTATGTTAAGAGCTGAAAGTGCAATCTTGCCGCTTGCGCATGAATATTGCTGGTTGAGACGAAGTCGAAACCAGCAATCATGCAAAAGCGGCAAGCGCACTTTTAGCTCGAAACATACATACTATTTTTTCGACGACTGAGCATATTATTAAAGGATAATATCAAATTTCGTTTTATCGCAAAAATTAATTGACAATCAAGTTAACATTACTCGCGCAGTCTATATGACATGTGACGCGATTATTTCGACAAATGACGGGCGTTGTCAAGGAAACATTCGGACGTGGCTACCTATTTTGTTCACGCGGAAACCCAAAACGCTCGGCGAGCAGCAAAAAGATGAAAACGCACGCTCAGCGGCAAATGTCAACTTTCTGTTGTCAAATGACAGTGAGAAAAATCTACTTTCGATGTCAGTCGTCGAAAAATATATATTTCTAAAAGTCCTGACCTACTCACTGACTCATCAACGCCCAGCCAAAACCTTTCGACATAGAAAGCTGAAATTTTGTACAGAGGTTCCCTTTATATTGTATACAAGGAATAAGGAAGGATATTTCTAAATTTAACCACTAAAGTGGTAAAATGGGGGTTTCAATTTTGTATGGAAAATAATATTAAATAGACATTTCGACTTGAAACTACTGTTATAATCCAAACAGCAACATTGATAGCCTATGACAGGAAATATCTTCTGGAGTGTTTGTGTCTGAAAACGAGTCTTGTGAAATCGGAGCATAGAAGTGTAATAGAGTTTCTCACAAAATAAGGCAATAATCCGGGAGGGAATGATAGCAATGTATCTATAGACACAATTTCGCGTAGTTAAATTTTGATTTAGTTTCGTTGGGGACGAGAATGCATAGAAAATGATTCTAGAAGTGGAAGACCTCCAGAAGCAACACACGTTGAAACGTGCAAGAAACTGGAAGCCATGGTTTTCGAGGATCGTCGCATGAAAGTCTTTACAATCGGTACAGTATCGGAAATATCAGAACTTAAGTGTTTTGACAATGCTGCATGGTAAAATGGCAAATTTAAAGTTTCAGCACGATGGGTCCCCGGATTCTAGTCTCTCGAGCAAAAGTTACCTACACAACTTCTTATACAGATTCTTCGGACCAGCAGTGGGCGTAATCTCCCCCTTCTTGTTCCATACTTCCGTCTTTTGGCTAAACTTCAATATAGCGTCCCCAGTCTTTGCGCAAGCGTAATGGTTCTGCAAGTCAGCGGCTTTCAACCCGCCGTTTTAACGGATCAGAACTGTCATAAAAATTTAAATGTCATGTAAAAAATGGGATAAAATGCAATATCGTAGACCACTTCTGCCTCAAGCGCAGAAGCTATCATTTTAGGTTAGCTGCAGTTTAAGATTTGTGTGTACTTATACAATGAAATCGACGCGGTCGAATAGGCGTTTTTTAAATATATGTGCGCTCGTATATAAACACACACATATACGTGAATCTTTTGGTCTGGGTTAAGTACTAGTGAAAGGTACCATTTTGCGATGGCCAGTTCCAATATTGTTAATTCAAAGTACGTCGGCGATCTTTTTAGTCGAGAACAAAAAAATGTGCTACTATATTTACACCAGCACGGTTTAATCGGTAACAATGATAAGTGCCCCAAGAGCCAGTCACCGATGGTGCTTAACAAGTGTGGTGAAGGAGACGGTTTTCAGTGGTGATGCAGGTCACGCCGTGCCGACGACCGCCATGACATCAATAGAAGTATCAGGAAGGGGTCGTGGTTTGCTAACTCACGAATGACCCTTAGGAACATCTTATTCCTGACCTACTTTTGGATGCGTTAGTACCCACAGAGGATTGTGCTGATCGAGCTACAACCGATCGCTTCATACACGGTTGTAGATTGGTACAATATCTGTCGGGAGGTGTACTTGGAGATCCTCGTCCGAAGACGAAACAAGATTGGCGGTGTTGGCAAGATAGTGGAAATCGACGCGTCGAAATGTGGAAAACATATGGATGGACAATGGGTTTTTGGTGGTATTTGTCGAGAAACAAAGGCGTGTTTCTTGGTTCCTGTAGACAATAATAGGTCTAAAGAAACGTTAAGTGCCATCATTAGTGATCGGGTGGAACCAGGGACCACGATTTATTCATATTGTTGGAAAGCCTACGATTGTTTAAACAACGAAGGATTCCAACATCTGACTGTTAATCATTCATTAACATTTAAAGATCGGGAAACTGGTTGCCACACGAACACGATTGAGGGCCTTTGGGGGCAAGTAAAAGCCAAGTTTCCCGACAGAAACTGCCAAAAGTTCATTAATCTACCAGCAGCATGATATTGTACACTTTCGTCATAGAAACAAAATATGAAAAGCTACTCATAACTCCCAAGGGATTTTTCAAATTATTTCTCCCTCAAACTCATGGTAACAATGCAACTAGTACAATTAACGTCTTAGCAATCATACAATGAGGCAATCCTTGATGTTACTTACATATTCTAATTTTAAATGTCATTACGACATTTTGAAATTTCATATTATTTTTACGAATATGCTAGTAGATCAAATATTGTATGCACCATGGGAGATATTCATGTTCTTTACTTTCGGTCTGTAACACACAGGGCCGTTCCTACCGGTGGGGTGTTGCGTGTCCATCACGCAGGCGGCCGATTGCAAGGGGCGGTCGCTCGAAACCGATTTTATACAAATTTAAATTTAAAAAAATAAGTAATTTGAGAATAAAACATCTCTGAAAAATGCAAACCACGAACAAAAAACAAACACCACTTTATTGTTAGTCGAAATCCCAATTTTTGTTTTTTTTGCGTTTATTACAGATAATTTGTTACGCTCATTTTGACATTTTCCTACTTGTTAATTGAAATAATTAGTCAGATTTGGCAATTTACTTTTATTCTCTAAATATACAGTACTTTATCCATAGTTAGGCAACCCAAATACCTTCAGCCTCAATTTTGAATTAAAAGGAATACTTTGTTATCAGTTCTGCACATACACTCTGCACCTATAGTTTTTCTTCCTTTTTTCGAATTTGACTTTGACATTGATAACCTGGGATCGTGAACTGCTCTGGCGAATTTGCATTCCATTCTTTTCCATCGCTTCGATCGTTGAAGTTTGTGCCCTGGGAACCTTTTGCTTCTCTGGCTTTGGTTATAGCCGTCCTCGTCGTTTTGAGGGATTTTTGGAGGCAAGGCGCCCTTTGGAACGTTCTGGAAGCCGTTGGGAGTTGCTACCAGCGTTCGTTCGCTTTTCTTGCGGTTTTGAAGTGGGCTCTTCTCGATCGAATGGAGCGTTAGGCTGTTCGTCACCATTCGCAGCCAACTATTCTACGCCTTGGAAATGCGTTAACTATTCTACGCCAAGGAAATGCGTTAATTAGTTATACGCCATGGAAATGCGTTTTTAAACGCCATGGAATTGAGTTTTATTACCTGGATTGGTCCTGTTCGTCGTCGTGCATTTGGTTTTGCCTGGATCATGCGGTGCTCCACGAGCCGGCTGGCCGCTCGCCTCTGCGGCCTGGATTTGCGGTCGTTCCCTCTGCGAGCGCTGCCCAACGCACCTGGACTCTTGCATCTCTTCCAACAGCTCGGCCTCCACGTGCCGTATGCATCTGAGGTTTTGTAACGTTTTAATTTGTATCGTTCGTTTATTTGAATTGCTTTTGAACTGTTTAGTATGACCTTCCGAACTGCTATTTTAGAGTTTTTGTGCATATCGATTTTTGGTGTTAATTTGAGCTACTAGATATGAGATTGATTAATTTACTTACCTCTGTGGATAGCAGCCATGTGTAATTTTGTTATGATTTGGCTTTGAGGCTGCTTTTGTAATCACTGTAGTTTTTTTTGACGTCGCGTATTGCATTAACCTTGTTGTTTATTTAAGATCACTTGCTAGAGCTAAATTTTTTTTGGCGGTGGCAAAACTGCTACCAACGGGATTTTTGTTGAGATTATGTAGCCTCCCGTTTTTGATTTTGTGATAAACTAGTTCTCGGCTAGAATACCCGCAAGCAGTTCTTAGTACGTCAGGAAATACTTTATGACTTTCCTTTAGGAACTAGCAAACCCCTGTGAGATCTCATAACGTGCTGGAACCACCCCATCTAAATTTTGTGTGTCTTAAAGTTAATTTTTAGGCCAACCGTCGGGGTTAGATGTTGGCATTGCATATTTTGCTTGCGTTATTCGCACCCTTGATTTTGTACTCCGCTTCACGGGGATTTATAGTCTATTTAAAGCTTTCTTAGTTTATTTTATTGGGTTAATGTAGTCATGCTTCGTGTCGTGCCGTTTTCCGCTTCACGGTGAACGTCATTGGTAATTTATCTAGTCATGTTTTGAGTATATTGCTTTGATATAAGTTTTGAGGTACCTAGTTGTTATGCCCTTCAGGCTAATTTCGCAGTTCGGACACCTCGAGTTGGATTCTTAGGTCAATTGTTTTATGTACTTGTAACCATTAGTCGTATTATTATTTCTGGTGTTAATTGTGATAATTTACTGTGATTTTGGATCTATACTTTTATGTTGGATATGCACTATAGTACCTACCAATATTAATAAAGCTGTGATATTCTGATTGGTCGATGCTTTGATTTTGTTTAACTTGCTGGTTTTTATCTTCGACCTTGTGTAAGGTCCGACACAAGGAATTGGATCTGAGTCTAGGACCTGGCGCCCATTCTCTTCGTATTTCGTATAGTGTTCTTTTCAGCATAGTTGGAACCCTGCGACCCTCGCGGCGAGCTAGCCCAATTAGGCCGATAGTTACCAGCCGGCAAAATATCAAATATAACTTTCGCCAAAAGGTAAGGCCGACCGTCTATCTTCCCTGACAAGAAGATTTTGACGCCCAACGTCTGGGGCTCGATAGGGCTCGTGTAGTACCCTGTCTACGTTGTGGTTAGGTGGTACTATAGTGCATTGTTAGTAGGTTGGGATGTATTGATTTCGGATGTTGTTTCATGATTGACTTCTAGTTATAGAATTGGTTATTGGTGTGTTTCGATGGATGAATCTTTTTGATGATTTGTATTTTAATTGGCTGCGTGTTCGCGTATTTTATTGAGTATTTGTTGACTCAGTTTGCTTGAGTTTTTTTTGTGTTTTCTATGTGTAGTTTGTTTTCTTGCTTCTTCCTTTGGAGTGATGATTAGGATTATGGAGTGTGATTGGTGCGTTTGAGGGGTACACTTTTGTGGATTTTTAGGCTCTTCAAACCATCTTTCTAGTGTGGATTGGTTTAGCTCTTCTTTGATTGGTTCTTCTCTTTATTCTTCGGATTGTCTGCTAGTTGTTCGGTGGCGATGCGTTTTGGGAGATTTGCTTCGGCACATTTGGATAATCTCCCGAACCTCTTTGGATTGCTTTGGAGTAGTTCTTCTTTGATTGGTTTTCTTCTTTGTGTGGATTGATGATAGGTTAGTTATTCGGTGGCGATGTGTCTGGGAGATTTGCTTCGGCGATTTGGATAATCTCTCCAGCCATCTTTGGAATAGATTGGTATAGTGATTGGATGGCTTGATTTTATTTCTTTTCGGATTTCTTTTGTCCTCTTTCTTGGTGAGGTTTGAGTCAGCTTGCTGGATGTTTGTAGGGTGCCCTTTCGGATTTTTGGATTTTTGAGGTATAGCTGATGATGCCTATTGCCGTCAGCTATACGTTTTGGTGTGTTTGGTCGATTGTTGTTAGGGTATCCTTTCGCTTAGGCGGATTTCGGTCCTCAAGTGAAACTCGCTCCTTGCCTTTGGGCATGCTTGATGTTTGAGAACGGTTTCTTTTGCCCTCTTTTAGGGCCTCAGTGTTGTCTGGATTCGTGGAACCCGACTCTTTTGTTGAGCCTCTGTCCTTTTCGGTTGTGCGTTTGGGAGTGTCTGGTTTTTGAGGACGGTTTCGTTCGCTCTTCTAGGGCATCGACTTTGTCGGATTTATTGGGACCTGAATCTTTCTCCAAGGCATTATGCTCTCGCCAACCCTTGTTGTCTTTGTTTGTGTGGTCTCGTCTACGTCTTTTTGGGTAGGATGGCTGGGTGACGTCGGTCGGTTTACTAGGTTTCAATTCCTCTTTTCTTTTTCTAGAATTGGAATCCTGACATTAACAACTAGTCCCTTCTTTTCTCTCATCTTTCTTCTTCTCTGTTGTTTTTTTTGTTCATTGGAAAGGGATGTTCCCTCATATAGTTGTGTTCGTCTTCTTTGATATTTTGAATTTTTGGATATTTTGCTCTGTCTTTGGTAATTTGGAGATAGTTTCAGTGTTGTAGGTCGATCCTGGGCCTAAGCACTTATCCCTAGCTGTGGTTAGTTTTCCTTTCCCTCCCTTCTTCTGTGTCGTTCGCTTTCCTGTCTCCCACTCCGAATTTTTCTGAGGTGTTTGCGTTTTAGGTGGATTATCGTTGCAATCTGACGTAACCTTCCCTTCCACCGGCGCAGCTCACGTCATCTTGCAGCGACGGAAGAGGTTGGTGTCTCGTTGTCTTCGATGGTGTGCTTGGACTCTTACATCCTCTCTTCTTAGCTAACTTTAAGTCCTCTGTTTCATTTCCCTGTATTTTCTCTTGGCAGGCATCGTTTTTTTTAGACGTTTTGTTTGGATGGTCGTTGTATGGTCAGGTAAATCCGAAGGGATTTACCCTCCCTTTTGTGGGGGGAGAATTTGTTACGCTCATTTTGACATTTTCCTACTTGTTAATTGAAATAATTAGTCAGATTTGGCAATTTACTTTTATTCTCTAAATATACAGTACTTTATCCATAGTTAGGCAACCCAAATACCTTCAGCCTCAATTTTGAATTAAAAGGAACACTTTGTTATCAGTTCTGCACATACACTCTGCACCTATAGTTTTTCTTCCTTTTTTCGAATTTGACTTTGACATTGATAACCTGGGATCGTGAACTGCTCTGGCGAATTTGCATTCCATTCTTTTCCATCGCTTCGATCGTTGAAGTTTGTGCCCTGGGAACCTTTTGCTTCTCTGGCTTTGGTTATAGCCGTCCTCGTCGTTTTGAGGGATTTTTGGAGGCAAGGCGCCCTTTGGAACGTTCTGGAAGCCGTTGGGAGTTGCTACCAGCGTTCGTTCGCTTTTCTTGCGGTTTTGAAGTGGGCTCTTCTCGATCGAATGGAGCGTTAGGCTGTTCGTCACCATTCGCAGCCAACTATTCTACGCCTTGGAAATGCGTTAACTATTCTACGCCAAGGAAATGCGTTAATTAGTTATACGCCATGGAAATGCGTTTTTAAACGCCATGGAATTGAGTTTTATTACCTGGATTGGTCCTGTTCGTCGTCGTGCATTTGGTTTTGCCTGGATCATGCGGTGCTCCACGAGCCGGCTGGCCGCTCGCCTCTGCGGCCTGGATTTGCGGTCGTTCCCTCTGCGAGCGCTGCCCAACGCACCTGGACTCTTGCATCTCTTCCAACAGCTCGGCCTCCACGTGCCGTATGCATCTGAGGTTTTGTAACGTTTTAATTTGTATCGTTCGTTTATTTGAATTGCTTTTGAACTGTTTAGTATGACCTTCCGAACTGCTATTTTAGAGTTTTTGTGCATATCGATTTTTGGTGTTAATTTGAGCTACTAGATATGAGATTGATTAATTTACTTACCTCTGTGGATAGCAGCCATGTGTAATTTTGTTATGATTTGGCTTTGAGGCTGCTTTTGTAATCACTGTAGTTTTTTTTGACGTCGCGTATTGCATTAACCTTGTTGTTTATTTAAGATCACTTGCTAGAGCTAAATTTTTTTTGGCGGTGGCAAAACTGCTACCAACGGGATTTTTGTTGAGATTATGTAGCCTCCCGTTTTTGATTTTGTGATAAACTAGTTCTCGGCTAGAATACCCGCAAGCAGTTCTTAGTACGCCAGGAAATACTTTATGACTTTCCTTTAGGAACTAGCAAACCCCTGTGAGATCTCATAACGTGCTGGAACCACCCCATCTAAATTTTGTGTGTCTTAAAGTTAATTTTTAGGCCAACCGTCGGGGTTAGATGTTGGCATTGCATATTTTGCTTGCGTTATTCGCACCCTTGATTTTGTACTCCGCTTCACGGGGATTTATAGTCTATTTAAAGCTTTCTTAGTTTATTTTATTGGGTTAATGTAGTCATGCTTCGTGTCGTGCCGTTTTCCGCTTCACGGTGAACGTCATTGGTAATTTATCTAGTCATGTTTTGAGTATATTGCTTCGATATAAGTTTTGAGGTACCTAGTTGTTATGCCCTTCAGGCTAATTTCGCAGTTCGGACACCTCGAGTTGGATTCTTAGGTCAATTGTTTTATGTACTTGTAACCATTAGTCGTATTATTATTTCTGGTGTTAATTGTGATAATTTACTGTGATTTTGGATCTATACTTTTATGTTGGATATGCACTATAGTACCTACCAATATTAATAAAGCTGTGATATTCTGATTGGTCGATGCTTTGATTTTGTTTAACTTGCTGGTTTTTATCTTCGACCTTGTGTAAGGTCCGACACAAGGAATTGGATCTGAGTCTAGGACCTGGCGCCCATTCTCTTCGTATTTCGTATAGTGTTCTTTTCAGCATAGTTGGAACCCTGCGACCCTCGCGGCGAGCTAGCCCAATTAGGCCGATAGTTACCAGCCGGCAAAATATCAAATATAACTTTCGCCAAAAGGTAAGGCCGACCGTCTATCTTCCCTGACAATATTTTAACACAAAATCAATAATAAATTTGAAACTATTACCAATAATTTGTTTTTTCATTTTTTCCTTTCAAATAATTAGCACCCTCTATCAACCAATATCCAAAATACGACAAAAAACTAAGATAGGAATCTGTAAAATCATATCAAATCTTTCTTGTGAAGTCCCGAATTGGTTCGTACTAATTCAAGTAAATCCCCGGGTGACGTATTTTACCGAGGGTATAAATATCACCCGACGAAAAAATACGTTCATTTGTGAATGGTGGAAGCAATATGTAGGTGTAAAAGACTGAGACCAATTGTTATTTTTGTGCCCTTATATGGAAATAAAATATTGTGGTACTGATTAAAGATCTATATTACTCAGTTACTTCTATCATACTTCATCATAATAAAACGTGTGTTGTAGAGCCTGGTTATTAAAGGTAAGCTATTGATATACGTTTTTTTAATTTATATGATTTTCACGTAATAGCTGCTTTGATAGTCTATTAAGACTGTAATCTAGAAGTAAATTAAAACAAAACTTTTTTAAATTTATTCAGATGTCAAGCTCGGAACGACGACGAACTAAAAGACTCTCTGGAGCCGCTTACAGAAAAAGACAACTGTCTAAAGAAACTGAAAAAGAGAAGTTGCGGGGCTCTATAGAACAATTTTTGAAAACTCCTGGAGCAGAGGAAGAAAGTGGAAGCACGGCTGGAGATCCTTTTGTTTCAACGCCTGACAGTCATTAAGTCGTCCCCATAGAGCCACAGATTCCATCGACTTCGGCAGAGTCTTGTACTCCAGAAGAACCAGAGGACATTGAAAGTGGGAGTTTAGAAGATCCAGCTTCATGGCCTAAATCACTTGATAATTCAACAATTGAAGTATTAGTAAAAATGGGACCTACACAAGTAAAACATTTTTCATTTCCTTTAACAGAACAAGGGCGCTTTTCGGTTCATTATTATACACGAACTTTAGAAAATGGTGAAAAAATACCTCGTATGTGGCTAATTTATTCCATTAAGTTAAATTGCGTTTTTTGCTTTTGTTGCAAAATTTTTGGGACCAAAAATATTCAGTTAACAGTTGCTGGTTTTTCAGATTGGAAACATCTTTCTAATAATTTATCCAGACACGAACGATCAACTGATCATATTCAAAATTATAAATTATGGACTGAATTAGAAAAAAGATTGAGTACTT
>OW679195.1:44601024-44955219 GCA_940337035.1 Agriotes lineatus | reverse complement strand
TGCAGAAATGCATTTAGCCATGTAAAACTGCTATACTAAATTTTTCTGCATCCAAAAAATTCAAGTTTAACAATTTAGTATTAGGGTGCGTTAAAACGTTTGAAAAGCACGTTTTTCAGTTAATATTAACTACAGAAATTTTCTTGTACTACTATAATACCTAGTGTCGATCAAAATATACTAATTTTATCCCTGGTAAGCGTACTAATACTTCCAGGTGCTCAACAACTAACTTAGAATTGATTGCACAGGTTGTAAACGCTGCAGAAATACATGTGGAGCCTATTTAGCCATTTAAAACTGCTATATTAAATTTTTCTGCATCCAAAAAAATTCATGTTTAACAGTTTAGTATTAGGGTGCGTTAAAACGTCTGAAAAGCACGTTTTTCAGTTAATATTAACTACAGAAAATTTTCTTGTACTACTATAATTCCTAGTGTCGATCAAAATATACTAATTTTAATTCTGGTAAGCGTGCCAATACTTACAGGTGCTCAACAACTGACTTAGAATTGATTGCAGAGGCTGTAAACGCAGAAGAATGCTTTTGGAGCCTATTTAGCCATGTAAAACTGCTATATTAAATTTGTCTGCATCCAAAAAATTCAATTTTAACAGTTTAGTATTAGGGTGCGTTAAAACGTCTGAAAAGCACGTTTTTCAGTTAGTATTAACTACAGAAAATTTTCTTGTACTACTATAATACCTAGTGTCGATCAAAATATACTAATTTTAATTCTGGTAAGCGTGCCAATACTTACAGGTGCTCAACAACTGACTTAGAATTGATTGCAGAGGCTGTAAACGCTGAAGAAATGCTTTTGGAACTTATTTAGCCATGTAAAACTGCTATATTAAATTTGTCTGCATCTAAAAAATTCAATTTTAACAGTTTAGTATTAGGGTGCGTTAAAACGTCTGAAAAGCACGTTTTTCAGTTAGTATTAACTACAGAAAATTTTCTTGTACTACTATAATACCTAGTGTCGACCAAAATATACTAATTTTATCCCTGGTAAGCGTGCCAATACTTCCAGGTGCTCAATATATGACTTAGAATAGTTACAGAGGCTGTAAACGCTGTAGGAGTGCATTTGGAGCTTATTTAGCCATATAATACTATTATATTCAATTTTTCTGCATTCAAAAAAATTCATGTTTAATAGTTTAGTATTAGGGTCCGTTAAAATGTCTGAAAAGCACGTTTTTCAGTTAATATTAACTACAGAAAATTTTCTTGTACTACTATAATACCTAGTGTCGATCAAAATATACTAATTTTAAATCTGGTAAGCGTGCCAATACTTACAGGTGCTCAACAACTGACTTAGAATTGATTGCAGAGGCTGTAAACGCTGAAGAAATGCTTTTGGAGCTTATTTAGCCATGTAAAACTGCTATATTAAATTTGTCTGCATCCAAAAAATTCAATTTTAACAGTTTAGTATTAGGGTGCGTTGAAACGTTTGAAAAGCACGTTTTTCAGTTAATATTAACTACAGAAAATTTTCTTGTACTACTATAATACCTAGTGTCGATCAAAATATACTAATTTTATCCCTGGTAAGCGTACTAATACTTCCAGGTGCTCAACAACTAACTTAGAATTGATTGCACAGGTTGTAAACGCTGCAGAAATACATTTGGAGCCTATTTAGCCATGTAAAACTGCTATATTAAATTTGTCTGCGTCCAAAAAATTCAATTTTAACAGTTTAGTATTAGGGTGCGTTAAAACGTCTGAAAAGCACGTTTTTCAGTTAATATTAACTACAGAACATTTTCTTGTACTTCTATAATACCTAGTGTCGACCAAAATATACTAATTTTATCCCTGGTAAGCGTGCCAATACTTCCAGGTGCTCAATATATGACTTAGAATAGTTACAGAAGTTGTAAACGCTGTAGGAGTGCATTTGGAGCTTATTTAGCCATATAATACTATTATATTCAATTTTTCTGCATCCAAAAAATTCATGTTTAATAATTTAGTATTAGGGTCCGTTAAAATGTCTGAAAAGCACGGTTTTTAGTTAATATTAACTTCAGAAAATTTTCTTGCACTACTATAATATCTAGTGCCGAACAAAATATACTAATTTTATCCCTGGTAAGCGTGCCAATACTTACAGGTGCTCAACAACTGACTTAGAATTGATTGCAGTGGCTGTAAACGCTGAAGAAATGCTTTTGGAGCTTATTTAGCCATGTAAAACTGCTATATTAAATTTGTCTGCATCCAAAAATTCAATTTTAACAGTTTAGTATTAGGGTGCGTTAAAACGTGTGAAAAGCACGTTTTTCAGTTAGTATTAACTACAGAAAATTTTCTTGTACTACTATAATACCTAGTGTCGACCAAAATATACTAATTTTATCCCTGGTATGCGTGCAATACTTCCAGGTGCTCAATATATGACTTAGAATAGTTACAGAGGTTGTAAACGCTGTAGGAGTGCATTTGGAGCTTATTTAGCCATATAATACTATTATATTAAATTTTTCTGCATCCAAAAAAATTCATGTTTAATAGTTTAGTATTAGGGTCCGTTAAAATGTCTGAAAAGCACGTTTTTTAGTTAATATTAACTTCAGAAAATTTTCTTGCACTACTATAATACCTAGTGCCAAACAAAATATACTAATTTTATCCCTGGTTAGCGTGCCAATACTTCCAGGTGCTCAACAACTAACTTAGAATTGATTGCACAGGTTGTAAACGCTGCAGAAATACATTTGGAGCCTATTTAGCCCTGTAAAACTGCTATATTAAATTTTTCTGCATCCAAAAAAATTCATGTTTAACAGTTTAGTATTAGGGTGCGTTAAAACGTCTGAAAAGCACGTTTTTCAGTTAATATTAACTACAGAAAATTTACTTGTACTACTATTATACCTAGTGTCGTTCATAATATACTAATTTTATCCCTGGTTAGCGTGCCAATACTTCCAGGTGCTCAAAAACTAACTTAGAATTGATTGCAGAGGCTGTAAACGCTGAAGAAATGCTTTTGGAGCTTATTTAGCCATGTAAAACTGCTATATTAAATTTGTCTGCAACCAAAAAATTCAATTTTAACAGTTTAGTATTAGGGTGCGTTAAAACGTCTGAAAAGCACGTTTTTCAGTTAGTATTAACTACAGAAAATTTTCTTCTACTACTATAATACCTAGTGTCGATCAAAATATACTAATTTTAATTCTGGTAAGCGTGCCAATACTTACAGGTGCTTAACAACTGACTTAGAATTAATTGCAGAGGCTGTAAACGCTGAAGAATGGTTTTTTAGCTTATTTAGCCATGTAAAACTGCTTTATTAAATTTGTCTGCATCCAAAAAATTCAAGTTTAACAGTTTAGTATTAAGGTGCGTTAAAACGTCTGAAAGCACGTTTTGCAGTTAATATTAACTACAGAAAATTTTCTTGTACTACTATTATACCTAGTGTCGTTCATAATATACTAATTTTAATTCTGATAAGCGTGCCAATACTTACAGGTGCTCAACAACTGACTTAGAATGATTGCAGAGGCTGTAAACGCTGAAGAAATGCTTTTGGAGCTTATTTAGCCATGTAAAACTGCTATATTAAATTTTTCTGCATCCAAAAAATTCAATTTTAACAGTTTAGTATTAGGGGTGCGTTAAAACGTCTGAAAAGCACGTTTTTCAGTTAGTATTAACTACAGAAAATTTTCTTGTACTACTATAATACCTAGTGTCGACCAAAATATACTAATTTTATCCCTGGTAAGCGTGACAATACTTCCAGGTGCCCAATATATGACTTAGAATAGTTACAGAGGTTGTAAACGCTGTAGGAGTGCATTTGGAGCTTATTTAGCCATATAATACTATTATATTCAATTTTTCTGCATCCAAAAAAATTCATGTTTAATAGTTTAGTATTAGGGTCCGTTAAAATGTCTGAAAAGCACGCTTTTTAGTTAATATTAACTTCAGAAAATTTTCTTGCACTACTATAATACCTAGTGCCGAACAAAATATACTAATTTTATCCCTGGTAAGCGTGCCAATACTTCCAGGTGCTCAAAAACTAACTTAGAATTGATTGCAGAGGTTGTAAACGCTGCAGAAATGCATTTCGCCATGTAAAACTGCTATGCTAAATTTTTCTGATCCAAAAAATTCAAGTTTAACAGTTTAGTATTAGGGTGCGTTAAAACGTCTGAAAAGCACGTTTTTCAGTTAATATTAACTACAGAAAATTTTCTTGTACTACTATAATACCTAGTGTCGATCAAAATATACTAATTTTATCCCTGGTAAGCGTACTAATACTTCCAGGTGCTCAACAACTAACTTAGAATTGATTGCACAGGTTGTAAACGCTGCAGAAATACATTTGGAGCCTATTTAGCCATGTAAAACAGATATATTAAATTTTCTGCATCCAAAAAAATTCATGTTTAACAGTTTAGTATTAGGGTGCGTTAAAACGTCTGAAAGGCACGGTTTTCAGTTAATATTAACTACAGAAAATTTTCTTGTACTACTATAATACCTAGTGTCGATCAAAATGTACTAATTTTAATTCTGGTAAGCGTGCCAATACTTACAGGTGCTCAACAACTGACTTAGAATTGATTGCAGAGGCTGTAAACGCTGAAGAAATGCTTTTGGAGCTTATTTAGCCATGTAAAACTGCTATATTAAATTTGTCTGCATCCAAAAAATTCAATTTTAACAGTTTAGTATTAGGGTGCGTTAAAACGTCTGAAAAGCACGTTTTTCAGTTAGTATTAACTACAGAAAATTTTCTTGTACTACTATAATACCTAGTGTCGACCAAAATATACTAATTTTATCCCTGGTAAGCGTGCCAATACTTCCAGGTGCTCAATATATGACTTAGAATAGTTACAGAGGTTGTAAACGCTGTAGGAGTGCATTTGGAGCTTATTTAGTCATATAATACTATTATATTCAATTTTTCTGCATCCATAAAGATTCATGTTTAATAGTTTAGCATTAGGGTCCGTTAAAATGTCTGAAAAGCACGTTTTTTTAGTTAATATTAACTTCAGAAAATTTTCTTGCACTACTATAATACCTTGTGCCGAACAAAATATACTAATTTTATCCCTGGTAAGCGTGCCAATACTTCCAGGTGTTCAATATATGACTTAGAATAGTTACAGAGGTTGTAAACGCTGTAGGAGTGCATTTGGAGCTTATTTAGCCATATAATACTATTATATTCAATTTTTCTGTATCCAAAAAAATTCATGTTTAATAGTTTAGTATTAGGGTCCGTTAAAATGTCTGAAAAGCACGTTTTTTAGTTAATATTAACTTCAGAAAATTTTCTTGCACTACTATACCTAGTGCCGAACAAAATATACTAATTTTATCCCTGGTTAGCGTGCCAATACTTCCAGGTGCTCAAAAACTAACTTAGAATTGATTGCAGAGTCTGTAAACGCTGCAGAAATGCATTTAGCCATGTAAAACTGCTATACTAAATTCTTCTGCATCCAAAAAATTCAAGTTTAACAATTTAGTATTAGGGTGCGTTAAAACGTTTGAAAAGCACGTTTTTCAGTTAATATTAACTACAGAAAATTTTCTTGTACTACTATAATACCTAGTGTCGATCATAATATACTAATTTTATCCCTGGTAATCGTACTAATACTTCCAGGTGCTCAACAACTAACTTAGAATTGCTTGAACAGGTTGTAAACGCTGCAGAAATACATTTGGAGCCTTTTTAGCCATGTAAAACTGCTATATTAAATTTTTCTGCATCCAAAAAAATTCATGTTTAACAGTTTAGTATTAGGGTGCGTTAAAACGTCTGAAAAGCACGTTTTTCAGTTAATATTAACTACAGAAAATTTTCTTGTACTACTATAATACCTAGTGTCGAACAGAATATACTAATTTTAATTCTGGTAAGCGTGCCAATGTGCTCAACAACTGACTTAGAATTGATTGCAGAGGCTGTAAACGCTGAAGAAATGCTTTTGGAGCTTATTTAGCCATGTAAAACTGCTATATTAAATTTGTCTGCATCCAAAAAATTCAATTTTAACAGTTTAGTATTAGGGTGCGTTAAAACGTCTGAAAAGCACGTTTTTTAGTTAATATTAACTTCAGAAAATTTTCTTGCACTACTATAATACCTTGTGCCGAACAAAATATACTAATTTTATCCCTGGTAAGCGTGCCAATACTTCCAGGTGCTCATTATATGACTTAGAATAGTTACAGAGGTTGTAAACGCTGTAGGAGTGCATTTGGAGCTTATTTAGCGATATAATACTATTATATTCAATTTTTCTGCATCCATAAAGATTCATGTTTAATAGTTTAGTATTAGGGTCCGTTAAAATGTCTGAAAAGCACGTTTTTTAGTTAATATTAACTTCAGAAAATTTTCTTGCACTACTATAATACCTAGTGCCGAACAAAATATACTAATTTTATCCCTGGTTAGCGTGCCAATACTTCCAGGTGCTCAAAAACTAACTTAGAATTGATTGCAGAGGCTGTAAACGCTGCAGAAATGCATTTAGCCATGTAAAATTGCTATACTAAATTTTTCTGCATCCAAAAAATTCAAGTTTAACAATTTAGTATTAGGGTGCGTTAAAACGTTTGAAAAGCACGTTTTTCAGTTAATATTAACTACAGAAAATTTTCTTCTACTACTATAATACCTAGTGTCGATCAAAATATACTAATTTTATCCCTGGTAAGCGTACTAATACTTCCAGGTGCTCAACAACTAACTTAGAACTGATTGCACAGGTTGTAAACGCTGCAGAAATACATGTGGAGCCTATTTAGCCATGTAAAACTGCTATATTAAATTTTTCTGCATCCAAAAAAATTCATGTTTAACAGTTTAGTATTAGGGTGCGTTAAAACGTCTGAAAAGCACGTTTTGCAGTTAATATTAACTACAGAAAATTTTCTTGTACTACTATTATACCTAGTGTCGTTCATAATATACTAATTTTAATTCCGGTAAGCGTGCCAATACTTACAGGTGCTCAACAACTGACTTAGAATTGATTGCAGAGGTTGTAAACGCTGAAGAAATGCTTTTGGAGCTTATTTAGCCATGTAAAACTGCTATATTAAATTTTTCTGCATCCAAAAAATTCAATTTTAACAGTTTAGTATTAGGGTGCGCTAAAACGTCTGAAAAGCACGTTTTTCAGTTAGTATTAACTACAGAAAATTTTCTTGTACTACTATAATACCTAGTGTCGACCAAAATATACTAATTTTATCCCTGGTAAGCGTGCCAATACTTCCAGGTGCCCAATATATGACTTAGAATAGTTACAGAGGTTGTAAACGCTGTAGGAGTGCATTTGGAGCTTATTTAGCCATATAATACTATTATATTCAATTTTTCTGCATCCAAAAAAATTCATGTTTAATAGTTTAGTATTAGGGTCCGTTAAAATGTCTGAAAAGCACGCTTTTTAGTTAATATTAACTTCAGAAAATTTTCTTGCACTACTATAATACCTAGTGCCGAACAAAATATACTAATTTTATCCCTGGTAAGCGTGCCAATACTTCCAGGTGCCCAATATATGACTTCGAATAGTTACAGAGGTTGTAAACGCTGTAGGAGTGCATTTGGAGCTTATTTAGCCATATAATACTATTATATTCAATTTTTCTGCATCCAAAAAAATTCATGTTTAATAGTTTAGTATTAGGGTCCGTTAAAATGTCTGAAAAGCACGTTTTTTAGTTAATATTAACTTCAGAAAATTTTCTTGCACTACTATAATACCTTGTGCCGAACAAAATATACTAATTTTATCCCTGGTAAGCGTGCCAATACTTCCAGGTGCTCAATATATGACTTAGAATAGTTACAGAGGTTGTAAACGCTGTAGGAGTGCATTTGGAGCTTATTTAGCCATATAATACTATTATATTCAATTTTTCTGCATCCATAAAGATTCATGTTTAATAGTTTAGTATTAGGGTCCGTTAAAATGTCTGAATAGCACGTTTTTTAGTTAATATTAACTTCAGAAAATTTTCTTGCACTACTATAATACCTTGTGCCGAACAAAATATACTGATTTTATCCCTGGTAAGCGTGCCAATACTTCCAGGTGCTCAATATATGACTTAGAATAGTTACAGAGGTTGTAAACGCTGTAGGAGTGCATTTGGAGCTTATTTAGCCATATAATACTATTATATTCAATTTTTCTGCATCCAAAAAAATTCATGTTTAATAGTTTAGTATTAGGGTCCGTTAAAATGTCTGAAAAGCACGTTTTTTAGTTAATATTAACTTCAGAAAATTTTCTTGCACTACTATACCTAGTGCCGAACAAAATATACTAATTTTATCCCTGGTTAGCGTGCCAATACTTCCAGGTGCTCAAAAACTAACTTAGAATTGATTGCAGAGTCTGTAAACGCTGCAGAAATGCATTTAGCCATGTATAACTGCTATACTAAATTCTTCTGCATCCAAAAAATTCAAGTTTAACAATTTAGTATTAGGGTGCGTTAAAACGTTTGAAAAGCACGTTTTTTAGTTAATATTAACTTCAGAAAATTTTCTTGCACTACTATAATACCTTGTGCCGAACAAAATATACTAATTTTATCCCTGGTAAGCGTGCCAATACTTCCAGGTGCTCAATATATGACTTAGAATAGTTACAGAGGTTGTAAACGCCGTAGGAGTGCATTTGGAACTTATTTAGCCATATAATACCATTATATTCAATTTTTCTGCATCCATAAAGATTCATGTTTAATAGTTTAGTATTAGGGTCCGTTAAAATGTCTGAAAAGCACGTTTTTTAGTTAATATTAACTTCAGAAAATTTTCTTGCACTACTATAATACCTTGTGCCGAACAAAATATACTGATTTTATTCCTGGTAAGCGTGCCAATACTTCCAGGTGCTCAATATATGACTTAGAATAGTTACAGAGGTTGTAAACGCTGTAGAAGTGCATTTGGAGCTTATTTAGCCATATAATACTATTATATTCAATTTTTCTGCATCCAAAAAAATTCATGTTTAATAGTTTAGTATTAGGGTCCGTTAAAATGTCCGAAAAGCACGTTTTTTAGTTAATATTAACTTCAGAAAATTTTCTTGCACTACTATACCTAGTGCCGAACAAAATATACTAATTTTATCCCTGGTTAGCGTGCCAATACTTCCAGGTGCTCAAAAACTAACTTAGAATTGATTGCAGAGGCTGTAAACGCTGAAGAAATGCTTTTGGAGCTTATTTAGCCATGTAAAACTGCTATATTAAATTTGTCAGCAACCAAAAAATTCAATTTTAACAGTTTAGTATTAGGGTGCGTTAAAACGTCTGAAAAGCACGTTTTTCAGTTAGTATTAACTACAGAAAATTTTCTTCTACTACTATAATACCTAGTGTCGATCAAAATATACTAATTTTAATTCTGGTAAGCGTGCCAATACTTACAGGTGCTCAACAACTAACTTAGAACTGATTGCACAGGTTGTAAACGCTGCAGAAATACATGTGAAGCCTATTTAGCCATGTAAAACTGCTATATTAAATTTTTCTGCATCCAAAAAAATTCATTTTTAACAGTTTAGTATTAGGGTGCGTTAAAACGTCTGAAAAGCACGTTTTTCAGTTAATATTAACTACACAAAACTTTCTTGTACTACTATAATACCTAGTGTCGATCAAAATATACTAATTTTAATTCTGGTAAGCGTGCCAATACTTACAGGTGCTGAACAACTGACTTAGAATTGATTGCAGAGGCTGTAAACGCTGAATAAATGCTTTTGGAGCTTATTTAGCCATGTAAAACTGCTATATTAAATTTGTCTGCATCCAAAAAATTCAATTTTAACAGTTTAGTATTAGGGTGCGTTAAAACGTGTGAAAAGCACGTTTTTCAGTTAGTATTAACTACAGAAAATTTTCTTGTACTACTATAATACCTAGTGTCGACCAAAATATACTAATTTTATGCCTGGTATGCGTGCCAATACTTCCAGGTGCTCAATATATGACTTAGAATAGTTACAGAGGTTGTAAACGCTGTAGGAGTGCATTTGGAGCTTATTTAGCCATATAATACTATTATATTCAATTTTTCTGCATCCAAAAAAATTCATGTTTAATAATTTAGTATTAGGGTCCGTTAAAATGTCTGAAAAGCACGTTTTTTAGTTAATATTAACTTCAGAAAATTTTCTTGCACTACTATAATACCTTGTGCCGAACAAAATATACTAATTTTATCCCTGGTAAGCGTGCCAATACTTCCAGGTGCTCAATATATGACTTAGAATAGTTACAGAGGTTGTAAACGCTGTAGGAGTGCATTTGGAGCTTATTTAGCCATATAATACTATTATATTCAATTTTTCTGCATCCATAAAGATTCATGTTTAATAGTTTAGTATTAGGGTCCGTTAAAATGTCTGAAAAGCACGTTTTTTAGTTAATATTAACTTCAGAAAATTTTCTTGCACTACTATAATACCTTGTGCCGAACAAAATATACTGATTTTATCCCTGGTAAGCGTGCCAATACTTCCAGGTGCTCAATATATGACTTAGAATAGTTACAGAGGTTGTAAACGCTGTAGGAGTGCATTTGGAGCTTATTTAGCCATATAATACTATTATATTCAATTTTTCTGCATCCAAAAAAATTCATGTTTAATAGTTTAGTATTAGGGTCCGTTAAAATGTCTGAAAAGCACGTTTTTTAGTTAATATTAACTTCAGAAAATTTTCTTGCACTACTATACCTAGTGCCGAACAAAATATACTAATTTTATCCCTGGTTAGCGTGCCAATACTTCCAGGTGCTCAAAAACTAACTTAGAATTGATTGCAGAGTCTGTAAACGCTGCAGAAATGCATTTAGCCATGTAAAACTGCTATACTAAATTCTTCTGCATCCAAAAAATTCAAGTTTAACAATTTAGTATTAGGGTGCGTTAAAACGTTTGAAAAGCACGTTTTTCAATTAATATTAACTACAGAAAATTTTCTTGTACTACTATAATACCTAGTGTCGATCAAAATATACTAATTTTATGCCTGGTAATCGTACTAATACTTCCAGGTGCTCAACAACTAACTTAGAATTGCTTGAACAGGTTGTAAACGCTGCAGAAATACATTTGGAGCCTTTTTAGCCATGTAAAACTGCTATATTAAATTTTTCTGCATCCAAAAAAATTCATGTTTAACAGTTTAGTATTAGGGTGCGTTAAAACGTCTGAAAAGCACGTTTTTCAGTTAATATTAACTACAGAAAATGTTCTTGTACTACTATAATACCTAGTGTCGATCAAAATATACTAATTTTAATTCTGGTAAGCGTGCCAATACTTACAGGTGCTCAACAACTGACTTAGAATTGATTGCAGAGGCTGTAAACGCTGAAGAAATGCTTTTGGAGCTTATTTAGCCATGTAAAACTGCTATATTAAATTTGTCTGCATCCAAAAAATTCAATTTTAACAGTTTAGTATTAGGGTGCGTTAAAACGTCTGAAAAGCACGTTTTTCAGTTAGTATTAACTACAGAAAATTTTCTTGTACTACTATAATACCTTGTGCCGAACAAAATATACTAATTTTATCCCTGGTAAGCGTGCCAATACTTCCAGGTGCTCAATATATGACTTAGAATAGTTACAGAGGTTGTAAACGCTGTAGGAGTGCATTTGGAGCTTATTTAGCCATATAATACTATTATATTCAATTTTTCTGCATCCAAAAAAATTCATGTTTAATAGTTCAGTATTAGGGTCCGTTAAATTGTCTGAAAAGCACGTTTTTTAGTTATTATTAACCTATTAACTACAGAAAATTTTCTTGCACTACTATAATACCTAGTGCCGAACAAAATATACTAATTTTATCCCTGGTTAGCGTGCCAATACTTCCAGGTGCTCAACAACTAACTTAGAATTGATTGCACAGGTTGTAAACGCTGCAGAAATACATTTGGAGCCTATTTAGCCCTGTAAAACTGCTATATTAAATTTTTCTGCATCCAAAAAAATTCATGTTTAACAGTTTAGTATTAGGGTGCGTTAAAACGTCTGAAAAGCACGTTTTTTAGTTAATATTAACTTCAGAAAATTTTCTTGCACTACTATAATACCTTGTGCCGAACAAAATATACTAATTTTATCCCTGGTAAGCGTGCCAATACTTCCAGGTGCTCAATATATGACTTAGAATAGTTACAGAGGTTGTAAACGCTGTAGAAGTGCATTTGGAGCTTATTTAGCCATATAATACTATTATATTCAATTTTTCTGCATCCAAAAAAATTCATGTTTAATAGTTTAGTATTAGGGTCCGTTAAAATGTCCGAAAAGCACGTTTTTTAGTTAATATTAACTTCAGAAAATTTTCTTGCACTACTATACCTAGTGCCGAACAAAATATACTAATTTTATCCCTGGTTAGCGTGCCAATACTTCCAGGTGCTCAAAAACTAACTTAGAATTGATTGCAGAGGCTGTAAACGCTGAAGAAATGCTTTTGGAGCTTATTTAGCCATGTAAAACTGCTATATTAAATTTGTCAGCATCCAAAAAATTCAATTTTAACAGTTTAGTATTAGGGTGCGTTAAAACGTCTGAAAAGCACGTTTTTCAGTTAGTATTAACTACAGAAAATTTTCTTCTACTACTATAATACCTAGTGTCGATCAAAATATACTAATTTTAATTCTGGTAAGCGTGCCAATACTTACAGGTGCTCAACAACTAACTTAGAACTGATTGCACAGGTTGTAAACGCTGCAGAAATACATGTGAAGCCTATTTAGCCATGTAAAACTGCTATATTAAATTTTTCTGCATCCAAAAAAATTCATTTTTAACAGTTTAGTATTAGGGTGCGTTAAAACGTCTGAAAAGCACGTTTTTCAGTTAATATTAACTACACAAAACTTTCTTGTACTACTATAATACCTAGTGTCGATCAAAATATACTAATTTTAATTCTGGTAAGCGTGCCAATACTTACAGGTGCTGAACAACTGACTTAGAATTGATTGCAGAGGCTGTAAACGCTGAATAAATGCTTTTGGAGCTTATTTAGCCATGTAAAACTGCTATATTAAATTTGTCTGCATCCAAAAAATTCAATTTTAACAGTTTAGTATTAGGGTGCGTTAAAACGTGTGAAAAGCACGTTTTTCAGTTAGTATTAACTACAGAAAATTTTCTTGTACTACTATAATACCTAGTGTCGACCAAAATATACTAATTTTATGCCTGGTATGCGTGCCAATACTTCCAGGTGCTCAATATATGACTTAGAATAGTTACAGAGGTTGTAAACGCTGTAGGAGTGCATTTGGAGCTTATTTAGCCATATAATACTATTATATTCAATTTTTCTGCATCCAAAAAAATTCATGTTTAATAATTTAGTATTAGGGTCCGTTAAAATGTCTGAAAAGCACGTTTTTTAGTTAATATTAACTTCAGAAAATTTTCTTGCACTACTATAATACCTTGTGCCGAACAAAATATACTAATTTTATCCCTGGTAAGCGTGCCAATACTTCCAGGTGCTCAATATATGACTTAGAATAGTTACAGAGGTTGTAAACGCTGTAGGAGTGCATTTGGAGCTTATTTAGCCATATAATACTATTATATTCAATTTTTCTGCATCCATAAAGATTCATGTTTAATAGTTTAGTATTAGGGTCCGTTAAAATGTCTGAAAAGCACGTTTTTTAGTTAATATTAACTTCAGAAAATTTTCTTGCACTACTATGATACCTTGTGCCGAACAAAATATACTGATTTTATCCCTGGTAAGCGTGCCAATACTTCCAGGTGCTCAATATATGACTTAGAATAGTTACAGAGGTTGTAAACGCTGTAGGAGTGCATTTGGAGCTTATTTAGCCATATAATACTATTATATTCAATTTTTCTGCATCCAAAAAAATTCATGTTTAATAGTTTAGTATTAGGGTCCGTTAAAATGTCTGAAAAGCACGTTTTTTAGTTAATATTAACTTCAGAAAATTTTCTTGCACTACTATACCTAGTGCCGAACAAAATATACTAATTTTATCCCTGGTTAGCGTGCCAATACTTCCAGGTGCTCAAAAACTAACTTAGAATTGATTGCAGAGTCTGTAAACGCTGCAGAAATGCATTTAGCCATGTAAAACTGCTATACTAAATTCTTCTGCATCCAAAAAATTCAAGTTTAACAATTTAGTATTAGGGTGCGTTAAAACGTTTGAAAAGCACGTTTTTCAATTAATATTAACTACAGAAAATTTTCTTGTACTACTATAATACCTAGTGTCGATCAAAATATACTAATTTTATGCCTGGTAATCGTACTAATACTTCCAGGTGCTCAACAACTAACTTAGAATTGCTTGAACAGGTTGTAAACGCTGCAGAAATACATTTGGAGCCTTTTTAGCCATGTAAAACTGCTATATTAAATTTTTCTGCATCCAAAAAAATTCATGTTTAACAGTTTAGTATTAGGGTGCGTTAAAACGTCTGAAAAGCACGTTTTTCAGTTAATATTAACTACAGAAAATGTTCTTGTACTACTATAATACCTAGTGTCGATCAAAATATACTAATTTTAATTCTGGTAAGCGTGCCAATACTTACAGGTGCTCAACAACTGACTTAGAATTGATTGCAGAGGCTGTAAACGCTGAAGAAATGCTTTTGGAGCTTATTTAGCCATGTAAAACTGCTATATTAAATTTGTCTGCATCCAAAAAATTCAATTTTAACAGTTTAGTATTAGGGTGCGTTAAAACGTCTGAAAAGCACGTTTTTCAGTTAGTATTAACTACAGAAAATTTTCTTGTACTACTATAATACCTTGTGCCGAACAAAATATACTAATTTTATCCCTGGTAAGCGTGCCAATACTTCCAGGTGCTCAATATATGACTTAGAATAGTTACAGAGGTTGTAAACGCTGTAGGAGTGCATTTGGAGCTTATTTAGCCATATAATACTATTATATTCAATTTTTCTGCATCCAAAAAAATTCATGTTTAATAGTTCAGTATTAGGGTCCGTTAAATTGTCTGAAAAGCACGTTTTTTAGTTATTATTAACCTATTAACTACAGAAAATTTTCTTGCACTACTATAATACCTAGTGCCGAACAAAATATACTAATTTTATCCCTGGTTAGCGTGCCAATACTTCCAGGTGCTCAACAACTAACTTAGAATTGATTGCACAGGTTGTAAACGCTGCAGAAATACATTTGGAGCCTATTTAGCCCTGTAAAACTGCTATATTAAATTTTTCTGCATCCAAAAAAATTCATGTTTAACAGTTTAGTATTAGGGTGCGTTAAAACGTCTGAAAAGCACGTTTTTTAGTTAATATTAACTTCAGAAAATTTTCTTGCACTACTATAATACCTTGTGCCGAACAAAATATACTAATTTTATCCCTGGTAAGCGTGCCAATACTTCCAGGTGCTCAATATATGACTTAGAATAGTTACAGAGGTTGTAAACGCCGTAGGAGTGCATTTGGAACTTATTTAGCCATATAATACCATTATATTCAATTTTTCTGCATCCATAAAGATTCATGTTTAATAGTTTAGTATTAGGGTCCGTTAAAATGTCTGAAAAGCACGTTTTTTAGTTAATATTAACTTCAGAAAATTTTCTTGCACTACTATAATACCTTGTGCCGAACAAAATATACTGATTTTATTCCTGGTAAGCGTGCCAATACTTCCAGGTGCTCAATATATGACTTAGAATAGTTACAGAGGTTGTAAACGCTGTAGAAGTGCATTTGGAGCTTATTTAGCCATATAATACTATTATATTCAATTTTTCTGCATCCAAAAAAATTCATGTTTAATAGTTTAGTATTAGGGTCCGTTAAAATGTCCGAAAAGCACGTTTTTTAGTTAATATTAACTTCAGAAAATTTTCTTGCACTACTATACCTAGTGCCGAACAAAATATACTAATTTTATCCCTGGTTAGCGTGCCAATACTTCCAGGTGCTCAAAAACTAACTTAGAATTGATTGCAGAGGCTGTAAACGCTGAAGAAATGCTTTTGGAGCTTATTTAGCCATGTAAAACTGCTATATTAAATTTGTCAGCATCCAAAAAATTCAATTTTAACAGTTTAGTATTAGGGTGCGTTAAAACGTCTGAAAAGCACGTTTTTCAGTTAGTATTAACTACAGAAAATTTTCTTCTACTACTATAATACCTAGTGTCGATCAAAATATACTAATTTTAATTCTGGTAAGCGTGCCAATACTTACAGGTGCTCCACAACTGACTTAGAATTAATTGCAGAGGCTGTAAACGCTGAAGAAATGGTTTTTTAGCTTATTTAGCCATGTAAAACTGCTATATTAAATTTGTCTGCATCCAAAAAATTCAATTTCAACAGTTTAGTATTAGGGTGCGTTAAAACGTCTGAAAAGCACGTTTTTCAGTTAGTATTAACTACAGAAAATTTTCTTGTACTACTATAATACCTAGTGTCGACCAACATATACTAATTTTATCCCTGGTAAGCGTGCCAATACTTCCAGGTGCTCAATATATGACTTAGAATAGTTACAGAGGTTGTAAACGCTGTAGGAGTGAATTTGGAGCTTATATAGCCATATAATACTATTATATTCAATTTTTCTGCATCCAAAAAAATTCAGGTTTAATAGTTTAGTATTAGGGTCCGTTAAAATGTCTGAAAAGCACGTTTTTTAGTTAATATTAACTTCAGAAAATTTTCTTGCACTACTATAATACCTAGTGCCGAACAAAATATACTAATTTTATCCCTGGTTAGCGTGCCAATACTTCCAGGTGCTCAAAAACTAACTTAGAATTGATTGCAGAGGCTGTAAACGCTGCAGAAATGCATTTAGCCATGTAAAATTGCTATACTAAATTTTTCTGCATCCAAAAAATTCAAGTTTAACAATTTAGTATTAGGGTGCGTTAAAACGTTTGAAAAGGACGTTTTTCAGTTAATATTAACTACAGAAAATTTTCTTGTACTACTATAATACCTAGTGTCGATCAAAATATACTAATTTTATCCCTGGTAAGCGTACTAATACTTCCAGGTGCTCAACAACTAACTTAGAACTGATTGCACAGGTTGTAAACGCTGCAGAAATACATGTGGAGCCTATTTAGCCATGTAAAACTGCTATATTACATTTTTCTGCATCCAAAAAAATTCATTTTTAACAGTTTAGTATTAGGGTGCGTTAAAACGTCTGAAAAGCACGTTTTTCAGTTAATATTAACTACACAAAACTTTCTTGTACTACTATAATACCTAGTGTCGATCAAAATATACTAATTTTAATTCTGGTAAGCGTGCCAATACTTACAGGTGCTCAACAACTGACTTAGAATTGATTGCAGAGGCTGTGAACGCAGAAGAAATGCTTTTGGAGCTTATTTAGCCATGTAAAACTGCTATATTAAATTTGTCTGCATCCAAAAAATTCAATTTTAACAGTTTAGTATTAGGGTGCGTTAAAACGTGTGAAAAGCACGTTTTTCAGTTAGTATTAACTACAGAAAATTTTCTTGTACTACTATAATACCTAGTGTCGACCAAAATATACTAATTTTATCCCTGGTATGCGTGCCAATACTTCCAGGTGCTCAATATATGACTTAGAATAGTTACAGAGGTTGTAAACGCTGTAGGAGTGCATTTGGATCTTATTTAGCCATATAATACTATTATATTCAATTTTTCTGCATCCAAAAAAATTCATGTTTAATAGTTCAGTATTAGGGTCCGTTAAATTGTCTGAAAAGCACGTTTTTTAGTTATTATTAACCTATTAACTACAGAAAATTTTCTTGCACTACTATAATACCTAGTGCCGAACAAAATATACTAATTTTATCCCTGGTTAGCGTGCCAATACTTCCAGGTGCTCAACAACTAACTTAGAATTGATTGCACAGGTTGTAAACGCTGCAGAAATACATTTGGAGCCTATTTAGCCCTGTAAAACTGCTATATTAAATTTTTCTGCATCCAAAAAAAATCATGTTTAACAGTTTAGTATTAGGGTGCGTTAAAACGTCTGAAAAGCACGTTTTTCAGTTAATATTAACTACAGAAAATTTTCTTGTACTAGTATAATACCTAGTGTCGATCAAAATATACTAATTTTAATTCTGGTAAGCGTGCCAATATTTACAGGTGATCAACAACTGACTTAGAATTGATTGCAGAGGCTGTAAACGCTGAAGAAATGCTTTTGGAGCTTATTTAGCCATGTAAAACTGCTATATTAAATTTGTTTGCATCCAAAAAATTCAATTTTAACAGTTTTGTATTAGGGTGCGTTAAAACGTCTGAAAAGCACGTTTTTCAGTTAGTATTAACTACAGAAAATTTTCTTGTACTACTATAATACCTAGTGTCGATCAAAATATACTAATTTTAATTCTGGTAAGCGTGCCAATACTTACAGGTGCTCAACAACTGACTTAGAATTAATTGCAGAGGCTGTAAACGCTGAAGAAATGCTTTTGGAGCTTATTTAGCCATGTAAAACTGCTATATTAAATTTGTCTGCATCCAAAAAATTCAATTTTAACAGTTTAGTATTAGGGTGCGTTAAAACGTCTGAAAAGCACGTTTTTCAGTTAGTATTAACTACAGAAAATTTTCTTGTACTACTATAATACCTAGTGTCGACCAAAATATACTAATTTTATCCCTGGTAAGCGTGCCAATACTTCCAGGTGCTCAATATATGACTTAGAATAGTTACAGAGGTTGTAAACGCTGTAGGAGTGAATTTGGAGCTTATTTAGCCGTATAATACTATTATATTCAATTTTTCTGCATCCAAAAAAATTCAGGTTTAATAGTTTAGTATTAGGGTCCGTTAAAATGTCTAAAAAGCTCGTTTTTTAGTTAATATTAACTTCAGAAAATTTTCTTGCACTACTATAATACCTAGTGCTGAACAAAATATACTAATTTTATCCCTGGTTAGCGTGCCAATACTTCCAGGTTCTCAAAAACTAACTTAGAATTGATTGCAGAGGCTGTAAACGCTGCAGAAATGCATTTAGCCATGTAAAACTGCTATACTAAATTTTTCTGCATCCAAAAAATTCAAGTTTAACAATTTAGTATTAGGGTGCGTTAAAACGTTTGAAAAGCACGTTTTTCAGTTAATATTAACTACAGAAAATTTTCTTGTACTACTATAATACCTAGTGTCGATCAAAATATACTAATTTTATCCCTGGTAAGCGTACTAATACTTCCAGGTGCTCAACAACTAACTTAGAATTGATTGCACAGGTTGTAAACGCTGCAGAAATACATGTGGAGCCTATTTAGCCATGTAAAACTGCTATATTAAATTTTTTTGCATCCAAAAAAATGCATGTTTAACAGTTTAGTATTAGGGTGCGTTAAAACGTCTGAAAAGCACGTTTTTCAGTTAATATTAACTACAGAAAATTTTCTTGTACTACTATAATACCTAGTGTCGATCAAAATATACTAATTTTAATTCTGGTAAGCGTGCCAATACTTACAGGTGCTCAACAACTGACTCAGAATTAATTGCAGAGGCTGTAAACGCTGAAGAAATGGTTTTTTAGCTTATTTAGCAATGTAAAGCTGCTATATTAAATTTTTCTGCATCCAAAAAATTCAAGTTCAACAGTTTAATATTAGGGTGCGTTAAAACGTCTGAAAAACACGTTTTTCAGTTAATAAAAACTACAGAAAATTTTCTTGTACTACTATAATACCTAGTGTCGACCAAAATATACTAATTTTATCCCTGGTAAGCGTGCCAATACTTCCAGGTGCTCAGCAACTAACTTAGAATTGATTGCAGAGGCTGTAGACGCTGCAGGAGTGCATTTGGAGCTTATTTAGCCATATAAAACTGCTATAATAAATTTTTCTGGATCCAAAAAATTCAAGTTCAACAGTTTAGGATTAGGGTGCGTTAAAACGTCTGAAAAGCACGTTTTTCAGTTAATATTAACTACAGAAAATTTTCTTGTATTACTATAATACCTAGTGTCGATCCAAATATACTAATTTTCATTCTGATAAGCGTGCCCATACTTACAGATGCTCAACAACTGACTTAGAATTGATTGCAGGGCTGTAAACGCTGAAGAAATGCATTTGGAGCTTATTTAACCATATAAAACTGCTATATTAATTTTTTCTGCATCCAAATATTCAAGTTCAACAGTTAAGTATTAGGGTGCGTTAAAGCTTCTGAATAGCACGTTTTTCAGTTAATATTAAATACAGTAAATTTTCTTGTATTACTATAATACCTAGTGTCGACCAAAATATACTAATTTTATTTCTGGTAAGCGTGCCAGCACTTCCAGGTGCTCAACAACCAACTTAGAATTGTTTGCAGAGGTTGTAAACGCTGCAGGAGCGCATTTGGAGCTTATTAGCCATATATAACTGCTATATTAAATTTTTATGGATCCAAAAAATTCAAGCTCAACAGTTTAGGATTAGGGTGCGTTAAAACGTCTCAAAAGCACGTTTTTCAGTATATATTAACTACAAAAATGTTTCTTGTAATACTATAATACCTAGTGTCGATCAAAATATACTAATTATATTCCTGGTAAGCGTGCCAATACTTCCAGGTGCTCAACAACTAACTTAGAATTGTTTGCAGAGGTTGTAAACGCTGCAGGAGCGCATTTGGAGCTTATTTAGCCATGTAAAACTGCTATATTAAACTTGTCTGCATCCAAATATTCAAGTTCAACAGTTAAGTATTAGGGTGCGTTAAAACGTCTGAATAGCACGTCTTTCAGTTAAGATTACCTACAGAAAACTTTCTTGTATTACTATAATACCTAGTGTCTATCAAAATATACTAATTTTATTTCTGGTAAGCGTGCCAATACTTCCAGGTGCTCAACAACTAACTTAGAATTGTTTGCAGAGGTTGTAAACGCTGCAGGAGCGCATTTGGAGCGTATTAGCCATATATAACTGCTATATAAAATTTTTCTGGATCCAAAAAATTCAAGCTCAACAGTTTAGGATTAGGGAACGTTAAAACGTCTCAAAAGCACGTTTTTCAGTAAATATTTACTACAAAAATGTTTCTTGTACTACTATAATACCTAGTGTCGATCAAAATATACTAATTATATTCCTGGTAAGCATGCCAATACTTCCAGGTGCTCAACAACTAACTTAGAATTGTTTGCAGAGGTTGTAAACGCTGCCGGAGCGCATTTGGAGCTTATTACCCATATATAACTGCTATATAAAATTTTTATGGATCCAAAAAATTCAAGATCAACAGTTTAGGATTAGGGTGCGTTAAAACGTCTCAAAAGCACGTTTTTCAGTAAATATTAACTACAAAAATGTTTCTTGTAATACTATAATACCTAGTGTCGATCAAAATATACTAATTATATTCCTGGTAAGCGTGCCAATACTTCCAGGTGCTCAACAACTAACTTAGAATTCATTGCAGAGGTTGTAAACGCTGCAGGAGCGCATTTGGAGCTTATTAGCCATATATAACTGCTATATTAAATTTTTATGGATCCAAAAAATTCAAGATCAACAGTTTAGGATTAGGGTGCGTTAAAACGTCTCAAAAGCACGTTTTTCAGTAAATATTAACTACAAAAATGTTTCTTGTAATACTATAATACCTAGTGTCGATCAAAATATACTAATTATATTCCTGGTAAGCGTGCCAATACTTCCAGGTGCTCAACAACTAACTTAGAATTGATTGCAGAGGTTGTAAACGCTGCAGGAGCGCATTTGGAGCTTATTTAGCCATGTAAAACCGGTATATTAAACTTGTCTGCAGCCAAATATTCAAGTTCAACAGTTAAGTATTAGGGTGCGTTAAAGCTTCTGAATAGCACGTTTTTTAGTTAAGATTAACTACAGAAAATGTTCTTGTGTTACTATAATACCTAGTGTCGATCAAAATATACTAATTTTATTTCTGGTAAGCGTGCCAATACTTCCAGGTGCTCAACAACTAACTTAGAATTGTTTGCAGAGGTTGTCAACGCTGCAGGAGCGCATTTGGAGCTTATTAGCCATATATAACTGCTATATTAAATTTTTCTGAATCCAAAAAATTTAAGCTCAACAGTTTAGGATTAGGGTGCGTTAAAACGTCTCAAAAGCACGTTTTTCAGTAAATATTAACTACAAAAATGTTTCTTGTACTACTATAATACCTAGTGTCGATCAAAATATACTAATTATATTCCTGGTAAGCGTGCCAATACTTCCAGGTGCTCAACAACTAACTTAGAATTGTTTGCAGAGGCTGTAAACGCTGCAGGAGCGTACTTGGAGCTTATTAACCATATATAACTTCTATATAAAATTTTTATGGATCCAAAAAATTCAAGCTCAACAGTTTAGGATTAGGGTGCGTTAGAACGTCTCAAAAGCACGTTTTTCAGTAAATATTAACTACAAAAATGTTTCTTGTACTACTATAATACCTAGTGTCGAACAAAATATACTAATTATATACCTCGTAAGCGTGCCAATACTTCCAGGTGTTCAACAACTAACTTAGAATTGTTTGCAGAGGCTGTAAACGCTGCAGGTGCGCATTTGGAGCTTATTTAGCCATATAAAACTGCTATATTAAATTTTTCTACATCCAAAAATTTGAAGTTCAACAGTTTAGTATTAGGGTGCGTAAAAACGTCTGAAAAGCACGTTTTTCAGTTAATATTAACTACAGTAAATTTTCTTGTATTACTATAATACCTAGTGTCGATCAAAATATACTAATTTTCATTCTGATAAGCGTGCCCATACTTACAGATGCTCAACAACTGACTTAGAATTGATTGCAGGGCTGTAAACGCTGAAGAAAGGCATTTGGAGCTTATTTAACCATATAAAACTACTATATTAAACTTATCTGCATCCAAATATTCAAGTTCAACAGTTAAGTATTAGGGTGCGTTAAAACGTCTGAATATCACATTTTTCAGTTAAGATTAACTACAGAAAATTTTCTTGTATTACTATAATACCTAGTGTCGATCAAAATATACTAACTTTATTTCTGGTAAGCGTGCCAATACTTCCAGGTGCTCAACAACTAACTTAGAATTGTTTGTAGAGGTTGTCAACGCTGCAGGAGCGCATTTGGAGCTTATTTAGCCCTATAAAACTGCTATTTAAATTTTTCTGCATCCAAATATTCAAGTTCAACAGTTAAGTATTAGGGTGCGTTAAAACGTCTGAATAGCACGTCTTTCAGTTAAGATTAACTACAGAAAATTTTCTTGTATTACTATAATACCTAGTGTCGATCAAAATATACTAATTTTATTTCTGGTAAGCGTGCCAATACTTCCAGGTGCTCAACAACTAACTTAGAATTGTTTGCAGAGGTTGTAAACGCTGCAGGAGCGCATTTGGAGCTTATTAGCCATATATAACTGCTATATTAAATTTTTATGGATCCAAAAAATTCAAGTTCAACAGTTTAGGATTAGGGTGCGTTAAAACGTCTGAAAAGCACGTTTTTCAGTTAATATTAACTACAGAAAATTTTCTTGTATTACTATAATACCTAGTGTCGATCAAAATATACTAATTTTCATTCTGATAAGCGTGCCAATACTTACAGATGCTCAACAACTGACTTAGAATTGACTGCAGGGCTGTAAACGCTGAAGAAATGCAGTTGGACCTTATCTACCCATGTAAAACTGCTATATTAAACTTGTCTGCATCCAAATATTCAAGTTCAACAGTTTAGTATCAGGGTGCGTTAAAACGTCTGAAAAGCAGGTTAAGATTAACTACAGAAAATGTTCTTGTACTATTATAATACCTAGTGTCGACCAAAATATACTAATTTTATCCCTGGTAAGCGTGTCAATACTTCCAGGTGCTCAACAACTAACTTGGAATTGATTGCAGAGGTTGTAAACGCAGCAGAAATGCATTTGGAGCTTATTTAGCCATGTAAAACTGCTATATTAAATTTTTCTGTCTCCAAAAAAATCATGTTTAACAGGTTAGTGTTAGGGTGCGCAAAACGTCTGAAAAGCACGTTTTTCAGTTAATATTAACTACAGAAAATTTTCTTGTACTTCTATAATACCTAGTGTCGATCAAAATATACTAATTTTAATTCTGGGAAGCGTGCCAATACTTACAGATGCTCAACAACAGACTTAGAATTGATTGCAGAGGCTGTAAACGCTGAAGAAATGCATTTGGAGCTTATTTAGCCATGTAAAACTGCTAGATTAAACTTGTCGGCATCCAAATATTCAAGTTTAACAATTTAGTATTAGGGTGCGTTAAAACGTCTGAATAGCACGTTTTTCAGTTAAGATTAACTACAGAAAATTTTCTTGTATTACTATATCTCAACTTACAAAGCCTTGGTCGAGTCAATATTACAATATGGAATTATAGCTTGGGGAGGTGCCTATACTTCAACAATAAATATATTGCAATTGGTTCAAAAACATATAGTAAAAGTTATGCTTTTTAAAAATAAAACATGTCCATCTCAGTTACTGTTCCCTGAGGCCAGATTGTTAGATGTATGTGGCCTGTACATCTTAAAAGTAATAAAACTGTATTATAGAAACCGCAGTTGCAAAGCAAAGTTAATCAGTTTTACGACACTCGTGCTTAAGCTCAAGAGAGTCTAAGTATCCCTGATACTAAAACTACACTAAATCAAAGATTTGTTACCTATATTGGTCCTAAACTTTACAACTGTGTGCCGATGGAATTAAAAAGAATTAATAATTATAACCTGTTTTCCAAAAAACTCACTGCCTACATTTTGGAAAACTACACTCAATTCAAAAGTGCATTAGTAATTATCAACTAATTTCATTGTATAACTCCTTCTCTTCCATATCTTGCCGAGGTTGTGCATGAAGCCCGCAAATAAATTATTGTTTAATTTTGATTAACTACTTATTGTTTTATTTTTTTAATGCTTTAACATTTTATTTTGTTTAATGATTTATTTTGTACTTTATGTTATCTAATTATCCGCTGATGCTATCCGGGCGCATTTATACACAGTTAAATGCTTTTCCATTAAGACGCACAAAACAATCCCTCGAGGGATTAGGTGCTATATATTTAATTTGTAAATGTACATATTATTATTTGTATTCTGATATCAATAAATTTATTATAATACCTAGTGGTAAGCGTGCCAATACTTCCAGGTGCTCAACAACTAACTTAGAATTGATTGCAGAGGCTGTAAACGCTGCAGGAGCGCATTTGGAGCTTATTTAGCCATATAAAACTGCTATAATAAATTTTTCTGGATCCAAAAAATTCAAGTTCAACAGTTTAGGATTAGGGTGCGTTAAAACGTCTGAAAAGCACGTTTTTCAGTTAATATTAACTACAGAAAATTTTCTTGTATTACTATAATACCTAGTGTCGATCAAAATATACTAATTTTCATTCTGATAAGCGTGCCAATACTTACAGATGCTCAACAACTGACTTAGAATTGACTGCAGGGCTGTAAACGCTGAAGAAATGCATTTGGAGCTTATTTAACCATATAAAACTGCTATATTAAATTTTTCTGCATCCAAAAATTTGAAGTTCAACAGTTTAGTATTACGGTGCTTTAAAACGTTTGAAAAGCACGTTTTTCAGTAAATATTAACTACAAAATTTTTTCTTGTACTACTATAATACCTAGTGTCGATCAAAATATACTAATTTTATTCCTGGTAAGCGTGACCATACTAACAGGTGCTTAACAACTGGCTTAGTATTGACTGCAGTGCTTGTAAACGCTGTAGAAGAGCATTTTTAGCTTATTTAGCCATGTAAAATTGCTATATTAAACTTGTCTGCATCCAAGTATTCAAGTTCAACAGTATTAGGGTGCGTTAAAATGTCCGAAAAGCATGTTTTTCAGTTAAGATTAACTACAGAAAATTTTCCTGTACTACTATAATACCTAGTGTCGACCAAAATATAATAATTTTATCCCTGGTAAGCTTGCCAATACTAACAGGTGCTCAACAACTGGCTTAGAATTGACTAAAGAGTGTGCAAACGCTGTAGGAATTAATAAGAATCTTATTTAGCCATATGACACTGCAATATTACATTTTTCTGGATCCAAAAAATTCAAGTTCAACAGTTTAGGATTACGGTGCGTTAAAACGTCTGAAAAACACGTTTTTCAGTTATGATTAACTACAGAAAATGTTCTTGTACTATTATAATACCTAGTGTCGACCAAAATATACTAATTTTATCCCTGGTAAGCGTGTCAATACTTCCAGGTGCTCAACAACTAACTTGGAATTGATTGCAGAGGTTGTAAACGCAGCAGAAATGCATTTGGAGCTTATTTAGCCATGTAAAACTGCTATATTAAATTTTTCTGTCTCCAAAAAAATCATGTTTAACAGGTTAGTGTTAGGGTGCGCAAAACGTCTGAAAAGCACGTTTTTCAGTTAATATTAACTACAGAAAATTTTCTTGTACTTCTATAATACCTAGTGTCGATCAAAATATACTAATTTTAATTCTGGGAAGCGTGCCAATACTTACAGATGCTCAACAACAGACTTAGAATTGATTGCAGAGGCTGTAAACGCTGAAGAAATGCATTTGGAGCTTATTTAGCCATGTAAAACTGCTAGATTAAACTTGTCGGCATCCAAATATTCAAGTTTAACAATTTAGTATTAGGGTGCGTTAAAACGTCTGAATAGCACGTTTTTCAGTTAAGATTAACTACAGAAAATTTTCTTGTATTACTATATCTCAACTTACAAAGCCTTGGTCGAGTCAATATTACAATATGGAATTATAGCTTGGGGAGGTGCCTATACTTCAACAATAAATATATTGCAATTGGTTCAAAAACATATAGTAAAAGTTATGCTTTTTAAAAATAAAACATGTCCATCTCAGTTACTGTTCCCTGAGGCCAGATTGTTAGATGTATGTGGCCTGTACATCTTAAAAGTAATAAAACTGTATTATAGAAACCGCAGTTGCAAAGCAAAGTTAATCAGTTTTACGACACTCGTGCTTAAGCTCAAGAGAGTCTAAGTATCCCTGATACTAAAACTACACTAAATCAAAGATTTGTTACCTATATTGGTCCTAAACTTTACAACTGTGTGCCGATGGAATTAAAAAGAATTAATAATTATAACCTGTTTTCCAAAAAACTCACTGCCTACATTTTGGAAAACTACACTCAATTCAAAAGTGCATTAGTAATTATCAACTAATTTCATTGTATAACTCCTTCTCTTCCATATCTTGCCGAGGTTGTGCATGAAGCCCGCAAATAAATTATTGTTTAATTTTGATTAACTACTTATTGTTTTATTTTTTTAATGCTTTAACATTTTATTTTGTTTAATGATTTATTTTGTACTTTATGTTATCTAATTATCCGCTGATGCTATCCGGGCGCATTTATACACAGTTAAATGCTTTTCCATTAAGACGCACAAAACAATCCCTCGAGGGATTAGGTGCTATATATTTAATTTGTAAATGTACATATTATTATTTGTATTCTGATATCAATAAATTTATTATAATACCTAGTGGTAAGCGTGCCAATACTTCCAGGTGCTCAACAACTAACTTAGAATTGATTGCAGAGGCTGTAAACGCTGCAGGAGCGCATTTGGAGCTTATTTAGCCATATAAAACTGCTATAATAAATTTTTCTGGATCCAAAAAATTCAAGTTCAACAGTTTAGGATTAGGGTGCGTTAAAACGTCTGAAAAGCACGTTTTTCAGTTAATATTAACTACAGAAAATTTTCTTGTATTACTATAATACCTAGTGTCGATCAAAATATACTAATTTTCATTCTGATAAGCGTGCCAATACTTACAGATGCTCAACAACTGACTTAGAATTGACTGCAGGGCTGTAAACGCTGAAGAAATGCATTTGGAGCTTATTTAACCATATAAAACTGCTATATTAAATTTTTCTGCATCCAAAAATTTGAAGTTCAACAGTTTAGTATTACGGTGCTTTAAAACGTTTGAAAAGCACGTTTTTCAGTAAATATTAACTACAAAATTTTTTCTTGTACTACTATAATACCTAGTGTCGATCAAAATATACTAATTTTATTCCTGGTAAGCGTGACCATACTAACAGGTGCTTAACAACTGGCTTAGTATTGACTGCAGTGCTTGTAAACGCTGTAGAAGAGCATTTTTAGCTTATTTAGCCATGTAAAATTGCTATATTAAACTTGTCTGCATCCAAGTATTCAAGTTCAACAGTATTAGGGTGCGTTAAAATGTCCGAAAAGCATGTTTTTCAGTTAAGATTAACTACAGAAAATTTTCCTGTACTACTATAATACCTAGTGTCGACCAAAATATACTAATTTTATCCCTGGTAAGCTTGCCAATACTAACAGGTGCTCAACAACTGGCTTAGAATTGACTAAAGAGTGTGCAAACGCTGTAGGAATTAATAAGAATCTTATTTAGCCATATGACACTGCAATATTACATTTTTCTGGATCCAAAAAATTCAAGTTCAACAGTTTAGGATTACGGTGCGTTAAAACGTCTGAAAAACACGTTTTTCAGTTATGATTAACTACAGAAAATTTTCTTGTACTACTATAATACCTAGTGTCGACCAAAATATACTAATTTTATCCCTGGTAAGCGTGCCAATAATTCCAGGTGCTCAACAACTAACTTAGAATTGATTGCAGAGGCTGTAAACGCTGCAGGAGCGCATTTTGAGCTTAGTTAGCCATATAAAACTGGTATATTAAATTTTTCTGCATCCAAAAATTTGAAGTTCCACAGTTTAGTATTAGGGTGCGTTAAAACGTCTGAAATGCACGTTTTTCAGTTATGATTAATTACAGAAAATTTTCTTGTACTACTATAATACATAGTGTCAACAAAAATATACTAATTTTATCCCTGGTAAGGGTGCCAATACTTCCAGGTGCTCATCAACTAACTTAGAATTGATTGCAGAGGCTGTAAACGCTGCAGGAGCGCATTTTGAGCTTAGTTAGCCATATAAAACTGGTATATTAAATTTTTCTGCATCCAAAAATTTGAAGTTCCACAGTTTAGTATTAGGCTGCGTTAAAACGTCTGAAAAGCACGTTTTTCAGTTATGATTAACTACAGAAAATTTTCTTGTACTACTATAATACCTAGTGTCGGTCAAAATATACTAATTTTATTTCTGGTAAACGTGCCAATACTTACAGGTGCTCAACAACTGACTTAGAATTGATTGAAGAAATTGTAAACCCTACAGAGATGCATTTGGAGCTTATTTAGCCATATAATACTGCTATATTAAATTTTTCAGTATCCAAAAAAATTCAAGTTTAATAGTTTAGTATTAGGGTGCGTTAAAATGTCTGAAAAGCAGGTTTTTCAGTTAATAAAAACTACAGAAATTTTTCTTGTACTACTATAATACCTAGTGTCGATCAAAATATACTAATTTTATTCCTGGTAAGCGTGCCCATACTAACAGGTGCTTAACAGAGGCTGTAAACGCTGTAGAAGAGCATTTTTAGCTTATTGAGCCATGTAAAATTGCTATATTAAACTTGTCTGCATCCAAGTATTCAAGTTCAACAGTATTAGGGTGCGTTAAAATGTCCGAAAAGCATGTTTTTCAGTTAAGATTAACTACAGAAAATTTTCCTGTACTACTATAATACCTAGTGTCGACCAAAATATACTAATTTTATCCCTGGTAAGCTTGCCAATACTAACAGGTGCTCAACAACTGGCTTAGAATTGACTAAAGAGTGTGCAAACGCTGTAGGAATTAATAAGAATCTTATTTAGCCATATGACACTGCAATATTACATTTTTCTGGATCCAAAAAATTCAAGTTCAACAGTTTAGGATTACGGTGCGTTAAAACGTCTGAAAAACACGTTTTTCAGTTATGATTAACTACAGAAAATTTTCTTGTACTACTATAATACCTAGTGTCGACCAAAATATACTAATTTTATCCCTGGTAAGCGTGCCAATAATTCCAGGTGCTCAACAACTAACTTAGAATTGATTTCAGAGGCTGTAAACGCTGCAGGAGCGCATTTTGAGCTTAGTTAGCCATATAAAACTGGTATATTAAATTTTTCTGCATCCAAAAATTTGAAGTTCCACAGTTTAGTATTAGGGTGCGTTAAAACGTCTGAAATGCACGTTTTTCAGTTATGATTAATTACAGAAAATTTTCTTGTACTACTATAATACATAGTGTCAACAAAAATATACTAATTTTATCCCTGGTAAGGGTGCCAATACTTCCAGGTGCTCATCAACTAACTTAGAATTGATTGCAGAGGCTGTAAACGCTGCAGGAGCGCATTTTGAGCTTAGTTAGCCATATAAAACTGGTATATTAAATTTTTCTGCATCCAAAAATTTGAAGTTCCACAGTTTAGTATTAGGCTGCGTTAAAACGTCTGAAAAGCACGTTTTTCAGTTATGATTAACTACAGAAAATTTTCTTGTACTACTATAATACCTAGTGTCGGTCAAAATATACTAATTTTATTTCTGGTAAACGTGCCAATACTTACAGGTGCTCAACAACTGACTTAGAATTGATTGAAGAAATTGTAAACCCTACAGAGATGCATTTGGAGCTTATTTAGCCATATAATACTGCTATATTAAATTTTTCAGTATCCAAAAAAATTCAAGTTTAATAGTTTAGTATTAGGGTGCGTTAAAATGTCTGAAAAGCAGGTTTTTCAGTTAATAAAAACTACAGAAATTTTTCTTGTACTACTATAATACCTAGTGTCGATCAAAATATACTAATTTTATTCCTGGTAAGCGTGCCCATACTAACAGGTGCTTAACAACTGGCTTAGTATTGACTGCAGTGCTTGTAAACGCTGTAGAAGAGCATTTTTAGCTTATTTAGCCATGTAAAACTGCTATATTAAACTTGTCTGCATCCAAGTATTCAAGTTCAACAGTATTAGGGTGCGTTAAAATGTCCGAAAAGCATGTTTTTCAGTTAAGATTAACTACAGAAAATTTTGCTGTACTACTATAATACATAGTGTCGACCAAAATATACTAATTTTATCCCTGGTAAGCGAGCCAATACTTCCAGGTGCTCAACAACTAACTTAGACTTGATTGCAGAGGTTGCAAACGCTGCAGAAATGCATTTGGAGCCTATTTAGCCATGTAAAACTGCTATATTAAATTTTTCTGCATCCAAAAAAATCATGTTTAACAGTTTAGTATTAGGGTGCGTTAAAACGTCTGAAAAGCATGTTTTTCAGTTAAGATTAAGAAAATTTTCTTGTACTACTATAATACCTAGTGTCGACCAAAATATACTAATTTTATCCCTGGTAAGCGTGCCAATACTTCCAGGTGCTCAACAACTAACTTAGAATTGATTGCAGAGGCTGTAAACGCAGCTGGAGCGCATTTTGAGGTTAGTTAGCCATATAGAATAGAATAGAATAGATTTTTATTTGTGAGAATCTCAGTTTGTACATAAATAAATAAAATATAATATAAAACTGATATATTAAATTTTTCTGCATCCAAAAATTTGAAGTTCCACAGTTTAGTATTAGGGTGCTTTAAAACGTCTGAAAAGCACGTTTTTCAGTTATGATTAACTACAGAAAATTCTCTTGTACTACTATAATACCTAGTGTCGATCAAAATATACTAATTTTATTTCTGGTAAACGTGCCAACACTTACAGGTGCTCAACAACTGACTTAGAATTGATTGAAGAAATTGTAAACCCTACAGAAATGCATTTGGAGCTTATTTAGCGATATAATACTACTATATTCAATTTTTCTGTATCCAAAAAAATTCAAGTTTAATAGTTTAGTATTAGGGTGCGTTAAAATGTCTGAAAAGCCCGTTTTTTAGTTAATATTAACTACAGAAGTTTTTCTTGTACTACTATAATACCTAGTGTCGATCAAAATATACTAATTTTATCCCTGGTAAGCGTGCCCATACTAACAGGTGCTTAACAACTGGCTTAGTATTGACTGTAGTGCTTGTAAACGCTGTAGAAGAGCATTTGGAGCTTATTTAGCCATATAAAACTGCTATATTAAATTTTTCTGCATCCAAAAATTTGAAGTTCAACAGTTTAGTATTAGGGTGCGTTAAAACGTCTGAAAAGCACGTTTTTCAGTTAATATTAACTACAGAAAATTTTCTTGTACAACTATAATACCTAGTGTCGATCAAAATATAGTAATTTTAATTCTGGTAAGCGTGCCAATACTTACAGATGCTCAACAACTGAATTAGAATTGATTGCAGAGGCTGTTAACGCTGAAGAAATGCAGTTGGACCTTATCTAGCCATGTAAAACTGCTATATTAAACTTGTCTGCATTCAAATATTCAAGTTCAACAGTTTAGTATCAGGGTGCGTTAAAACGTCTGAAAAGCAGGTTAATATTAACTACAGAAAAGTTTCTTGTATTACTATAATACCTAGTGTCGAACAAAATATACTAATTTTTATTGTGATAAGCGTGCCAATACCTACAGATGCTCAACAACTGACTTAGAATTGATTGCAGAGGCTGTAAACGCTGAAGAAATGCATTTGGACCTTATTTAGCAATGTAAAGCTGCTATATTAAATTTTTCTGCATCCAAAAAATTCAAGTTTAACAGTTTAATATTAGGGTGCGTTAAAACGTCTGAAAAACACGTTTTTCAGTTAATAAAAACTACAGAAAATTTTCTTGTACTACTATAATACCTAGTGTCGACCAAAATATACTAATTTTATCCCTGGTAAGCGTGCCAATACTTCCAGGTGCTCAGCAACTAACTTAGAATTGATTGCAGAGGCTGTAAACGCTGCAGGAGTGCATTTGGAGCTTATTTAGCCATATAAAACTGCTATATTACATTTTTCTGGATCCAAAAAATTCAAGTTCAACAGTTTAGGATTAGGGTGAGTTAAAACGTCTGAAAAGCACGTTTTTCAGTTAATATTAACTACAGAAAATTTTCTTGTATTACTATAATACCTAGTGTCGATCCAAATATACTAATTTTCATTCTGATAAGCGTGCCCATACTTACAGATGCTCAACAACTGACTTAGAATTGATTGCAGGGCTGTAAACGCTGAAGAAATGCATTTGGAGCTTATTTAACCATATAAAACTGCTATATTAATTTTTTCTGCATCCAAATAATCAAGTTCAACAGTTAAGTATTAGGGTGCGTTAAAGCTTCTGAATAGCACGTTTTTCAGTTAATATTAACTACAGTAAATTTTCTTGTATTACTATAATACCTAGTGTCGATCAAAATATACTAATTTTATTTCTGGTAAGCGTGCCAATACTTCCAGGTGCTCAACAACTAACTTAGAATTGATTGCAGAGGTTGTAAACGCTGCAGGAGCGCATTTGGAGCTTATATAGACATGTAAAACTACTATATTAAACTTATCTGCATCCAAATATTCAAGTTCAACAGTTAAGTATTAGGGTGCGTTAAAACGTCTGAATATCACATTTTTCAGTTAAGATTAACTACAGAAAATTTTCTTGTATTACTATAATACCTAGTGTCGACCAAAATATACTAATTTTATTTCTGGTAAGCGTGCCAGTACTTCCAGGTGCTCAACAACCAACTTAGAATTGTTTGCAGCGGTTGTAAACGCTGCAGGAGCGCATTTGGAGCTTATTAGCCATATATAACTGCTATATTAAATTTTTATGGATCCAAAAAATTCAAGCTCAACAGTTTAGGATTAGGGTGCGTTAAAACGTCTCAAAAGCACGTTTTTCAGTATATATTAACTACAAAAATGTTTCTTGTAATACTATAATACCTAGTGTCGATAAAAATATACTAATTATATTCCTGGTAAGCGTGCCAATACTTCCAGGTGCTCAACAACTTAGAATTGTTTGCAGAGGTTGTAAACGCTGCAGGAGCGCATTTGGAGCTTATTTAGCCATGTAAAACTGCTATATTAAACTTGTCTGCATCCAAATATTCAAGTTCAACAGTTAAGTATTAGGGTGCGTTAAAACGTCTGAATAGCACGTCTTTCAGTTAAGATTACCTACAGAAAACTTTCTTGTATTACTATAATACCTAGTGTCTATCAAAATATACTAATTTTATTTCTGGTAAGCGTGCCAATACTTCCAGGTGCTCAACAACTAACTTAGAATTGTTTGCAGAGGTTGTAAACGCTGCAGGAGCGCATTTGGAGCTTATTAGCCATATATAACTGCTATATAAAGTTTTTCTGGATCCAAAAAATTCAAGCTCAACAGTTTAGGATTAGTGAACGTTAAAACGTCTCAAAAGCACGTTTTTCAGTAAATATTTACTACAAAAATGTTTCTTGTACTACTATAATACCTAGTGTCGATCAAAATATACTAATTATATTCCTGGTAAGCATGCCAATACTTCCAGGTGCTCAACAACTAACTTAGAATTGTTTGCAGAGGTTGTAAACGCTGCCGGAGCGCATTTGGAGCTTATTAGCCATATATAACTGCTATATAAAATTTTTATGGATCCAAAAAATTCAAGATCAACAGTTTAGGATTAGGGTGCGTTAAAACGTCTCAAAAGCACGTTTTTCAGTAAATATTAACTACAAAAATGTTTCTTGTACTACTATAATACCTAGTGTGTATCAAAATATACTAATTATATTCCTGGTAAGCGTGCCAATACTTCCAGGTGCTCAACAGCTAACTTAGAATTGTTTGCAGAGGTTGTAAACGCTGCAGGAGCGCATTTGGAGCTTATTAGCCATATATAACTGCTATATTAAATTTTTATGGATCCAAAAAATTCAAGCTCAACAGTTTAGGATTAGGGTGCATTAAAACGTCTCAAAAGCACGTTTTTCAGTAAATATTAACTACAAAAATGTTTCTTGTAATACTATAATACCTAGTGTCGATCAAAATATACTAATTATATTCCTGGTAAGCGTGCCAATACTTCCAGGTGCTCAACAACTAACTTAGAATTCATTGCAGAGGTTGTAAACGCTGCAGGAGCGCATTTGGAGCTTATTAGCCATATATAACTGCTATATTAAATTTTTATGGATCCAAAAAATTCAAGCTTAACAGTATAGGATTAGGGTGCGTTAAAACGTCTCAAAAGCACGTTTTTCAGTATATATTAACTACAAAAATGTTTCTTGTAATACTATAATACCTAGTGTCGATCAAAATATACTAATTATATTCCTGGTAAGCGTGCCAATACTTCCAGGTGCTCAACAACTAACTTAGAATTGATTGCAGAGGTTGTAAACGCTGCAGGAGCGCATTTGGAGCTTATTTAGCCATGTAAAACCGGTATATTAAACTTGTCTGCAGCCAAATATTCAAGTTCAACAGTTAAGTATTAGGGTGCGTTAAAGCTTCTGAATAGCACGTTTTTTAGTTAAGATTAACTACAGAAAATGTTCTTGTGTTACTATAATACCTAGTGTCGATCAAAATATACTAATTTTATTTCTGGTAAGCGTGTCAATACTTCCAGGTGCTCAACAACTAACTTAGAATTGTTTGCAGAGGTTGTAAACGCTGCCGGAGCGCATTTGGAGCTTATTAGCCATATATAACTGCTATATAAAATTTTTATGGATCCAAAAAATTCAAGATCAACAGTTTAGGATTAGGGTGCGTTAAAACGTCTCAAAAGCACGTTTTTCAGTAAATATTAACTACAAAAATGTTTCTTGTACTTCTATAATACCTAGTGTGTATCAAAATATACTAATTATATTCCTGGTAAGCGTGCCAATACTTCCAGGTGCTCAACAGCTAACTTAGAATTGTTTGCAGAGGTTGTAAACGCTGCAGGAGCGCATTTGGAGCTTATTAGCCATATATAACTGCTATATTAAATTTTTATGGATCCAAAAAATTCAAGCTCAACAGTTTAGGATTAGGGTGCGTTAAAACGTCTCAAAAGCACGTTTTTCAGTATATATTAACTACAAAAATGTTTCTTGTAATACTATAATACCTAGTGTCGATCAAAATATACTAATTATATTCCTGGTAAGCGTGCCAATACTTCCAGGTGCTCAACAACTAACTTAGAATTCATTGCAGAGGTTGTAAACGCTGCAGGAGCGCATTTGGAGCTTATTAGCCATATATAACTGCTATATTAAATTTTTATGGATCCAAAAAATTCAAGCTTAACAGTTTAGGATTAGGGTGCGTTAAAACGTCTCAAAAGCACGTTTTTCAGTATATATTAACTACAAAAATGTTTCTTGTAATACTATAATACCTAGTGTCGATCAAAATATACTAATTATATTCCTGGTAAGCGTGCCAATACTTCCAGGTGCTCAACAACTAACTTAGAATTGATTGCAGAGGTTGTAAACGCTGCAGGAGCGCATTTGGAGCTTATTTAGCCATGTAAAACCGGTATATTAAACTTGTCTGCAGCCAAATATTCAAGTTCAACAGTTAAGTATTAGGGTGCGTTAAAGCTTCTGAATAGCACGTTTTTTAGTTAAGATTAACTACAGAAAATGTTCTTGTGTTACTATAATACCTAGTGTCGATAAAAATATACTAATTTTATTTCTGGTAAGCGTGCCAATACTTCCAGGTGCTCAACAACTAACTTAGAATTGTTTGCAGAGGTTGTAGACGCTGCAGGAGCGCATTTGGAGCTTATTAGCCATATATAACTGCTATATAAAATTTTTCTGGATCCAAAAAATTCATGCTCAACAGTTTAGGATTAGGGAACGTTAAAACGTCTCAAAAGCACGTTTTTCAGTAAATATTTACTACAAAAATGTTTCTTGTACTACTATAATACCTAGTGTCGATCAAAATATACTAATTATATTCCTGGTAAGCATGCCAATACTTCCAGGTGCTCAACAACTAACTTAGAATTGTTTGCAGAGGTTGTAAACGCTGCAGGAGCGCATTTGGAGCTTATTAGCCATATATAACTGCTATATTAAATTTTTATGGATCCAAAAAATTCAAGCTCAACAGTTTAGGATTAGGGAACGTTAAAACGTCTCAAAAGCACGTTTTTCAGTAAATATTTACTACAAAAATGTTTCTTGTACTACTATAATACCTAGTGTCGATTAAAATATACTAATTATATTCCTGGTAAGCATGCCAATACTTCCAGGTGCTCAACAACTAACTTAGAATTGTTTGCAGAGGTTGTAAACGCTGCAGGAGCGCATTTGGAGCTTATTAGCCATATATAACTGCTATATTAAATTTTTATGGATCCAAAAAATTCAAGCTCAACAGTTAAGGATTAGGGTGCGTTAAAACGTCTCAAAAGCACGTTTTTCAGTATATATTAACTACAAAAATGTTTCTTGTAATACTATAATACCTAGTGTCGATCAAAATATACTAATTATATTCCTGGTAAGCGTGCCAATACTTCCAGGTGCTCAACAACTAACTTAGAATTCATTGCAGAGGTTGTAAACGCTGCAGGACAGCATTTGGAGCTTATTAGCCATATATAACTGCTATATTAAATTTTTATGGATCCAAAAAATTCAAGCTTAACAGTTTAGGATTAGGGTGCGTTAAAACGTCTCAAAAGCACGTTTTTCAGTATATATTAACTACAAAAATGTTTCTTGTAATACTATAATACCTAGTGTCGATCAAAATATACTAATTATATTCCTGGTAAGCGTGCCAATACTTCCAGGTGCTCAACAACTAACTTAGAATTCATTGCAGAGGTTGTAAACGCTGCAGGAGCGCATTTGGAGCTTATTAGCCATATATAACTGCTATATTAAATTTTTATGGATCCAAAAAATTCAAGCTTAACAGTTTAGGATTAGGGTGCGTTAAAACGTCTCAAAAGCACGTTTTTCAGTATATATTAACTACAAAAATGTTTCTTGTAATACTATAATACCTAGTGTCGATCAAAATATACTAATTATATTCCTGGTAAGCGTGCCAATACTTCCAGGTGCTCAACAACTAACTTAGAATTGATTGCAGAGGTTGTAAACGCTGCAGGAGCGCATTTGGAGCTTATTTAGCCATGTAAAACCGGTATATTAAACTTGTCTGCAGCCAAATATTCAAGTTCAACAGTTAAGTATTAGGGTGCGTTAAAGCTTCTGAATAGCACGTTTTTTAGTTAAGATTAACTACAGAAAATGTTCTTGTGTTACTATAATACCTAGTGTCGATAAAAATATACTAATTTTATTTCTGGTAAGCGTGCCAATACTTCCAGGTGCTCAACAACTAACTTAGAATTGTTTGCAGAGGTTGTAGACGCTGCAGGAGCGCATTTGGAGCTTATTAGCCATATATAACTGCTATATAAAAATTTTCTGGATCCAAAAAATTCATGCTCAACAGTTTAGGATTAGGGAACGTTAAAACGTCTCAAAAGCACGTTTTTCAGTGAATATTTACTCCAAAAATGTTTCTTGTACTACTATAATACCTAGTGTCGATCAAAATATACTAATTATATTCCTGGTAAGCATGCCAATACTTCCAGGTGCTCAACAACTAACTTAGAATTGTTTGCAGAGGTTGTAAACGCTGCAGGAGCGCATTTGGAGCTTATTAGCCATATATAACTGCTATATTAAATTTTTATGGATCCAAAAAATTCAAGCTCAACAGTTTAGGATTAGGGAACGTTAAAACGTCTCAAAATCACGTTTTTCAGTAAATATTTACTACAAAAATGTTTCTTGTACTACTATAATACCTAGTGTCGATCAAAATATACTAATTATATTCCTGGTAAGCATGCCAATACTTCCAGGTGCTCAACAACTAACTTAGAATTGATTGCAGAGGTTGTAAACGCTGCAGGAGCGCATTTGGAGCTTATTAGCCATATATAACTGCTATATTAAATTTTTATGGATCCAAAAAATTCAAGCTCAACAGTTAAGGATTAGGGTGCGTTAAAACGTCTCAAAAGCACGTTTTTCAGTATATATTAACTACAAAAATGTTTCTTGTAATACTATAATACCTAGTGTCGATCAAAATATACTAATTATATTCCTGGTAAGCGTGCCAATACTTCCAGGTGCTCAACAACTAACTTAGAATTCATTGCAGAGGTTGTAAACGCTGCAGGACAGCATTTGGAGCTTATTAGCCATATATAACTGCTATATTAAATTTTTATGGATCCAAAAAATTCAAGCTTAACAGTTTAGGATTAGGGTGCGTTAAAACGTCTCAAAAGCACGTTTTTCAGTATATATTAACTACAAAAATGTTTCTTGTAATACTATAATACCTAGTGTCGATCAAAATATACTAATTATATCCCTGGTAAGCGTGTCAATACTTCCAGGTGCTCAACAACTAACTTAGAATTGATTGCAGAGGTTGTAAACGCTGCAGAAATGCATTTGGAGCCTATTTAGCCATGTAAAACTGCTATATTAAATTTTTCTGTTTCCAAAAAAATCATGTTTAACAGGTTAGTGTTAGGGTGCGCAAAACGTCTGAAAAGCACGTTTTTCAGTTAATATTAACTACAGAAAATTTCCCTGTTACTACTATAATACCTAGTGTCGATCAAAATATACTAATTTTACATCTGGTAAGCGTGCCAGATGCTCAACAACAGACTTAGAATTGATTGCAGAGGCTGTAAACGCTGAAGAAATGCATTTGGAGCTTATCTAGCCATGTAAAACTGCTATATTAAATTTTTCTGTCTCCAAAAAAATCATGTTTAACAGGTTAGTGTTAGGGTGCGCAAAACGTCTGAAAAGCACGTTTTTCAGTTAATATTAACTACAGAAAATTTCCCTGTTACTACTATAATACCTAGTGTCGATCAAAATATACTAATTTTACATCTGGTAAGCGTGCCAGATGCTCAACAACAGACTTAGAATTGATTGCAGAGGCTGTAAACGCTGAAGAAATGCAGTTGGACCTTATCTAGCCATGTAAAACTGCTATATTAAACTTGTCTGCATCCAAATATTCAAGTTCAACAGTTTAGTATTAGGGTGCGTTAAAACGTCTGAAGAGCATGTTTTTCAGTTAAGATTAACTACAGAAAATTTTCTTGTACTACTATAATACCTAGTGTCGACCAAAATATACTAATTTTATCCCTGGTAAGCGTGCCAATACTTCCAGGTGCTCAACAACTAACTTAGAATTGATTTCATAGGTTGTAGACGCTGCAGAAATGCATTTGGAGGCTATTTAGCCAAGTAAAATTGCTATATTAAATTTTTCTGGATCAAAAAAATTCAAGTTCAACAGTTTAGGATTAGGGTGCGTTAAAACATCTGAAAAGCACGTTTTTCAGTTAATATTAACTACAGAAAATTTTCTTCTATTACTATAATACCTAGTGTCGGTCAAAATATACTAATTTTTTTTCTGATAAGCGTGCCAATTTTTACCGATGCTCAACAACTGACTTAGAATTGATTGCAGGGCTGTAAACGCTGATGAAATGCATTTGGAGCTTATTTAACCATATAAAACTGCTATATTAAATTTTTTTGCATTCAAAAATTTGAAGTTCAACAGTTTAGTATTTGGTGCGTTAAAACGTCTGAAAAGCACGTTTTTCAGTTAATATTAACTACAGAAAATTTTCTTGTACTACTATAATACCTAGTGTCGATCAAAATATACTAATTTTAATTCCGGTAAGCGTGCCAATACTTACAGATGCTCAACAACAGACTTAGAATTGATTGCAGAGGCTGTAAACGCTGAAGAAATGCATTTGGAGCCTATTTAGCCATGTAAAACTGCTATATTAAATTTTTCTGTCTCCAAAAAAATCATGTTTAACAGGTTAGTGTTAGGGTGCGCAAAACGTCTTAAAAGCACGTTTTTCAGTTAATATTAACTACAGAAAATTTTCTTGTACTACTATAATACCTAGTGTCGATCAAAATATACTAATTTTAATTCCGGTAAGCGTGCCAATACTTACAGATGCTCAACAATAGACTTAGAATTGATTGCAGAGGCTGTAAACGCTGAAGAAATGCATTTGGAGCTTATAAGTTTAACAGTTTAGTATTAGGGTGCGTTAAAACGTCTGAACAGCACGTTTTTCAGTTAAGATTAACTACAGAAAATTTTCTTGTATTACTATAATACCTAGTGTCGATCAAAAAATACTAATTTTATTTCTGGTAAGCGTGCCAATACTTCCAGGTGCTCAACAACAGACTTAGAATTGATTGCAGAGGCTGTAAACGCTGAAGAAATGCATTTGGAGCTTATAAGTTTAACAGTTTAGTATTAGGGTGCGTTAAAACGTCTGAAAAGCACGTTTTTCAGTTAATATTAACTAAAAAAATTTTTCTTGTACTACTATAATACCTAGTCTCGATCAAAATATACTAATTTTAATTCTCGTAAGCGTCCGAATACTTACAGATGCTCAAAAACTGAGTTAGAATTGATTGCAGAGGCTGTAAACGCTGCAGGAGCGCATTTGGAGCTTTTTTAGCCATATAAAGCTGCTATATTAAATTTTTCTGCATCCAAAAATTTGAAGTTCAACAGTTTAGTATTAGGGTGCTTTAAATCGTCTGAAAAGAACGTTTTTCAGTTATTATTAACTACAGAAAATTTTCTTGTACTACTATAATACCTAGTGTCGATCAAAATATACTAATTTTATCCCTGGTAAGCGTGCCAATACTTCCAGGTGCTCAGCAACTAACTTAGAATTGATTGGGGTGGCTGTAAACGCTGCAGGAGCGCATTTGGAGCTTATTTAGCCATATAAAACTGCTATAATAAATTTTTCTGGATCCAAAAAATTCAAGTTCAACAGTTTAGGATTAGGGTGCGTTAAAACGTCTGAAAAGCACGTTTTTCAGTTAATATTAACTACAGAAAAGTTTCTTGTATTACTATAATACCTAGTGTCGAACAAAATATACTAATTTTTATTGTGATAAGCGTGCCAATACCTACAGATGCTCAACAACTGACTTAGAATTGATTGCAGAGGCTGTAAACGCTGAAGAAATGCATTTGGACCTTATTTAGCAATGTAAAGCTGCTATATTAAATTTTTCTGCATCCAAAAAATTCAAGTTTAACAGTTTAATATTAGGGTGCGTCAAAACGTCTGAAAAACACGTTTTTCAGTTAATAAAAACTACAGAAAATTTTCTTGTACTACTATAATACCTAGTGTCGACCAAAATATACTAATTTTATCCCTGGTAAGCGTGCCAATACTTCCAGGTGCTCAACAACTAACTTAGAATTGTTTGCAGAGGTTGTCAACGCTGCAGGAGCGCATTTGGAGCTTATTTAGCCATATAAAACTGCTATATTAAATTTTTATGGATCCAAAAAATTCAAGCTCAACAGTTTAGGATTAGGGTGCGTTAAAACGTCTCAAAAGCACGTTTTTCAGTTAATATTAACCACAAATATGTTTCTTGTACTACTATAATACCTAGTGTCGAACAAAATATACTAATTATATACCTCGTAAGCGTGCCAATACTTCCAGGTTCTCAACAACTAACTTAGAATTGTTTGCAGAGGCTGTAAACGCTGCAGGTGCGCATTTGGAGCTTATTTAGCTATATAAAACTGCTATATTAAATTTTTCTGCATCCAAAAATTTGAAGTTCAACAGTTTAGTATTAGGGTGCGTAAAAACGTCTGAAAAGCACGTTTTTCAGTTAATATTAACTACAGTAAATTTTCTTGTATTACTATAATACCTAGTGTCGATCAAAATATACTAATTTTATTTCTGGTAAGCGTGCCAATACTTCCAGGTGCTCAACAACTAACTTAGAATTGATTGCAGAGGTTGTAAACGCTGCAGGAGCGCATTTGGAGCTTATATAGCCATGTAAAACTACTATATTAAACTTATCTGCATCCAAATATTCAAGTTCAACAGTTAAGTATTAGGGTGCGTTAAAACGTCTGAATATCACATTTTCAGTTAAGATTAACTACAGAAAATTTTCTTGTATTACTATAATACCTAGTGTCGATCAAAATATACTAACTTTATTTCTGGTAAGCGTGCCAACACTTCCAGGTGCTCAACAACTAACTTAGAATTGTTTGCAGAGGTTGTCAACGCTGCAGGAGCGCATTTGGAGCTTATTTAGCCATATAAAACTGCTATATTAAATTTTTCTGCATCCAAAAATTTGAAGTTCAACAGTTTAGTATTAGGGTGCGTTAAAACGTTTAAAAAGGACGTTTTTCAGTTAATATTAACTACAGTAAATTTTCTTGTATTACTATAATACCTAGTGTCGATCAAAATATACTAATTTTATTTCTGGTAAGCGTGCCAATACTTCCAGGTGCTCAACAACTAACTTAGAATTGATTGCAGAGGTTGTAAACGCTGCAGGAGCGCATTTGGAGCTTATATAGCCATGTAAAACTACTATATTAAACTTATCTGCATCCAAATATTCAAGTTCAACAGTTAAGTATTAGGGTGCGTTAAAACGTCTGAATATCACATTTTTCAGTTAAGATTAACTACAGAAAATTTTCTTGTATTACTATAATACCTAGTGTCGATCAAAATATACTAACTTTATTTCTGGTAAGCGTGCCAATACTTCCAGGTGCTCAACAACTAACTTAGAATTGTTTGCAGAGGTTGTCAACGCTGCAGGAGCGCATTTGGAGCTTATTTAGCCATATAAAACTGCTATTTAAATTTTTCTGCATCCAAATATTCAAGTTCAACAGTTAAGTATTAGGGTGCGTTAAAACGTCTGAATAGCACGTCTTTCAGTTAAGATTAACTACAGAAAACTTTCTTGTATTACTATAATACCTAGTGTCTATCAAAATATACTAATTTTATTTCTGGTAAGCGTGCCAATACTTCCAGGTGCTCAACAACTAACTTAGAATTGTTTGCAGAGGTTGTAAACGCTGCAGGAGCGCATTTATATTTATATTAAATTTTTATGGATCCAAAAATTCAAGCTCAACAGCTTAGGATTAGGGTGCGTTAAAACGTCTCAAAAGCACGTTTTTCAGTATATATTAACTACAAAAATGTTTCTTGTAATACTATAATACCTAGTGTCGATCAAAATATACTAATTATATTCCTGGTAAGCGTGCCAATACTTCCAGGTGCTCAACAACTAACTTAGAATTGTTTGCAGAGGTTGTAAACGCTGCAGGAGCGCATTTGGAGCTTATTTAGCCATGTAAAACTGCTATATTAAACTTGTCTGCATCCAAATATTCAAGTTCAACAGTTAAGTATTAGGGTGCGTTAAAACGTCTGAATATCACATTTTTCAGTTAAGATTAACTACAGAAAATTTTCTTGTACTACTATAATACCTAGTGTCGACAAAATTCACTAACTTTATTTCTGGTAAGCGTGCCAATACTTCCAGGTGCTCAACAACTAACTTAGAATTGTTTGCAGAGGTTGTCAACGCTGCAGGAGCGCATTTGGAGCTTATTTAGCCATATAAAACTGCTATTTAAATTTTTCTGCATCCAAATATTCAAGTTCAACAGTTAAGTATTAGGGTGCGTTAAAACGTCTGAATAGCACGTCTTTCAGTTAAGATTAACTACAGAAAACTTTCTTGTATTACTATAATACCTAGTGTCTATCAAAATATACTAATTTTATTTCTGGTAAGCGTGCCAATACTTCCAGGTGCTCAACAACTAACTTAGAATTGCTTGCAGAGGTTGTAAACACTGCAGGAGCGCATTTGGAGCTTATTAGCCATATATAACTGCTATATAAAATTTTTCTGGATCCAAAAAATTCAAGCTCAACAGTTTAGGATTAGGGAACGTTAAAACGTCTCAAAAGCACGTTTTTCAGTAAATATTTACTACAAAAATGTTTCTTGTACTACTATAATACCTAGTGTCGATCAAAATATACTAATTATATTCCTGGTAAGCATGCCAATACTTCCAGGTGCTCAACAACTAACTTAGAATTGTTTGCAGAGGTTGTAAACGCTGCAGGAGCGCATTTGGAGCTTATTAGCCATATATAACTGCTATATTAAATTTTTATGGATCCAAAAAATTCAAGCTCAACAGTTAAGGATTAGGGTGCGTTAAAACGTCTCAAAAGCACGTTTTTCAGTATATATTAACTACAAAAATGTTTCTTGTAATACTATAATACCTAGTGTCGATCAAAATATACTAATTATATTCCTGGTAAGCGTGCCAATACTTCCAGGTGCTCAACAACTAACTTAGAATTCATTGCAGAGGTTGTAAACGCTGCAGGACAGCATTTGGAGCTTATTAGCCATATATAACTGCTATATTAAATTTTTATGGATCCAAAAAATTCAAGCTTAACAGTTTAGGATTAGGGTGCGTTAAAACGTCTCAAAAGCACGTTTTTCAGTATATATTAACTACAAAAATGTTTCTTGTAATACTATAATACCTAGTGTCGATCAAAATATACTAATTATATCCCTGGTAAGCGTGTCAATACTTCCAGGTGCTCAACAACTAACTTAGAATTGATTGCAGAGGTTGTAAACGCTGCAGAAATGCATTTGGAGCCTATTTAGCCATGTAAAACTGCTATATTAAATTTTTCTGTTTCCAAAAAAATCATGTTTAACAGGTTAGTGTTAGGGTGCGCAAAACGTCTGAAAAGCACGTTTTTCAGTTAATATTAACTACAGAAAATTTCCCTGTTACTACTATAATACCTAGTGTCGATCAAAATATACTAATTTTACATCTGGTAAGCGTGCCAGATGCTCAACAACAGACTTAGAATTGATTGCAGAGGCTGTAAACGCTGAAGAAATGCATTTGGAGCTTATCTAGCCATGTAAAACTGCTATATTAAATTTTTCTGTCTCCAAAAAAATCATGTTTAACAGGTTAGTGTTAGGGTGCGCAAAACGTCTGAAAAGCACGTTTTTCAGTTAATATTAACTACAGAAAATTTCCTTGTACTACTATAATACCTAGTGTCGATCAAAATATACTAATTTTAATTCTGGTAAGCGTGCCAATACTTACAGATGCTCAACAACTGACTTAGAATTGATTGCAGAGGCTGTAAACGCTGAAGAAATGCAGTTGGACCTTATCTAGCCATGTAAAACTGCTATATTAAACTTGTCTGCATCCAAATATTCAAGTTCAACAGTTTAGTATTAGGGTGCGTTAAAACGTCTGAAGAGCATGTTTTTCAGTTAAGATTAACTACAGAAAATTTTCTTGTACTACTATAATACCTAGTGTCGACCAAAATATACCAATTTTATCCCTGGTAAGCGTGCCAATACTTCCAGGTGCTCAACAACTAACTTAGAATTGATTTCAGAGGTTGTAGACGCTGCAGAAATGCATTTGGAGGCTATTTAGCCAAGTAAAATTGCTATATTAAATTTTTCTGGATCAAAAAAATTCAAGTTCAACAGTTTAGGATTAGGGTGCGTTAAAACATCTGAAAAGCACGTTTTTCAGTTAATATTAACTACAGAAAATTTTCTTCTATTACTATAATACCTAGTGTCGGTCAAAATATACTAATTTTTTTTCTGATAAGCGTGCCAATTTTTACCGATGCTCAACAACTGACTTAGAATTGATTGCAGGGCTGTAAACGCTGATGAAATGCATTTGGAGCTTATTTAACCATATAAAACTGCTATATTAAATTTTTTTGCATTCAAAAATTTGAAGTTCAACAGTTTAGTATTTGGTGCGTTAAAACGTCTGAAAAGCACGTTTTTCAGTTAATATTAACTACAGAAAATTTTCTTGTACTACTATAATACCTAGTGTCGATCAAAATATACTAATTTTAATTCCGGTAAGCGTGCCAATACTTACAGATGCTCAACAACAGACTTAGAATTGATTGCAGAGGCTGTAAACGCTGAAGAAATGCATTTGGAGCCTATTTAGCCATGTAAAACTGCTATATTAAATTTTTCTGTCTCCAAAAAAATCATGTTTAACAGGTTAGTGTTAGGGTGCGCAAAACGTCTTAAAAGCACGTTTTTCAGTTAATATTAACTACAGAAAATTTTCTTGTACTACTATAATACCTAGTGTCGATCAAAATATACTAATTTTAATTCCGGTAAGCGTGCCAATACTTACAGATGCTCAACAATAGACTTAGAATTGATTGCAGAGGCTGTAAACGCTGAAGAAATGCATTTGGAGCTTATAAGTTTAACAGTTTAGTATTAGGGTGCGTTAAAACGTCTGAACAGCACGTTTTTCAGTTAAGATTAACTACAGAAAATTTTCTTGTATTACTATAATACCTAGTGTCGATCAAAAAATACTAATTTTATTTCTGGTAAGCGTGCCAATACTTCCAGGTGCTCAACAACAGACTTAGAATTGATTGCAGAGGCTGTAAACGCTGAAGAAATGCATTTGGAGCTTATAAGTTTAACAGTTTAGTATTAGGGTGCGTTAAAACGTCTGAAAAGCACGTTTTTCAGTTAATATTAACTAAAAAAATTTTTCTTGTACTACTATAATACCTAGTCTCGATCAAAATATACTAATTTTAATTCTCGTAAGCGTCCCAATGCTTACAGATGCTCAAAAACTGAGTTAGAATTGATTGCAGAGGCTGTAAACGCTGCAGGAGCGCATTTGGAGCTTTTTTAGCCATATAAAGCTGCTATATTAAATTTTTCTGCATCCAAAAATTTGAAGTTCAACAGTTTAGTATTAGGGTGCTTTAAATCGTCTGAAAAGAACGTTTTTCAGTTATTATTAACTACAGAAAATTTTCTTGTACTACTATAATACCTAGTGTCGATCAAAATATACTAATTTTATCCCTGGTAAGCGTGCCAATACTTCCAGGTGCTCAGCAACTAACTTAGAATTGATTGGGGTGGCTGTAAACGCTGCAGGAGCGCATTTGGAGCTTATTTAGCCATATAAAACTGCTATAATAAATTTTTCTGGATCCAAAAAATTCAAGTTCAACAGTTTAGGATTAGGGTGCGTTAAAACGTCTGAAAAGCACGTTTTTCAGTTAATATTAACTACAGAAAAGTTTCTTGTATTACTATAATACCTAGTGTCGAACAAAATATACTAATTTTTATTGTGATAAGCGTGCCAATACCTACAGATGCTCAACAACTGACTTAGAATTGATTGCAGAGGCTGTAAACGCTGAAGAAATGCATTTGGACCTTATTTAGCAATGTAAAGCTGCTATATTAAATTTTTCTGCATCCAAAAAATTCAAGTTTAACAGTTTAATATTAGGGTGCGTTAAAACGTCTGAAAAACACGTTTTTCAGTTAATAAAAACTACAGAAAATTTTCTTGTACTACTATAATACCTAGTGTCGACCAAAATATACTAATTTTATCCCTGGTAAGCGTGCCAATACTTCCAGGTGCTCAACAACTAACTTAGAATTGTTTGCAGAGGTTGTCAACGCTGCAGGAGCGCATTTGGAGCTTATTTAGCCATATAAAACTGCTATATTAAATTTTTATGGATCCAAAAAATTCAAGCTCAACAGTTTAGGATTAGGGTGCGTTAAAACGTCTCAAAAGCACGTTTTTCAGTTAATATTAACCACAAATATGTTTCTTGTACTACTATAATACCTAGTGTCGAACAAAATATACTAATTATATACCTCGTAAGCGTGCCAATACTTCCAGGTTCTCAACAACTAACTTAGAATTGTTTGCAGAGGCTGTAAACGCTGCAGGTGCGCATTTGGAGCTTATTTAGCTATATAAAACTGCTATATTAAATTTTTCTGCATCCAAAAATTTGAAGTTCAACAGTTTAGTATTAGGGTGCGTAAAAACGTCTGAAAAGCACGTTTTTCAGTTAATATTAACTACAGTAAATTTTCTTGTATTACTATAATACCTAGTGTCGATCAAAATATACTAATTTTATTTCTGGTAAGCGTGCCAATACTTCCAGGTGCTCAACAACTAACTTAGAATTGATTGCAGAGGTTGTAAACGCTGCAGGAGCGCATTTGGAGCTTATATAGCCATGTAAAACTACTATATTAAACTTATCTGCATCCAAATATTCAAGTTCAACAGTTAAGTATTAGGGTGCGTTAAAACGTCTGAATATCACATTTTCAGTTAAGATTAACTACAGAAAATTTTCTTGTATTACTATAATACCTAGTGTCGATCAAAATATACTAACTTTATTTCTGGTAAGCGTGCCAACACTTCCAGGTGCTCAACAACTAACTTAGAATTGTTTGCAGAGGTTGTCAACGCTGCAGGAGCGCATTTGGAGCTTATTTAGCCATATAAAACTGCTATATTAAATTTTTCTGCATCCAAAAATTTGAAGTTCAACAGTTTAGTATTAGGGTGCGTTAAAACGTTTAAAAAGGACGTTTTTCAGTTAATATTAACTACAGTAAATTTTCTTGTATTACTATAATACCTAGTGTCGATCAAAATATACTAATTTTATTTCTGGTAAACGTGCCAATACTTCCAGGTGCTCAACAACTAACTTAGAATTGATTGCAGAGGTTGTAAACGCTGCAGGAGCGCATTTGGAGCTTATATAGCCATGTAAAACTACTATATTAAACTTATCTGCATCCAAATATTCAAGTTCAACAGTTAAGTATTAGGGTGCGTTAAAACGTCTGAATATCACATTTTTCAGTTAAGATTAACTACAGAAAATTTTCTTGTATTACTATAATACCTAGTGTCGATCAAAATATACTAACTTTATTTCTGGTAAGCGTGCCAATACTTCCAGGTGCTCAACAACTAACTTAGAATTGTTTGCAGAGGTTGTCAACGCTGCAGGAGCGCATTTGGAGCTTATTTAGCCATATAAAACTGCTATTTAAATTTTTCTGCATCCAAATATTCAAGTTCAACAGTTAAGTATTAGGGTGCGTTAAAACGTCTGAATAGCACGTCTTTCAGTTAAGATTAACTACAGAAAACTTTCTTGTATTACTATAATACCTAGTGTCTATCAAAATATACTAATTTTATTTCTGGTAAGCGTGCCAATACTTCCAGGTGCTCAACAACTAACTTAGAATTGTTTGCAGAGGTTGTAAACGCTGCAGGAGCGCATTTATATTTATATTAAATTTTTATGGATCCAAAAATTCAAGCTCAACAGCTTAGGATTAGGGTGCGTTAAAACGTCTCAAAAGCACGTTTTTCAGTATATATTAACTACAAAAATGTTTCTTGTAATACTATAATACCTAGTGTCGATCAAAATATACTAATTATATTCCTGGTAAGCGTGCCAATACTTCCAGGTGCTCAACAACTAACTTAGAATTGTTTGCAGAGGTTGTAAACGCTGCAGGAGCGCATTTGGAGCTTATTTAGCCATGTAAAACTGCTATATTAAACTTGTCTGCATCCAAATATTCAAGTTCAACAGTTAAGTATTAGGGTGCGTTAAAACGTCTGAATATCACATTTTTCAGTTAAGATTAACTACAGAAAATTTTCTTGTATTACTATAATACCTAGTGTCGACAAAATATACTAACTTTATTTCTGGTAAGCGTGCCAATACTTCCAGGTGCTCAACAACTAACTTAGAATTGTTTGCAGAGGTTGTCAACGCTGCAGGAGCGCATTTGGAGCTTATTTAGCCATATAAAACTGCTATTTAAATTTTTCTGCATCCAAATATTCAAGTTCAACAGTTAAGTATTAGGGTGCGTTAAAACGTCTGAATAGCACGTCTTTCAGTTAAGATTAACTACAGAAAACTTTCTTGTATTACTATAATACCTAGTGTCTATCAAAATATACTAATTTTATTTCTGGTAAGCGTGCCAATACTTCCAGGTGCTCAACAACTAACTTAGAATTGCTTGCAGAGGTTGTAAACACTGCAGGAGCGCATTTGGAGCTTATTAGCCATATATAACTGCTATATAAAATTTTTCTGGATCCAAAAAATTCAAGCTCAACAGTTTAGGATTAGGGAACGTTAAAACGTCTCAAAAGCACGTTTTTCAGTAAATATTTACTACAAAAATGTTTCTTGTACTACTATAATACCTAGTGTCTATCAAAATATACTAATTATATTCCTGGTAAGCGTGCCAATACTTCCAGGTGCTCAACAGCTAACTTAGAATTGTTTGCAGAGGTTGCAAACGCTGCAGGAGCGCATTTGGAGCTTATTAGCCATATATAACTGCTATATTAAATTTTTATGGATCCAAAAAATTCAAGCTCAACAGTTTAGGATTAGGGTGCGTTAAAACGTCTCAAAAGCACGTTTTTCAGTTAATATTAACTACAAATATGTTTCTTGTACTACTATAATACCTAGTGTCGAACAAAATATACTAATTATATACCTCGTAAGCGTGCCAATACTTCCAGGTTCTCAACAACTAACTTAGAATTGTTTGCAGAGGCTGTAAACGCTGCAGGTGCGCATTTGGAGCTTATTTAGCTATATAAAACTGCTATATTAAATTTTTCTGCATCCAAAAATTTGAAGTTCAACAGTTTAGTATTAGGGTGCGTAAAAACGTCTGAAAAGCACGTTTTTCAGTTAATATTAACTACAGAAAATTTTCTTGTATTACTATTATACCTAGTGTCGATCCAAATATACTAATTTTCATTCTGATAAGCGTGCCCATACTTACAGATGCTCAACAACTGACTTAGAATTGATTGCAGGGTTGTAAACGCTGAAGAAATGCATTTGGAGCTTATTTAACCATATAAAACTGCTATATTAATTTTTTCTGCATCCAAATAATCAAGTTCAACAGTTAAGTATTAGGGTGCGTTAAAGCTTCTGAATAGCACGTTTTTCAGTTAATATTAACTACAGTAAATTTTCTTGTATTACTATAATACCTAGTGTCTATCAAAATATACTAATTTTATTTCTGGTAAGCGTGCCAATACTTCCAGGTGCTCAACAACTAACTTAGAATTGTTTGCAGAGGTTGTAAACGCTGCAGGAGCGCATTTATATTTATATTAAATTTTTATGGATCCAAAAATTCAAGCTCAACAGCTTAGGATTAGGGTGCGTTAAAACGTCTCAAAAGCACGTCTTTCAGTTAAGATTAACTACAGAAAACTTTCTTGTATTACTATAATACCTAGTGTCTATCAAAATATACTAATTTTATTTCTGGTAAGCGTGCCAATACTTCCAGGTGCTCAACAACTAACTTAGAATTGCTTGCAGAGGTTGTAAACACTGCAGGAGCGCATTTGGAGCTTATTAGCCATATATAACTGCTATATAAAATTTTTCTGGATCCAAAAAATTCAAGCTCAACAGTTTAGGATTAGGGAACGTTAAAACGTCTCAAAAGCACGTTTTTCAGTAAATATTTACTACAAAAATGTTTCTTGTACTACTATAATACCTAGTGTCGATCAAAATATACTAATTATATTCCTGGTAAGCATGCCAATACTTCCAGGTGCTCAACAACTAACTTAGAATTGTTTGCAGAGGTTGTAAACGCTGCAGGAGCGCATTTGGAGCTTATTAGCCATATATAACTGCTATATAAAATTTTTATGGATCCAAAAAATTCAAGATCAACAGTTTAGGATTAGGGTGCGTTAAAACGTCTCAAAAGCACGTTTTTCAGTAAATATTAACTACAAAAATGTTTCTTGTAATACTATAATACCTAGTGTCGATCAAAATATACTAATTATATTCCTGGTAAGCGTGCCAATACTTCCAGGTGCTCAACAACTAACTTAGAATTGATTGCAGAGGTTGTAAACGCTGCAGGAGCGCATTTGGAGCTTATTTAGCCATGTAAAACCGGTATATTAAACTTGTCTGCAGCCAAATATTCAAGTTCAACAGTTAAGTATTAGGGTGCGTTAAAGCTTCTGAATAGCACGTTTTTTAGTTAAGATTAACTACAGAAAATGTTCTTGTGTTACTATAATACCTAGTGTCGATCAAAATATACTAATTTTATTTCTGGTAAGCGTGTCAATACTTCCAGGTGCTCAACAACTAACTTAGAATTGTTTGCAGAGGTTGTAAACGCTGCCGGAGCGCATTTGGAGCTTATTAGCCATATATAACTGCTATATAAAATTTTTATGGATCCAAAAAATTCAAGATCAACAGTTTAGGATTAGGGTGCGTTAAAACGTCTCAAAAGCACGTTTTTCAGTAAATATTAACTACAAAAATGTTTCTTGTACTTCTATAATACCTAGTGTGTATCAAAATATACTAATTATATTCCTGGTAAGCGTGCCAATACTTCCAGGTGCTCAACAGCTAACTTAGAATTGTTTGCAGAGGTTGTAAACGCTGCAGGAGCGCATTTGGAGCTTATTAGCCATATATAACTGCTATATTAAATTTTTATGGATCCAATAAATTCAAGCTCAACAGTTTAGGATTAGGGTGCGTTAAAACGTCTCAAAAGCACGTTTTTCAATATATATTAACTACAAAAATGTTTCTTGTAATACTATAATACCTAGTGTCGATCAAAATATACTAATTATATTCCTGGTAAGCGTGCCAATACTTCCAGGTGCTCAACAACTAACTTAGAATTCATTGCAGAGGTTGTAAACGCTGCAGGAGCGCATTTGGAGCTTATTAGCCATATATAACTACTATATTAAATTTTTATGGATCCAAAAAATTCAAGCTTAACAGTTTAGGATTAGGGTACGTTAAAACGTCTCAAAAGCACGTTTTTCAGTATATATTAACTACAAAAATGTTTCTTGTAATACTATAATACCTAGTGTCGATCAAAATATACTAATTATATTCCTGGTAAGCGTGCCAATACTTCCAGGTGCTCAACAACTAACTTAGAATTGATTGCAGAGGTTGTAAACGCTGCAGGAGCGCATTTGGAGCTTATTTAGCCATGTAAAACCGGTATATTAAACTTGTCTGCAGCCAAATATTCAAGTTCAACAGTTAAGTATTAGGGTGCGTTAAAGCTTCTGAATAGCACGTTTTTTAGTTAAGATTAACTACAGAAAATGTTCTTGTGTTACTATAATACCTAGTGTCGATCAAAATATACTAATTTTATTCCTGGTAAGCGTGCCAATACTTCCAGGTGCTCAACAACTAACTTAGAATTGTTTGCAGAGGTTGTAGACGCTGCAGGAGCGCATTTGGAGCTTATTAGCCATATATAACTGCTATATAAAATTTTTCTGGATCCAAAAAATTCATGCTCAACAGTTTAGGATTAGGGAACGTTAAAACGTCTCAAAAGCACGTTTTTCAGTAAATATTTACTACAAAAATGTTTCTTGTACTACTATAATACCTAGTGTCGATCAAAATATACTAATTATATTCCTGGTAAGCATGCCAATACTTCCAGGTGCTCAACAACTAACTTAGAATTGTTTGCAGAGGTTGTAAACGCTGCAGGAGCGCATTTATATTTATATTAAATTTTTATGGATCCAAAAATTCAAGCTCAACAGCTTAGGATTAGGGTGCGTTAAAACGTCTCAAAAGCACGTTTTTCAGTATATATTAACTACAAAAATGTTTCTTGTAATACTATAATACCTAGTGTCGATCAAAATATACTAATTATATTCCTGGTAAGCGTGCCAATACTTCCAGGTGCTCAACAACTAACTTAGAATTGTTTGCAGAGGTTGTAAACGCTGCAGGAGCGCATTTGGAGCTTATTTAGCCATGTAAAACTGCTATATTAAACTTGTCTGCATCCAAATATTCAAGTTCAACATGTTAAGTATTAGGGTGCGTTAAAACGTCTGAATATCACATTTTTCAGTTAAGATTAACTACAGAAAAATTTCTTGTATTACTATAATACCTAGTGTCGATCAAAATATACTAACTTTATTTCTGGTAAGCGTGCCAATACTTCCAGGTGCTCAACAACTAACTTAGAATTGTTTGCAGAGGTTGTCAACGCTGCAGGAGCGCATTTGGAGCTTATTTAGCCATATAAAACTGCTATTTAAATTTTTCTGCATCCAAATATTCAAGTTCAACAGTTAAGTATTAGGGTGCGTTAAAACGTCTGAATAGCACGTCTTTCAGTTAAGATTAACTACAGAAAACTTTCTTGTATTACTATAATACCTAGTGTCTATCAAAATATACTAATTTTATTTCTGGTAAGCGTGCCAATACTTCCAGGTGCTCAACAACTAACTTAGAATTGCTTGCAGAGGTTGTAAACACTGCAGGAGCGCATTTGGAGCTTATTAGCCATATATAACTGCTATATAAAATTTTTCTGGATCCAAAAAATTCAAGCTCAACAGTTTAGGATTAGGGAACGTTAAAACGTCTCAAAAGCACGTTTTTCAGTAAATATTTACTACAAAAATGTTTCTTGTACTACTATAATACCTAGTGTCGATCAAAATATACTAATTATATTCCTGGTAAGCATGCCAATACTTCCAGGTGCTCAACAACTAACTTAGAATTGTTTGCAGAGGTTGTAAACGCTGCAGGAGCGCATTTGGAGCTTATTAGCCATATATAACTGCTATATAAAATTTTTATGGATCCAAAAAATTCAAGATCAACAGTTTAGGATTAGGGTGCGTTAAAACGTCTCAAAAGCACGTTTTTCAGTAAATATTAACTACAAAAATGTTTCTTGTACTACTATAATACCTAGTGTGTATCAAAATATACTAATTATATTCCTGGTAAGCGTGCCAATACTTCCAGGTGCTCAACAGCTAACTTAGAATTGTTTGCAGAGGTTGTAAACGCTGCAGGAGCGCATTTGGAGCTTATATAGCCATGTAAAACTACTATATTAAACTTATCTGCATCCAAATATTCAAGTTCAACAGTTAAGTATTAGGGTGCGTTAAAACGTCTGAATATCACATTTTTCAGTTAAGATTAACTACAGAAAATTTTTTTGTATTACTATAATACCTAGTGTCGACCAAAATATACTAATTTTATTTCTGGTAAGCGTGCCAGTACTTCCAGGTGCTCAACAACTAACTTAGAATTGTTTGCAGAGGTTGTAAACGCTGCAGGAGCGCATTTGGAGCTCATTAGCCATATATAACTGCTATATTAAATTTTTATGGATCCAAAGAATTCAAGCTCAACAGTTTAGGATTAGGGTGCGTTAAAACGTCTCAAAAGTACGTTTTTCAGTAAATATTAACTACAAAAATGTTTCTTGTACTACTATAATACCTAGTGTCTATCAAAATATACTAATTATATTCCTGGTAAGCGTGCCAATACTTCCAGGTGCTCAACAGCTAACTTAGAATTGTTTGCAGAGGTTGCAAACGCTGCAGGAGCGCATTTGGAGCTTATTAGCCATATATAACTGCTATATTAAATTTTTATGGATCCAAAAAATTCAAGCTCAACAGTTTAGGATTAGGGTGCGTTTAAAACGTCTCAAAAGCACGTTTTTCAGTTAATATTAACTACAAATATGTTTCTTGTACTACTATAATACCTAGTGTCGAACAAAATATACTAATTATATACCTCGTAAGCGTGCCAATACTTCCAGGTTCTCAACAACTAACTTAGAATTGTTTGCAGAGGCTGTAGACGCTGCAGGTGCGCATTTGGAGCTTATTTAGCTATATAAAACTGCTATATTAAATTTTTCTGCATCCAAAAATTTGAAGTTCAACAGTTTAGTATTAGGGTGCGTAAAAACGTCTGAAAAGCACGTTTTTCAGTTAATATTAACTACAGAAAATTTTCTTGTATTACTATAATACCTAGTGTCGATCCAAATATACTAATTTTCATTCTGATAAGCGTGCCCATACTTACAGATGCTCAACAACTGACTTAGAATTGATTGCAGGGTTGTAAACGCTGAAGAAATGCATTTGGAGCTTATTTAACCATATAAAACTGCTATATTAATTTTTTCTGCATCCAAATAATCAAGTAAAGCTTCTGAATAATAGGGTGAGTTAAAGCTTCTGAATAGCACGTTTTTCAGTTAATATTAACTACAGTAAATTTTCTTGTATTACTATAATACCTAGTGTCGATCAAAATATACTAATTTTATTTCTGGTAAGCGTGCCAATACTTCCAGGTGCTCAACAACTAACTTAGAATTGATTGCAGAGGTTGTAAACGCTGCAGGAGCGCATTTGGAGCTTATATAGATATGTAAAACTACTATATTAAACTTATCTGCATCCAAATATTCAAGTTCAACAGTTAAGTATTAGGGTGCGTTAAAACGTCTGAATATCACATTTTTCAGTTAAGATTAACTACAGAAAATTTTCTTGTATTACTATAATACCTAGTGTCGACCAAAATATACTAATTTTATTTCTGGTAAGCGTGCCAGTACTTCCAGGTGCTCAACAACCAACTTAGAATTGTTTGCAGCGGTTGTAAACGCTGCAGGAGCGCATTTGGAGCTTATTAGCCATATATAACTGCTATATTAAATTTTTATGGATCCAAAAAATTCAAGTTCAACAGTTTAGGATTAGGGTGCGTTAAAACGTCTCAAAAGCACGTTTTTCAGTATATATTAACTACAAAAATGTTTCTTGTAATACTATAATACCTAGTGTCGATAAAAATATACTAATTATATTCCTGGTAAGCGTGCCAATACTTCCAGGTGCTCAACAACTAACTTAGAATTGTTTGCAGAGGTTGTAAACGCTGCAGGAGCGCATTTGGAGCTTATTTAGCCATGTAAAACTGCTATATTAAACTTGTCTGCATCCAAATATTCAAGTTCAACAGTTAAGTATTAGGGTGCGTTAAAACGTCTGAATAGCACGTCTTTCAGTTAAGATTACCTACAGAAAACTTTCTTGTATTACTATAATACCTAGTGTCTATCATAATATACTAATTTTATTCCTGGTAAGCATGCCAATACTTCCAGGTGCTCAACAACTAACTTAGAATTGTTTGCAGAGGTTGTAAACGCTGCCGGAGCGCATTTGGAGCTTATTAGCCATATATAACTGCTATATAAAATTTTTATGGATCCAAAAAATTCAAGATCAACAGTTTAGGATTAGGGTGCGTTAAAACGTCTCAAAAGCACGTTTTTCAGTAAATATTAACTACAAAAATGTTTCTTGTACTACTATAATACCTAGTGTGTATCAAAATATACTAATTATATTCCTGGTAAGCGTGCCAATACTTCCAGGTGCTCAACAGCTAACTTAGAATTGTTTGCAGAGGTTGTAAACGCTGCAGGAGCGCATTTGGAGCTTATTAGCAATATATAACTGCTATATTAAATTTTTATGGATCCAAAAAATTCAAGCTCAACAGTTTAGGATTAGGGTGCATTAAAACGTCTCAAAAGCACGTTTTTCAGTAAATATTAACTACAAAAATGTTTCTTGTAATACTATAATACCTAGTGTCGATCAAAATATACTAATTATATTCCTGGTAAGCGTGCCAATACTTCCAGGTGCTCAACAACTAACTTAGAATTCATTGCAGAGGTTGTAAACGCTGCAGGAGCGCATTTGGAGCTTATTAGCCATATATAACTGCTATATTAAATTTTTATGGATCCAAAAAATTCAAGCTTAACAGTTTAGGATTAGGGTGCGTTAAAACGTCTCAAAAGCACGTTTTTCAGTATATATTAACTACAAAAATGTTTCTTGTAATACTATAATACCTAGTGTCGATCAAAATATACTAATTATATTCCTGGTAAGCGTGCCAATACTTCCAGGTGCTCAACAACTAACTTAGAATTGATTGCAGAGGTTGTAAACGCTGCAGGAGCGCATTTGGAGCTTATTTAGCCATGTAAAACCGGTATATTAAACTTGTCTGCAGCCAAATATTCAAGTTCAACAGTTAAGTATTAGGGTGCGTTAAAGCTTCTGAATAGCACGTTTTTTAGTTAAGATTAACTACAGAAAATGTTCTTGTGTTACTATAATACCTAGTGTCGATCAAAATATACTAATTTTATTTCTGGTAAGCGTGTCAATACTTCCAGGTGCTCAACAACTAACTTAGAATTGTTTGCAGAGGTTGTAAACGCTGCCGGAGCGCATTTGGAGCTTATTAGCCATATATAACTGCTATATAAAATTTTTATGGATCCAAAAAATTCAAGATCAACAGTTTAGGATTAGGGTGCGTTAAAACGTCTCAAAAGCACGTTTTTCAGTAAATATTAACTACAAAAATGTTTCTTGTACTTCTATAATACCTAGTGTGTATCAAAATATACTAATTATATTCCTGGTAAGCGTGCCAATACTTCCAGGTGCTCAACAGCTAACTTAGAATTGTTTGCAGAGGTTGTAAACGCTGCAGGAGCGCATTTGGAGCTTATTAGCCATATATAACTGCTATATTAAATTTTTATGGATCCAAAAAATTCAAGCTCAACAGTTTAGGATTAGGGTGCGTTAAAACGTCTCAAAAGCACGTTTTTCAATATATATTAACTACAAAAATGTTTCTTGTAATACTATAATACCTAGTGTCGATCAAAATATACTAATTATATTCCTGGTAAGCGTGCCAATACTTCCAGGTGCTCAACAACTAACTTAGAATGCATTGCAGAGGTTGTAAACGCTGCAGGAGCGCATTTGGAGCTTATTAGCCATATATAACTGCTATATTAAATTTTTATGGATCCAAAAAATTCAAGCTCAACAGTTTAGGATTAGGGTGCGTTAAAACGTCTCAAAAGCACGTTTTTCAATATATATTAACTACAAAAATGTTTCTTGTAATACTATAATACCTAGTGTCGATCAAAATATACTAATTATATTCCTGGTAAGCGTGCCAATACTTCCAGGTGCTCAACAACTAACTTAGAATTCATTGCAGAGGTTGTAAACGCTGCAGGAGCGCATTTGGAGCTTATTTAGCCATGTAAAACCGGTATATTAAACTTGTCTGCAGCCAAATATTCAAGTTCAACAGTTAAGTATTAGGGTGCGTTAAAGCTTCTGAATAGCACGTTTTTTAGTTAAGATTAACTACAGAAAATGTTCTTGTGTTACTATAATACCTAGTGTCGATCAAAATATACTAATTTTATTTCTGGTAAGCGTGCCAATACTTCCAGGTGCTCAACAACTAACTTAGAATTGTTTGCAGAGGTTGTAGACGCTGCAGGAGCGCATTTGGAGCTTATTAGCCATATATAACTGCTATATAAAATTTTTCTGGATCCAAAAAATTCATGCTCAACAGTTTAGGATTAGGGAACGTTAAAACGTCTCAAAAGCACGTTTTTCAGTAAATATTTACTACAAAAATGTTTCTTGTACTACTATAATACCTAGTGTCGATCAAAATATACTAATTATATTCCTGGTAAGCATGCCAATACTTCCAGGTGCTCAACAACTAACTTAGAATTGTTTGCAGAGGCTGTAAACGCTGCAGGAGCGCATTTGGAGCTTATTAGCCATATATAACTGCTATATTAAATTTTTATGGATCCAAAAAATTCAAGCTCAACAGTTTAGGATTAGGGTGCGTTAAAACGTCTCAAAAGCACGTTTTTCAGTATATATTAACTACAAAAATGTTTCTTGTAATACTATAATACCTAGTGTCGATCAAAATATACTAATTATATTCCTGGTAAGCGTGCCAATACTTCCAGGTGCTCAACAACTAACTTAGAATTCATTGCAGAGGTTGTAAACGCTGCAGGACAGCATTTGGAGCTTATTAGCCATATATAACTGCTATATTAAATTTTTATGGATCCAAAAAATTCAAGCTTAACAGTTTAGGATTAGGGTGCGTTAAAACGTCTCAAAAGCACGTTTTTCAGTATATATTAACTACAAAAAGGTTTCTTGTAATACTATAATACCTAGTGTCGATCAAAATATACTAATTATATCCCTGGTAAGCGTGTCAATACTTCCAGGTGCTCAACAACTAACTTAGAATTGTTTGCAGAGGTTGTAAACGCTGCCGGAGCGCATTTGGAGCTTATTAGCCATATATAACTGCTATATAAAATTTTTATGGATCCAAAAAATTCAAGATCAACAGTTTAGGATTAGGGTGCGTTAAAACGTCTCAAAAGCACGTTTTTCAGTAAATATTAACTACAAAAATGTTTCTTGTACTTCTATAATACCTAGTGTGTATCAAAATATACTAATTATATTCCTGGTAAGCGTGCCAATACTTCCAGGTGCTCAACAGCTAACTTAGAATTGTTTGCAGAGGTTGTAAACGCTGCAGGAGCGCATTTGGAGCTTATTAGCCATATATAACTGCTATATTAAATTTTTATGGATCCAAAAAATTCAAGCTCAACAGTTTAGGATTAGGGTGCGTTAAAACGTCTCAAAAGCACGTTTTTCAATATATATTAACTACAAAAATGTTTCTTGTAATACTATAATACCTAGTGTCGATCAAAATATACTAATTATATTCCTGGTAAGCGTGCCAATACTTCCAGGTGCTCAACAACTAACTTAGAATGCATTGCAGAGGTTGTAAACGCTGCAGGAGCGCATTTGGAGCTTATTAGCCATATATAACTGCTATATTAAATTTTTATGGATCCAAAAAATTCAAGCTCAACAGTTTAGGATTAGGGTGCGTTAAAACGTCTCAAAAGCACGTTTTTCAATATATATTAACTACAAAAATGTTTCTTGTAATACTATAATACCTAGTGTCGATCAAAATATACTAATTATATTCCTGGTAAGCGTGCCAATACTTCCAGGTGCTCAACAACTAACTTAGAATTCATTGCAGAGGTTGTAAACGCTGCAGGAGCGCATTTGGAGCTTATTTAGCCATGTAAAACCGGTATATTAAACTTGTCTGCAGCCAAATATTCAAGTTCAACAGTTAAGTATTAGGGTGCGTTAAAGCTTCTGAATAGCACGTTTTTTAGTTAAGATTAACTACAGAAAATGTTCTTGTGTTACTATAATACCTAGTGTCGATCAAAATATACTAATTTTATTTCTGGTAAGCGTGCCAATACTTCCAGGTGCTCAACAACTAACTTAGAATTGTTTGCAGAGGTTGTAGACGCTGCAGGAGCGCATTTGGAGCTTATTAGCCATATATAACTGCTATATAAAATTTTTCTGGATCCAAAAAATTCATGCTCAACAGTTTAGGATTAGGGAACGTTAAAACGTCTCAAAAGCACGTTTTTCAGTAAATATTTACTACAAAAATGTTTCTTGTACTACTATAATACCTAGTGTCGATCAAAATATACTAATTATATTCCTGGTAAGCATGCCAATACTTCCAGGTGCTCAACAACTAACTTAGAATTGTTTGCAGAGGCTGTAAACGCTGCAGGAGCGCATTTGGAGCTTATTAGCCATATATAACTGCTATATTAAATTTTTATGGATCCAAAAAATTCAAGCTCAACAGTTTAGGATTAGGGTGCGTTAAAACGTCTCAAAAGCACGTTTTTCAGTATATATTAACTACAAAAATGTTTCTTGTAATACTATAATACCTAGTGTCGATCAAAATATACTAATTATATTCCTGGTAAGCGTGCCAATACTTCCAGGTGCTCAACAACTAACTTAGAATTCATTGCAGAGGTTGTAAACGCTGCAGGACAGCATTTGGAGCTTATTAGCCATATATAACTGCTATATTAAATTTTTATGGATCCAAAAAATTCAAGCTTAACAGTTTAGGATTAGGGTGCGTTAAAACGTCTCAAAAGCACGTTTTTCAGTATATATTAACTACAAAAAGGTTTCTTGTAATACTATAATACCTAGTGTCGATCAAAATATACTAATTATATCCCTGGTAAGCGTGTCAATACTTCCAGGTGCTCAACAACTAACTTAGAATTGATTGCAGAGGTTGTAAACGCTGCAGAAATGCATTTGGAGCCTATTTAGCCATGTAAAACTGCTATATTAAATTTTTCTGTCCCCAAAAAAATCATGTTTAACAGGTTAGTGTTAGGGTGCGCAAAACGTCTGAAAAGCACGTTTTTCAGTTAATATTAACTACAGAAAATTTCCCTGTTACTACTATAATACCTAGTGTCGATCAAAATATACTAATTTTACATCTGGTAAGCGTGCCAGATGCTCAACAACAGACTTAGAATTGATTGCAGAGGCTGTAAACGCTGAAGAAATGCATTTGGAGCTTATCTAGCCATGTAAAACTGCTATATTAAATTTTTCTGTCTCCAAAAAAATCATGTTTAACAGGTTAGTGTTAGGGTGCGCAAAACGTCTGAAAAGCACGTTTTTCAGTTAATATTAACTACAGAAAATTTCCTTGAACTACTATAATACCTAGTGTCGATCAAAATATACTAATTTTAATTCTGGTAAGCGTGCCAATACTTACAGATGCTCAACAACTGACTTAGAATTGATTGCAGAGGCTGTAAACGCTGAAGAAATGCAGTTGGACCTTATCTAGCCATGTAAAACTGCTATATTAAACTTGTCTGCATCCAAATATTCAAGTTCAACAGTTTAGTATTAGGGTGCGTTAAAACGTCTGAAGAGCATGTTTTTCAGTTAAGATTAACTACAGAAAATTTTCTTGTATTACTATAATACCTAGTGTCGGTCAAAATATACTAATTTTCATTCTGATAAGCGTGCCCATACTTACAGATGCTCAACAACTGACTTAGAATTGATTGCAGGGTTGTAAACGCTGAAGAAATGCATTTGGAGCTTATTTAACCATATAAAACTGCTATATTAATTTTTTCTGCATCCAAATAATCAAGTTCAACAGTTAAGTATTAGGGTGCGTTAAAGCTTCTGAATAGCACGTTTTTCAGTTAATATTAACTACAGTAAATTTTCTTGTATTACTATAATACCTAGTGTCGATCAAAATATACTAATTTTATTTCTGGTAAGCGTGCCAATACTTCCAGGTGCTCAACAACTAACTTAGAATTGATTGCAGAGGTTGTAAACGCTGCAGGAGCGCATTTGGAGCTTATATAGACATGTAAAACTACTATATTAAACTTATCTGCATCCAAATATTCAAGTTCAACAGTTAAGTATTAGGGTGCGTTAAAACGTCTGAATATCACATTTTTCAGTTAAGATTAACTACAGAAAATTTTCTTGTATTACTATAATACCTAGTGTCGACCAAAATATACTAATTTTATTTCTGGTAAGCGTGCCAGTACTTCCAGGTGCTCAACAACCAACTTAGAATTGTTTGCAGCGGTTGTAAACGCTGCAGGAGCGCATTTGGAGCTTATTAGCCATATATAACTGCTATATTAAATTTTTATGGATCCAAAAAATTCAAGTTCAACAGTTTAGGATTAGGGTGCGTTAAAACGTCTCAAAAGCACGTTTTTCAGTATATATTAACTACAAAAATGTTTCTTGTAATACTATAATACCTAGTGTCGATAAAAATATACTAATTATATTCCTGGTAAGCGTGCCAATACTTCCAGGTGCTCAACAACTAACTTAGAATTGTTTGCAGAGGTTGTAAACGCTGCAGGAGCGCATTTGGAGCTTATTTAGCCATGTAAAACTGCTATATTAAACTTGTCTGCATCCAAATATTCAAGTTCAACAGTTAAGTATTAGGGTGCGTTAAAACGTCTGAATAGCACGTCTTTCAGTTAAGATTACCTACAGAAAACTTTCTTGTATTACTATAATACCTAGTGTCTATCATAATATACTAATTTTATTCCTGGTAAGCATGCCAATACTTCCAGGTGCTCAACAACTAACTTAGAATTGTTTGCAGAGGTTGTAAACGCTGCCGGAGCGCATTTGGAGCTTATTAGCCATATATAACTGCTATATAAAATTTTTATGGATCCAAAAAATTCAAGATCAACAGTTTAGGATTAGGGTGCGTTAAAACGTCTCAAAAGCACGTTTTTCAGTAAATATTAACTACAAAAATGTTTCTTGTACTACTATAATACCTAGTGTGTATCAAAATATACTAATTATATTCCTGGTAAGCGTGCCAATACTTCCAGGTGCTCAACAGCTAACTTAGAATTGTTTGCAGAGGTTGTAAACGCTGCAGGAGCGCATTTGGAGCTTATTAGCAATATATAACTGCTATATTAAATTTTTATGGATCCAAAAAATTCAAGCTCAACAGTTTAGGATTAGGGTGCATTAAAACGTCTCAAAAGCACGTTTTTCAGTAAATATTAACTACAAAAATGTTTCTTGTAATACTATAATACCTAGTGTCGATCAAAATATACTAATTATATTCCTGGTAAGCGTGCCAATACTTCCAGGTGCTCAACAACTAACTTAGAATTCATTGCAGAGGTTGTAAACGCTGCAGGAGCGCATTTGGAGCTTATTAGCCATATATAACTGCTATATTAAATTTTTATGGATCCAAAAAATTCAAGCTTAACAGTTTAGGATTAGGGTGCGTTAAAACGTCTCAAAAGCACGTTTTTCAGTATATATTAACTACAAAAATGTTTCTTGTAATACTATAATACCTAGTGTCGATCAAAATATACTAATTATATTCCTGGTAAGCGTGCCAATACTTCCAGGTGCTCAACAACTAACTTAGAATTGATTGCAGAGGTTGTAAACGCTGCAGGAGCGCATTTGGAGCTTATTTAGCCATGTAAAACCGGTATATTAAACTTGTCTGCAGCCAAATATTCAAGTTCAACAGTTAAGTATTAGGGTGCGTTAAAGCTTCTGAATAGCACGTTTTTTAGTTAAGATTAACTACAGAAAATGTTCTTGTGTTACTATAATACCTAGTGTCGATCAAAATATACTAATTTTATTTCTGGTAAGCGTGTCAATACTTCCAGGTGCTCAACAACTAACTTAGAATTGTTTGCAGAGGTTGTAAACGCTGCCGGAGCGCATTTGGAGCTTATTAGCCATATATAACTGCTATATAAAATTTTTATGGATCCAAAAAATTCAAGATCAACAGTTTAGGATTAGGGTGCGTTAAAACGTCTCAAAAGCACGTTTTTCAGTAAATATTAACTACAAAAATGTTTCTTGTACTTCTATAATACCTAGTGTGTATCAAAATATACTAATTATATTCCTGGTAAGCGTGCCAATACTTCCAGGTGCTCAACAGCTAACTTAGAATTGTTTGCAGAGGTTGTAAACGCTGCAGGAGCGCATTTGGAGCTTATTAGCCATATATAACTGCTATATTAAATTTTTATGGATCCAAAAAATTCAAGCTCAACAGTTTAGGATTAGGGTGCGTTAAAACGTCTCAAAAGCACGTTTTTCAATATATATTAACTACAAAAATGTTTCTTGTAATACTATAATACCTAGTGTCGATCAAAATATACTAATTATATTCCTGGTAAGCGTGCCAATACTTCCAGGTGCTCAACAACTAACTTAGAATGCATTGCAGAGGTTGTAAACGCTGCAGGAGCGCATTTGGAGCTTATTAGCCATATATAACTGCTATATTAAATTTTTATGGATCCAAAAAATTCAAGCTCAACAGTTTAGGATTAGGGTGCGTTAAAACGTCTCAAAAGCACGTTTTTCAATATATATTAACTACAAAAATGTTTCTTGTAATACTATAATACCTAGTGTCGATCAAAATATACTAATTATATTCCTGGTAAGCGTGCCAATACTTCCAGGTGCTCAACAACTAACTTAGAATTCATTGCAGAGGTTGTAAACGCTGCAGGAGCGCATTTGGAGCTTATTTAGCCATGTAAAAAAAGGTATATTAAACTTGTCTGCAGCCAAATATTCAAGTTCAACAGTTAAGTATTAGGGTGCGTTAAAGCTTCTGAATAGCACGTTTTTTAGTTAAGATTAACTACAGAAAATGTTCTTGTGTTACTATAATACCTAGTGTCGATCAAAATATACTAATTTTATTTCTGGTAAGCGTGCCAATACTTCCAGGTGCTCAACAACTAACTTAGAATTGTTTGCAGAGGTTGTAGACGCTGCAGGAGCGCATTTGGAGCTTATTAGCCATATATAACTGCTATATAAAATTTTTCTGGATCCAAAAAATTCATGCTCAACAGTTTAGGATTAGGGAACGTTAAAACGTCTCAAAAGCACGTTTTTCAGTAAATATTTACTACAAAAATGTTTCTTGTACTACTATAATACCTAGTGTCGATCAAAATATACTAATTATATTCCTGGTAAGCATGCCAATACTTCCAGGTGCTCAACAACTAACTTAGAATTGTTTGCAGAGGCTGTAAACGCTGCAGGAGCGCATTTGGAGCTTATTAGCCATATATAACTGCTATATTAAATTTTTATGGATCCAAAAAATTCAAGCTCAACAGTTTAGGATTAGGGTGCGTTAAAACGTCTCAAAAGCACGTTTTTCAGTATATATTAACTACAAAAATGTTTCTTGTAATACTATAATACCTAGTGTCGATCAAAATATACTAATTATATTCCTGGTAAGCGTGCCAATACTTCCAGGTGCTCAACAACTAACTTAGAATTCATTGCAGAGGTTGTAAACGCTGCAGGACAGCATTTGGAGCTTATTAGCCATATATAACTGCTATATTAAATTTTTATGGATCCAAAAAATTCAAGCTTAACAGTTTAGGATTAGGGTGCGTTAAAACGTCTCAAAAGCACGTTTTTCAGTATATATTAACTACAAAAAGGTTTCTTGTAATACTATAATACCTAGTGTCGATCAAAATATACTAATTATATCCCTGGTAAGCGTGTCAATACTTCCAGGTGCTCAACAACTAACTTAGAATTGATTGCAGAGGTTGTAAACGCTGCAGAAATGCATTTGGAGCCTATTTAGCCATGTAAAACTGCTATATTAAATTTTTCTGTCCCCAAAAAAATCATGTTTAACAGGTTAGTGTTAGGGTGCGCAAAACGTCTGAAAAGCACGTTTTTCAGTTAATATTAACTACAGAAAATTTCCCTGTTACTACTATAATACCTAGTGTCGATCAAAATATACTAATTTTACATCTGGTAAGCGTGCCAGATGCTCAACAACAGACTTAGAATTGATTGCAGAGGCTGTAAACGCTGAAGAAATGCATTTGGAGCTTATCTAGCCATGTAAAACTGCTATATTAAATTTTTCTGTCTCCAAAAAAATCATGTTTAACAGGTTAGTGTTAGGGTGCGCAAAACGTCTGAAAAGCACGTTTTTCAGTTAATATTAACTACAGAAAATTTCCTTGAACTACTATAATACCTAGTGTCGATCAAAATATACTAATTTTAATTCTGGTAAGCGTGCCAATACTTACAGATGCTCAACAACTGACTTAGAATTGATTGCAGAGGCTGTAAACGCTGAAGAAATGCAGTTGGACCTTATCTAGCCATGTAAAACTGCTATATTAAACTTGTCTGCATCCAAATATTCAAGTTCAACAGTTTAGTATTAGGGTGCGTTAAAACGTCTGAAGAGCATGTTTTTCAGTTAAGATTAACTACAGAAAATTTTCTTGTATTACTATAATACCTAGTGTCGGTCAAAATATACTAATTTTTTTTCTGATAAGCGTGCCAATTTTTACCGATGCTCAACAACTGACTTAGAATTGATTGCAGGGCTGTAAACGCTGATGAAATGCATTTGGAGCTTATTTAACCATATAAAACTGTTATATTAAATTTTTCTGCATTCAAAAATTTGAAGTTCAACAGTTTAGTATTTGGTGCGTTAAAACGTCTGAAAAGCACGTTTTTCAGTTAATATTAACTACAGAAAATTTTCTTGTACTACTATAATACCTAGTGTCGATCAAAATATACTAATTTTAATTCCGGTAAGCGTGCCAATACTTACAGATGCTCAACAACAGACTTAGAATTGATTGAAGAGGCTGTAAACGCTGAAGAAATGCATTTGGAGCCTATTTAGCCATGTAAAACTGCTATATTAAATTTTTCTGTCTCCAAAAAAATCATGTTTAACAGGTTAGTGTTAGGGTGCGCAAAACGTCTTAAAAGCACGTTTTTCAGTTAATATTAACTACAGAAAATTTTCTTGTACTACTATAATACCTAGTGTCGATCAAAATATACTAATTTTAATTCCGGTAAGCGTGCCAATACTTACAGATGCTCAACAATAGACTTAGAATTGATTGCAGAGGCTGTAAACGCTGAAGAAATGCATTTGGAGCTTATAAGTTTAACAGTTTAGTATTAGGGTGCGTTAAAACGTCTGAACAGCACGTTTTTCAGTTAAGATTAACTACAGAAAATTTTCTTGTATTACTATAATACCTAGTGTCGATCAAAAAATACTAATTTTATTTCTGGTAAGCGTGCCAATACTTCCAGGTGCTCAACAACAGACTTAGAATTGATTGCAGAGGCTGTAAACGCTGAAGAAATGCATTTGGAGCTTATAAGTTTAACAGTTTAGTATTAGGGTGCGTTAAAACGTCTGAAAAGCACGTTTTTCAGTTAATATTAACTAAAAAAAATTTTCTTGTACTACTATAATACCTAGTCTCGATCAAAATATACTAATTTTAATTCTCGTAAGCGTCCCAATACTTACAGATGCTCAAAAACTGAGTTAGAATTGATTGCAGAGGCTGTAAACGCTGCAGGAGCGCATTTGGAGCTTTTTTAGCCATATAAAGCTGCTATATTAAATTTTTCTGCATCCAAAAATTTGAAGTTCAACAGTTTAGTATTAGGGTGCTTTAAATCGTCTGAAAAGAACGTTTTTCAGTTATTATTAACTACAGAAAATTTTCTTGTACTACTATAATACCTAGTGTCGATCAAAATATACTAATTTTATCCCTGGTAAGCGTGCCAATACTTCCAGGTGCTCAGCAACTAACTCAGAATTGATTGGGGTGGCTGTAAACGCTGCAGGAGCGCATTTGGAGCTTATTTAGCCATATAAAACTGCTATAATCTATTTTTCTGGATCCAAAAAATTCAAGTTCAACAGTTTAGGATTAGGGTGCGTTAAAACGTCTGAAAAGCACGTTTTTCAGTTAATATTAACTACAGAAAAGTTTCTTGTATTACTATAATACCTAGTGTCGAACAAAATATACTAATTTTTATTGTGATAAGCGTGCCAATACCTACAGATGCTCAACAACTGACTTAGAATTGATTGCAGAGGCTGTAAACGCTGAAGAAATGCATTTGGACCTTATTTAGCAATGTAAAGCTGCTATATTAAATTTTTCTGCATCCAAAAAATTCAAGTTTAACAGTTTAATATTAGGGTGCGTTAAAACGTCTGAAAAACACGTTTTTCAGTTAATAAAAACTACAGAAAATTTTCTTGTACTACTATAATACCTAGTGTCGACCAAAATATACTAATTTTATCCCTGGTAAGCGTGCCAATACTTCCAGGTGCTCAGCAACTAACTTAGAATTGATTGCAGAGGCTGTAATCGCTGAAGAAATGCATTTGGAGCTTATTTAGCCATATAAAACTGCTATATTAAATTTTTCTGGATCCAAAAAATTCAAGTTCAACAGTTTAGGATTAGGGTGCGTTAAAACGTCTGAAAAGCACGTTTTTCAGTTAATATTAACTACAGAAAATTTTCTTGTATTACTATAATACCTAGTGTCGATCCAAATATACTAATTTTCATTCTGATAAGCGTGCCCATACTTGCAGATGCTCAACAACTGACTTAGAATTGTTTGCAGAGGTTGTAAACGCTGCAGGAGCGCATTTGGAGCTTATTAGCCATATATAACTGCTATATTAAATTTTTATGGATCCAAAAAATTCAAGCTCAACAGCTTAGGATTAGGGTGCGTTAAAACGTCTCAAAAGCACGTTTTTCAGTATATATTAACTACAAAAATGTTTCTTGTAATACTATAATACCTAGTGTCGATCAAAATATACTAATTATATTCCTGGTAAGCGTGCCAATACTTCCAGGTGCTCAACAACTAACTTAGAATTGTTTGCAGAGGTTGTAAACGCTGCAGGAGCGCATTTGGAGCTTATTTAGCCATGTAAAACTGCTATATTAAACTTGTCTGCATCCAAATATTCAAGTTCAACAGTTAAGTATTAGGGTGAGTTAAAACGTCTGAATATCACATTTTTCAGTTAAGATTAACTACAGAAAATTTTCTTGTATTACTATAATACCTAGTGTCGATCAAAATATAATAACTTTATTTCTGGTAAGCGTGCCAATACTTCCAGGTGCTCAACAACTAACTTAGAATTGTTTTCAGAGGTTGTCAACGCTGCAGGAGCGCATTTGGAGCTTATTTAGCCATATAAAACTGCTATTTAAATTTTTCTGCATCCAAATATTCAAGTTCAACAGTTAAGTATTAGGGTGCGTTAAAACGTCTGAATAGCACGTCTTTCAGTTAAGATTAACTACAGAAAACTTTCTTGTATTACTATAATACCTAGTGTCTATCAAAATATACTAATTTTATTTCTGGTAAGCGTGCCAATACTTCCAGGTGCTCAACAACTAACTTAGAATTGTTTGCAGAGGTTGTAAACGCTGCAGGAGCGCATTTGGAGCTTATTAGCCATATATAACTGCTATATTAAATTTTTATGGATCCAAAAAATTCAAGCTCAACAGTTTAGGATTAGGGTACGTTAAAACGTCTCAAAAGCACGTTTTTCAGTATATATTAACTACAAATATGTTTCTTGTAAAACTATAATACCTAGTGTCGATCAAAATATACTAATTATATTCCTGGTAAGCGTGCCAATACTTCCAGGTGCTCAACAACTAACTTAGAATTGTTTGCAGAGGTTGTAAACACTGCAGGAGCGCATTTGGAGCTTATTAGCCATATATAACTGCTATATAAAATTTTTCTGGATCCAAAAAATTCAAGCTCAACAGTTTAGGATTAGGGAACGTTAAAACGTCTCAAAAGCACGTTTTTCAGTAAATATTTACTACAAAAATGTTTCTTGTACTACCTAGTGTCGATCAAAATATACTAATTATATTCCTGGTAAGCATGCCAATACTTCCAGGTGCTCAACAACTAACTTAGAATTGTTTGCAGAGGTTGTAAACGCTGCAGGAGCGCATTTGGAGCTTATTAGCCATATATAACTGCTATATAAAATTTTTATGGATCCAAAAAATTCAAGATCAACAGTTTAGGATTAGGGTGCGTTAAAACGTCTCAAAAGCACGTTTTTCAGTAAATATTAACTACAAAAATGTTTCTTGTACTACTATAATACCTAGTGTGTATCAAAATATACTAATTATATTCCTGGTAAGCGTGCCAATACTTCCAGGTGCTCAACAGCTAACTTAGAATTGTTTGCAGAGGTTGTAAACGCTGCAGGAGCGCATTTGGAGCTTATATAGCCATGTAAAACTACTATATTAAACTTATCTGCATCCAAATATTCAAGTTCAACAGTTAAGTATTAGGGTGCGTTAAAACGTCTGAATATCACATTTTTCAGTTAAGATTAACTACAGAAAATTTTCTTGTATTACTATAATACCTAGTGTCGACCAAAATATACTAATTTTATTTCTGGTAAGCGTGCCAGTACTTCCAGGTGCTCAACAACTAACTTAGAATGGTTTGCAGAGGTTGTAAACGCTGCAGGAGCGCATTTGGAGCTCATTAGCCATATATAACTGCTATATTAAATTTTTATGGATCCAAAGAATTCAAGCTCAACAGTTTAGGATTAGGGTGCGTTAAAACGTCTCAAAAGTACGTTTTTCAGTAAATATTAACTACAAAAATGTTTCTTGTACTACTATAATACCTAGTGTCTATCAAAATATACTAAGTATATTCCTGGTAAGCGTGCCAATACTTCCAGGTGATCAACAGCTAACTTAGAATTGTTTGCAGAGGTTGCAAACGCTGCAGGAGCGCATTTGGAGCTTATTAGCCATATATAACTGCTATATTAAATTTTTATGGATCCAAAAAATTCAAGCTCAACAGTTTAGGATTAGGGTGCGTTACAACGTCTCAAAAGCACGTTTTTCAGTTAATATTAACTACAAATATGTTTCTTGTACTACTATAATACCTAGTGTCGAACAAAATATACTAATTATATACCTCGTAAGCGTGCCAATACTTCCAGGTTCTCAACAACTAACTTAGAATTGTTTGCAGAGGCTGTAAACGCTGCAGATGCGCATTTGGGGCTTATTTACCTATATAAAACTGCTATATTAAATTTTTCTGCATCCAAAAATTTGAAGTTCAACAGTTTAGTATTAGGGTGCGAAAAACGTCTGAAAAGCACGTTTTTCAGTTAATATTAACTACAGTAAATTTTCTTGTATTACTATAATACCTAGTGTCGATCAAAATATACTAATTTTATTTCTGGTAAGCGTGCCAATATTTCCAGGTGCTCAACAACTAACTTAGAATTGATTGCAGAGTTTGTAAACGCTGCAGGAGCGCATTTGGAGCTTATATAGCCATGTAAAACTACTATATTAAACTTATCTGCATCCAAATATTCAAGTTCAACAGTTAAGTATTAGGGTGCGTTAAAACGTCTGAATATCACATTTTTCAGTTAAGATTAACTACAGAAAATTTTCTTGTATTACTATAATACCTAGTGTCGATCAAAATATACTAACTTTATTTCTGGTAAGCGTGCCAATACTTCCAGGTGCTCAACAACTAACTTAGAATTTATTGCAGAGCTTGTAAACGCTGCAGGAGCGCATTTGGAGCTTATATAGCCATGTAAAACTACTATATTAAACTTATCTGCATCCAAATATTCAGTTTCAACAGTTAAGTATTAGGGTGCGTTAAAACGTCTGAATATCACATTTTTCAGTTAAGATTAACTACAGAAAATTTTCTTGTATTACTATAATACCTAGTGTCGACCAAAATATACTAATTTTATTTTTGGTAAGCGTGCCAGTACTTCCAGGTGCTCAACAACTAACTTAGAATTGTTTGCAGAGGTTGTAAACGCTGCAGGAGCGCATTTGGAGCTTATTAGCCATATATAACTGCTATATTAAATTTTTATGGATCCAAAAAATTCAAGCTCAACAGTTTAGGATTATGGTGCGTTAAAACGTCTCAAAAGCACGTTTTTCAGTATATATTAACTACAAAATTGTTTCTTGTAATACTATAATACCTAGTGTCGATCAAAATATACTAATTATATTCCTGGTAAGCGTGCCAATACTTCCAGGTGCTCAACAACTAACTTAGAATTGTTTGCAGAGGTTGTCAACGCTGCAGGAGCGCATTTGGAGCTTATTTAGCCATATAAAAAAAACTGCTATATTAAATTTTTATGGATCCAAAAAATTCAAGCTCAACAGTTTAGGATTAGGGTGCGTTAAAACGTCTCAAAAGCACGTTTTTCAGTTAATATTAACTACAAATATGTTTCTTGTACTACTATAATACCTAGTGTCGAACAAAATATACTAATTATATACCTCGTAAGCGTGCCAATACTTCCAGGTTCTCAACAACTAACTTAGAATTGTTTGCAGAGGCTGTAAACGCTGCAGGTGCGCATTTGGAGCTTGTTTAGCTATATAAAACTGCTATATTAAATTTTTCTGCATCCAAAAATTTGAAGTTCAACAGTTTAGTATTAGGGTGCGTAAAAACGTCTGAAAAGCACGTTTTTCAGTTAATATTAACTACAGTAAATTTTCTTGTATTACTATAATACCTAGTGTCGATCAAAATATACTAATTTTATTTCTGGTAAGCGTGCCAATACTTCCAGGTGCTCAACAACTAACTTAGAATTGATTGCAGAGGTTGTAAACGCTGCAGGAGCGCATTTGGAGCTTATATAGCCATGTAAAACTACTATATTAAAATTATCTGCATCCAAATATTCAAGTTCAACAGTTAAGTATTAGGGTGCGTTAAAACGTCTGAATATCACATTTTCAGTTAAGATTAACTACAGAAAATTTTCTTGTATTACTATAATACCTAGTGTCGATCAAAATATACTAACTTTATTTCTGGTAAGCGTGCCAATACTTCCAGGTGCTCAACAACTAACTTAGAATTGTTTGCAGAGGTTGTCAACGCTGCAGGAGCGCATTTGGAGCTTATTTAGCCATATAAAACTGCTATATTAAATTTTTCTGCATCCAAAAATTTGAAGTTCAACAGTTTAGTATTAGGGTGCGTAAAAACGTTTGAAAAGGACGTTTTTCAGTTAATATTAACTACAGTAAATTTTCTTGTATTACTATAATACCTAGTGTCGATCAAAATATACTAATTTTATTTCTGGTAAGCGTGCCAATACTTCCAGGTGCTCAACAACTAACTTAGAATTGATTGCAGAGGTTGTAAACGCTGCAGGAGCGCATTTGGAGCTTATATAGCCATGTAAAACTACTATATTAAACTTATCTGCATCCAAATATTCAAGTTCAACAGTTAAGTATTAGGGTGCGTTAAAACGTCTGAATATCACATTTTTCAGTTAAGATTAACTACAGAAAATTTTCTTGTATTACTATAATACCTAGTGTCGATCAAAATATACTAACTTTATTTCTGGTAAGCGTGCCAATACTTCCAGGTGCTCAACAACTGACTTAGAATTGTTTGCAGAGGTTGTCAACGCTGCAGGAGCGCATTTGGAGCTTATTTAGCCATATAAAACAGCTATTTAAATTTTTCTGCATCCAAATATTCAAGTTCAACAGTTAAGTATTAGGGTGCGTTAAAACGTCTGAATAGCACGTCTTTCAGTTAAGATTAACTACAGAAAACTTTCTTGTATTACTATAATACCTAGTGTCTATCAAAATATACTAATTTTATTTCTGGTAAGCGTGCCAATACTTCCAGGTGCTCAACAACTAACTTAGAATTGTTTGCAGTGGTTGTAAACGCTGCAGGAGCGCATTTATATTTATATTAAATTTTTATGGATCCAAAAATTCAAGCTCAACAGCTTAGGATTAGGGTGCGTTAAAACGTCTCAAAAGCACGTTTTTCAGTATATATTAACTACAAAAATGTTTCTTGTAATACTATAATACCTAGTGTCGATCAAAATATACTAATTATATTCCTGGTAAGCGTGCCAATACTTCCAGGTGCTCAACAACTAACTTAGAATTGTTTGCAGAGGTTGTAAACGCTGCAGGAGCGCATTTGGAGCTTATTTAGCCATGTAAAACTGCTATATTAAACTTGTCTGCATCCAAATATTCAAGTTCAACAGTTAAGTATTAGGGTGCGTTAAAACGTCTGAATATCACATTTTTCAGTTAAGATTAACTACAGAAAATTTTCTTGTATTACTATAATACCTAGTGTCGATCAAAATATACTAACTTTATTTCTGGTAAGCGTGCCAATACTTCCAGGTGCTCAACAACTAACTTAGAATTGTTTGCAGAGGTTGTCAACGCTGCAGGAGCGCATTTGGAGCTTATTTAGCCATATAAAACTGCTATTTAAATTTTTCTGCATCCAAATATTCAAGTTCAACAGTTAAGTATTAGGGTGCGTTAAAACGTCTGAATAGCACGTCTTTCAGTTAAGATTAACTACAGAAAACTTTCTTGTATTACTATAATACCTAGTGTCTATCAAAATATACTAATTTTATTTCTGGTAAGCGTGCCAATACTTCCAGGTGCTCAACAACTAACTTAGAATTGCTTGCAGAGGTTGTAAACACTGCAGGTGCGCATTTGGAGCTTATTAGCCATATATAACTGCTATATAAAATTTTTCTGGATCCAAAAAATTCAAGCTCAACAGTTTAGGATTAGGGAACGTTAAAACGTCTCAAAAGCACGTTTTTCAGTAAATATTTACTACAAAAATGTTTCTTGTACTACTATAATACCTAGTGTCGATCAAAATATACTAATTATATTCCTGGTAAGCATGGCAATACTTCCAGGTGCTCAACAACTAACTTAGAATTGTTTGCAGAGGTTGTAAACGCTGCAGGAGCGCATTTGGAGCTTATTAGCCATATATAACTGCTATATAAAATTTTTATGGATCCAAAAAATTCAAGATCAACAGTTTAGGATTAGGGTGCGTTAAAACGTCTCAAAAGCACGTTTTTCAGTAAATATTAACTACAAAAATGTTTCTTGTACTACTATAATACCTAGTGTGTATCAAAATATACTAATTATATTCCTGGTAAGCGTGCCAATACTTCCAGGTGCTCAACAGCTAACTTAGAATTGTTTGCAGAGGTTGTAAACGCTGCAGGAGCGCATTTGGAGCTTATATAGCCATGTAAAACTACTATATTAAACTTATCTGCATCCAAATATTCAAGTTCAACAGTTAAGTATTAGGGTGCGTTAAAACGTCTGAATATCACATTTTTCAGTTAAGATTAACTACAGAAAATTTTCTTGTATTACTATAATACCTAGTGTCGACCAAAATATACTAATTTTATTTCTGGTAAGCGTGCCAGTACTTCCAGGTGCTCAACAACTAACTTAGAATTGATTGCAGAGGTTGTAAACGCTGCAGGAGCGCATTTGGAGCTTATATAGCCATGTAAAACTACTATATTAAACTTATCTGCATCCAAATATTCAAGTTCAACAGTTAAGTATTAGGGTGCGTTAAAACGTCTGAATATCACATTTTTCAGTTAAGATTAACTACAGAAAATTTTCTTGTATTACTATAATACCTAGTGTCGATCAAAATATACTAACTTTATTTCTGGTAAGCGTGCCAATACTTCCAGGTGCTCAACAACTGACTTAGAATTGTTTGCAGAGGTTGTCAACGCTGCAGGAGCGCATTTGGAGCTTATTTAGCCATATAAAACAGCTATTTAAATTTTTCTGCATCCAAATATTCAAGTTCAACAGTTAAGTATTAGGGTGCGTTAAAACGTCTGAATAGCACGTCTTTCAGTTAAGATTAACTACAGAAAACTTTCTTGTATTACTATAATACCTAGTGTCTATCAAAATATACTAATTTTATTTCTGGTAAGCGTGCCAATACTTCCAGGTGCTCAACAACTAACTTAGAATTGTTTGCAGTGGTTGTAAACGCTGCAGGAGCGCATTTATATTTATATTAAATTTTTATGGATCCAAAAATTCAAGCTCAACAGCTTAGGATTAGGGTGCGTTAAAACGTCTCAAAAGCACGTTTTTCAGTATATATTAACTACAAAAATGTTTCTTGTAATACTATAATACCTAGTGTCGATCAAAATATACTAATTATATTCCTGGTAAGCGTGCCAATACTTCCAGGTGCTCAACAACTAACTTAGAATTGTTTGCAGAGGTTGTAAACGCTGCAGGAGCGCATTTGGAGCTTATTTAGCCATGTAAAACTGCTATATTAAACTTGTCTGCATCCAAATATTCAAGTTCAACAGTTAAGTATTAGGGTGCGTTAAAACGTCTGAATATCACATTTTTCAGTTAAGATTAACTACAGAAAATTTTCTTGTATTACTATAATACCTAGTGTCGATCAAAATATACTAACTTTATTTCTGGTAAGCGTGCCAATACTTCCAGGTGCTCAACAACTAACTTAGAATTGTTTGCAGAGGTTGTCAACGCTGCAGGAGCGCATTTGGAGCTTATTTAGCCATATAAAACTGCTATTTAAATTTTTCTGCATCCAAATATTCAAGTTCAACAGTTAAGTATTAGGGTGCGTTAAAACGTCTGAATAGCACGTCTTTCAGTTAAGATTAACTACAGAAAACTTTCTTGTATTACTATAATACCTAGTGTCTATCAAAATATACTAATTTTATTTCTGGTAAGCGTGCCAATACTTCCAGGTGCTCAACAACTAACTTAGAATTGCTTGCAGAGGTTGTAAACACTGCAGGTGCGCATTTGGAGCTTATTAGCCATATATAACTGCTATATAAAATTTTTCTGGATCCAAAAAATTCAAGCTCAACAGTTTAGGATTAGGGAACGTTAAAACGTCTCAAAAGCACGTTTTTCAGTAAATATTTACTACAAAAATGTTTCTTGTACTACTATAATACCTAGTGTCGATCAAAATATACTAATTATATTCCTGGTAAGCATGGCAATACTTCCAGGTGCTCAACAACTAACTTAGAATTGTTTGCAGAGGTTGTAAACGCTGCAGGAGCGCATTTGGAGCTTATTAGCCATATATAACTGCTATATAAAATTTTTATGGATCCAAAAAATTCAAGATCAACAGTTTAGGATTAGGGTGCGTTAAAACGTCTCAAAAGCACGTTTTTCAGTAAATATTAACTACAAAAATGTTTCTTGTACTACTATAATACCTAGTGTGTATCAAAATATACTAATTATATTCCTGGTAAGCGTGCCAATACTTCCAGGTGCTCAACAGCTAACTTAGAATTGTTTGCAGAGGTTGTAAACGCTGCAGGAGCGCATTTGGAGCTTATATAGCCATGTAAAACTACTATATTAAACTTATCTGCATCCAAATATTCAAGTTCAACAGTTAAGTATTAGGGTGCGTTAAAACGTCTGAATATCACATTTTTCAGTTAAGATTAACTACAGAAAATTTTCTTGTATTACTATAATACCTAGTGTCGACCAAAATATACTAATTTTATTTCTGGTAAGCGTGCCAGTACTTCCAGGTGCTCAACAACTAACTTAGAATTGTTTGCAGAGGTTGTAAACGCTGCAGGAGCGCATTTGGAGCTCATTAGCCATATATAACTGCTATATTAAATTTTTATGGATCCAAAGAATTCAAGCTCAACAGTTTAGGATTAGGGTGCGTTAAAACGTCTAAAAAGTACGTTTTTCAGTAAATATTAACTACAAAAATGTTTCTTGTACTACTATAATACCTAGTGTCGATCAAAATATACTAATTATATTCCTGGTAAGCGTGCCAATACTTCCAGGTGCTCAACAGCTAACTTAGAATTGTTTGCAGAGGTTGCAAACGCTGCAGGAGCGCATTTGGAGCTTATTAGCCATATATAACTGCTATATTAAATTTTTATGGATCCCAAAAATTCAAGCTCAACAGTTTAGGATTAGGGTGCGTTAAAACGTCTCAAAAGCACGTTTTTCAGTTAATATTAACTACAAATATGTTTCTTGTACTACTATAATACCTAGTGTCGAACAAAATATACTAATTATATACCTCGTAAGCGTGCCAATACTTCCAGGTTCTCAACAACTAACTTAGAATTGTTTGCAGAGGCTGTAAACGCTGCAGGTGCGCATTTGGAGCTTATTTAGCTATATAAAACTGCTATATTAAATTTTTCTGCATCCAAAAATTTGAAGTTCAACAGTTTAGTATTAGGGTGCGTAAAAACGTCTGAAAAGCACGTTTTTCAGTTAATATTAACTACAGTAAATTTTCTTGTATTACTATAATACCTAGTGTCGATCAAAATATACTAATTTTATTTCTGGTAAGCGTGCCAATACTTCCAGGTGCTCAACAACTAACTTAGAATTGATTGCAGAGGTTGTAAACGCTGCAGGAGCGCATTTGGAGCTTATATAGCCATGTAAAACTACTATATTAAACTTATCTGCATCCAAATATTCAAGTTCAACAGTTAAGTATTTGGGTGCGTTAAAACGTCTGAATATCACATTTTTCAGTTAAGATTACCTACAGAAAATTTTCTTGTATTACTATAATACCTAGTGTCGATCAAAATATACTAACTTTATTTCTGGTAAGCGTGCCAATACTTCCAGGTGCTCAACAACTAACTTAGAATTGTTTGCAGAGGTTGTCAACGCTGCAGGAGCGCATTTGGAGCTTATTTAGCCATATAAAACTGCTATATTAAATTTTTCTGCATCCAAAAATTTGAAGTTCAACAGTTTAGTATTAGGGTGCGTAAAAACGTTTGAAAAGCACGTTTTTCAGTTAATATTAACTACAGTAAATTTTCTAGTATTTCTATAATACCTAGTGTCGATCAAAATATACTAATTTTATTTCTGGTAAGCGTGCCAATACTTCCAGGTGCTCAACAACTAACTTAGAATTTATTGCAGAGCTTGTAAACGCTGCAGGAGCGCATTTGGAGCTTATATAGCCATGTAAAACTACTATATTAAACTTATCTGCATCCAAATATTCAATTTCAACAGTTAAGTATTTGGGTGCGTTAAAACGTCTGAATATCACATTTTTCAGTTAAGATTACCTACAGAAAATTTTCTTGTATTACTATAATACCTAGTGTCGATCAAAATATACTAACTTTATTTCTGGTAAGCGTGCCAATACTTCCAGGTGCTCAACAACTAACTTAGAATTTATTGCAGAGCTTGTAAACGCTGCAGGAGCGCATTTGGAGCTTATATAGCCATGTAAAACTACTATATTAAACTTATCTGCATCCAAATATTCAATTTCAACAGTTAAGTATTAGGGTGCGTTAAAACGTCTGAATATCACATTTTTCAGTTAAGATTAACTACAGAAAATTTTCTTGTATTACTATAATACCTAGTGTCGATCAAAATATACTAACTTTATTTCTGGTAAGCGTGCCAATACTTCCAGGTGCTCAACAACTAACTTAGAATTGTTTGCAGAGGTTGTCAACGCTGCAGGAGCGCATTTGGAGCTTATTTAGCCATATAAAACTGCTATTTAAATTTTTCTGCATCCAAATATTCAAGTTCAACAGTTAAGTATTAGGGTGCGTTAAAACGTCTGAATAGCACGTCTTTCAGTTAAGATTAACTACAGAAAACTTTCTTGTATTACTATAATACCTAGTGTCTATCAAAATATACTAATTTTATTTCTGGTAAGCGTGCCAATACTTCCAGGTGCTCAACAACTAACTTAGAATTGCTTGCAGAGGTTGTAAACACTGCAGGTGCGCATTTGGAGCTTATTAGCCATATATAACTGCTATATAAAATTTTTCTGGATCCAAAAAATTCAAGCTCAACAGTTTAGGATTAGGGAACGTTAAAACGTCTCAAAAGCACGTTTTTCAGTAAATATTTACTACAAAAATGTTTCTTGTACTACTATAATACCTAGTGTCGATCAAAATATACTAATTATATTCCTGGTAAGCATGGCAATACTTCCAGGTGCTCAACAACTAACTTAGAATTGTTTGCAGAGGTTGTAAACGCTGCAGGAGCGCATTTGGAGCTTATTAGCCATATATAACTGCTATATAAAATTTTTATGGATCCAAAAAATTCAAGATCAACAGTTTAGGATTAGGGTGCGTTAAAACGTCTCAAAAGCACGTTTTTCAGTAAATATTAACTACAAAAATGTTTCTTGTACTACTATAATACCTAGTGTGTATCAAAATATACTAATTATATTCCTGGTAAGCGTGCCAATACTTCCAGGTGCTCAACAGCTAACTTAGAATTGTTTGCAGAGGTTGTAAACGCTGCAGGAGCGCATTTGGAGCTTATATAGCCATGTAAAACTACTATATTAAACTTATCTGCATCCAAATATTCAAGTTCAACAGTTAAGTATTAGGGTGCGTTAAAACGTCTGAATATCACATTTTTCAGTTAAGATTAACTACAGAAAATTTTCTTGTATTACTATAATACCTAGTGTCGACCAAAATATACTAATTTTATTTCTGGTAAGCGTGCCAGTACTTCCAGGTGCTCAACAACTAACTTAGAATTGATTGCAGAGGTTGTAAACGCTGCAGGAGCGCATTTGGAGCTTATATAGCCATGTAAAACTACTATATTAAACTTATCTGCATCCAAATATTCAAGTTCAACAGTTAAGTATTAGGGTGCGTTAAAACGTCTGAATATCACATTTTTCAGTTAAGATTAACTACAGAAAATTTTCTTGTATTACTATAATACCTAGTGTCGATCAAAATATACTAACTTTATTTCTGGTAAGCGTGCCAATACTTCCAGGTGCTCAACAACTGACTTAGAATTGTTTGCAGAGGTTGTCAACGCTGCAGGAGCGCATTTGGAGCTTATTTAGCCATATAAAACAGCTATTTAAATTTTTCTGCATCCAAATATTCAAGTTCAACAGTTAAGTATTAGGGTGCGTTAAAACGTCTGAATAGCACGTCTTTCAGTTAAGATTAACTACAGAAAACTTTCTTGTATTACTATAATACCTAGTGTCTATCAAAATATACTAATTTTATTTCTGGTAAGCGTGCCAATACTTCCAGGTGCTCAACAACTAACTTAGAATTGTTTGCAGTGGTTGTAAACGCTGCAGGAGCGCATTTATATTTATATTAAATTTTTATGGATCCAAAAATTCAAGCTCAACAGCTTAGGATTAGGGTGCGTTAAAACGTCTCAAAAGCACGTTTTTCAGTATATATTAACTACAAAAATGTTTCTTGTAATACTATAATACCTAGTGTCGATCAAAATATACTAATTATATTCCTGGTAAGCGTGCCAATACTTCCAGGTGCTCAACAACTAACTTAGAATTGTTTGCAGAGGTTGTAAACGCTGCAGGAGCGCATTTGGAGCTTATTTAGCCATGTAAAACTGCTATATTAAACTTGTCTGCATCCAAATATTCAAGTTCAACAGTTAAGTATTAGGGTGCGTTAAAACGTCTGAATATCACATTTTTCAGTTAAGATTAACTACAGAAAATTTTCTTGTATTACTATAATACCTAGTGTCGATCAAAATATACTAACTTTATTTCTGGTAAGCGTGCCAATACTTCCAGGTGCTCAACAACTAACTTAGAATTGTTTGCAGAGGTTGTCAACGCTGCAGGAGCGCATTTGGAGCTTATTTAGCCATATAAAACTGCTATTTAAATTTTTCTGCATCCAAATATTCAAGTTCAACAGTTAAGTATTAGGGTGCGTTAAAACGTCTGAATAGCACGTCTTTCAGTTAAGATTAACTACAGAAAACTTTCTTGTATTACTATAATACCTAGTGTCTATCAAAATATACTAATTTTATTTCTGGTAAGCGTGCCAATACTTCCAGGTGCTCAACAACTAACTTAGAATTGCTTGCAGAGGTTGTAAACACTGCAGGTGCGCATTTGGAGCTTATTAGCCATATATAACTGCTATATAAAATTTTTCTGGATCCAAAAAATTCAAGCTCAACAGTTTAGGATTAGGGAACGTTAAAACGTCTCAAAAGCACGTTTTTCAGTAAATATTTACTACAAAAATGTTTCTTGTACTACTATAATACCTAGTGTCGATCAAAATATACTAATTATATTCCTGGTAAGCATGGCAATACTTCCAGGTGCTCAACAACTAACTTAGAATTGTTTGCAGAGGTTGTAAACGCTGCAGGAGCGCATTTGGAGCTTATTAGCCATATATAACTGCTATATAAAATTTTTATGGATCCAAAAAATTCAAGATCAACAGTTTAGGATTAGGGTGCGTTAAAACGTCTCAAAAGCACGTTTTTCAGTAAATATTAACTACAAAAATGTTTCTTGTACTACTATAATACCTAGTGTGTATCAAAATATACTAATTATATTCCTGGTAAGCGTGCCAATACTTCCAGGTGCTCAACAGCTAACTTAGAATTGTTTGCAGAGGTTGTAAACGCTGCAGGAGCGCATTTGGAGCTTATATAGCCATGTAAAACTACTATATTAAACTTATCTGCATCCAAATATTCAAGTTCAACAGTTAAGTATTAGGGTGCGTTAAAACGTCTGAATATCACATTTTTCAGTTAAGATTAACTACAGAAAATTTTCTTGTATTACTATAATACCTAGTGTCGACCAAAATATACTAATTTTATTTCTGGTAAGCGTGCCAGTACTTCCAGGTGCTCAACAACTAACTTAGAATTGTTTGCAGAGGTTGTAAACGCTGCAGGAGCGCATTTGGAGCTCATTAGCCATATATAACTGCTATATTAAATTTTTATGGATCCAAAGAATTCAAGCTCAACAGTTTAGGATTAGGGTGCGTTAAAACGTCTAAAAAGTACGTTTTTCAGTAAATATTAACTACAAAAATGTTTCTTGTACTACTATAATACCTAGTGTCGATCAAAATATACTAATTATATTCCTGGTAAGCGTGCCAATACTTCCAGGTGCTCAACAGCTAACTTAGAATTGTTTGCAGAGGTTGCAAACGCTGCAGGAGCGCATTTGGAGCTTATTAGCCATATATAACTGCTATATTAAATTTTTATGGATCCCAAAAATTCAAGCTCAACAGTTTAGGATTAGGGTGCGTTAAAACGTCTCAAAAGCACGTTTTTCAGTTAATATTAACTACAAATATGTTTCTTGTACTACTATAATACCTAGTGTCGAACAAAATATACTAATTATATACCTCGTAAGCGTGCCAATACTTCCAGGTTCTCAACAACTAACTTAGAATTGTTTGCAGAGGCTGTAAACGCTGCAGGTGCGCATTTGGAGCTTATTTAGCTATATAAAACTGCTATATTAAATTTTTCTGCATCCAAAAATTTGAAGTTCAACAGTTTAGTATTAGGGTGCGTAAAAACGTCTGAAAAGCACGTTTTTCAGTTAATATTAACTACAGTAAATTTTCTTGTATTACTATAATACCTAGTGTCGATCAAAATATACTAATTTTATTTCTGGTAAGCGTGCCAATACTTCCAGGTGCTCAACAACTAACTTAGAATTGATTGCAGAGGTTGTAAACGCTGCAGGAGCGCATTTGGAGCTTATATAGCCATGTAAAACTACTATATTAAACTTATCTGCATCCAAATATTCAAGTTCAACAGTTAAGTATTTGGGTGCGTTAAAACGTCTGAATATCACATTTTTCAGTTAAGATTACCTACAGAAAATTTTCTTGTATTACTATAATACCTAGTGTCGATCAAAATATACTAACTTTATTTCTGGTAAGCGTGCCAATACTTCCAGGTGCTCAACAACTAACTTAGAATTGTTTGCAGAGGTTGTCAACGCTGCAGGAGCGCATTTGGAGCTTATTTAGCCATATAAAACTGCTATATTAAATTTTTCTGCATCCAAAAATTTGAAGTTCAACAGTTTAGTATTAGGGTGCGTAAAAACGTTTGAAAAGCACGTTTTTCAGTTAATATTAACTACAGTAAATTTTCTAGTATTTCTATAATACCTAGTGTCGATCAAAATATACTAATTTTATTTCTGGTAAGCGTGCCAATACTTCCAGGTGCTCAACAACTAACTTAGAATTTATTGCAGAGCTTGTAAACGCTGCAGGAGCGCATTTGGAGCTTATATAGCCATGTAAAACTACTATATTAAACTTATCTGCATCCAAATATTCAATTTCAACAGTTAAGTATTTGGGTGCGTTAAAACGTCTGAATATCACATTTTTCAGTTAAGATTACCTACAGAAAATTTTCTTGTATTACTATAATACCTAGTGTCGATCAAAATATACTAACTTTATTTCTGGTAAGCGTGCCAATACTTCCAGGTGCTCAACAACTAACTTAGAATTGTTTGCAGAGGTTGTCAACGCTGCAGGAGCGCATTTGGAGCTTATTTAGCCATATAAAACTGCTATATTAAATTTTTCTGCATCCAAAAATTTGAAGATCAACAGTTTAGTATTAGGGTGCGTAAAAACGTTTGAAAAGCACGTTTTTCAGTTAATATTAACTACAGTAAATTTTCTAGTATTTCTATAATACCTAGTGTCGATCAAAATATACTAATTTTATTTCTGGTAAGCGTGCCAATACTTCCAGGTGCTCAACAACTAACTTAGAATTTATTGCAGAGCTTGTAAACGCTGCAGGAGCGCATTTGGAGCTTATATAGCCATGTAAAACTACTATATTAAACTTATCTGCATCCAAATATTCAATTTTAACAGTTAAGTATTAGGGTGCGTTAAAACGTCTGAATAACACATTTTTCAGTTAAGATTAACTACAGAAAATTTTCTTGTATTACTATAATACCTAGTGTCGACCAAAATATACTAATTTTATTTTTGGTAAGCGTGCCAGTACTTCCAGGTGCTCAACAACTAACTTAGAATTGTTTGCAGAGGTTGTCAACGCTGCAGGAGCGCATTTGGAGCTTATTTAGCCATATAAAACTGCTATATTAAATTTTTATGGATCCAAAAAATTCAAGCTCAACAGTTTAGGATTAGGGTGCGTTAAAACGTTTCAAAAGCACGTTTTTCAGTTAATATTAACTACAAATATGTTTCTTGTACTACTATAATACCTAGTGTCGAACAAAATATACTAATTATATACCTCGTAAGCGTGCCAATACTTCCAGGTTCTCAACAACTAACTTAGAATTGTTTGCAGAGGCTGTAAACGCTGCAGGTGCGCATTTGGAGCTTATTTAGCTATATAAAACTGCTATATTAAATTTTTCTGCATCCAAAAATTTGAAGTTCAACAGTTTAGTATTAGGGTGCGTAAAAACGTCTGAAAAGCACGTTTTTCAGTTAATATTAACTACAGTAAATTTTCTTGTATTACTATAATACCTAGTGTCGATCAAAATATACTAATTTTATTTCTGGTAAGCGTGCCAATACTTCCAGGTGCTCAACAACTAACTTAGAATTGATTGCAGAGTTTGTAAACGCTGCAGGAGCGCATTTGGAGCTTATATAGCCATGTAAAACTACTATATTAAACTTATCTGCATCCAAATATTCAAGTTCAACAGTTAAGTATTAGGGTGCGTTAAAACGTCTGAATATCACATTTTTCAGTTAAGATTAACTACAGAAAATTTTCTTGTATTACTATAATACCTAGTGTCGATCAAAATATACTAATTTTATTTCTGGTAAGCGTGCCAATACTTCCAGGTGGTCAACAACTAACTTAGAATTGTTTGCAGAGGTTGTCAACGCTGCAGGAGCGCATTTGGAGCTTATTTAGCCATATAAAACTGCTATATTAAATTTTTCTGCATCCAAAAATTTGAAGTTCAACAGTTTAGTATTAGGGTGCGTAAAAACGTTTGAAAAGCACGTTTTTCAGTTAATATTAACTACAGTAAATTTTCTTGTATTACTATAATACCTAGTGTCGATCAAAATATACTAATTTTATTTCTGGTAAGCGTGCCAATAATTCCAGGTGCTCAACAACTAACTTAGAATTGATTGCAGAGCTTGTAAACGCTGCAGGAGCGCATTTGGAGCTTATATAGCCATGTAAAACTACTATATTAAACTTATCTGCATCCAAATATTCAAGTTCAACAGTTAAGTATTAGGGTGCGTTAAAACGTCTGAATATCACATTTTTCAGTTAAGATTAACTACAGAAAATTTTCTTGTATTCCTATAATACCTAGTGTCGACCAAAATATACTAATTTTATTTTTGGTAAGCGTGCCAGCACTTCCAGGTGCTCAACAACTAACTTAGAATTGTTTGCAGAGGTTGTAAACGCTGCAGGAGCGCATTTGGAGCTTATTAGCCATATATAACTGCTATATTAAATTTTTATGGATCCAAAAAATTCAAGCTCAACAGTTTAGGATTAGGGTGCGTTAAAACGTCTCAAAAGCACGTTTTTCAGTATATATTAACTACAAAAATGTTTCTTGTAATACTATAATACCTAGTGTCGATCAAAATATACTAATTATATTCCTGGTAAGCGTGCCAATACTTCCAGGTGCTCAACAACTAACTTAGAATTGTTTGCAGAGGTTGTAAACGCTGCAGGAGCGCATTTGGAGCTTATATAGCCATGTAAAACTACTATATTAAACTTATCTGCATCCAAATATTCAAGTTCAACAGTTAAGTATTAGGGTGCGTTAAAACGTCTGAATATCACATTTTTCAGTTAAGATTAACTACAGAAAATTTTCTTGTATTACTATAATACCTAGTGTCGACCAAAATATACTAATTTTATTTCTGGTAAGCGTGCCAGTACTTCCAGGTGCTCAACAACTAACTTAGAATTGTTTGCAGAGGTTGTAAACGCTGCAGGAGCGCATTTGGAGCTCATTAGCCATATATAACTGCTTTATTAAAGTTTTATGGATCCAAAGAATTCAAGCTCAACAGTTTAGGATTAGGGTGCGTTAAAACGTCTCAAAAGTACGTTTTTCAGTAAATATTAACTACAAAAATGTTTCTTGTACTACTATAATACCTAGTGTCTATCAAAATATACTAATTATATTCCTGGTAAGCGTGCCAATACTTCCAGGTGCTCAACAGCTAACTTAGAATTGTTTGCAGAGGTTGCAAACGCTGCAGGAGCGCATTTGGAGCTTATTAGCCATATATAACTGCTATATTAAATTTTTATGGATCCAAAAAATTCAAGCTCAACAGTTTAGGATTAGGGTGCGTTACAACGTCTCAAAAGCACGTTTTTCAGTTAATATTAACTACAAATATGTTTCTTGTACTACTATAATACCTAGTGTCGAACAAAATATACTAATTATATACCTCGTAAGCGTGCCAATACTTCCAGGTTCTCAACAACTAACTTAGAATTGTTTGCAGAGGCTGTAAACGCTGCAGGTGCGCATTTGGAGCTTATTTAGCTATATAAAACTGCTATATTAAATTTTTCTGCATCCAAAAATTTGAAGTTCAACAGTTTAGTATTAGGGTGCGTAAAAACGTTTGAAAAGCACGTTTTTCAGTTAATATTAACTACAGTAAATTTTCTTGTATTTCTATAATACCTAGTGTCGATCAAAATATACTAATTTTATTTCTGGTAAGCGTGCCAATACTTCCAGGTGCTCAACAACTAACTTAGAATTTATTGCAGAGCTTGTAAACGCTGCAGGAGCGCATTTGGAGCTTATATAGCCATGTAAAACTACTATATTAAACTTATCTGCATCCAAATATTCAGTTTCAACAGTTAAGTATTAGGGTGCGTTAAAACGTCTGAATATCACATTTTTCAGTTAAGATTAACTACAGAAAATTTTCTTGTATTACTATAATACCTAGTGTCGACCAAAATATACTAATTTTATTTTTGGTAAGCGTGCCAGTACTTCCAGGTGCTCAACAACTAACTTAGAATTGTTTGCAGAGGTTGTAAACGCTGCAGGAGCGCATTTGGAGCTTATTAGCCATATATAACTGCTATATTAAATTTTTATGGATCCAAAAAATTCAAGCTCAACAGTTTAGGATTATGGTGCGTTAAAACGTCTCAAAAGCACGTTTTTCAGTATATATTAACTACAAAAATGTTTCTTGTAATACTATAATACCTAGTGTCGATCAAAATATACTAATTATATTCCTGGTAAGCGTGCCAATACTTCCAGGTGCTCAACAACTAACTTAGAATTGTTTGCAGAGGTTGTCAACGCTGCAGGAGCGCATTTGGAGCTTATTTAGCCATATAAAACTGCTATATTAAATTTTTATGGATCCAAAAAATTCAAGCTCAACAGTTTAGGATTAGGGTGCGTTAAAACGTCTCAAAAGCACGTTTTTCAGTTAATATTAACTACAAATATGTTTCTTGTACTACTATAATACCTAGTGTCGAACAAAATATACTAATTATATACCTCGTAAGCGTGCCAATACTTCCAGGTTCTCAACAACTAACTTAGAATTGTTTGCAGAGGCTGTAAACGCTGCAGGTGCGCATTTGGAGCTTGTTTAGCTATATAAAACTGCTATATTAAATTTTTCTGCATCCAAAAATTTGAAGTTCAACAGTTTAGTATTAGGGTGCGTAAAAACGTCTGAAAAGCACGTTTTTCAGTTAATATTAACTACAGTAAATTTTCTTGTATTACTATAATACCTAGTGTCGATCAAAATATACTAATTTTATTTCTGGTAAGCGTGCCAATACTTCCAGGTGCTCAACAACTAACTTAGAATTGATTGCAGAGGTTGTAAACGCTGCAGGAGCGCATTTGGAGCTTATATAGCCATGTAAAACTACTATATTAAACTTATCTGCATCCAAATATTCAAGTTCAACAGTTAAGTATTAGGGTGCGTTAAAACGTCTGAATATCACATTTTCAGTTAAGATTAACTACAGAAAATTTTCTTGTATTACTATAATACCTAGTGTCGATCAAAATATACTAACTTTATTTCTGGTAAGCGTGCCAATACTTCCAGGTGCTCAACAACTAACTTAGAATTGTTTGCAGAGGTTGTCAACGCTGCAGGAGCGCATTTGGAGCTTATTTAGCCATATAAAACTGCTATATTAAATTTTTCTGCATCCAAAAATTTGAAGTTCAACAGTTTAGTATTAGGGTGCGTAAAAACGTTTGAAAAGGACGTTTTTCAGTTAATATTAACTACAGTAAATTTTCTTGTATTACTATAATACCTAGTGTCGATCAAAATATACTAATTTTATTTCTGGTAAGCGTGCCAATACTTCCAGGTGCTCAACAACTAACTTAGAATTGATTGCAGAGGTTGTAAACGCTGCAGGAGCGCATTTGGAGCTTATATAGCCATGTAAAACTACTATATTAAACTTATCTGCATCCAAATATTCAAGTTCAACAGTTAAGTATTAGGGTGCGTTAAAACGTCTGAATATCACATTTTTCAGTTAAGATTAACTACAGAAAATTTTCTTGTATTACTATAATACCTAGTGTCGATCAAAATATACTAACTTTATTTCTGGTAAGCGTGCCAATACTTCCAGGTGCTCAACAACTAACTTAGAATTGTTTGCAGAGGTTGTCAACGCTGCAGGAGCGCATTTGGAGCTTATTTAGCCATATAAAACTGCTATTTAAATTTTTCTGCATCCAAATATTCAAGTTCAACAGTTAAGTATTAGGGTGCGTTAAAACGTCTGAATAGCACGTCTTTCAGTTAAGATTAACTACAGAAAACTTTCTTGTATTACTATAATACCTAGTGTCTATCAAAATATACTAATTTTATTTCTGGTAAGCGTGCCAATACTTCCAGGTGCTCAACAACTAACTTAGAATTGTTTGCAGAGGTTGTAAACGCTGCAGGAGCGCATTTATATTTATATTAAATTTTTATGGATTCAAAAATTCAAGCTCAACAGCTTAGGATTAGGGTGCGTTAAAACGTCTCAAAAGCACGTTTTTCAGTATATATTAACTACAAAAATGTTTCTTGTAATACTATAATACCTAGTGTCGATCAAAATATACTAATTATATTCCTGGTAAGCGTGCCAATACTTCCAGGTGCTCAACAACTAACTTAGAATTGTTTGCAGAGGTTGTAAACGCTGCAGGAGCGCATTTGGAGCTTATTTAGCCATGTAAAACTGCTATATTAAACTTGTCTGCATCCAAATATTCAAGTTCAACAGTTAAGTATTAGGGTGCGTTAAAACGTCTGAATATCACATTTTTCAGTTAAGATTAACTACAGAAAACTTTCTTGTATTACTATAATACCTAGTGTCTATCAAAATATACTAATTTTATTTCTGGTAAGCGTGCCAATACTTCCAGGTGCTCAACAACTAACTTAGAATTGCTTGCAGAGGTTGTAAACACTGCAGGAGCGCATTTGGAGCTTATTAGCCATATATAACTGCTATATAAAATTTTTCTGGATCCAAAAAATTCAAGCTAAACAGTTTAGGATTAGGGAACGTTAAAACGTCTCAAAAGCACGTTTTTCAGTTAATATTTACTACAAAAATGTTTCTTGTACTACTATAATACCTAGTGTCGATCAAAATATACTAATTATATTCCTGGTAAGCATGCCAATACTTCCAGGTGCTCAACAACTAACTTAGAATTGTTTGCAGAGGTTGTAAACGCTGCAGGAGCGCATTTGGAGCTTATTAGCCATATATAACTGCTATATAAAATTTTTATGGATCCAAAAAATTCAAGATCAACAGTTTAGGATTAGGGTGCGTTAAAACGTCTCAAAAGCACGTTTTTCAGTAAATATTAACTACAAAAATGTTTCTTGTACTACTATAATACCTAGTGTGTATCAAAATATACTAATTATATTCCTGGTAAGCGTGCCAATACTTCCAGGTGCTCAACAGCTAACTTAGAATTGTTTGCAGAGGTTGTAAACGCTGCAGGAGCGCATTTGGAGCTTATATAGCCATGTAAAACTACTATATTAAACTTATCTGCATCCAAATATTCAAGTTCAACAGTTAAGTATTAGGGTGCGTTAAAACGTCTCAAAAGTACGTTTTTCAGTAAATATTAACTACAAAAATGTTTCTTGTACTACTATAATACCTAGTGTCTATCAAAATATACTAATTATATTCCTGGTAAGCGTGCCAATACTTCCAGGTGCTCAACAGCTAACTTAGAATTGTTTGCAGAGGTTGCAAATGCTGCAGGAGCGCATTTGGAGCTTATTAGCCATATATAACTGCTATATTAAATTTTTATGGATCCAAAAAATTCAAGCTCAACAGTTTAGGATTAGGGTGCGTTAAAACGTCTCAAAAGCACGTTTTTCAGTTAATATTAACTACAAATATGTTTCTTGTACTACTATAATACCTAGTGTCAAACAAAATATACTAATTATATACCTCGTAAGCGTGCCAATACTTCCAGGTTCTCAACAACTAACTTAGAATTGTTTGCAGAGGCTGTAAACGCTGCAGGTGCGCATTTGGAGCTTATTTAGCTATATAAAACTGCTATATTAAATTTTTCTGCATCCAAAAATTTGAAGTTCAACAGTTTAGTATTAGGGTGCGTAAAAACGTCTGAAAAGCACGTTTTTCAGTTAATATTAACTACAGTAAATTTTCTTGTATTTCTATAATACCTAGTGTCGATCAAAATATACTAATTTTATTTCTGGTAAGCGTGCCAATACTTCCAGGTGCTCAACAACTAACTTAGAATTTATTGCAGAGCTTGTAAACGCTGCAGGAGCGCATTTGGAGCTTATATAGCCATGTAAAACTACTATATTAAACTTATCTGCATCCAAATATTCAGTTTCAACAGTTAAGTATTAGGGTGCGTTAAAACGTCTGAATATCACATTTTTCAGTTAAGATTAACTACAGAAAATTTTCTTGTATTACTATAATACCTAGTGTCGACCAAAATATACTAATTTTATTTTTGGTAAGCGTGCCAGTACTTCCAGGTGCTCAACAACTAACTTAGAATTGTTTGCAGAGGTTGTAAACGCTGCAGGAGCGCATTTGGAGCTTATTAGCCATATATAACTGCTATATTAAATGTTTATGGATCCAAAAAATTCAAGCTCAACAGTTTAGGATTATGGTGCGTTAAAACGTCTCAAAAGCACGTTTTTCAGTATATATTAACTACAAAAATGTTTCTTGTAATACTATAATACCTAGTGTCGATCAAAATATACTAATTATATTCCTGGTAAGCGTGCCAATACTTCCAGGTGCTCAACAACTAACTTAGAATTGTTTGCAGAGGTTGTCAACGCTGCAGGAGCGCATTTGGAGCTTATTTAGCCATATAAAACTGCTATATTAAATTTTTATGGATCCAAAAAATTCAAGCTCAACAGTTTAGGATTAGGGTGCGTTAAAACGTCTCAAAAGCACGTTTTTCAGTTAATATTAACTACAAATATGTTTCTTGTACTACTATAATACCTAGTGTCGAACAAAATATACTAATTATATACCTCGTAAGCGTGCCAATACTTCCAGGTTCTCAACAACTAACTTAGAATTGTTTGCAGAGGCTGTAAACGCTGCAGGTGCGCATTTGGAGCTTGTTTAGCTATATAAAACTGCTATATTAAATTTTTCTGCATCCAAAAATTTGAAGTTCAACAGTTTAGTATTAGGGTGCGTAAAAACGTCTGAAAAGCACGTTTTTCAGTTAATATTAACTACAGTAAATTTTCTTGTATTACTATAATACCTAGTGTCGATCAAAATATACTAATTTTATTTCTGGTAAGCGTGCCAATACTTCCAGGTGCTCAACAACTAACTTAGAATTGATTGCAGAGGTTGTAAACGCTGCAGGAGCGCATTTGGAGCTTATATAGCCATGTAAAACTACTATATTAAACTTATCTGCATCCAAATATTCAAGTTCAACAGTTAAGTATTAGGGTGCGTTAAAACGTCTGAATATCACATTTTCAGTTAAGATTAACTACAGAAAATTTTCTTGTATTACTATAATACCTAGTGTCGATCAAAATATACTAACTTTATTTCTGGTAAGCGTGCCAATACTTCCAGGTGCTCAACAACTAACTTAGAATTGTTTGCAGAGGTTGTCAACGCTGCAGGAGCGCATTTGGAGCTTATTTAGCCATATAAAACTGCTATATTAAATTTTTCTGCATCCAAAAATTTGAAGTTCAACAGTTTAGTATTAGGGTGCGTAAAAACGTTTGAAAAGGACGTTTTTCAGTTAATATTAACTACAGTAAATTTTCTTGTATTACTATAATACCTAGTGTCGATCAAAATATACTAATTTTATTTCTGGTAAGCGTGCCAATACTTCCAGGTGCTCAACAACTAACTTAGAATTGATTGCAGAGGTTGTAAACGCTGCAGGAGCGCATTTGGAGCTTATATAGCCATGTAAAACTACTATATTAAACTTATCTGCATCCAAATATTCAAGTTCAACAGTTAAGTATTAGGGTGCGTTAAAACGTCTGAATATCACATTTTTCAGTTAAGATTAACTACAGAAAATTTTCTTGTATTACTATAATACCTAGTGTCGATCAAAATATACTAACTTTATTTCTGGTAAGCGTGCCAATACTTCCAGGTGCTCAACAACTAACTTAGAATTGTTTGCAGAGGTTGTCAACGCTGCAGGAGCGCATTTGGAGCTTATTTAGCCATATAAAACTGCTATTTAAATTTTTCTGCATCCAAATATTCAAGTTCAACAGTTAAGTATTAGGGTGCGTTAAAACGTCTGAATAGCACGTCTTTCAGTTAAGATTAACTACAGAAAACTTTCTTGTATTACTATAATACCTAGTGTCTATCAAAATATACTAATTTTATTTCTGGTAAGCGTGCCAATACTTCCAGGTGCTCAACAACTAACTTAGAATTGTTTGCAGAGGTTGTAAACGCTGCAGGAGCGCATTTATATTTATATTAAATTTTTATGGATCCAAAAATTCAAGCTCAACAGCTTAGGATTAGGGTGCGTTAAAACGTCTCAAAAGCACGTTTTTCAGTATATATTAACTACAAAAATGTTTCTTGTAATACTATAATACCTAGTGTCGATCAAAATATACTAATTATATTCCTGGTAAGCGTGCCAATACTTCCAGGTGCTCAACAACTAACTTAGAATTGTTTGCAGAGGTTGTAAACGCTGCAGGAGCGCATTTGGAGCTTATTTAGCCATGTAAAACTGCTATATTAAACTTGTCTGCATCCAAATATTCAAGTTCAACAGTTAAGTATTAGGGTGCGTTAAAACGTCTGAATATCACATTTTTCAGTTAAGATTAACTACAGAAAACTTTCTTGTATTACTATAATACCTAGTGTCTATCAAAATATACTAATTTTATTTCTGGTAAGCGTGCCAATACTTCCAGGTGCTCAACAACTAACTTAGAATTGCTTGCAGAGGTTGTAAACACTGCAGGAGCGCATTTGGAGCTTATTAGCCATATATAACTGCTATATAAAATTTTTCTGGATCCAAAAAATTCAAGCTAAACAGTTTAGGATTAGGGAACGTTAAAACGTCTCAAAAGCACGTTTTTCAGTAAATATTTACTACAAAAATGTTTCTTGTACTACTATAATACCTAGTGTCGATCAAAATATACTAATTATATTCCTGGTAAGCATGCCAATACTTCCAGGTGCTCAACAACTAACTTAGAATTGTTTGCAGAGGTTGTAAACGCTGCAGGAGCGCATTTGGAGCTTATTAGCCATATATAACTGCTATATAAAATTTTTATGGATCCAAAAAATCCAAGATCAACAGTTTAGGATTAGGGTGCGTTAAAACGTCTCAAAAGCACGTTTTTCAGTAAATATTAACTACAAAAATGTTTCTTGTACTACTATAATACCTAGTGTGTATCAAAATATACTAATTATATTCCTGGTAAGCGTGCCAATACTTCCAGGTGCTCAACAGCTAACTTAGAATTGTTTGCAGAGGTTGTAAACGCTGCAGGAGCGCATTTGGAGCTTATATAGCCATGTAAAACTACTATATTAAACTTATCTGCATCCAAATATTCAAGTTCAACAGTTAAGTATTAGGGTGCGTTAAAACGTCTGAATATCACATTTTTCAGTTAAGATTAACTACAGAAAATTTTCTTGTATTACTATAATACCTAGTGTCGACCAAAATATACTAATTTTATTTCTGGTAAGCGTGCCAGTACTTCCAGGTGCTCAACAACTAACTTAGAATTGTTTGCAGAGGTTGTCAACGCTGCAGGAGCGCATTTGGAGCTCATTAGCCATATATAACTGCTATATTATATTTTTATGGATCCAAAGAATTCAAGCTCAACAGTTTAGGATTAGGGTGCGTTAAAACGTCTCAAAAGTACGTTTTTCAGTAAATATTAACTACAAAAATGTTTCTTGTACTACTATAATACCTAGTGTCTATCAAAATATACTAATTATATTCCTGGTAAGCGTGCCAATACTTCCAGGTGCTCAACAGCTAACTTAGAATTGTTTGCAGAGGTTGCAAACGCTGCAGGAGCGCATTTGGAGCTTATTAGCCATATATAACTGCTATATTAAATTTTTATGGATCCAAAAAATTCAAGCTCAACAGTTTAGGATTAGGGTGCGTTAAAACGTCTCAAAAGCACGTTTTTCAGTTAATATTAACTACAAATATGTTTCTTGTACTACTATAATACCTAGTGTCGAACAAAATATACTAATTATATACCTCGTAAGCGTGCCAATACTTCCAGGTTCTCAACAACTAACTTAGAATTGTTTGCAGAGGCTGTAAACGCTGCAGGTGCGCATTTGGAGCTTATTTAGCTATATAAACCTGCTATATTAAATTTTTCTGCATCCAAAAATTTGAAGTTCAACAGTTTAGTATTAGGGTGCGTAAAAACGTCTGAAAAGCACGTTTTTCAGTTAATATTAACTACAGTAAATTTTCTTGTATTACTATAATACCTAGTGTCGATCAAAATATACTAATTTTATTTCTGGTAAGCGTGCCAATACTTCCAGGTGCTCAACAACTAACTTAGAATTGATTGCAGAGGTTGTAAACGCTGCAGGAGCGCATTGGAGCTTATATAGCCATGTAAAACTACTATATTAAACTTATCTGCATCCAAATATTCAAGTTCAACAGTTAAGTATTTGGGTGCGTTAAAACGTCTGAATATCACATTTTTCAGTTAAGATTACCTACAGAAAATTTTCTTGTATTACTATAATACCTAGTGTCGATCAAAATATACTAACTTTATTTCTGGTAAGCGTGCCAATACTTCCAGGTGCTCAACAACTAACTTAGAATTGTTTGCAGAGGTTGTCAACGCTGCAGGAGCGCATTTGGAGCTTATATAGCCATGTAAAACTACTATATTAAACTTATCTGCATCCAAATATTCAATTTCAACAGTTAAGTATTAGGGTGCGTTAAAACGTCTGAATAACACATTTTTCAGTTAATATTAACTACAGTAAATTTTCTTGTATTTCTATAATACCTAGTGTCGATCAAAATATACTAATTTTATTTCTGGTAAGCGTGCCAATACTTCCAGGTGCTCAACAACTAACTTAGAATTTATTGCAGAGCTTGTAAACGCTGCAGGAGCGCATTTGGAGCTTATATAGCCATGTAAAACTACTATATTAAACTTATCTGCATCCAAATATTCAATTTCAACAGTTAAGTATTAGGGTGCGTTAAAACGTCTGAATAACACATTTTTCAGTTAAGATTAACTACAGAAAATTTTCTTGTATTACTATAATACCTAGTGTCGACCAAAATATACTAATTTTATTTTTGGTAAGCGTGCCAGTACTTCCAGGTGCTCAACAACTAACTTAGAATTGTTTGCAGAGGTTGTCAACGCTGCAGGAGCGCATTTGGAGCTTATTTAGCCATATAAAACTGCTATATTAAATTTTTATGGATCCAAAAAATTCAAGCTCAACAGTTTAGGATTAGGGTGCGTTAAAACGTTTCAAAAGCACGTTTTTCAGTTAATATTAACTACAAATATGTTTCTTGTACTACTATAATACCTAGTGTCGAACAAAATATACTAATTATATACCTCGTAAGCGTGCCAATACTTCCAGGTTCTCAACAACTAACTTAGAATTGTTTGCAGAGGCTGTAAACGCTGCAGGTGCGCATTTGGAGCTTATTTAGCTATATAAAACTGCTATATTAAATTTTTCTGCATCCAAAAATTTGAAGTTCAACAGTTTAGTATTAGGGTGCGTAAAAACGTCTGAAAAGCACGTTTTTCAGTTAATATTAACTACAGTAAATTTTCTTGTATTACTATAATACCTAGTGTCGATCAAAATATACTAATTTTATTTCTGGTAAGCGTGCCAATACTTCCAGGTGCTCAACAACTAACTTAGAATTGATTGCAGAGGTTGTAAACGCTGCAGGAGCGCATTTGGAGCTTATATAGCCATGTAAAACTACTATATTAAACTTATCTGCATCCAAATATTCAAGTTCAACAGTTAAGTATTAGGGTGCGTTAAAACGTCTGAATATCACATTTTTCAGTTAAGATTAACTACAGAAAATTTTCTTGTATTACTATAATACCTAGTGTCGATCAAAATATACTAATTTTATTTCTGGTAAGCGTGCCAATACTTCCAGGTGGTCAACAACTAACTTAGAATTGTTTGCAGAGGTTGTCAACGCTGCAGGAGCGCATTTGGAGCTTATTTAGCCATATAAAACTGCTATATTAAATTTTTCTGCATCCAAAAATTTGAAGTTCAACAGTTTAGTATTAGGGTGCGTAAAAACGTTTGAAAAGCACGTTTTTCAGTTAATATTAACTACAGTAAATTTTCTTGTATTACTATAATACCTAGTGTCGATCAAAATATACTAATTTTATTTCTGGTAAGCGTGCCAATACTTCCAGGTGCTCAACAACTAACTTAGAATTGATTGCAGAGCTTGTAAACGCTGCAGGAGCGCATTTGGAGCTTATATAGCCATGTAAAACTACTATATTAAACTTATCTGCATCCAAATATTCAATTTCAACAGTTAAGTATTAGGGTGCGTTAAAACGTCTGAATATCAAATTTTTCAGTTAAGATTAACTACAGAAAATTTTCTTGTATTCCTATAATACCTAGTGTCGACCAAAATATACTAATTTTATTTTTGGTAAGCGTGCCAGTACTTCCAGGTGCTCAACAACTAACTTAGAATTGTTTGCAGAGGTTGTAAACGCTGCAGGAGCGCATTTGGAGCTTATTAGCCATATATAACTGCTATATTAAATTTTTATGGATCCAAAAAATTCAAGCTCAACAGTTTAGGATTAGGGTGCGTTAAAACGTCTCAAAAGCACGTTTTTCAGTATATATTAACTACAAAAATGTTTCTTGTAATACTATAATACCTAGTGTCGATCAAAATATACTAATTATATTCCTGGTAAGCGTGCCAATACTTCCAGGTGCTCAACAACTAACTTAGAATTGTTTGCAGAGGTTGTAAACGCTGCAGGAGCGCATTTGGAGCTTATATAGCCATGTAAAACTACTATATTAAACTTATCTGCATCCAAATATTCAAGTTCAACAGTTAAGTATTAGGGTGCGTTAAAACGTCTGAAGATCACATTTTTCAGTTAAGATTAACTACAGAAAATTTTCTTGTATTACTATAATACGTAGCGTCGATCAAAATATACTAACTTTATTTCTGGTAAGCGTGCTAATATTTCCAGGTGCTCAACAACTAACTTAGAATTGTTTGCAGAGGTTGTCAACGCTGCAGGAGCGCATTTGGAGCTTATTTAGCCATATAAAACTGCTATATTAAATTTTTCTGCATCCAAATATTCATGTTCAACATTTAAGTATTAGGGTGCGTTAAAGCTTCTGAATATCACATTTTTCATTTAAGATTAACTACAGAAAATTTTCTTGTATTACTATAATATCTAGTGTCGATCAAAATATACCAATTATATTCCTGGTAAGCGTACCAATACTTCCAGGTGCTCAACAACTAACTTAGAATTGATTGCAGAGGTTGTAAACGCTGCAGGAGCGCATTTGGAGCTTATTAGCCATATATAACTGCAATATTAAATTTTTATGAATCCAAAAAATTCAAGCTTAACAGTTTAGGATTAGGGTGCGTTAAAACGTCTCAAAAGCACGTTTTTCAGTATATATTAACTACAAAAATGTTTCTTGTAATACTATAATACCTAGTGTCGATCAAAATATATTAATTATATTCCTGGTAAGCGTGCCAATACTTCCAGGTGCTCAACAACTAACTTAGAATTGATTGCAGAGGTTGTAAACGCTGCAAAAGCGCATTTGGAGCTTATTTAGCCATGTAAAACCGCTATATTAAACTTGTCTGCAGCCAAATATTCAAGTTCAACAGTTAAGTATTAGGGTGCGTTAAAGCTTCTGAATAGCACGTTTTTTAGTTAAGATTAACTACAGAAAATGTTCTTGTGTTACTATAATACCTAGTGTCGACCAAAATATACTAATTTTATTTTTGGTAAGCGTGCCAATACTTCCAGGTGCTCAACAACTAACTTAGAATTGTTTGCAGAGGTTGTAAACGCTGCAGGAGCGCATTTGGAGCTTATATAGCCATGTAAAACTACTATATTAAACTTATCTGCATCCAAATATTCAATTTCAACAGTTAAGTATTAGGGTGCGTTAAAACGTCTGAATATCACATTTTTCAGTTAAGATTAACTACAGAAAATTTTCTTGTATTACTATAATACCTAGTGTCGACCAAAATATACTAATTTTATTTTTGGTAAGCGTGCCAGTACTTCCAGGTGCTCAACAACTAACTTAGAATTGTTTGCAGAGGTTGTAAACGCTGCAGGAGCGCATTTGGAGCTTATTAGCCATATATAACTGCTATATTAAATTTTTATGGATCCAAAAAATTCAAGCTCAACAGTTTAGGATTAGGGTGCGTTAAAACGTCTCAAAAGCACGTTTTTCAGTACATATTAACTACAAAAATGTTTCTTGTAATACTATAATACCTAGTGTCGATCAAAATATACTAATTATATTCCTGGTAAGCGTGCCAATACTTCCAGGTGCTCAACAACTAACTTAGAATTGTTTGCAGAGGTTGTAAACGCTGCAGGAGCGCATTTGGAGCTTATATAGCCATGTAAAACCACTGTATTAAACTTATCTGCATCCAAATATTCAAGTTCAACAGTTAAGTATTAGGGTGCGTTAAAACGTCTGAAGATCACATTTTTCAGTTAAGATTAACTACAGAAAATTTTCTTGTATTACTATAATACCTAGTGTCGATCAAAATATACTAACTTTATTTCTGGTAAGCGTGCTAATATTTCCAGGTGCTCAACAACTAACTTAGAATTGTTTGCAGAGGTTGTCAACGCTGCAGGAGCGCATTTGGAGCTTATTTAGCCATATAAAACTGCTATATTAAATTTTTCTGCATCCAAATATTCAAGTTCAACAGTTAAGTATTAGGGTGCGTTAAAGCTTCTGAATATCACATTTTTCATTTAAGATTAACTACAGAAAATTTTCTTGTATTACTATAATACCTAGTGTCGACCAAAATATACTAATTTTATTTCTGGTAAGCGTGCCAGTACTTCCAGGTGTTCAACAACTAACTTAGAATTGTTTGCAGAGGTTGTAAACGCTGCAGGAGCGCATTTGGAGCTTATTAGCCATATATAACTGCTATATTAAATTTTTATGGATCCAAAAAATTCAAGCTCAACAGTTTAGGATTAGGGTGCGTTAAAACGTCTCAAAGGCACGTTTTTCAGTAAATATTAACTACAAAAATGTTTCTTGTACTACTATAATACCTAGTGTCCATCAAAATATACTAATTATATTCCTGGTAAGCGTGCCAATACTTCCAGGTGCTCAACAGCTAACTTAGAATTGTTTGCAGAGGTTGTAAACGCTGCAGGAGCGCATTTGGAGCTTATTAGCAATATATAACTGCTATATTAAATTTTTATGGATCCAAAAAATTCAAGCTCAACAGTTTAGGATTAGGGTGCGTTAAAACGTCTCAAAAGCACGTTTTTCAGTAAATATTAACTACAAAAATGTTTCTTGTAATACCATAATATCTAGTGTCGATCTAAATATACCAATTATATTCCTGGTCAGCGTACCAATACTTCCAGGTGCTCAACAACTAACTTAGAATTGATTGCAGAGGTTGTAAACGCTGCAGGAGCGCATTTGGAGCTTATTAGCCATATATAACTGCAATATTAAATTTTTATGAATCCAAAAAATTCAAGCTTAACAGTTTAGGATTAGGGTGCGTTAAAACGTCTCAAAAGCACGTTTTTCAGTATATATTAACTACAAAAATGTTTCTTGTAATACTATAATACCTAGTGTCGATCAAAATATACTAATTATATTCCTGGTAAGCGTGCCAATACTTCCAGGTGCTCAACAACTAACTTAGAATTGATTGCAGAGGTTGTAAACGCTGCAGGAGCGCATTTGGAGCATATTTAGCCATGTAAAACCGCTATATTAAACTTGTCTGCAGCCAAATATTCAAGTTCAACAGTTAAGTATTAGGGTGCGTTAAAGCTTCTGAATAGCACGTTTTTTAGTTAAGATTAACTACAGAAAATGTTCTTGTGTTACTATAATACCTAGTGTCGATCAAAATATACTAATTTTATTTCTGGTAAGCGTGCCAATACTTCCAGGTGCTCAACAACTAACTTAGAATTGTTTGCAGAGGTTGTAAACGCTGCAGGAGCGCATTTGGAGCTTATATAGCCATGTAAAACTACTATATTAAACTTATCTGCATCCAAATATTCAAGTTCAACAGTTAAGTATTAGGGTGCGTTAAAACGTCTGAATATCACATTTTTCAGTTAAAATTAACTACAGAAAATTTTCTTGTATTACTATAATACCTAGTGTCGACCAAAATATACTAATTTTATTTCTGGTAAGCGTGCCAGTACTTCCAGGTGCTCAACAACTAACTTAGAATTGTTTACAGAGGTTGTAAACGCTGCAGGAGCGCATTTGGAGCTTATTAGCCATATATAACTGCTATATTAAATTTTTATGGATCCAAAAAATTCAAGCTCAACAGTTTAGGATTAGGGTGCATTAAAACGTCTCAAAAGCACGTTTTTCAGTATATATTAACTACAAAAATTTTCTTGTACAACTATAATACCTAGCGTCGATCAAAATATACTAATTTTATTTCTGGTAAGCGTGCCAATACTTCCAGGTGCGCAACAACTAACTTAGAATTGTTTGCAGAGGTTGTAAACGCTGCAGGAGCGCATTTGGAGCTTATTAGCCATATATAACTGCTATATAAAATTTTTATGGATCCAAAAAATTCAAGATCAACAGTTTAGGATTAGGGTTCGTTAAAACGTCTCAAAAGCACGTTTTTCAGTAAATATTTACTACAAAAATGTTTCTTGTACTTCTATAATACCTAGTGTGGATCAAAATATACTAACTATATTCCTGGTAAGCATGCCAATACTTCCAGGTGCTCAACAACTAACTTAGAATTGTTTGCAGAGGTTGTAAACGCTGCAGGAGCGCATTTGGAGCTTATTAGCCATATATAACTGCTATATAAAATTTTTATGGATCCAAAAAATTCAAGATCAACAGTTTAGGATTAGGGTTCGTTAAAACGTCTCAGACGCACGTTTTTCAGTAAATATTAACTACAAAAATGTTTCTTGTACTACTATAATACCTAGTGTGTATCAAAATATACTAATTATATTCCTGGTAAGCGTGCCAATACTTCCAGGTGCTCAACAGCTAACTTAGAATTGTTTGCAGAGGTTGTAAACGCTGCAGGAGCGCATTTGGAGCTTATTAGCCATATATAACTGCTATATTAAATTTTTATGGATCCAAAAAATTCAAGCTTAACAGTTTAGAATTAGGGTGCATTAAAACGTCTCAAAAGCACGTTTTTCAGTAAATATTAACTACAAAAATGTTTTTTGTACTACTATAATACCTAGTGTCGATCAAAATATACTAATTATATTCCTGGTAAGCGTGCCAATACTTCCAGGTGCTCAACAACTAACTTAGAATTGATTGCAGAGGTTGTAAACGCTGCAGGAGCGCATTTGGAGCTTATTAGCCATATATAACTGCTATATTAAATTTTTATGGATCCAAAAAATTCAAGCTTAACAGTTTAGGATTAGGGTGCGTTAAAACGTCTCAAAAGCACGTTTTTCAGTATATATTAACTACAAAAATGTTTCTTGTAATACTATAATACCTAGTGTCGATCAAAATATACTAATTATATTCCTGGTAAGCGTGCCAATACTTCCAGGTGCTCAACAACTAACTTAGAATTGATTGCAGAGGTTGTAAACGCTGCAGGAGCGCATTTGGAGCTTATTTAGCTATGTAAAACCGGTATATTAAACTTGTCTGCAGCCAAATATTCAAGTTCAACAGTTAAGTATTAGGGTGCGTTAAAGCTTCTGAATAGCACGTTTTTTAGTTAAGATTAACTACAGAAAATGTTCTTGTGTTACTATAATACCTAGTGTCGATCAAAATATACTAATTTTATTTCTGGTAAGCGTGCCAATACTTCCAGGTGCTCAACAACTAACTTAGAATTGTTTGCAGAGGTTGTCAACGCTGCAGGAGCGCATTTGGAGCTTATTAGCCATATATAACTTCTATATTAAATTTTTCTGAATCCAAAAAATTTAAGCTCAACAGTTTAGGATTAGGGTGTGTTAGAACGTCTCAAAAGCACGTTTTTCAGTAAATATTAACTACAAAAATGTTTCTTGTACTACTATAATACCTAGTGTCGATCAAAATATACTAATTATATTCCTGGTAAGCGTGCCAATACTTCCAGGTGCTCAACAACTAACTTAGAATTGTTTGCAGAGGCTGTAAACGCTGCAGGAGCGTACTTGGAGCTTATTAACCATATATAACTGCTATATAAAATTTTTATGGATCCAAAAAATTCAAGCTCAACAGTTTAGGATTAGGGTGCGTTAGAACGTCTCAAAAGCACGTTTTTCAGTTAATATTAACTACAAATATGTTTCTTGCACTACTATAATACCTAGTGTCGAACAAAATATACTAATTATATACCTCGTAAGCGTGCCAATACTTCCAGGTGCTCAACAACTAACTTAGAATTGTTTGCAGAGGCTGTAAACGCTGTAGGTGCGCATTTGGAACTTATTTAGCCATATAAAACTGCTATATTAAATTTTTCTGCATCCAAAAATTTGAAGTTCAACAGTTTAGTATTAGGGTGCGTAAAAACGTCTGAAAAGCACGTTTTTCAGTTAATATTAACTACAGTAAATTTTCTTGTATTACTATAATACCTAGTGTCGATCAAAATATACTAATTTTATTTCTGGTAAGCGTGCCAATACTTCCAGGTGCTCAACAACTAACTTAGAATTGATTGCAGAGGTTGTAAACGCTGCAGGAGCGCATTTGGAGCTTATATAGCCATGTAAAACTAGTGTATTAAACTTATCTGCATCCAAATATTCAAGTTCAACTGTTAAGTATTAGGGTGCGTTAAAACGTCTGAATATCACTTTTTTCAGTTAAGATTAACTACAGAAAATTTTCTTGTATTACTATAATACCTAGTGTCGATCAAAATATACTAACTTTATTTCTGGTAAGCGTGCCAATACTTCCAGGTGCTCAACAACTAACTTAGAATTGTTTGCAGAGGTTGTCAACGCTGCAGGAGCGCATTTGGAGCTTATTTAGCCATATAAAACTGCTATTTAAATTTTTCTGCATCCAAAAATTTGAGGTTCAAGAGTTTAGTATTAGGGTGCGTAAAAACGTTTGAAAAGCACGTTTTTCAGTTAATATTAACTACAGTAAATTTTCTTGAGTTACTATAATACCTAGTGTCGATCAAAATATACTAATTTTATTTCTGGTAAGCGTGCCAATACTTCCAGGTGCTCAACAACTAACTTAGAATTGATTGCAGAGGTTGTAAACGCTGCAGGAGCGCATTTGGAGCTTATTAGCCATATATAACTGCTATATTAAAATTTTATGGATCCAAAAAATTCAAGCTCAACAGTTTAGGATTAGGGTGCGTTAAAACGTTTCAAAAGCACGTTTTTCAGTAAATATTAACTACAAAAATGTTTCTTGTACTACTATAATACCTAGTGTCTATCAAAATATACTAATTATATTCCTGGTAAGCGTGCCAATACTTCCGGGTGCTCAACAGCTAACTTAGAATTATTTGCAGAGGTTGTAAACGCTGCAGGAGCGCATTTGGAGCTTATTTAGCCATGTAAAACCGCTATATTAAACTTGTCTGCAGCCAAATATTCAAGTTCAACAGTTAAGTATTAGGGTGCGTTAAAGCTTCTGAATAGCACGTTTTTTAGTTAAGATTAACTACAGAAAATGTTCTTGTGTTACTATAATACCTAGTGTCGATCAAAATATACTAATTTTATTTCTGGTAAGCGTGCCAATACTTCCAGGTGCTCAACAACTAACTTAGAATTGATTGCAGAGGTTGTAAACGCTGCAGGAGCGCATTTGGAGCTTATATAGCCATGTAAAACTACTATATTAAACTTATCTGCATCCAAATATTCAAGTTCAACTGTTAAGTATTAGGGTGCGTTAAAACGTCTGAATATCACTTTTTTCAGTTAAGATTAACTACAGAAAATTTTCTTGTATTACTATAATACCTAGTGTCGATCAAAATATACTAACTTTATTTCTGGTAAGCGTGCCAATACTTCCAGGTGCTCAACAACTAACTTAGAATTGTTTGCAGAGGTTGTCAACGCTGCAGGAGCGCATTTGAAGCTTATTTAGCCATATAAAACTGCTATTTAAATTTTTCTGCATCCAAAAATTTGAAGTTCAACAGTTTAGTATTAGGGTGCGTAAAAACGTTTGAAAAGCACGTTTTTCAGTTAATATTAACTACAGTAAATTTTCTTGAGTTACTATAATACCTAGTGTCGATCAAAATATACTAATTTTATTTCTGGTAAGCGTGCCAATACTTCCAGGTGCTCAACAACTAACTTAGAATTGATTGCAGAGGTTGTAAACGCTGCAGGAGCGCATTTGGAGCTTATTAGCCATATATAACTGCTATATTAAATTTTTATGGATCCAAAAAATTCAAGCTCAACAGTTTAGGATTAGGGTGCGTTAAAACGTCTCAAAAGCACGTTTTTCAGTAAATATTAACTACAAAAATGTTTCTTGTACTACTATAATACCTAGTGTCTATCAAAATATACTAATTATATTCCTGGTAAGCGTGCCAATACTTCCGGGTGCTCAACAGCTAACTTAGAATTATTTGCAGAGGTTGTAAACGCTGCAGGAGCGCATTTGGAGCTTATTAGCCATATATAACTGCTATATTAAATTTTTATGGATCCAAAAAATTCAAGCTCAACAGTTTAGGATTAGGGTGCGTTAGAACGTCTCAAAAGCACGTTTTTCAGTTAATATTAACTACAAATATGTTTCTTGTACTACTATAATACCTAGTGTCGAACAAATATACTAAATATATACCTCGTAAGCGTGCCAATACAACCAGGTGCTCAACAACTAACTTAGAATTGTTTGCAGAGGCTGTAAACGCTGCAGGTGCGCATTTGGAGCTTATTTAGCCATATAAAACTGCTATATTAAATTTTTCCTAATCCAAAAATTTGAAGTTCAACAGTTTAGTATTAGGGTGCGTAAAAACGTCTGAAAAGCACGTTTTTCAGTTAATATTAACTACAGTAAATTTTCTTGTATTACTATAATACCTAGTGTCGATCAAAATATACTAATTTTATTTCTGGTAAGCGTGCCAATACTTCCAGGTGCTCCACAACTAACTTAGAATTGATTGCAGAGGTTGTAAACGCTGCAGGAGCGCATTTGGAGCTTATATAGCAATGTAAAACTACTATATTAAACTTATCTGCATCCAAATATTCAAGTTCAACAGTTAAGTATTAGGGTGCGTTAAAACGTCTGAATATCACATTTTTCAGTTAAGATTAACTACAGAAAATTTTCTTGTATTACTATTATACCTAGTGTTAAGGACTTTATAAACTTTTGCCGCCTCTCTTACATTCTGAATTCGTACTGTGCGCAGTAGACTGCCTCGCCGGCATCCGATTCCAAAAACACTTACGTTTCATCTGTCAACGTGGCAGCATGCAAACCGGTCCGCACTCCGAAAGCTAATTCTTTGTAAATGTTAAACTGTTCGTGTTAATTTATGGCAATAAATTACTACCTTCGCTTTTCAACGTGTGTATAATTCAGTGAAACCTACAATCATACAGTCCACAAATTCCAAGGCGAGCTGGCGATCAGCGGTTTTCCAGATAGCGAAAAACTGAGAAGGCTACAAACGTTGTACCTTCGATCCTGATTAGTGCTCAAACACCTAGTGTCGATCAAAATATACTAACTTTATTTCTGGTAAGCGTGCCAATACTTCCAGGTGCTCAACAACTAACTTAGAATTGTTTGCAGAGGTTGTCAACGCTGCAGGAGCGCATTTGGAGCTTATTTAGCCATATAAAACTGCTATTTAAATTTTTCTGCATCCAAAAATTTGAAGTTCAACAGTTTAGTATTAGGGTGCGTAAAAACGATTGAAAAGCACGTTTTTCAGTTAATATTAACTACAGTAAATTTTCTTGTATTACTATAATACCTAGTGTCGATCAAAATATACTAATTTTATTTCTGGTAAGCGTGCCAATACTTCCAGGTGCTCAACAACTAACTTAGAATTGATTGCAGAGGTTGTAAACGCTGCAGGAGCGCATTTGGAGCTTATTAGCCATATATAACTGCTATATTAAATTTTTATGGATCCAAAAAATTCAAGCTCAACAGTTTAGGATTAGGGTGCGTTAAAACGTCTCAAAAGCACGTTTTTCAGTCTATATTAGCTACAAAAATGTTTCCTGTAATACTATAATACCTAGTGTCGAACAAAATTTACTAATTATATACCTCGTAAGCGTGCCATCCGATTCCAAAAACACTTACGTTTCATCTGTCAACGTGGCAGCATGCAAACCGGTCCGCACTCCGAAAGCTAATTCTTTGTAAATGTTAAACTGTTCGTGTTAATTTATGGCAATAAATTACTACCTTCGCTTTTCAACGTGTGTATAATTCAGTGAAACCTACAATCATACAGTCCACAAATTCCAAGGCGAGCTGGCGATCAGCGGTTTTCCAGATAGCGAAAAACTGAGAAGGCTACAAACGTTGTACCTTCGATCCTGATTAGTGCTCAAACATTGGTCCTACAGAACCGGATTAAACCACATTAGGTCATTGCGGGTCCAAAACAGCGACAGCATTCGACAACATTGGTCATAGGCAAGTACAAAGCATATTCAGTTGTATTGCATCGCATGCAATCGGCCGCAAGGAAGCAGCGTCCAAATTCGCAGCAACGCGTGGAACGAAGAGGGCGCATGCGGTGCCCGTAACGAGAGGAAGGAAGACAGCAGACGGTGCTATCAACGCCAAGATTCGTGCACGTGGGCATTGCAGCTGCTAGCCAGACGGTAGTAGGAACAGAAAACCGGCAAGGCGGCACACACCAATATCAAATGTAAGCCTGATTTTCCTATGCATAAATTTGGTTTATTTCGTCTGTGTTTGTACATGTGCATAATTTCAGCTGCGTATTATTGCGTAAACAAATAGTTTATGAGTCATATAAACATTTTAATTGCGTGAAATGCCAAGCTATTACGTTTGTTAGCGATATACCCTGCATGTTTCATAAATAATCCCGCGTTGTACCAAGGCCGTTTTCTGCGTCGTAGCAACAAGTTTCCCGCGTTGTACCAGGGTCGTTTTCTGCGTCGTAAGCTACAAGTTTCTCGCGTTGTTAGCAAGCGCTGTCTGCGGTATAAACAAATTCGCGCCAGAGGCGTGCGAAAGGGTTTTATCATTAAAGAATATTTCAGATTCTGCAAGTAGTAAGGCTACCGCGCGTAGCATCTTGCCTGAAATATCACAGATAGTTGACCCGTTGGGTCCGCGTACCAGAAGCGTACAAAATTCACGCCAGGGGCGTACGGAAAGTTAGTTCGATCTGTTAAATTGTTTTAATTTCAACAATTATGAATTCGCTTGTTAGGGCACGTGGCTCTATCAAAGGCAAGCTTACGAGTTTCGCAAAATACGTGCAATCGTTGCAAGCAATTTACGAGGTAGATCAATCGTTATCTAGCATTCAAATTATTCAGTTACAAGAAAGATTGAATAATGCAGCCGCATTGTTATCAGAATATGATGCGGTTCATGAACAAATTTTAGAAGCCAGTGAGGATGCAGAACGGGAAATGCAACAGCGAGTCGAATTTGAAGACTCTTATTATTTTGCAATCGCACAAGCTAAATATTTGATTAATGAATACAACAGCCAGTCTGATGTTGCATTAGATCGTTCTGGATCTCCTAATGGTAGCGTAAGATCAACGCATTCAAATTGCAGTTCACATTGCAATAATCAAGCTGTACGCCTTCCTGCCATTTCTATTCCCAAATATTCAGGGAACGTTTCAGAATGGTTAGAGTTTCGTGAGATTTTTATTAGTTTAATTCATGAGAATCAAGCGTTAACTAATATTCAAAAGCTGCATTACTTAAAGGCTAGTTTACAGGGTGATGCAAGCCAAATTATAAAAAGTTTAGAGTTTACTGCGAGTAATTATACTCTAGCTTGGGATGCATTGTGCAATCGATACAATGATCCAAAAATTCTGGTTCATAACCACCTCAAGGCCATTTTCGAGCTTGAATCTTGCAGTAAGGAATCTGCAACCAAATTACGTACGATTAGCGATATGTTATTCAAACATTTTGCAGCAATCAAATCATTAGCTACCGAAAGCGAGCTTCTTGATTTTGTTATAATTTATGTAGTTTCTAAAAAACTGGACCCCACTACATTTCGTGAATGGGAGGTCCTTAGAAACCGGTCAAGTTCTGACCTGCCTAATCTTGATGAGTTCAAGGAATTCTTACAAAATACAGCGAATCTTCTAGAAACTCTAGAGGTAAAAGATAGCAAGCTTGTACCCGAAAAGTCTTCCAAGGTACATTCGAAATCATTTGTGTCAGGTTCCCCTTCGTGTCCACTTTGTAAAGGATCTCATTCCTTGTACAAATGCGATAAGTTTGTCAAGCTGTCTGTTCTTGACAGAAAGTCAAAGGCAAAAGAGCTCCGCGTATGCTTTAATTGCCTAACTCAGGGTCACCTTGCGAGCCTTTGTAGCTCCAAATATACGTGTAGAAAGTGCAAATCAAGGCACAACACACTTCTTCATGAGGATAAGCCTCAGAACGCTTCTTCTAGTCAACCAGGATCTGCGATGTCGGCAGAAACCCCTGTTGAACTAAACCAATCGATTTCGGCATTCTGTTCGAATGCTTTTCAGGTACTCTTACCTACGGCTACCGCTAAACTCATCGCTGATGATGGTACGCCTCACGTTGTGCGAATCCTGTTGGATTCCGGTTCCCAATCGAACTTCATACGTTCAGATCTGTGTAAAAGGTTGAAGCTTCCAACTCGCGAAGTCAACGTTACCGTTTCTGGCTTAAGTAAAGCCACTTCTCAAATCAAGGCTAGGTGTGATATCAAGCTGCAAGCCCCTCACACTTCATACGGCATTGGCCTATCCTGTCTTGTTCTCGATGAGATTAAGGGTGTTACCCCAAGTTTTCGCGTCCAGCGAAACAGCTTCAAGGTTCCTGATAACATCAAGTTATCAGATCTGTCCTACGACCAACCGGGCACCATCGACATTCTGATTGGTTCGCCCATTTTCTGGCAGCTCCTTTGTATTGGACAAATTGGTCTAGGCCCAAATCTTCCCATCCTCCAAAAGACTCGTTTTGGTTGGATTGTTTCTGGCCCCACAGGCCCCCCTTCTGCGTACCCTGTACAGTGCAATCTTAGCACGATCGAGGATGCTTCTGACCCCATTGCTAGGTTTTGGCAACTCGAACATTACCCAGAGGAAAAGGTTCGCACAAATGAAGAGAACGCCTGTGAGGCGCATTTCCTGCAAAATACTCAACGAGAAGCGAATGGTCGATTCGTTGTCTCTATCCCTTTCAAGAAGCCTGTAGAGGTACTGGGTGATTCATTGCAAATCGCTCAGAAAAGATTCTTATCAGTAGAGAATATTTCAGATTCTGCAAGTAGTAAGGCTACCACGCGCAGCAGCTTGCCTGAAATATCCCAGATTTCAGATTCTGCAAGTAGTAAGGCTACCACGCGTAGCATCTTGCCTGAAATATCCCAGATTTCAGATTCTACAAGTAGTAAGGCTACCAATCGTAGCAGCTTGTCTGAAATTTCCCAGATAGTTGACCCGCTGGGTCTGTCAAGCCTTTGGTGGCACGGTCCCACCTGGCTAAGCGAAGATGAGGCATCTTGGCCTACTTCCATGTTCAATATTTCAGATTCTACAAGTGGTAAGGCTACCAATCGTAGCAGCTTGTCTGAAATATCCCATGTTTCAAATTCTACAAGTAGTAAGTCTACCAAGCGTAGCATCTTGTCTGAAAGATCGCAGATATTTGACCCGCTGGGTCTGTTAAGCCTTTGGTGGCATGGTCCCACCTGGCTAAGCGAAGGCGAGGCCTCTTGGCCTACTTCCAAACATGTTCGTGCTGAGCTTCCAGAATTCAAAAAAGAAGTTCAGAGTCTACCTGTAACCTCTGTTGAACCATTTCCGTTCAATCAGTATTCAAGCTTCGCTCGCTTACAACGAGTTACAGCTTATTGTTTTGTCATAAAGGCAGTGCACCTTGAATTGGTCGCTGATCTTTCTACTGAAGCCTTCTTAATGGCTTTTCGCCGGTTTGTGGCTCGACGAGGCAAACCGCTCCATGTCTACTCAGACAACGGCACTAACTTTGTAGGCGCTAATTCCGAGTTAATCGAATTAGGCAATTTTCTCGCGGAACAAAACCCTTCTATTTCCGAATCAGTCGCGAACGACGGAGTAGCTTGGCATTTTATACCCGCGCACAGTCCCCACTTTGGCGGATTGTGGGAGGCCGGAATCAAGTCCTCCAAACATCACATACGTCGCGTTATAGGTAACGCTAGTCTAAATTATGATGAATTTAGCACTTTGTTGGCACAGGTGGAAGCGACCTTAAACTCCCGACCCCTGTCCCCTTTGTCCTCTGATCCAAACGACCTTCAGCCTTTGACTCCTGCTCATTTCCTGATTGGTCGTCCGTTGGTGTCACTGCCTGATCCCAACGTAACTGAGATAGCCGAGTCTCGGCTGTCTAAATACCAGAGAATACAACAACTACACCAGGATGTGTGGAAAAGATGGAGCAAGGAGTACATCTCTGAACTCCAACAGCGCACCAAATGGCGCACGCATCTTTCGGACCTCCAGCCTGGTTCCATGGTCCTCATCAAGGATGACAATCTACCCCCTCTGAAGTGGAGGTTAAGCCGGGTCACCGAGCTGCACCCTGGCCTTGACGGCGTTACGCGTGTGGCGTCAGTGAACACTGTGTCAGGGATCGTGAAGCGATCCTTCGCTAAATTGTGCCCGCTACCTAGTGTTGTGAACTAGTGCGTTAGCGTTCAGCGCAGTTTTCGTAAAGCCTTTTGGCTCCCCATTGTTCGGGTTTTCTTGTACTAGATTAAGATCCATGTACTATTAGGCTTTGTATATATGTGTGTTCATGTTACATGTTTTACTCTAGCTTTTACATGTCAACTCTGTACTGTTTTATTTGAAAGGTTACCCTTTCCAAGGCGGGCGGTATGTTAAGGACTTTATAAACTTTTGCCGCCTCTCTTACATTCTGAATTCGTACTGTGCGCAGTAGACTGCCTCGCCGGCATCCGATTCCAAAAACACTTACGTTTCATCTGTCAACGTGGCAGCATGCAAACCGGTCCGCACTCCGAAAGCTAATTCTTTGTAAATGTTAAACTGTTCGTGTTAATTTATGGCAATAAATTACTACCTTCGCTTTTCAACGTGTGTATAATTCAGTGAAACCTACAATCATACAGTCCACAAATTCCAAGGCGAGCTGGCGATCAGCGGTTTTCCAGATAGCGAAAAACTGAGAAGGCTACAAACGTTGTACCTTCGATCCTGATTAGTGCTCAAACACCTAGTGTCGATCAAAATATACTAACTTTATTTCTGGTAAGCGTGCCAATACTTCCAGGTGCTCAACAACTAACTTAGAATTGTTTGCAGAGGTTGTCAACGCTGCAGGAGCGCATTTGGAGCTTATTTAGCCATATAAAACTGCTATTTAAATTTTTCTGCATCCAAAAATTTGAAGTTCAACAGTTTAGTATTAGGGTGCGTAAAAACGATTGAAAAGCACGTTTTTCAGTTAATATTAACTACAGTAAATTTTCTTGTATTACTATAATACCTAGTGTCGATCAAAATATACTAATTTTATTTCTGGTAAGCGTGCCAATACTTCCAGGTGCTCAACAACTAACTTAGAATTGATTGCAGAGGTTGTAAACGCTGCAGGAGCGCATTTGGAGCTTATTAGCCATATATAACTGCTATATTAAATTTTTATGGATCCAAAAAATTCAAGCTCAACAGTTTAGGATTAGGGTGCGTTAAAACGTCTCAAAAGCACGTTTTTCAGTCTATATTAGCTACAAAAATGTTTCCTGTAATACTATAATACCTAGTGTCGAACAAAATTTACTAATTATATACCTCGTAAGCGTGCCAATACTTCCAGGTGCTCAACAACTAACTTAGAATTGTTTGCAGAGGCTGTAAACGCTGTAGGTGCGCATTTGGAACTTATTTAGCCATATAAAACTGCTATATTAAATTTTTCTGCATCCAAAAATTTGAAGTTCAACAGTTTAGTATTAGGGTGCGTAAAAACGTCTGAAAAGCACGTTTTTCAGTTAATATTAACTACAGTAAATTTTCTTGTATTACTATAATACCTAGTGTCGATCAAAATATACTAATTTTATTTCTGGTAAGCGTGCCAATACTTCCAGGTGCTCAACAACTAACTTAGAATTGATTGCAGAGGTTGTAAACGCTGCAGGAGCGCATTTGGAGCTTATATAGCCATGTAAAACTACTATATTAAACTTATCTGCATCCAAATATTCAAGTTCAACTGTTAAGTATTAGGGTGCGTTAAAACGTCTGAATATCACTTTTTTCAGTTAAGATTAACTACAGAAAATTTTCTTGTATTACTATAATACCTAGTGTCGATCAAAATATACTAACTTTATTTCTGGTAAGCGTGCCAATACTTCCAGGTGCTCAACAACTAACTTAGAATTGTTTGCAGAGGTTGTCAACGCTGCAGGAGCGCATTTGGAGCTTATTTAGCCATATAAAACTGCTATTTAAATTTTTCTGCATCCAAAAATTTGAAGTTCAACAGTTTAGTATTAGGGTGCGTAAAAACGTTTGAAAAGCACGTTTTTCAGTTAATATTAACTACAGTAAATTTTCTTGAGTTACTATAATACCTAGTGTCGATCAAAATATACTAATTTTATTTCTGGTAAGCGTGCCAATACTTCCAGGTGCTCAACAACTAACTTAGAATTGATTGCAGAGGTTGTAAACGCTGCAGGAGCGCATTTGGAGCTTATTAGCCATATATAACTGCTATATTAAATTTTTATGGATCCAAAAAATTCAAGCTCAACAGTTTAGGATTAGGGTGCGTTAAAACGTCTCAAAAGCACGTTTTTCAGTAAATATTAACTACAAAAATGTTTCTTGTACTACTATAATACCTAGTGTCTATCAAAATATACTAATTATATTCCTGGTAAGCGTGCCAATACTTCCGGGTGCTCAACAGCTAACTTAGAATTATTTGCAGAGGTTGTAAACGCTGCAGGAGCGCATTTGGAGCTTATTAGCCATATATAACTGCTATATTAAATTTTAATGGATCCAAAAAATTCAAGCTCAACAGTTTAGGATTACGGTGCGTTAGAACGTCTCAAAAGCACGTTTTTCAGTTAATATTAACTACAAATATGTTTCTTGTACTACTATAATACCTAGTGTCGAACAAATATACTAATTATATACCTCGTAAGCGTGCCAATACAACCAGGTGCTCAACAACTAACTTAGAATTGTTTGCAGAGGCTGTAAACGCTGCAGGTGCGCATTTGGAGCTTATTTAGCCATATAAAACTGCTATATTAAATTTTTCTGCATCCAAAAATTTGAAGTTCAACAGTTTAGTATTAGGGTGCGTAAAAACGTCTGAAAAGCACGTTTTTCAGTTAATATTAACTACAGTAAATTTTCTTGTATTACTATAATACCTAGTGTCGATCAAAATATACTAATTTTATTTCTGGTAAGCGTGCCAATACTTCCAGGTGCTCCACAACTAACTTAGAATTGATTGCAGAGGTTGTAAACGCTGCAGGAGCGCATTTGGAGCTTATATAGCCATGTAAAACTACTATATTAAACTTATCTGCATCCAAATATTCAAGTTCAACAGTTAAGTACTAGGGTGCGTTAAAACGTCTGAATATCACATTTTTCAGTTAAGATTAACTACAGAAAATTTTCTTGTATTACTATAATACCTAGTGTCGATCAAAATATACTAACTTTATTTCTGGTAAGCGTGCCAATACTTCCAGGTGCTCAACAACTAACTTAGAATTGTTTGCAGAGGTTGTCAACGCTGCAGGAGCGCATTTGGAGCTTATTTAGCCATATAAAACTGCTATTTAAATTTTTCTGCATCCAAAAAATTCAAGCTCAACAGTTTAGGATTAGGGTGCGTTAAAACGTCTCAAAAGTACGTTTTTCAGTCTATATTAACTACAAAAATGTTTCCTGTAATACTATAATACCTAGTGTCGATCAAAATATACTAATTATATTCCTGGTAAGCGTGCCAATACTTCCAGGTGCTCAACAACTAACTTAGAATTGTTTGCAGAGGTTGTAAACGCTGCAGGAGCGCATTTGGAGCTTATTTAGCCATGTAAAACTGCTATAGTAAACTTGTCTGCATCCAAATATTCAAGTTCAACAGTTAAGTATTAGGGTGCGTTAAAACGTCTGAATAGCACGTCTTTCAGTTAAGATTAACTACAGAAAATTTTCGTGTACTACTATAATACCTAGTGTCGATCAAAATATACTAACTTTATTTCTGGTAAGCGTGCTAATACTTCCAGGTGCTCAACAACTAACTTAGAATTGTTTGCAGAGGTTGTCAACGCTGCAGGAGCGCATTTGGAGCTTATTTAGCCATATAAAACTGCTATATTAAATTTTTCTGCATCCAAATATTCAAGTTCAACAGTTAAGTATTAGGGTGCGTTAAAGCTTTAGAATAGCACGTTTTTCAGTTAAGATTAACTACAGAAAATTTTCGTGTATTACTATAATACCTAGTGTCGATCAAAATATACTAACTTTATTTCTGGTAAGCGTGCCAATACTTCCAGGTGCTCAACAACTAACTTAGAATTGTTTGCTGAGGTTGTAAACGCTGCAGGTGCGCATTTGGAGCTTATTTGGCCATATAAAACTGCTATATTAAATTTTTCTGCATCCCAAAATTTGAAGTTCAACAGTTTAGTATTAGGGTGCGTAAAAACGTCTGAAAAGCACGTTTTTCAGTTAATATTAACTACAGTAAATTTTCTTGTATTACTATAATACCTAGTGTCGATCAAAATATACTAATTTTATTTCTGGTAAGCGTGCCAATACTTCCAGGTGCTCAACAACTAACTTAGAATTGATTGCAGATGTTGTAAACGCTGCAGGAGCGCATTTGGAGCTTATTTAGCCATGTAAAACTATTATATTAAACTTGTCTGCATCCAAATATTCAAGTTCAACAGTTAAGTATTAGGGTGCGTTAAAACGTCTGAATATCACATTTTTCAGTTAAGATTAACAACAGAAAATTTTCTTGTATTACTATAATACCTAGTGTCGATCAATATATCCTAATTTTATTTCTGGTAAGCGTGCCAATACTTCCAGGTGCTCAACAACTAACTTAGAATTGATTGCAGAGGATGTAAACGCTGCAGGAGCGCATTTGGAGCTTATATAGCCATGTAAAACTACTATATTAAACTTATCTGCATCCAAATATTCAATTTCAACAGTTAAGTATTAGGGTGCGTTAAAACGTCTGAATATCACATTTTTCAGTTAAGATTAACAACAGAAAATTTTCTTGTATTACTATAATACCTAGTGTCGATCAATATATACTAATTTTATTTCTGGTAAGCGTGCCAATACTTCCAGGTGCTCAACAACTAACTTAGAATTGATTGCAGAGGATGTAAACGCTGCAGGAGCGCATTTGGAGCTTATATAGCCATGTAAAACTACTATATTAAACTTATCTGCATCCAAATATTCAAGTTCAACAGTTAAGTATTAGGGTGCGTTAAAACGTCTGAATATCACATTTTTCAGTTAAGATTAACTACAGAAAATTTTCTTGTATTACTATAATACCTAGTGTCGACCAAAATATACTAATTTTATTTCTGGTAAGCGTGCCAGTACTTCCAGGTGCTCAACAACTAACTTAGAATTGATTGCAGAGCTTGTAAACGCTGCAGGAGCGCATTTGGAGCTTATATAGCCATGTAAAACTACTATATTAAACTTATCTGCATCCAAATATTCAATTTCAACAGTTAAGTATTAGGGTGCGTTAAAACGTCTGAATATCACATTTTTCAGTTAAGATTAACTACAGAAAATTTTCTTGTATTACTATAATACCTAGTGTCGATCAAAATATACTAATTTTATTTCTGGTAAGCGTGCCAATACTTCCAGGTGCTCAACAACTAACTTAGAATTGTTTGCAGAGGTTGTAAACGCTGGAGGAGCGCATTTGGAGTTTATTAGCCATATATAACCGCTATATTAAATTTTTATGGATCCAAAAGATTCAAGCTCAACATTTTAGGATTAGGGTGCGTTAAAACGTCTCAAAAGCACGTTTTTCAGTATATATTAACTACAAAAATGTTTCTTGTAATACTATAATACCTAGTGTCGATCAAAATATACTAATTATATTCCTGGTAAGCGTGCCAATACTTCCAGGTGCTCAACAACTAACTTAGAATTGTTTGCGGAGGTTGTAAACGCTGCAGGAGCACATTTGGAGCTTATTTAGCCTTGTAAAACTGCTATATTAAACTTGTCTGCATCCAAATATTCAAGTTCAACAGTTAAGTATTAGGGTGCGTTAAAACGTCTGAATAGCACGTCTTTCAGTTAAGATTAACTACAGAAAATTTTCTTGTATTACTATAATACCTAGTGTCTATCAAAATATACTAATTTTATTTCTGGTAAGCGTGCCAATACTTCCAGGTGCTCAACAACTAACTTAGAATTGTTTGCAGAGGTTGTAAACGCTGCAGGAGCGCATTTGGAGCTTATTAGCCATATATAACTGCTATATTAAATTTTTATGGATCCAAAAAATTCAAGCTCAACAGTTTAGGATTAGGGTGCGTTAAAACGTCTCAAAAGCACGTTTTTCAGTATATATTAACTACAAAAATGTTTCTTGTAATACTATAATATCTAGTGTCGATCAAAATATACTAATTATATTCCTGGTAAGCGTGCCAATACTTCCAGGTGCTCAACAACTAACTTAGAGTTTTTTGCAGAGGTTGTAAACGCTGCAGGAGCGCATTTGGAGCTTATTTAGCCATGTAAAACTGCTAAATTAAACTTGTCTGCATCCAAATATTCAAGTTCAACAGTTGAGTATTAGGGTGCGTTAAAACGTCTGAATAGCACGTTTTCAGTTAAGATTAACTACAGAAAATTTTCTTGTATTACTATAATACCTAGTGTCTATCAAAATATACTAATTTTATTTCTGGTAAGCGTGCCAATACTTCCAGGTGCTCAACAACTAACTTAGAATTGTTTGCAGAGGTTGTAAACGCTGCAGGAGCGCATTTGGAGCTTATTAGCCATATATAACTGCTATATTAAATTTTTATGGATCCAAAAAATTCAAGCTCAACAGTTTAGGATTAGGGTGCGTTAAAACGTCTCAAAAGTACGTTTTTCAGTCTATATTAACTACAAAAATGTTTCCTGTAATACTATAATACCTAGTGTCGATCAAAATATACTAATTATATTCCTGGTAAGCGTGCCAATACTTCCAGGTGCTCAACAACTAACTTAGAATTGTTTGCAGAGGTTGTAAACGCTGCAGGAGCGCATTTGGAGCTTATTTAGCCATGTAAAACTGCTATAGTAAACTTGTCTGCATCCAAATATTCAAGTTCAAGAGTTAAGTATTAGGGTGCGTTAAAACGTCTGAATAGCACGTCTTTCAGTTAAGATTAACTACAGAAAATGTTCGTGTATTACTATAATACCTAGTGTCGATCAAAATATCCTAACTTTATTTCTGGTAAGCGTGCTAATACTTCCAGGTGCTCAACAACTAACTTAGAATTGTTTGCAGAGGTTGTCAACGCTGCAGGAGCGCATTTGGAGCTTATTTAGCCATATAAAACTGCTATATTAAATTTTTCTGCATCCAAATATTCAAGTTCAACAGTTAAGTATTAGGGTGCGTTAAAGCTTCAGAATAGCACGTTTTTCAGTTAAGATTAACTACAGAAAATTTTCGTGTATTACTATAATACCTAGTGTCGATCAAAATATACTAACTTTATTTCTGGTAAGCGTGCCAATACTTCCAGGTGCTCAACAACTAACTTAGAATTGTTTGCAGAGGTTGTAAACGCTGCAGGTGCGCATTTGGAGCTTATTTGGCCATATAAAACTGCTATATTAAACTTGTCTGCATCCAAATATTCAAGTTCAACAGTTAAGTATTAGGGTGCGTTAAAACGTCTGAATATCACATTTTTCAGTTAAGATTAACAACAGAAAATTTTCTTGTATTACTATAATACCTAGTGTCGATCAATATATACTAATTTTATTTCTGGTAAGCGTGCCAATACTTCCAGGTGCTCAACAACTAACTTAGAATTGATTGCAGAGGATGTAAACGCTGCAGGAGCGCATTTGGAGCTTATATAGCCATGTAAAACTACTATATTAAACTTATCTGCATCCAAATATTCAAGTTCAACAGTTAAGTATTAGGGTGCGTTAAAACGTCTGAATATCACATTTTTCAGTTAAGATTAACTACAGAAAATTTTCTTGTATTACTATAATACCTAGTGTCGACCAAAATATACTAATTTTATTTCTGGTAAGCGTGCCAGTACTTCCAGGTGCTCAACAACTAACTTAGAATTGATTGCAGAGCTTGTAAACGCTGCAGGAGCGCATTTGGAGCTTATATAGCCATGTAAAACTACTATATTAAACTTATCTGCATCCAAATATTCAATTTCAACAGTTAAGTATTAGGGTGCGGTAAAACGTCTGAATATCACATTTTTCAGTTAAGATTAACTACAGAAAATTTTCTTGTATTACTATAATACCTAGTGTCGATCAAAATATACTAATTTTATTTCTGGTAAGCGTGCCAATACTTCCAGGTGCTCAACAACTAACTTAGAATTGTTTGCAGAGGTTGTAAACGCTGGAGGAGCGCATTTGGAGCTTATTAGCCATATATAACTGCTATATTAAATTTTTATGGATCCAAAAAATTCAACCTCAACAGTTTAGGATTAGGGTGCGTTAAAACGTCTCAAAAGTACGTTTTTCAGTCTATATTAACTACAAAAATGTTTCCTGTAATACTATAATACCTAGTGTCGATCAAAATATACTAATTATATTCCTGGTAAGCGTGCCAATACTTCCAGGTGCTCAACAACTAACTTAGAATTGTTTGCAGAGGTTGTAAACGCTGCAGGAGCGCATTTGGAGCTTATTTAGCCATGTAAAACTGCTATAGTAAACTTGTCTCCATCCAAATATTCAAGTTCAACAGTTAAGTATTAGGGTGCGTTAAAACGTCTGAATAGCACGTCTTTCAGTTAAGATTAACTACAGAAAATTTTCGTGTATTACTATAATACCTAGTGTCGATCAAAATATACTAACTTTATTTCTGGTAAGCGTGCTAATACTTCCAGGTGCTCAACAACTAACTTAGAATTGTTTGCAGAGGTTGTCAACGATGCAGGAGCGCATTTGGAGCTTATTTAACCATATAAAACTGCTATATTAAATTTTTCTGCATCCAAATATTCAAGTTCAACAGTTAAGTATTAGGGTTAAAGCTTCAGAATAGCACGTTTTTCAGTTAAGATTAACTACAGAAAATTTTCGTGTATTACTATAATACCTAGTGTCGATCAAAATATACTAACTTTATTTCTGGTAAGCGTGCCAATACTTCCAGGTGCTCAACAACTAACTTAGAATTGTTTGCAGTGGTTGTAAACGCTGCAGGTGCGCATTTGGAGCTTATTTGGCCATATAAAACTGCTATATTAAATTTTTCTGCATCCCAAAATTTGAAGTTCAACAGTTTAGTATTAGGGTGCGTAAAAACGTCTGAAAAGCACGTTTTTCAGTTAATATTAACTACAGTAAATTTTCTTGTATTACTATAATACCTAGTGTCGATCAAAATATACTAATTTTATTTCTGGTAAGCGTGCCAATACTTCCAGGTGCTCAACAACTAACTTAGAATTGATTGCAGATGTTGTAAACGCTGCAGGAGCGCATTTGGAGCTTATTTAGCCATGTAAAACTATTATATTAAACTTGTCTGCATCCAAATATTCAAGTTCAACAGTTAAGTATTAGGGTGCGTTAAAACGTCTGAATATCACATTTTTCAGTTAAGATTAACAACAGAAAATTTTCTTGTATTACTATAATACCTAGTGTCGATCAATATATACTAATTTTATTTCTGGTAAGCGTGCCAATACTTCCAGGTGCTCAACAACTAACTTAGAATTGATTGCAGAGGATGTAAACGCTGCAGGAGCGCATTTGGAGCTTATATAGCCATGTAAAACTACTATATTAAACTTATCTGCATCCAAATATTCAAGTTCAACAGTTAAGTATTAGGGTGCGTTAAAACGTCTGAATATCACATTTTTCAGTTAAGATTAACTACAGAAAATTTTCTTGTATTACTATAATACCTAGTGTCGACCAAAATATACTAATTTTATTTCTGGTAAGCGTGCCAGTACTTCCAGGTGCTCAACAACTAACTTAGAATTGATTGCAGAGCTTGTAAACGCTGCAGGAGCGCATTTGGAGCTTATATAGCCATGTAAAACTACTATATTAAACTTATCTGCATCCAAATATTCATTTTCAACAGTTAAGTATTAGGGTGCGTTAAAACGTCTGAATATCACATTTTTTCAGTTAAGATTAACTACAGAAAATTTTCTTGTATTACTATAATACCTAGTGTCGATCAAAATATACTAATTTTATTTCTGGTAAGCGTGCCAATACTTCCAGGTGCTCAACAACTAACTTAGAATTGTTTGCAGAGGTTGTAAACGCTGGAGGAGCGCATTTGGAGTTTATTAGCCATATATAACTGCTATATTAAATTTTTATGGATCCAAAAGATTCAAGCTCAACATTTTAGGATTAGGGTGCGTTAAAACGTCTCAAAAGCACGTTTTTCAGTATATATTAACTACAAAAATGTTTCTTGTAATACTATAATACCTAGTGTCGATCAAAATATACTAATTATATTCCTGGTAAGCGTGCCAATACTTCCAGGTGCTCAACAACTAACTTAGAATTGTTTGCGGAGGTTGTAAACGCTGCAGGAGCACATTTGGAGCTTATTTAGCCTTGTAAAACTGCTATATTAAACTTGTCTGCATCCAAATATTCAAGTTCAACAGTTAAGTATTAGGGTGCGTTAAAACGTCTGAATAGCACGTCTTTCAGTTAAGATTAACTACAGAAAATTTTCTTGTATTACTATAATACCTAGTGTCTATCAAAATATACTAATTTTATTTCTGGTAAGCGTGCCAATACTTCCAGGTGCTCAACAACTAACTTAGAATTGTTTGCAGAGGTTGTAAACGCTGCAGGAGCGCATTTGGAGCTTATTAGCCATATATAACTGCTATATTAAATTTTTATGGATCCAAAAAATTCAAGCTCAACAGTTTAGGATTAGGGTGCGTTAAAACGTCTCAAAAGCACGTTTTTCAGTATATATTAACTACAAAAATGTTTCTTGTAATACTATAATATCTAGTGTCGATCAAAATATACTAATTATATTCCTGGTAAGCGTGCCAATACTTCCAGGTGCTCAACAACTAACTTAGAGTTTTTTGCAGAGGTTGTAAACGCTGCAGGAGCGCATTTGGAGCTTATTTAGCCATGTAAAACTGCTAAATTAAACTTGTCTGCATCCAAATATTCAAGTTCAACAGTTGAGTATTAGGGTGCGTTAAAACGTCTGAATAGCACGTTTTCAGTTAAGATTAACTACAGAAAATTTTCTTGTATTACTATAATACCTAGTGTCTATCAAAATATACTAATTTTATTTCTGGTAAGCGTGCCAATACTTCCAGGTGCTCAACAACTAACTTAGAATTGTTTGCAGAGGTTGTAAACGCTGCAGGAGCGCATTTGGAGCTTATTAGCCATATATAACTGCTATATTAAATTTTTATGGATCCAAAAAATTCAAGCTCAACAGTTTAGGATTAGGGTGCGTTAAAACGTCTCAAAAGTACGTTTTTCAGTCTATATTAACTACAAAAATGTTTCCTGTAATACTATAATACCTAGTGTCGATCAAAATATACTAATTATATTCCTGGTAAGCGTGCCAATACTTCCAGGTGCTCAACAACTAACTTAGAATTGTTTGCGGAGGTTGTAAACGCTGCAGGAGCACATTTGGAGCTTATTTAGCCTTGTAAAACTGCTATATTAAACTTGTCTGCATCCAAATATTCAAGTTCAACAGTTAAGTATTAGGGTGCGTTAAAACGTCTGAATAGCACGTCTTTCAGTTAAGATTAACTACAGAAAATTTTCTTGTATTACTATAATACCTAGTGTCTATCAAAATATACTAATTTTATTTCTGGTAAGCGTGCCAATACTTCCAGGTGCTCAACAACTAACTTAGAATTGTTTGCAGAGGTTGTAAACGCTGCAGGAGCGCATTTGGAGCTTATTAGCCATATATAACTGCTATATTAAATTTTTATGGATCCAAAAAATTCAAGCTCAACAGTTTAGGATTAGGGTGCGTTAAAACGTCTCAAAAGCACGTTTTTCAGTATATATTAACTACAAAAATGTTTCTTGTAATACTATAATATCTAGTGTCGATCAAAATATACTAATTATATTCCTGGTAAGCGTGCCAATACTTCCAGGTGCTCAACAACTAACTTAGAGTTTTTTGCAGAGGTTGTAAACGCTGCAGGAGCGCATTTGGAGCTTATTTAGCCATGTAAAACTGCTAAATTAAACTTGTCTGCATCCAAATATTCAAGTTCAACAGTTGAGTATTAGGGTGCGTTAAAACGTCTGAATAGCACGTTTTCAGTTAAGATTAACTACAGAAAACTTTCTTGTATTACTATAATACCTAGTGTCTATCAAAATATAATAATTTTATTTCTGGTAAGCGTGCCAATACTTCCAGGTGCTCAACAACTAACTTAGATATGTTTGCAGAGGTTGTAAACGATGCAGGAGCGCATTTGGATCTTATTGGCCATATATAACTGCTATATTAAATTTTTCTGGATCCAAAAAATTCAAGCTCAACAGTTTAGGATTAGGGTGCGTTAAAACGTCTCAAAAGCACGTTTTTCAGTAAATATTTACTACAAAAATGTTTCTTGTAATACTATAATACCTAGTGTCGATCAAAATATACTAATTATATTCCTGGTAAGCGTGCCAATACTTCCAGGTGCTCAACAACTAACTTAGAATTGTTTGCAGAGGTTGTAAACGCTGCAGGAGCGCATTTGGAGCTTATTAGCCATATATAACTGCTATATAAAATTTTTATGGATCCAAAAAATTCAAGCTCAACAGTTTAGGATTAGGGTGCGTTAAAACGTCTCAAAAGCACGTTTTTCAGTAAATATTAACTACAAAAATGTTTCTTGTAATACTATAATACGTAGTGTTGATCAAAATATACTAATTATATTCCTGGTAAGCGTGCCAATACTTCCAGGTGCTCAACAACTAACTTAGAATTGATTGCAGAGGTTGTAAACGCTGCAGGAGCGCATTTGGAGCTTATTTAGCCATATAAAACCGCTATATTAAACTTGTCTGCATCCAAATATTCAAGTTCAACAGTTGAGTATTAGGGTGCGTTAAAACGTCTCAAAAGCACGTTTTTCAGTAAATATTTACTACAAAAATGTTTCTTGTAATACTATAATACCTAGTGTCGATCAAAATATACTAATTATATTCCTGGTAAGCGTGCCAATACTTCCAGGTGCTCAACAACTAACTTAGAATTGTTTGCAGAGGTTGTAAACGCTGCAGGAGCGCATTTGGAGCTTATTAGCCATATATAACTGCTATATTAAATTTTTATGGATCCAAAAAATTCAAGCTCAACAGTTTAGGATTAGGGTGCGTTAAAACGTCTCAAAAGCACGTTTTTCAGTATATATTAACTACAAAAATGTTTCTTGTAATACTATAATATCTAGTGTCGATCAAAATATACTAATTATATTCCTGGTAAGCGTGCCAATACTTCCAGGTGCTCAACAACTAACTTAGAGTTTTTTGCAGAGGTTGTAAACGCTGCAGGAGCGCATTTGGAGCTTATTTAGCCATGTAAAACTGCTAAATTAAACTTGTCTGCATCCAAATATTCAAGTTCAACAGTTGAGTATTAGGGTGCGTTAAAACGTCTGAATAGCACGTTTTCAGTTAAGATTAACTACAGAAAACTTTCTTGTATTACTATAATACCTAGTGTCTATCAAAATATAATAATTTTATTTCTGGTAAGCGTGCCAATACTTCCAGGTGCTCAACAACTAACTTAGATATGTTTGCAGAGGTTGTAAACGATGCAGGAGCGCATTTGGATCTTATTGGCCATATATAACTGCTATATTAAATTTTTCTGGATCCAAAAAATTCAAGCTCAACAGTTTAGGATTAGGGTGCGTTAAAACGTCTCAAAAGCACGTTTTTCAGTAAATATTTACTACAAAAATGTTTCTTGTAATACTATAATACCTAGTGTCGATCAAAATATACTAATTATATTCCTGGTAAGCGTGCCAATACTTCCAGGTGCTCAACAACTAACTTAGAATTGTTTGCAGAGGTTGTAAACGCTGCAGGAGCGCATTTGGAGCTTATTAGCCATATATAACTGCTATATAAAATTTTTATGGATCCAAAAAATTCAAGCTCAACAGTTTAGGATTAGGGTGCGTTAAAACGTCTCAAAAGCACGTTTTTCAGTAAATATTAACTACAAAAATGTTTCTTGTAATACTATAATACGTAGTGTTGATCAAAATATACTAATTATATTCCTGGTAAGCGTGCCAATACTTCCAGGTGCTCAACAACTAACTTAGAATTGATTGCAGAGGTTGTAAACGCTGCAGGAGCGCATTTGGAGCTTATTTAGCCATATAAAACCGCTATATTAAACTTGTCTGCATCCAAATATTCAAGTTCAACAGTTAAGAATTAGGGTGCGTTAAAACGTCTGAATATCACATTTTTCAGTTAAGATTAACAACAGAAAATTTTCTTGTATTACTATAATACCTAGTGTCGATCAAAATATACTAATTTTATTTCTGGTAAGCGTGCCAATACTTCCAGGTGCTCAAAAACTAACTTAGAATTGATTGCAGAGGATGTAAACGCTGCAGGAGCGCATTTGGAGCTTATATAGCCATGTAAAACTACTATATTAAACTTATCTGCATCCAAATATTCAAGTTCAACAGTTAAGTATTAGGGTGCGTTAAAACGTCTGAATATCACATTTTTCAGTTAAGATTAACTACAGAAAATTTTCTTGTATTACTATAATACCTAGTGTCGACCAAAATATACTAATTTTATTTCTGGTAAGCGTGCCAGTACTTCCAGGTGCTCAACAACTAACTTAGAATTGTTTGCAGAGGTTGTAAACGCTGCAGGAGCGCATTTGGAGTTTATTAGCCATATATAACCGCTATATTAAATTTTTATGGATCCAAAAGATTCAAGCTCAACAGTTTAGGATTAGGGTGCGTTAAAACGTCTCAAAAGCACGTTTTTCAGTATATATTAACTACAAAAATGTTTCTTGTAATACTATAATACCTAGTGTCGATCAAAATATACTAATTATATTCCTGGTAAGCGTGCCAATACTTCCAGGTGCTCAAGAACTAACTTAGAATTGTTTGCAGAGGTTGTAAACGCTGCAGGAGCGCATTTGGAGCTTATTTAGCCATGTAAAACTGCTATATTAAACTTGTCTGCATCCAAATATTCAAGTTCAACAGTTATGTAGTAGGGTGCGTTAAAACGTCTAAATAGCACGTCTTTCAGTTAAGATTAACTACAGAAAATGTTCTTGTATTACTATAATACCTAGTGTCGATCAAAATATACTAACTTTATTTCTGGTAAGCGTGCCAATACTTCCAGGTGCTCAACAACTAACTTAGAATTGTTTGCAGAGGTTGTCAACGCTGCAGGAGCGCATTTGGAGCTTATTAGCCATATATAACTGCTATATTAAATTTTTCTGGATCCAAAAAATTTAAGCTCAGCAGTTTAGGATTAGGGTGCGTTAAAACGTCTCAAAAGCACGTTTTTCAGTAAATATTAACTACAAAAATGTTTCTTGTACTACTATAATAATTAGTCTCGATCAAAATATACTAATTATATTCCTGGTAAGCGTGCCGATACTTCCAGGTGCTCAACAACTAACTTAGAATTTTTGCAGAGGCTGTAAACGCTGCAGGAGCGCACTTGGAGCTTATTAACCATATATAACTGCTATATTAAATTTTTCTGGATCCAAAAAATTTAAGCTCAGCAGTTTAGAATTAGGGTGCGTTAAAACGTCTCAAAAGCACGTTTTTCAGTTAATATTAACTACAAATATGTTTCTTGTACTATTATAATACCTAGTGTCGAAAAAAATATACTAATTATATACCTCGTAAGCGTGCCAATACTTCCAGGTGCTCAACAACTAACTTAGAATTGTTTGCAGAGGTTGTAAACGCTGCAGGTGCGCATTTGGAACTTATTTAGCCATATAAAACTGCTATATTAAATTTTTCTGCATCCAAAAATTTGAAGTTCAACAGTTTAGTATTAGGGTGCGTAAAAACGTCTGAAAAGCACGTTTTTCAGTTAATATTAACTACAGTAAATTTTCTTGTATTACTATAATACCTAGTGTCGATCAAAATATACTAATTTTATTTCTGGTAAGCGTGCCAATACTTCCAGGTGCTCAACAACTAACTTAGAATTGATTGCAGATGTTGTAAACGCTGCAGGAGCGCATTTGGAGCTTATTTAGCCATGTAAAACTACTATATTAAACTAGTCTGCATCCAAATATTCAAGTTCAACAGTTAAGTATTAGGGTGCGTTAAAACGTCTGAATATCACATTTTTCAGTTAAGATTAACTACAGAAAATTTTCTTGTATTACTATAATACCTAGTGTCGATCAAAATATACTAATTTTATTTCTGGTAAGCGTGCCAATACTTCCAGGTGCTCAACAACTAACTTAGAATTGATTGCAGAGGTTGTAAAGCTGCAGGAGCGCATTTGGAGCTTATTAGCCATATATAACCGCTATATTAAATTTTTATGGATCCAAAAAATTCAAGCTCAACAGTTTAGGATTTGGGTGCATTAAAACGTCTGAAAAGCACGTTTTTCAGATAATATTAACTACAGAACATTTTCTTGTACTACTATAATACTTAGTGTCGATCAAAATATACTAATTTTATCCCTGGTAAGCTTGCCAATACTTCCAGTTGCTCAATAAATGACTTAGAATAGTTGCAGAGGTTATAAACGCTGTAGGAGTGCATTTGGAGCTTATTTAGCCATACAATACTGCTATATTCAATTTTCCTGCATCCAAAAAAATTCAAGTTTAATAGATTAGTACTAGGGTACGTTAAAACGTCTGAAGAGCACGTTTTTTAGTAAATATTAACTACAGCATATTTTCTTGTACTACTAAAATACCTAGTGGCGATCAAAATAGACTAATTTTATTTCTGGTAAGCGTGCCAATACTTACAGGTGCTCAACAACTGACTTAGAATTGATTCCAGAGGTTGTAAACGCTGCAGAAATGCATTTAGAGCTTATTTAGGCATGTAAAACTGCTATATTCAATGTTCCTGCATCCAAAAAAGTTCAAGTTTAATAGATTAGTATTAGGGTACGTTAAAACGTCTGAAAAGCCCGTTTTTTAGTAAATATTAACTACAGCAAATTTTCTTGTACTACTAAAATACCTAGTGTCGATCAAAATATACTAATTTTATTCCTCGTAAGTGTGCCAATTCTTCCAGGTGCTCAACAACTAACTTGGAATTGTTGTAGAGGTTGTAAACGCTGCAGGAATGCATTTGGAGCTTATTTAGCCATATGAAAGTGCTATATTAAATTTTTATGCATCCAAAAAATTCAAGTTCAACAGTTTAGTATTTGGGTGCATTAAAACGTCTGAAAAGCACGTTTTTCAGATAATATTAACTACAGAAAATTTTCTTGTACTACTATAATACTTAGTGTCGATCAAAATATACTAATTTTATCCCTGGTAAGCTTGCCAATACTTCCAGTTGCTGAATAAATTACTTAGAATAGTTGCAGAGGTAATAAACGCTGTAGGAGTGCATTTGGAGCTTATTTAGCCATACAATACTGCTATATTCAATTTTCCTGCATCCAAAAAAATTCAAGTTTAATAGATTAGTATTAGGGTACGCTAAAACGTCTGAAGAGCACGTTTTTTAGTAAATATTAACTACAGCATATTTTCTTGTACTACTAAAATACCTAGTGGCGATCAAAATAGACTAATTTTATTTCTGGTAAGCGTGCCAATACTTACAGGTGCTCAACAACTGACTTAGAATTGATTCCAGAGGTTGTAAACGCTGCAGAAATGCATTTAGAGCTTATTTAGGCATGTAAAACTGCTATATTAAATTTTTCTGCATCCACAAAATTCAAGTTCAACAGTTTAGTATTAGGGTGCGTTAAAACGTCTGAAAAGCACGTTTTTCAGTTAATATTAACTACAGAAAATTTTCTTGTACTACTATAATACCTAGTGTCGATCAAAATATACTAATTTTATTTCGGGTAAGCGTGCCAATACTTACAGGTGCTCAACAACTGACTTAGAATTGATTCCAGAGGTTGTAAACGCTGCAGAAATGCATTTAGAGCTTATTTAGGCATGTAAAACTGCTATATTCAATGTTCCTGCATCCAAAAAAGTTCAAGTTTAATAGATTAGTATTAGGGTACGTTAAAACGTCTGAAAAGCCCGTTTTTTAGTAAATATTAACTACAGCAAATTTTCTTGTACTACTAAAATACCTAGTGTCGATCAAAATATACTAATTTTGTTCCTCGTAAGTGTGCCAATTCTTCCAGGTGCTCAACAACTAACTTGGAATTGTTGTAGAGGTTGTAAACGCTGCAGGAATGCATTTGGAGCTTATTTAGCCATATGAAAGTGCTATATTAAATTTTTATGCATCCAAAAAATTCAAGTTCAACAGTTTAGTATTAGGGTGCGTTAAAATATCTGAAAATCACGTTTTTCAGTAAATATTAACTACAGAAAAATTTCTTGTACTACTAAAATACCTAGTGTTGATCAAAATATACAGATTTGGCAATTTACTTTTATTATCTAAATATACAGTACTTTATCTATAGTTAGGCAACCCAAATACCTTCAGCCTCGATTTTGAATTAAAAGGAACACTTTGTTATCAGTTCTGCACATACAACCTGCACCTATAGTTTTTCTTCCTTTTTTCGGATTTGACTTTGACATTGATAACCTGGGATCGTGAATTGCTCTGGCCAATTTGCATTCCATTCTTTTCCATTGCTTCGATCGTTGAAGTTTGTGCCCTGGGAACCTTTTGCTTCTCTGGCTTTGGTTATAGCCGTCCTCGTCGTTTTGAGGGATTTTTGGAGGCAAGGCGCCCTTTGGAACGTTCTGGAAGCCGTTGGGAGTTGCTGCCAGCGTTCGTTCGCTTTTGTTGCGGTTTTGGAATGGGCTCTTCTCGATCGAATGGAGCGTTAGGCTGTTCGTCACCATTCGCAGGTTTGTTACGATTTCTTTTCGTCAGCGTGGTTGCTTATCTGGAAATTTGTAATTTATAGCCAACTATTCTATGCCAAGGAAATGCGTTAACTAGTTTTACGCCTTGGAAATGCGTTAACTATTCTATGCCATGAAAATGGGCTTTATTTGTACGCCATGGAAATTGGATTTTACCTCTGCGTCCTGCGAACTGGGTTTAATAGATTAGTATTAGGGTACGTTAAAACGTCTGAAGAGCACGTTTTTTAGTAAATATTAACTACAGCATATTTTCTTGTACTACTAAAATACCTAATGTTGATCAAAATATACAAATTTTATTCCTCGTATGTGTGCCAAAACTAACAGGTGCTCAATAAATGACTGAGAATAGTTGCAGAGGTTGTAAACGCTGTAGGAGTGAATTTGGAGCTTATTTAGCCATATAATACTGCTATATTCAATTTTCCTGCATCCAAAAAGGTTCAAGTATAATAGATTAGTATTAGGGTACGTTAAAACGTCTGAAAAGCACGTTTTTTGGTAAATATTAACTACAGCAAATTTTCTTGTACTACTAAAATACCTAGTGTCGATCAAAATATACTAATTTTATTCCTCGTAAGTGTGCCAATTCTTCCAGGTGCTCAACAACTAATTTAGAATTGTTGTAGAGGTTGTAAACGCTGCAGGAATGCATTTGGAGCTTATTTAGCCATATGAAACTGCTATATTAAATTTTTCTGCATCCAAAAAATTCAAGTTCAACAGTTTAGTATTAGGGTGCGTTAAAACGTCTGAAATGTACGTTTTCAGTAAATATTAACTACAGAAAAATATCTTGTACTACTGAAATACCTAGTGTTGATCAAAATATACTAATTTTTATCCTGGGAAGCGTGCCAATACTTCCATGTGCTCAACAATTGGCTTAGAATTGACTAAAGAGTTTGAAAACGATGTAGGAATGCATAAGAAGCTTATTTAGCCATATGACACTTCAATATTAAATTTTTCTAAATCAAAAAATTCAAGTTCTATAGTTTAGTATTAAGGTGCGTTAAAACGTCTGAAAAGCATTTTTTCAGTAAATATTAACTACAGAAAATTTTCTTGTACTACTAAAATACCTAGTGTCGATCAAAATAATTTAACTTTATCCCTCGTAAGGGTGCCAATACTAACAGGTGTTCAACAACTGGCTTAGAATTGATTTCAAATGTTGTAAATGCTGTAGGAGTGCATTTGGAGTTTATTTAGCCATATAAAACTGCTATATTAATTTTTTGTGCATCCAAAAGGTTCAAGTTCAATAGTTTAGTATTAGGGTGCGTTAAAACATCTGAAAAGCACGTTTTTCAGTAAATATTAACTATAGAAAATTTTCTTGTACTACTATAATACCCAGTGTTGATCAAAATATACTAGTTTTATCCATGGCAAGCGTGCCAATACTAACAGGTGCCCAACAACTGGCTTAGAATTGACTAAAGAGTTTGCAAACGCTGTAGGAATGCATAAGAAGCTTATTTAGCCATATGACACTGCAATATTAAATTTTTCTGAATCAAAAAATTCAAGTTCTAGAGTTTAGTATTAGGGTGCATTAAAACGTCTGACAAGGCCGTTTTTCAGTAAATATTAGCTATAGTAAATTTTCTTGTACTACTATAATACCTAGTGTCGATCAAAATATACTAATTTTATCCCTGGTAAGCGTGCCAATACTTCCAGGTGCTCAACAACTAACTTAGAATTGATTGCAGAGGCTGTAAACGCTGCAGGAATGCATTTGGAGCTTATTTAGCCATTTGAAACTGCTATATTAAATTTTTCTGCATCCAAAAAATTCAAGTACAACAGTTTAGTATTAGGGTGCGTTAAAACGCCTGAAATGCACGTTTTTCAGTAAATATTAACTACAGAAAATTTTATTGTACTACTAAAATACCTAGTGTCGATCAAAATATACTAATTTTATCGCTCGTAATCGTGCCAATACTAACAATTGCTTAACAGCTAACTTAGAATTGATTGCAGAGGTTGTAACCACTGTTTGAGTGCATTCAGGGGCTTATTTAGAGATATAAAACTGCTATATTAGAGTATTCTGCACCCAAAAAATTCAAGTGCAGTAGTTTAGCATTAAGGTGTGTTAAAACGTCTAAAAAGCACGTCTTTCCGATGAAACTGCTATATTAAATTTTTCTGCATCCAAAAAATTCAAGTTTAATAGTTTAGTATTAGGGTACATTAAAACGTCTGAAATGCACGTTTTTCAGTAAATATTAACTACAGAAAAATATTTGTACTACTAAAATACCTAGTGTCGATCAAATTATACTAATTTTATCCCTGGTAAGTGTGCCAATACTAACAGGTGCTCAACAACTGGCTTAGAATTGACTGCAGAGTTTGCAAACGATATATGAGTGCCTTTGAGCTTATTTAGCCATATAAAGCCCTTTTAATAAATTCTTCTGCTTCCAAAGGGTTAAAGTTCCATAGTTTAGTATCAACTTGCGTAAAAACGTCTGAAAACCACGTTTTTCAGTAAATATTATTTACAGAAGACTTTCTTGTACTACTATAATACCTAGTGTCGATCAAAATATATTGATTTTATCCTTGGTAAGGTTGCCAATACTAACAGGTGCTGCACACCTGACTTAGGATGGATTGCAGAGATTGTAAACGCTATAGGAGTGCATTTGGAGCTTATTTAGCCATATAAAACTGCTATATTAAATTTTTCTGCATCCAAAAAGTTCAAGTTCAATAGATAAGCATTAAGGTGCGTTAAAACGTCTGAAAAGCATGTTTTTCCGTAATTATTAACTACAGAAAAGTTTCTTGTACTATTATAATACCTAGTGTCGATTAAAATAATCTAATTTTATCCATCGTAAGCGTGCCAATACTAACAGGTGTTCAACAACTGGCTTAGAACTGATTGCAAATTTTTCTGCATCCAAAAAATTCAAGTTCAGCAGTTTAGTATTAGGGTGCGTTAAAACGTCTGAAAAGCACGTTTTTCAGTTAACATTAACTACAGAAAATTTTCTTGTACTACTATAATACCTAGTGTTGATCAAAATATACTAATTTTATTCCTCGTAAGTGTGCCAAAACTAACAGGAGCTCAACAACTAACTTAGAATTGATTGCAGAAGTTGTAAACGCTGCAGAAATGCATTTGGAGCTTATTTAGGCATGTAGAACTGCTATATTAAATTTTTCTGCATCCAAAAAATTCAAGTTCAATAGTTTAGTATTAGGGTGCGTTAAAACGTCTGAAAAGCACGTTTTTTGGTAAATATTAACTACAGCAAATTTTCTTGTACTACTAAAATACCTAGTGTCGATCAAAATATACTAATTTTATTTCTGTTAAGCGTGCCAATACTTACAGGTGCTCAACAACTGACTTAGAATTGTTGCAGAGGTTGTAAACGCTGCAGGAATGCATTTGGAGCTTATTTATCCAGATGAAACTGCTATATTAAATTTTTCTGCATCCAAAAAATTCAAGTTTAACAGTTTAGTATTAGGGTGCGTTAAAACGTCTGAAATGCACGTTTTTCAGTAAATACTAACTACAGAAAATTTTCTTGTATTACTAAAATACCTAGTGTCGATCAAAATATACTAATTTTTATCCTGGTAAGCGTGCCAATACTAACAGGTGTTCAACAACTGACTTAGAATTGATTGCAGAGGCTGTAAACGCTGTAGGAGTGCATTTGGAATTTATTTAGGCATATAACGTTGATATATTAAAGTTTTCTGCATCCAAAAAGTTCAAGTTGAACAGTTTAGTATTAGGGTGCGTTAAAACGTCTGAAATGCACGTTTTTCAGTAAATACTAACTACAGAAAATTTTCTTGTATTACTAAAATACCTAGTGTCGATCAAAATATACTAATTTTTATCCTGGTAAGCGTGCCAATACTAACAGGTGCTCAACAACTGACTTAGAATAGTTGCAGAGGTTGTAAACGCTACAGGAGTGCATTTGGAATTTATTTAGGCATATAAAGTTGATATATTAAAGTTTTCTGCATCCAAAAAGTTCAAGTTGAACAGTTTAGTATTAGGGTGCGTCAAAACGTCTGAAATGCACGTTTTTCAGTAAATATTAACTACAGAAAATTTTCTTGTACTACAAAAATACCTAGTGTCGATCAAAATATACTAATTTTATCCCTGGTAAGTGTGCCAATACTAACAGGTGTTCAACAACTGACTTAGAATTGATTGCAGAGGCTGTAAACGCTGTAGGAGTGCATTTGGAGCTTATTTAGCCATATAAAACTGCTATATTAAAGTTTTCTGCTTCCAAAATGTTCAATTTCAATAATTTAGTATTAGGGTGAGTTAAAACATCTAAAAAGCACATTTTTCAGTAAATATTAACTACAGATTATTTTCTTGTACTACTGTAATACCTAGTGTCGATCAAAATATACTAATGTAATCGTGCCAATACTAAAAATTGCTTAACAGCTAACTTAGAATTGATTGCAGAGTTTGTAACCACTGTTTGAGTGCATTCCGGGGCTTATTTAGAAATATAAAACTGCTATATTAAATTATTCTGCACCCAAAAAATTCAAGTGCAGTAGTTTAGCATTAAAGTGAGTTAAAACGTCTAAAAAGCACGTCTTTCCGTAATTGTTAACTTCAGCAGACTTTCTTGTACTACTATAATACCTAGTGTTGATCAAAATATACTAATTTTATCCCTGGTAAACATGCCAATACTTACAGGTGCTCAACAACTGACTTAGAATTGTTGTAGAGGTTGTAGACGCTGCAGGAATGTATTTGGAGCTTATTTAGCCATATGAAACTGCTATATTAAATTTTTCTGCACCCAAAAAATTCAAGTTCAACAGTTTAGTATTAGGGTGCGTTAAAACGTCTGAAATGCACGTTTTTCAGTAAATATTAACTACAGAAAATTTTCTTGTCCTACTAAAATACCTAGTGTCGATCAAAATATACTAATTTTATCCCTGGTAAGTGTGCCAATACTAACAGGTGTTCAACAACTGGCTTAGAATTGATTGCAGAGGTTGTAAACACTGTATGAGTGCATTCGGGGCTTATGTAGAGTTATAAAACTGCTATATTAAATTATTCTGCACCCAAAAAATTCAAGTTCAGTAGTTTAACATTAAGGTGAGTTAAAACTTCTAAAAAGCAGGCCTTTCCGTAATTGTTAACTTCAGCAGACTTTCTTGTACTACTATAAATACCTAGTGTGGATCAAAATATTTTAATTTTATCCCTGGTAAGCGTGCCAGTACTAACAGGTGCTCAACAACTGGCTTAGAAATGATGGCAAAGTTTGTAAACGCTATAGGAGTGCATTTGGAGCTTATTTAGCCGTATAATGCTGCTATATTAACTTTTCTGCCTCCAAAAAATTCAAGTTCAATAGTTTAGTATTAGGGTGCGTTAAAACGTCTGAAAAGCACGTTTTTCAGTAAAATTTAACTACAGAAAATTTTCTTGTACTACTATAATACCTAGTCTTGATCAAAATATATTTATTTTATCCCTGGTAAGCCTGCCAATTCTTACAGGTGCTCAACAACTGACTTAGAATTGATTGCAGAGGTTGCAAACGCTGCAGGAATGCATTTTGAGCTTATTCAGCCATACAAAGCTGCTATATTAAATTTTTCTGCATACAAAAAATTCAAGTTTAACTGTTTAGTATTAAGGTGCGTTAAATGATCTGAAAAGCAAGTTTTCAGTAAATATTAACTACAGAAGACTTTCTGGTACTACTATATTACCTATTGTCCATCAAAATATACGTGCGTTAAAACGTCTGAAATGCACGTTTTTCAGTATATATTAACTACTGAAAATTTTCTTGTACTACTAAAATACCTAGTGTTGATCAAATTATACTAATTTTATTGCTGGTAAGTGTGCCAATACTAACAGGTGCTCAACAACTGGCTTAGAATTGATTGCAAAGGCTGTAAACGATGTAGGAGTGCATTTGGAGCGTATTTAGCTATATAAAGCCCTTTAAATAAATTCTTCTGCTTCCCAAGGGTTCAAGTTCCATAGTTTAGTATCAACTTGCGTAAAAACGTCTGAAAACCACGTTTTTCAGTAAATATTAATTGCAGAAGACTTTCTTGTACTACTATAATACCTAGTGTCGATCAAAATATATTAATTTTATCCTTGGTAAGGTTGCCAATACTAACAGGTGCTGAACACCTGGCTTAGGATGGATTGCAGAGATTGCAAACGCTATAGGAGTACATTTGGGGCTTATTTAGCCATATAAAACTGCTATATTAAATTTTTTTGCATCCAAAAAGTTCAAGTTCAATAGTTAAGCATTAAGGTGCGTTAAAACGACTGAAAAGCATGTTTTTCCGTTATTATTAACTACAGAAAAGTTTCTTGTACTATTATAATACCTAGTGTCGATCAAAATATACTAATTTTATCCCTCGTAAGCGTGCCAATACTAACAGTTGCTCATCAACTGGCTCAGAATTATTTGCATAGTTTGAAAACATGGGGGGGGGGCTATTTAGCCATATAAAACTAGTATATAAAATTTTTCTGCATCTGAAAATTTAAGTTCAATAGTTAAGTATTAGGGTGTGTGAAAACATCAGTAAATATTAACTACAGAAAATTTTCTTGTACTACTATAGTACCCAGTGTTGATCAAAATATACTAGTTTTATCCATGGCAAGCGTGCCAATACTATCAGGTGCTCAACAGCTGGGTTATAATTAATTGCAGAGTTTGTAAACGTTGTGGAAGTGCATTAGGAGGTTATTTAGCCATGTAAAACTGCTATATTAAATTTTACTGCATCTAAAAATTTAAGTTCAATATTTTAGTATTAAGGTGCGTTAAAATGTCTGGAAAGCACGTTTTTCAGTAAATATTAACTACAGAAGACTTTCTTGTACTACTATAATACCTAGTGTCGATCAAAATATATTAATGTTATTAAGTGCTTAACAGGTGGCATAGAATTGATTGCAAAGGTTGTAAACTCGTAGGAGTGCATTTGGAGCCTATTTAGCGATATAAAACTGCTATATTAAATTTTTCCTTATCCAAAAAATACAAGTTCAATAGTTTATCATGAAGGTGCGTTAAAACGTCTTAAAAGCACGTTTTTTCTTAATTATTAACTACAGAAGACTTTTTTGTACTGCTATAATATCTAGTGTTGATCAAAATATACTAATGTTTTCCCTGGTAAGCGTCCCAATACTAACAGGTGCTCAACAACTGGCTTAGAAATAATTGCAAAGTTTGTAAACGATATAAAGGTGCATTTAGAGCTTATTTACAAATATAAAACTGCTATATTAGATTTCTTAGCATCCAAAAAATTCTAGTTCAGTAGTGTAGTATTAAGGTGCGTTAAACCGTCTAAAAACTGCGTTTTTCAGTAAATATTGCCTACAGAAAATTTTCTTGTACTACTATAATACCTAGTGTCGATCAAAATATATTAATTTTATACGGACAGACAGGATTGGGGATGATCTGGCATAAAATAGATCATCTCCAATCCTGTCCGTCCCGTCCGATTAATGGAGAATTCGTCCCTCACACTTTGAAACCCTGCATCCTGAGTTTTCCTGTAGCTAAGTCGAACCGAAGACTCCAAACTTGGAGGCCGTATTTCTAGCTAAAACCCGAACGATTCCTCGTCCTGAAAGCCAGCTCCTGGAGGCGACGACCTCTATCGAGGACCGCTTCGCTGGTTTGCCCTATTAATATTATAACCTGAATTCAGCCTAAATTTTTAGCCCAAGCTCCGTCAACAAACAATTTCCTGGAAGACATGTTGGAGGCGAGCACTCGTTCACGAGGCCGTTTCGCATTTTTCTCGTAATAATTAAGCCAGCCACTTAGCGTAATTAAACTCAAAACAAACATATTAGAACTCATAATTCAAAAGGGGGCCTTCAAGCCGCAAAATTTCACAACGACGTGTATATGTGCTAATCCCTTTAAACACAGATATTTACCTACCTGCTAGACTTCCCGAGGGACGTAGAGGAGCCGTCCACACAGTCACCTGATTATGCCGCATCGTGGAAAGCATCCCCGACGTCTGCAATCCTCTCGAGGTCGTGCCCCAGCTGGAATCCACCGTCGCACAGCACAAACACAACGCCCAATTCACAGGAGGCTTGCTTAATCTTCCGCACGAGCCGGTGTTGTAAGTAAATAACTCTGACATAGCCGAATTAACCTTTATTTGCAGTTACACGTGCCTTTGTCATTGTAACCGAGGTTCAAGTTTAACGGTTGGTGTTCCTGGGACTAATTTCGATGGCGCAACAACACGGCCAGTGGCGTCCCGTCGATCTACCAGGGCTCAAACTGTAGGACCACAAACGCAAGGATGTATGACGGGTTGCAGTGACGCTGGGTTTTTGCAACAGGACGTTTTGTATAGTTACCAATTTTATTGTAAAATACATTTTACTACATTTGTGAATACATTACAAAATAATGAAACTGTCTAAAATTATCCTGGTGTTTGTTTGCTGGTCTCATAGTGTATATCTGACTGAACCAAATTAACTCCGACTGAGAGAGCTACCCGATGGTGATTAATTCAACGCTCTTATTAGCTGAAGGGCGGAATGTTACAAGATCACTGACAAGTTCTAAATGTATGGCCTTTGTACAAAATCAAATAAATAAACAAACATATTCCTTTGTTAACTTGGCTCCTCTTGAATATTTGCTTTTAATAAAAAACGGACCTGCGTAATCTACTCCGCAATTATAAAATGGAGGATTTGGTTCTACTCGATTTGTTGGGAGCATGCCCATCAAATATTGCGATCTGGTGGGATTGCAGCGAAAACATTTAATACAACTTCTTAATACTCGTTTGACTGTATTTTTTCTAGAAACGGGCTAGAAGATTTCCCTTATAGATGATAAAACTATGTTACGATACTTTTGGAGCGACCCTCGTATTAGTAAACTTTTGCTAGTTGAATTTTTAGCTTTTAGTTTCATTAGGTGGCTTTTTGGAATTTTTGCATGCTTTAAATTAGTTCTGGTTAGCGCTGCCCTAATTTTAAATTCTCTCCTATAATTATCAAGCAGTTTGGTAAGCAACTCTTCGAATAATTACCCATATTTTACAAATTAAATTTATTTTGGTTATATTCCTACAGATATTTGTGTATGGCGCTTAAGCAACCCTTATTGCAATTTTTCTGCATTATTCTATTTGTTGCTAGATAAAGGATATCTCTTCTTGCAGTCACACTTTTCAGGCTGTTTTTTCGCATCTTCTGGCCCAAAAATTTTGATAACTGGTAACTGGTGGATTTTTTGGTTCCTTTCCTATTTTAAACTTGGTGCAGGCTGCTAGTGCCTCGGCCGTGTGCTTAAATTTATGAGCTAATTAGTGTAGTTCTGCTCCGCCTCGATTCCTTGGAGGATCTACAAAGCACATGTGCCCTTAAGACGTTCGTATTTGATTTGGTTGTACTTACGTCATTCGCAATTGCGGATTCGTCTGAGGCCAGCATTGTTCTTGCACTTTCTCCTGGCTCAACTCCAGCGTGATGTAAGATAAGACCCGTTTCTTCTTACTTGGAACTCATTTGGGCGTTGTGCGTTATAGCCATCTCCTGTTGGACGCTATTTTTCGGTGGGATGACATCTCCTGTCGGATGCCAGTCATCGCTACAGCCAAATTTACTTGGGAGAGTTTGGACGCTTCCTGCGAGAGGTTAAACTCCTCCCGGAAGGAGCTTAGCATTCCCCGTTCTGCTGCACTCTGCGGGCATCCAGTCCATCGATTTCGCAACTCCTGTGGGCTACCCTTCCGCTGCGTCTACCGAGGCCCCCGCTGCTCCAGCCCTCTTCGACCCCCTTAAGCCAACAGACAGGTTAGGATTCACCACGTCTTTTTTTTCTACAGGCAAGAGACTGATATAGTTATTACTCACTGCGCCTGGTAAACTTTATAGGTAGTTAGTAGTGTCGTTAGTAGCTAGGGCATGTGTGATATTTCTAGCATAGCAATGCTTTGTATAGTTAGATGTTAGGGAATGCTTTTGTATAGGTCAGATATGTTGATATGATAGGGCTTTTGCAAATTTCGAGCGACCATTTTGTGCAGTGTAGTGAACCTCATTGAACCATTAATCGAGCTTACCCGAGTCAGTAAAGACAGTCCTGCAGCTTAATCGTGTAGGAGCTTTCGGTTTTGAATTAGCCCCGACCACGGCTTCCCTGCGAAACCTACGAATTACAGAATAGTTAGCTTTCATGTTACTGCCTAGCTTTCATTTATGTGCAGCCTGGCAAATTAATGTCAGACGTTAGATCCACTTACCAGAGCCCTGTTTAGGAGGTTCCGCTGCTGAGGACTGCGGTCCCGCCGGTCGCCGCGCCCCGTCGAGCCCTCCTGTAACCTGTAGGTTAGGTCTTTCGCTCAATTATTTCAGTTTTAAGGTCGTACTTACAGCTCGTTCGTCGACCGTCGGCCGCTTGACATCTGAAGTTTTGTTTCGTGCTGATAGTGGCTCGAGAAGCGACGACGGTAGCCGTTTGCTTCACTTTGGAGTCGCCGCGAACTCATTAACTATTTTGTCTGAACCCTATTTGCGGAGTTTGCAGTTTAAGTTCTGGACGAATTAATCTCGGGTTAGTAGCAATTGTGTCACAAGGCCCGCCGCCGGTAGGCTCATTGTCAATTCCGCGTTATTGTAATTTATTTGCGAGACTCTACGTAGGTACAAGTTTGCCGAGGGATTATTCAAGCGATTGCCTTAGCGTCCATAAATGTACTTGATGTATTTCCACTGAGAAAACCACCCTGCTCTTATATGGTCATATATCCTGGTTGTTTTTGACCCCTAGAAATTTTGAATACTTACTTTAGGATATTTTTGAGCTGATACTCGGGGTTTCGCATCAGCTGTGCGCTTGCATAACCCGGCTCTGCTACATCCTGCCTCACAGGGTACTTCCAGTCTATTTTATTTTTTTTTTGCGTAATTTAATACGCGCTACGCTCCTTTTATACCCCGCGTTATTTCATGCTCCCGCGGAATGTCGATACCTGAGTAGGGAATTCGATTGGTTTATACGGTGCCCTCAATGTTTTAATGTGTTAGCCTATTCACAGATTATAGTCATCACTGCACGTGGGCTACTGGGTGTTTGATATACATATACCGGGAGATCGAGAATGGTTGTCCAAAAAAAACTACCTTCCAAGTAGTTATCAATATTTCTTTCTAGTGTGATATTAGCCACACTGCTGTTGACAGATGTTCTCACTTGGTCTGTGTGTTTACGTTTCTTTACTTTACCTTTTTTTCTTGAACGCCGTTATTATTATACAAAACAGTATTTTTCAATACTAATTAGCCATTGTTAAACGAAGTTTACAGTAAGTACAGTGTTTCCAATTAATCGAAAACGGTAATAATTATGTTTGTAAATTTTAGGTTATGTATACCCTTGAACACTACACGTTTATTATTGAATCTTATTTCCGCAATGGCCAACGCAATGAGGATAATGGTGGATGGAAATATTCAGGAAATTTATGTGTAAATGAATTCGTTAATCGGTTCCATGACGTCGACTTTGATTACGATAATCTGAGCAGGCATGTAAAGCGTATCGTACATCGTTTCCAAACGGGTAGTGTTGATGCAGGAAAATCTCTTGGAAGACCAACCATTTTAACTCAGGACACATTAGAGGATATACAGGCACGCATCTTACACAGCCCTAAAAAACCATTACGACAGTTAGCGCAACAAACAGGTGTGTATTTTTTATCGTATAAATTTTTGTATAAAAAAATTATTTTAATTTGTAATTGCAGGGTTAAGCTATGGAACGTGTCAAAAGGCAGTAAGACGAAAACTGCATTTACACCCATATAAAGTTTCAGTAATGCAAGAATTACTTCGTCCTGATTATGAAAAGCGTGTGCAGTACTGCAATTGGTTTAATTCTAGACAGATTTATTAATGAACTTCACAATGATGAGTTACGTCAGGGATATTTTCAGCATGCTTATGCACCTGCACATACAGCCCTTCGAACACGTCAACATTTACAACAATTTTATGATGATCGTATCATTGCATTTCCTCCACGGTCACCCGATTTGACAGCCCTGGATTATTTTCTATTTGGACATTTAAAGAACACGATCTATCAGACCCCCATGCACACACTTGAGCAACTGAAGAATGCAATTACTGCCGCTACTGCAAATATAACTGTGCAACAGCTACAAAATGTTTTTAACAGCATGAAAAGAAGAGTTCAGTGCTGTTTCAACAATAATGGGGCTCATTTCGAACATGAACTGTAATAATTACTGATTATAGAGTATAATTTAATTTTGTAAAATTTAATATTCTAATTATTAACCTTAATTAAAACTGTTTGCAAATAACTTCTTATTGTCATAATGGTTTTCCTATTTTGAATCTACCATAAATTGCTAAATTCATTTCATACATGACAGCAGATGTCTATGATGACAGTTGGAGGATGTAAATATTGATAAACTCGCTGTAGAAAGTAGTTTTTTTCGGACAACCTTTCTCGATCTCCCGGTATTTATAATTATTACTGCATGTCGCCTACTGTGTGTTTTTTTGTTTTTGATAGAAATATACATATATACATATTTATTGCCACGTATTGCCTATGTTACTTGCATCTATTTTTGCATACTGCCTGCTGTGATTTTGGTTCTATACTTATATGTTTGCTATGCACTATAGTACCCACCAATATTGAAATAAAGCTGTGATATACGCATTGGTTGTTGGTTTGTTTATTTTTGATCTGCTGGAAATTGTCCTTACCTTGTGATCGATCCGGCACAAGGATTAGATCTACGTCGAAGACCTGACGCCCTCTCCTTTTTTTTTCTCCTATTATTCTCTTTCAGCATAGCTGGACCCTGCGACCCTCGCGGCGAGCTAGCCCAACTAGGCCGATAATTACCAGCCGGCAAAATAACCAATACAACTGTCGCCAAAAGGTAAGGCCTATCTTCCCTTACAACTAACTGAGTTTCCCCATTATGCAATTTTTCATGCTCGTTTTTTATTATTAAAGTGGTAAGCATGTGACTTGATGGCAAGACTATCGAAAATTGTTTACCATAAGGTAAATTTGAATTACCTAACCGTCCGCCTACTCTTAATACATTTTCACTGTCCAAAAAAGGATTAAGCGGCAACAAATGGCTCTTTGAATTGACCGATCCTGTTTTGTTTATACTCTTAATTTCAACGTAGTAAATCTGATGCTGCGCAATTTTAATTAAAGTAATGAGAGTAATAGTTAATTTTTTAACGGTTATAGGTCTGATAATTTTATCCCTTCTTTTACGAAAATTTCTAATAAAACGTAAACAATATGCAAAAACTCTTTGCAATTTACTAAATTTGAGTATCTAAAAAATAGGTCAAACTCATTTGATGTAGTTACTAAACAAGTAGTTTTACGAATTTCTAAATGTTCTTGGTTAATTGAAAAATTAAAGTTTTACTTAGGCCAAGTAGAAGAATCGTTTTCTAACCAAGATGGTCCATGCCACCACAATTTTGATTTAAGTAGTTCCTGCTGAGTAGTACGACGCGATATTAAATCAGCAAGATTATCATTTGACCGAATCTGATGCCAATGGTTTGGTTCAGTGTAATTTTGAATTTCAGCAACTCGGTTTGAAACAAATGTTTTCCAGCGATTGGGTGAAGATTTGATCCAATGAAGTGTTATAGTTGAATCATACCTTATGAACTAAATTGGCCAATAAAACTGCTCTACATAATTCGAGACGTGGCAGGCTAACGCTGTGCAAAGGGGCTACGCGTGATTTCGAACAAAGTAAATTTATCTGACAATTTTTATATTTATTAATTGATCTTAAATAAATCGCCACGCCTATGCCAGCTTCGCTAGCATCTGAAAATGCATGCAATTCTATTTCAATTGCATTGTTACATAGAACATGCCTTTTTATTCGGAGATTATTTATAAATTTAAGATTATCCGAGAATATAATCCACCTGGTGTGCAGTTCCATTGGAATGGATTCATCCCAATTTATTTTACGTTGCCACAGCCTTTGGATAACAAATTTTGCAATTATAGTGACTGGACTTAGCAATCCTAAAGGGTCAAAAATTTGAACTGTAATCGATAATATAGTTCGTTTGGTCACTGCGTGATTTTGATTATTTAGCTTGACGTCGTATTGAAATATATCAGACACCGAATTATAACAGATGCCTAAAGTATTTTTCGCAAATAGGTAATTGGGAGTTTAAATTAACGCGGCTTGTATCTAATATCTCCGTGTTATTTGATGACCACCTCCTTAATTCAAATGCAGCGGAATTTAAAATATGTGTTAATTCAAAATAAATTTGTTTAGCTTCTTCAATCGAATTAGCCCCTGTCAATAAATGATCAACAAAAAAATCATCCCGCAAAATATTATAGTTTGTGGATAAGACGCGGCATTCTCTGACGCTAATTGGTGCAAACACCTTATTGCTAAAAAGGGTGCGGAACCTGTCCCATATGTTACGGTGTTTAGTTCGTAGCATTCTAATCCTCATTAAACCTAAAAAATATTCTTTGGAAACGCCTATCATCTTTGTCAATTTAAATTTGTCGGTACATCTTTGTAATGTCCGCACTAATTACGATTGAATGTTTCCGAAAACGGACTAAAATAGAAAATAAATCATTTTGTAGAACTGGGCCTACCATTTGAGTGTCATTTAGTGATATTCGTGTACTGCTTTTTATACTCCCGTCAAAGACCACACGAATTTTTTAAGTCAAGCTTGACTCACGAATAACGGCATGGGGAGGCAAATAAAAACTTCCCTGTGAATCATCTTTGTTGTCAGTTACCCTTGTCATATGGTTTAGGCGTTTGTATTCTTCCATAAATTCAGAATAAAATTGCTTTAGAGCAGAATTTTTGCCTGAACCTTTTCTCAAGGTTTTTAAAACGGCTTAAAGCCAGGCTCTGTGAATCGCCTAAAGCACAAACATTTTCCTTGAACGGTATTTTTACGACAAATCTACCTGAAGCATCCCTTTTCATTGTTTGCACAAAACCACCTTCACAAAGTTTCTCCTCTAATGACATTTTACTAAAATTCTGGCTACAATTTTCTAACGACAAAAATTTTTCCACCTGGCACTCTAAGGTAAAGTTATTTTCAGATTCAACTAAGACAAAATAATTTCTTAAAGTAATAGAATTTAAATGATCATTAATAGGTCCCGCGATTACCCAATCTAGCTTTGGTTTTTGCAATGTAGGAAGTCCCTTACCTAAACTGATTTGTCCTACTGATAATAAATTGTAAAATACTGATGAACCGATTAATAAATCAATATTATCAGATACGTTAAAAGAGTTGTCCGCTAACAGAATGTTTTCAGGAATACCCAATATACTTGCATCAAATGATTTTGATGGTAAAGGCTCTGTAATTTTCGATAAAACCAAACACGCAAGAGAGATTTTATAACCTCCGTGTTGAGCATATATACCTATTAACATTTACCATATGAGTAATATTAAAATTTGACTGACTGAGTCCTGAAACAGCTACATTTATTTTAGATTTTTTCAAATTTAACAATGTACACATTTTATCAGTTATAAAATGTGATTGAGCCCCGGAATCTAGCAACAAACGACATTCATAGAGCCGTCCTGCATTATCTTTTACATTTACTCTAGCTGTTGAAAGCAAAATTTGCGGAAACCTTTTAAACGAACAATGATTGACTAGTACTACCGATTCGGAATTGTTTTCTTGTGCTTCTGGTGCGCTGCTTCTCGATGGTTTATTATTGCTACATTTTTGTAAAATTCCATTGTTTGTACCATTTGTTCTTGTATATTCAAGATGTAGTAGAGCGTTGTACCTTTTGTAGCACTTTCTACATCCATTTGCTCTACAACCGCGAGTAAAATTACCTTTTCGCAAACAATTGATACACAAATGGTGGTTTTTGGCCTCGCTAATTCTATTTGGAATCGATAATTTAGAAAATTCTTCGCAAATGTATATAGTATGGACATTTTTTCAAAATGCGCGGAGCTGTTGTTGGTCGGTTGCTAACATTACCTTTGAATAAATGGTATCTTTTCTGGGATTATAGATTGCGCTACTATGTATTTCTAATTTATTAAGTTTTATTGTTTCGAGAATTTGACACTTCTTTTTTAAAAATGTATTTAAATCATTCATGTTTGGCAATTCTTGGGGTAATTTGGTTGATTCCCACTCTTTGCGCGCTACAGGGTCTAATTTACAAACTATAATATATACAAGTAAATCATCCCATGTCTCTGTAGGTAAACCTAAGTTCTTTAATGATCGAATATTTTTAGTAGCAGTATCGAACAGTTGGAAACTTACGTGTGATTCTTTTTGAATGCGTTGAAATTTAACGATGGATTTAATGTAACTGTTTACAATTAAACGTTTATTTTCGAAACGCTCCCGGAGCAAATTTATTTGAATCAGCTACTGCAAAGGACGTGCTGTTTGGTGGATTTAAAATTGGATTGATTTGTTTTGGTTTCCGATATAATGAAATTATATTTTTTGCTTTTGAAGTTATCTCAAAATAACTGTCTTCAAATGATTCTAATTCGGGATCATCGCCTTCATCGGTATAATCAGTGTTAGAAATAGTTTTAATTTGTAAATGTACTTCGCAAAAATTATCTAGTAATGGTTCACTTTTTTCTAAACGGCCTTCTAATTTCGTTATAATTGAATCGTTTAATTCGCTTACATTGATTTTGTTGCAATGTTTTTTAAAGTTAGTGAGGGTGGTTTTTAAATGACCTCTTTTTATTTTTAAAGTTGCTAAATTTACCATGCTTGACTCAGAATTAAAGGGGATATATGAGGAATAAAGAATGGAATGTACTTACAAAGGAAATTGAAAAACCCCGAGCTGCACGTCTCTTGCTGGTGGACGACCTCACTTCTTGTATCGTGGAAGGTAGCACCGCTTGGAACAATGGACAGGCCTCGTGGCTTTGTTTGTTGATTTGAAGTATTTTTCTTCCTAGGTTATTTTCTTGTTCACAATCTGCACTTGAAGAACCATGTTTATAAATGAATACTTTTAATTTCACTAACTAATTTATTAAATATTAAAAACAAGTTTATAGAATACAACTTCGAAGGGACCACCGCATAGTTGGATAGTTCGCCCTGATCTCTTCGCTCCGCTCGTCCATCCCGGGTGGCTGCTAGGGATGCGCCCCAACCACCGCTAGGGCAAATTAATACGACGTTGTTGGAATGCACGAAAAATAATTCCCGGATATGAATTAATGCTCGAACGCAAATTCGGTAAGAAAATCGTAACGACACAAACCCTCACAGTTAGGTTGGTCTACCTACAAAAAATTTCCAAGAAATTTTGTTGTTGTCTTAGTTACGGCTCGTGAACTAATTTTTCTATTGGTCATTAATGAATGTCGTACGATTTTCATTTAAAAATTTTGAATTTTGCCCAAATGTTGATAGCACATTGCATACAAAGTATGCCAAATTGATGCCAAAAATTATTAACTGTTCCGAGAAGACTCAAAAAACTATTAATTTCCTATTTTGCCTTTCCTCTTATTTTTGTTAAATATAGTTTTTTTATAATTCTTTTACATTCTAATTTATTTATTATAAATTCTTAATTCTCCAGTTGATATTTGAGGACAGTGCAATTAAACGATTAACATGAGTACACTATAAAACAAAAACTTGTATGATGTAATGTAACAAATACTATTTTTATGGGTGGTCCAGTTCATTTGTTGAGCAGTATATATTCCTACTTTATCCAGAGTTTGTCCTTGCGATTTATTAATTGCTATGGCAAATGCTAGGCGTACAGGAAGCTGTCTTCTCCGAAAGCAAAGAGGTAATGAAATATCAGGTGTTAAATCTACAGATTGGTGGTGGATAATGTGAGCATAGGCAGTCAAATGAGTTAGAATGCAGTTTATGGGCTGTGTATGCGTTAGGCAGAAATAGACATATATTTTATTTTATTTTTTTATTTTATTCCGCACTCCGCCAACAGCCGTTAGGCCAATTATAGGCGTCACCGTACATTTTATGGAGACTTCCAACCCCACTAACAACTGCCATGATGTTATTATGACAACCGGAACCAACTTTTTTCCGTGGCAGCCGTACGACGAAGTGCCGGGAGAAGCAGCCGTGTAACTCCCATCCAAGTTCTGATCAGAAAGAGCGTTGCTTAGTTCTGCTGATCGAACGAGGACGCTTGTTCAAGCTACACCACCCGGGACCTTAAATCTAGTATCCTAGGATTCTGTTTTCTGAAAACAAAACACCTTGATTCTGCGGATGTTAGATGTTAATCGCATATGTCTATTTCTGTCTAACGCATACAAAGCCCATAAACTATATTCTAACTCATTTAGAGTCTGTATTTTACCCAAACAAATTCGAGTGGTCTATTGTAAAAATCAGCAGAACACCGCGGGCCCACTTCGAAAGTTTACTTGGTCTACTGCTACGGCACTCCAAAGCTACGTTACTTAGGCGCTAAAATAGTTTGGTTTTTCTCTAAAAGCTATGCAGTTATTTGCAATTTAGGACTTTTGTGCACATCTACACGGTGCCAGCTTTTAATTTAAAAAAATAATTATTGAAATCGGCCCGGCTCGGTGAAAGTCTCAAAATAGATGTCGAAAGAAAACACTTCACGTTTTAAATATATACATAAATATAATACCATTATCTTACAGTAGCACCTATTACCATACATTATTCAACTGTTTTTAGTGACTAAAATAAAGTTTTACTCACTAGTGAGTTTTAATTATTTATACTAGGAGTGGGGAATTTATTGAAAATAAACAAAGTTAGTTTTTAAAACATTATGCATTTAATGTATATTTATGCAGTGCGTGTTTATCGTAACTATCTATTGTCCGTTTTGCGACGTATTTTGATGGCGCAAACTATTTAGGCACAAGAATTGCTCCTGTAAGATAAAACGTCGTATATCACACGTGAGCTAAATGCCATTATAAGCTCGTGAGAAATTGTAACGCTCGTGCTGGGGCACTCGTGATTCAAAATTCTGACGAGCTCATAATGATGCATTTCTCTCACTTATAATATTGTTGCCATTTATCTTCTGGGCTATTAAAAATTATACGCCGCTTCTTGTTTTAAGCATTTATTTACAGCAATTTAATTTAAAGATTTACAAAAACACGAACTATTAATGCGGAGCACAAATTATTTATACACTAACAGGAACTATTTCTGACAACAAATACACTTTATTTATTTACCTAGATACGACTTAAACACGAATGATTTATATAGCAAGCTTCGCGCACTAGCTAGATTCCGACTGCCCATTTTTTTCCTGCTGCGCTTATTTATATATCGCCGAATGATTGGCTCTGGAAGTTTCGCGATATCACTCGATTATTCCAGCAATGCTGACGTGTCGCGTGCATTAATCACCGAGGTCGTTCTCGAATGATCCGGAAGGCTGACTCATCTGTCTGCACGCGATCCGCCTCGAAGGTCGTTACACTGCCCCCGCCTGTCCCAGAACGAGTTGCAACGGGTGCCTGTCCTCTCGCTCATGTGGGGATTCGATGGCGGTATTTGCAGGCGGTGCTCTTCTTGCACAAAAACTGGTTGAAGAAGTAGCAGTCCATCGTGGGCTCAATGCTTCACAACGGGCTGCAACAGCAGACCTCGATCTGGATGCCGGTCCGGTCGAAGACTAGTTCCAGCATGCTGCGTACAACCCTCCAGTCCAACGAATGCAGGCCACAAACTAATTTCGGCACCGCTAGCCGGGTTTTGCCGTTCTTCACCACCTGCTCCCTAAGGTCTAAAAGAGCAGACCAGAGCACCTGGTAACTAAGTTTTTCGTACGACAACCTTTTCGTCACCAGGTAATAAATGGAGCTATTGCCTTTCTTCAGTCGCAAAGTTCTGCCAACCTGAGGTGCCTGCTCTCGCAGCTGGTCTAACCGGACAAACTTCTCCCGGAAGGCAACGGCGATCCCCTAGACATCCGGAGGTCCTGGGCGACGCAGTGTGCCAGGGAATACCGCCGCAGCCTGTCGAACAGGTCACGCTGCACCTCTGTAGTGACCCCAAATCGCGCAGCCTTCGTACTTCCATAAGCGGCTATAAACTCCTGGACGGAGGTACCTCCGGTCTCTAGTTGTCTCAGGGGTTGCTCCGTGACAGCCCCCACCTCCTCATTGGTTCCGAAATATGGGGCCAACCGATTGAAGTTCACCACCCTGCACTTTCCTCGAGGAGGTTTCTGGATTCAGTATACCACGTCATTCAGTCGAGCAACTACAGTGTAGAGGCCTACCCAGTTCCTTTGCAGCTTGAGGGAGAGACCACGACGCCTCTGGGGCTTATAAAGCCATACCAAATCGCCTTCGTCCTTCATTCGGTTGTTGGCACCCTGAATGTTTCGGCGTACGGCGTCGTGGATCTCTTCCATCCTCTTCTTCAGGTTCCCCACGTAGTCCTCGCCGGCCATTTCTTCGCCAGGCTTTCTTCCAAATTTGAGGTCACATGGCAATTGCAGCTCGCGCCCAAAGAGTACCGCGGCTAGGGTGTGATTGGTTGTCTCTTGTACTGCCGATCGGTAGGCCATCAGGAACAGGTGAATGTACTGGTCCCAGTCACGCTGATGCTCGGAAACCACCTTGAACAGATGCTTCCCCATGGTTCAGTTTATCCTTTCCACCATGCCGTCCGATTGAGGATGGAGGGCAGTGGTCCGGGTCTTGTGTATCCCCAGTAGCTTGCAAACGTTCTGGAACAGTCCAGACTCGAAATTCCGGCCCTGGTCGGAATGTAACTCCAGGGGGATTCCAAAACGGCTGAAACACTCCTTTACCTGAACATCAGCGACAGTACCGGCCTCTTGATTCGGAAGGACGTACGCTTCGGGCCACTTGGTGAAGTAGTCCATGCACACCAGGATGTATTTATTTCCAGATTGGGTTTCGGGCGATAGTCCAGCGATGTCAATGGCTATCCTCTCGAACGGACTACCGACGTTGTACTGCCGCATCGGAGCTTTACGTCTTCCAACCGATCCGTTTCCCGTAGCGCAGGCTTCGCACCTCCGGCACCACTCTCGGACGTCATCTTTGCAGCTCGCCCAGTAGAACCTTTCTCGAACCTTCTGCAACGTCTTCTTCAATCCAAAGTGTCCCTCAGAGGAGCCATCATGCAGGTGGCGCAGAACCTCGGCCCCTCTACTCCTTGGAACCATCGATTGTGATCTCGTTGCTCTACCGTCCTCAACTTCCAAGATTCTCGTTAGGGCGTTGTTGTCCAGCTGCAAGGAGTCTCATTGCGCCCAATAGGTCTTCACCCTTGGGTTGGTGGCAAAGACCTCCTGCCAGGTGGGTGGACGGCCATCTCGCTTCCAGGCTATAACCGTGCCTAAGTCGGGGTCGTTCTCCTGGCTGTTCTGCAACTCGTCTAGCTCTCACAAGTCGTCGACTACAATGATACGATTGATGGGTACCTCACGACTGTCCAGCTTCCAACAGTGGCTGCAGCCTTAGGGCAGGGCCTCCTTAAATAACGCATCGGCGTTGCGGTGGGCTGTGCCAGGATGAATGATTTCAAAGTCGTACTCTTGTAGCCGCTCGATTCAACTAGCCACCTGTCCTTCAGGGTTCTTCAACTGCAGTAGCCATCTTAGAGCAGCATGGTCGGTCCTCAGCAAGAATCTTCTGCCATACAGATATTTATAAAAATGCTCCACGGACTTGACGACTGCCAGAGGCTCCCTCCTGGTTACGCAATAATTCCGTTCTGACTTGGACAGGACCTTGCTGAAATATGACAGGACTTTCTCTTGTCCACCTTGGACCTGGGACAGAACACCACCTATTCCGACATTACTAGCGTCAGGTGAACCGGCGCACTCAGAACTCCATTCGAACTGTCGTCCCCCTTCCGTTAGACGGGTTAACGGTTTTGCAATGTTTGCAAAGCCCAGCACAAACCGTCGGTAGTAAGTACAGAGGCCCAGGAAGCTTCGCAGTTCATGATTATCTTCCGGAATCGGCCAATCCTGCACTGCCTTCACCTTACTCGGATCTACTGCTACTCCCTGACGGGATACGACGTGCCCCAAGTACTGTACCTCCTTCTGGAAGATGTGGCACTTCTTTGGACTTCATCGCAGGTTGGCACCTCGCAGTCTACAGAACACTTCCTCTAGGTTTTTCAGATGCACGTTGAAGGATCTACCCACCACTATGATGTCGTCCAAGTATATCAGGCAGGTCTGCCAAGATAGACCCTTCAGGACGGTGTCCATTAGCCTCTCAAACGTGGCGGCGACGTTGCACAAACCGAACGGCATGACGGAGAACTGCCAGAGCCCAGTTCCGATGGTAAATGCAGTCTTCTCCCTGTCCGCAGGTTCCATTCCGACTTGCCAATAACCGCTCTTCAAGTCTAGCGTCGAGAACCATTGAGAACCGGAGAGCGTGTCCAGGGTATCATCGATTCGTGGCAAAAAGTAGCTGTCTTTCTTGGTCACATGATTCAGCTGCCGGTAGTCAACACAGAACCTCGTTGAGCCATCCTTCTTCTTGACAAGAACCACAAGGGAGGCACACGGGCTGCTGGATGGTTCAATGATGCCTTGGTTTTGCATGTCCTGGACAATCTTCTCAGCTTCTTCCCGTTTAGCGAGGGGCAACCTTCTTGGATGTTGGCGTATCGGTTGAGCATTCCCAGTATTGATTTTATGTTTAACTACGTCGGTACGGCCGCTGGGATAATCTCCGCACTCGAAGATGTTTTGGTACCGAGCCACCAGATCTTAGATCTTTTTCCGTTCTTGTTGGCTCATGTCCTTGCAAGTAGACATCACGGTGTTAATGAATGCCTTTGGGCAGCCCTTCGCCTTGCTACCGCTGTCACTAGTAATCGTTCTGACAACGGCGGAGACCGGTGTGCACCTTCCCAGGATTGTGTTTCTCCTGACGGTTGCCGGTTCCCTGTTGACGTTCATCATCCTTACTGGGACCTTAAGCCCAGTCTTTACCAACGTCTTCCCAACCAGGATACCATAAGTGATCTCCTTGTCATAATCGAGTTCAATCATACGCACTACGTTGCCCCAGAGATCGCTATCCAGGTATGCATCCACGACCCTCTCGGTTCGTCCCGGCAAAGTAACATCTTCCGCCAATACCACTCGTACTGCGATCTCTTCTCTTGGGTGTAGGGAAAGCTCCTCCCCACCCACGTGCAACACGCCGCGTTCCAGGTCTAAAGTGAACCCACACTTATTCATAACATCGATTCCCAGGATTAACTCGTCCGCAATGTCAGCAATCAGGACCCGATGCTTGAAAGTTTAATTCCCAATCTTCAATGTCAAATCAATTTCCCCATGTGTGGTCACTGCGCCTCCCGTGGCAGTGCGATGGCGTGTCCTGGTGGGCAGCAGCTCGTCCCGTATTACGTCAGACCTGGCGATGGACTTTGTCGCTCCAGTATCCAACAGCAGAGACCGAACTCCATTTATTCTCCCATCAATGAACAGGCTATCAGGCTGGCGTTGCACGGACGACACATGGATGGAAATCACCGGGGCATGGCAATCACGAGTTGACTCTCACCCCTTCTTGTCGACCCGTATTAGTTTTCCGACGGCTCGTCAAACGCTCGGGCTCCTTTCTTCGGACAGCAAGCCCAAAGATGACCTATCTCTCCGCAGCTCCAGCAACGGGGTCCCTTCTCCCTCGCCTCCTGCTTTATGATTCGTCGCACCATGTCCTATATGGATTCAGGCGCCATTTCTGTCGTAGCGACACCGCGGACACGACCATGTCCTCTGGAGGCACTCCTTGCCACTTCAACTTTCAACGCATGGGCTAAGGCCTCTCCCAGTGTCCTATGGCGCCCCAGACGTACCGCTTGCTGAGTATCGGCGTCTTTCATTCCATCTATAAATGTTTGGACGGCTAGCTGATCCAGAAAGTCCTCCGGTGCCGATGGATACGCGAGCCGAACCAATCGAGCAACGTCGGCCTCAAGTTATTGTAGAGTCTCCCCCGACTTCTGAATTCAGTTCTTCAACTGGGCACAATGCACATGCTGAAGATGACTATCGCCATAACGCCGTTCCAGACGATTCACCAATTGCTGGAAGTCCTTCTGCTGATTTTCTGGAACCGTTTGCAGAATATGCAGGGCATCCCCTCGCAATGTCAGAATCAATGCGGTCGCTTTGTCTGCCTCTCCCCAACCATTAGCAACGGCTGCGGCTTCAAATTGCTTCAGGTATGTTGACCATGGCGTTTTCCTATCGTAAGAGGGCAGTTTCATATGGAAGCCGGATGTTACGGGCCTCACTGGGGCAGTATCTTGGGAAGGAGCAACCTGAGGGGTAGCAACTCGCGATAAGGTAGGCTGGTTTACCTCAAGAGGAGGAGAGAAGCCAGCAGATTTAGAGGGAATTGGTTGGCTTTGGCCACTTAGTAACTTGGTAACATGTTCCTGCAGTTCCAGTACGTCACCTTGAAATCTGGTTACCTTTCTCTCCATTTCCTCCTAAATATCTCTGATCTCCCCTGCCAACTCGTCATGACTCGCCTTGAGGTCTTCTTGAGTGGCTTCCAATTCTTCCTCAAAATTTTGGACTACTTTTTCTTGCGCGGCTTTCAGATTTTCCTTAAGTTTATCTTTAAGATCCTCTTGCGCGGCTTTCAGCTCTTCCATAAGTACTTCCTGCCCGGCTTTCGCTCTTCCTTAAGATCCTCTTTAAGATCCTCTTGCGCGACTTTCAGCTCTTCCTTAAGTACTTTCTGCCCGGCTTTCAATTCTTCTTGCGCTTTTTCTGCCTTGTCCCTGCCAACTTGCATCAGCTGGAAAATTTGGCTTAATTGGGCCTCCATCTTACTGCTTTGGGATCTCGTCACATGCATGCACAACACACACTTAAATTTATTATCTGACTGTCGTTTATCGGTACTTGTTAATCAATTAGTTTATTTAATGTACGTCCAATAATTTTTTATAGCCCCTGGTACAAAACTCTGACACCTGACGCCAAATGTTACGATTTATCTTCTGGGCTATTAAAAATTATAAGCCGCTTCTTGTTTTAAGCATTTATTTACAGCAATTTAATTTAACGATTTACAAAAACAAAAGAACTATTAATGCAAAACACAAATTATTTATACACTCACAGGAACTATTTCTAACAACAAATACACTTTATTTATTTACATACGATTTAAACACGAATGATTTATATAGCAAGCTTCGCGCACTTCAAAGCTAGATTCCGACTGCCGGTTTTTTCCTGCTGCGCTTATTTATATATCGCCGAATGATTCCTTCTGGAAGTTTAGCGATATCACTCGATTATTCCAGCAATGCTGACGTGTCGCGCGCATTAATCACCGAGGTCGTTCTCGAATGATCCGGAAAGCTGACTCATCTGTCTGCACGCGATCCGCCTCGAAGGTCGTTACACTATAATCTACTATTAAATAATGTTTTTTGCATAGTGATCATGAAATTCGTCTTTTTTAACAAAAAATGGCATTGTAAGTACCACTTTTTTTAACTCAAAATTGTGAAAAAATACACTTTGTCGTACACTAGTATTGAAAGAGCTGCTTTGCCGTACAATTTATTACTTAGAAAGTTACACTTTGCGGTATTCGTACAGTAAAGTTGTACTTTGCGGTATTCGTACAGTAAAGTTGTACTACTACGATGAGAGGATAAATTTATTATTCTGTTTTGTATACTAGTGTACGAAAAAATATTATACGAAACTCGTATGAAAGTGGCTTTTCCGTACTAGTCTCGAAATTCTGAACTCGGCCTATTCCGGAAATATCTCACTCGTACTGAAAAGCTTCACTTTCTATACTTGTAAGGTAAATTACTATTTTTTAACTATTTTATTGAAATGTCAATTTGACAGTGGTAAATTCCGAAGTCCGTTTCGACTAAATTTCCAGTTACAAGAGATCATTATGCAAAAAACTACGTATACAACACGTTTTGAAAGTCCCTTTTTTCATTCATTTGCTTGATTAACTCGAGCTTCGCCCTCGTTAATCAAACTGCAAATTCATGAAAAAAAGTATGACTTTCAAAACTAGTTGTACAATAGTTATTTACTATACCTACAAATGGGATAAGAGCATAATTAATATACATATGTGTAAGTTGTAAACAAGTGCGCAGCACGAATTATGTAAGTACACAGGTATATTAATGATGCATTAAACATAACACATGTATTGTACAAATGTTATTGCCACTGTTGCAAGTAGGTAATGAAGCCATTACATAACTGAGTGGTGTAATGAGCTTCATTACCTAACGAAAATGGTGTCAAATGAGTGACGTAATGAGTTACTTATCCCACTAGAGTAGATAAGTTACTATTAATATAACATTGCCAATTACATAATTAATTTTTAGAGTCAGAATAATAACAATTACATGACTGTTGAGTATATTTACTTGAGTTGCAATTTACGTTAATGTAAATTTATTAAATAGGTGGTTGTCACAAATTAACTTTTCATTATTTTTTTGGACTTAATGTTTCAGTGAAAAAAAAAATTAAAGCACACAAATTGTTGACAAATTTGTTGCACTATTACAATAATTATTATCTATCATGGATTACACCATGGTGTAACGAATACAAGGTGTAACGTCCCGCAGAATGTGGACGGACCTCAAATTCAACCAATAGGACATGGGCTCACAAATGGCACGATTGGTAGTACTGAAGTGTATTGTTGAAGACGCTGTCGATGTCAAATTTGAGGTTAGGTTTTGCGTCAGTTGGTGTCAGACTGACGAAAAACCTAACTTACTAACCTCGAATTTGACATCCACTGACAGTGCCAGCAACAATATACGAACGCATACATGGTTACACCATGATCACGACCATAATAGATTTCCTGTGTAGGCCCATGAGGGATTGGCTGACATCTCCCCTCTACTTTCTAAACGACTGCGCATATCCGGGAACGTTTCACCTTGTATTCTTTACACCATGGATTACACAATTCGACAATGTGTGTTTGTGTGGTGTAGGTTCATTCGGTATCATCGGTCCATATTTTTTTAAGGATGTTAGTAACCGGTCTGTAACAGTTACGTTCGAATGCTGCATAAACATGTTACAGACGTAGCTCATTCCAGAGTTAAATAGACGGGAATTACTGAATAATGATCTGCTATTCCAGATATTTCGAGATTTACTTTAGCCACCGAGATCCCCCAACTTGACAGTACCTGATTTTTTCCTGTGGGAATATTTAAAAGCACGAGACTATGCAAGCCATCTTGCAACAGTTGAAGAGTTAAAAAACCTGATTTGCAAAAAAATTGCAACCATAAATGGAGATTTACTTCGCCATGTAATGCAGAATTTTTTATCTAGAATGCAAGCTTATATTGAAGTTCATGGTGGACACTTCAAAGACAACATTTTCAAAAGTTGATTATTTTATAATAGAACACAAAGAATTACTTGTAACTTAGTTGAATAAAGAGTTTCTTACCTTCACTTACTAAGATTTTATTGGAAAATCGGAATGGGTAGTCTATTATGGATGGGATGCGAAAAGTTCGTTCCCCAGATTTCGTTCCCGGGATATTTCGTCTCCCCACATCTCGTACCCGGAAATTTCGTTCCCGACTGAGCTCAATTTGTCCCCTAGATTACAGGGTGTTGAAAAACGAGTACAGTGATCGGAATACAGTTAAAAAATTAAATATATTTTAATTAATTTATTTATTAAAATAAACTCGTGAGAACAAAGTAAATTGTATTTATTAAAAATGACGGGATAATCGTATCTTCCTGATATTTTGTATAGTGCCATAATTTTTCAGTCTGGACAACTTTTCTTATAGTACGGTCACATTAGGGGTTTCACTTCGGAATGAGAGGTAATAAGCTGAAAATTTGTATAAACCTTTGTTTTGGCATTCTAAATAATGTGTCAAAAGTCTCGTATAATCTCGTGTCCGCGTCTTATGATATTAAAGCTCAAAGGTCACAAAAATCAGTTTTTTGCAAATATCTCGCTTCCTATGCGTTAAATGGTATTATCGTTTATTATAAATGTTGTAGAGCATGAAATTCTCTATAATTTTTGTTTTAAACATTTTTTTATACGATTAACCGTTTTTGAGATAGAGCGCGGAGAGCGCGGAGAGCGCGCAGCGCTCACCCATATATGGCTTAATGCAAGGTCAACCGCGAATCCCAGTCGATAATACGTTGAATAATCATTCATTAAAAAAATTATAATTAGGAAAAAACTTTATTTTCGTTTGATAATAATTACTTATTTCATGTAATTAAAAAGTAATTAAGTGAAATACTTTAAGTATATTTTAATTATTTTCTAATATATTTTAATTGCATTTTAAGGATAAAAGAAATTAAGTATTTTTTCTTTTAAATTTGTAAGCTCTAGAATACTTATATTACTATCAAGATTATACCTGGATATAGGGACCCCTTTAATACGACCTTTTCTATTTATAGTAAGTTGGGACAGATGTTCCATTGTATACTAAAACTGGTTTCTTTTTGGAGGGACCACTTCTACTAATCAAGTTTTGTTTGTTTGTTTATTAATGGACAAGGTCTAGGCAGGCAGAGTACCAGGTACCTTAGACACCGACTGATTTGGTCATATGGTCAAAGTCCTACTTGGAACTTTGCCGAGACTAAGGAGTTCCAACCCTAGCAAGGAATCTTTTACATGCTACACATCATAGTAATATGGGCCCCACGGCTTTACTTCACTTCCGAATGATGGCATTCTGTAGAGGCTTTCATCTGCATTTTTTTATTTTTGAAAACCTCGCTGGAACCGGGAATCGACCTCGCGACTCTTAGATCAGTAGCCAGAATGCTTATGACTGAGCTACCGACCCTGGCTTAACCAAGTTTATTCGTTAGTTTCAAATTGTATCTTGGCAACGACCGATTTACTATTTAAAGAGTTATGGCTGATTTGTGTTTTATATGTGATAAGTCACTTTCAGGAGGTGATTTTGTGAATGTTGTGTGCGGCTTACACACTTTAAAAACTGCAAGTATCGCAAGAAATGACGGACACATAGACTATTTAAATAACTCAACTTCTGTGAATGTGTATACCAAGTGTCGAAAAGTGTATATCGGTAAAAATTAATTACATGAAATAAGTAATTATTATCAAACGAAAATAAAGTTTTTTCATAATTATAATTTTTTTAATGAATGATTAACTTTATACAACGTATTATCGACGAGCGGCAGATAAAGTTATTATCTGTCATGGCAATGAAGTGACAGTTTAGCATCATCAATCCAGCAGTATAACGTCACATTTTATTGATGCGTGAAGAAAAAATTGTATATACACTAAAGCTTCAGGTAGGTAATATTTTTCTATCATAAAAGATGAACGCAAAACTGCAGCGTGCAGCTTAGTTTTCTTGTGCGGTGTGATTGTTATCTCCAAAAGCAAAATAATAAGGTACTGTAAAGGAAACTTAAATAAAACACATATTATTTATGTACATATATTTATATATATTATTTAAACAAAAAATATCTTGCAACCCACCGAAACCCGAGCAAGAGGAAGACCCAGAATAACGTGGTACAAAGAAGTAATAGAAGATAAAAAAAATAGGAATCAATAACTGGAGAGACCAAATAGTGAACAGGTAAGTGTGGAGATAAATAGTTAATAAAGCAAAAACTCACAATAATCTGTGAAGAGTACGCGTAAGTGTATATGCGCGATTATTACACACAGTTTTCACATGACTGAAAATCGACCAATCCCGAACTGATTACCTGATAAGCGCCCGTGGGCTGCCTACCAAGTGATAAGCGCCCTAGGGATGATTATCGAGCTCGTGGATGGTGTCATAATTAGAAATAGAAATGCAAGAAACAAGCAATTGGAGTTTTTTGCCATTATTAGATCAATTTTAAATCATAATTCGTATACAGGTTTTGTGTAATAATCTTCAAAATATAAACGCGGGCAACACATCGTGCTAGTCGCCCTTAGAAAACTGCCCTCGGGACAGTTTTTATTGCAACCAGCACTCGACCCTTGGCGTGTGCAATATTATCGGTAAGTATGGCTCGCCCTTGTTATATTACTATTGATAAGTGTACCTACATGTATGTGCGCGCGATAATATAGTGCTATACGGGGACCGATCCTCCCCAGCAACTGGATCCACAAACTCTCTGGAAGGGACAGCTATACTCCATCAGGAGTGTTACGCTTATATATATTGCAGTGGTCTTAAGCCCTACAACTCAACTCTGATAGCATTGCCAAATTAATGGACATTTCACCAAAGCTCAGGGTAAGGTATTTTATATAACTGCAAGGCTAAAACTTGAATTTAATAGAATGAGTGCATTTGTAAAGAGATGCCATTAATAGCAGTATAATTAAATAAAGAACGCAATACGAAAAGTTCAATTCTCGCAGGGATCTAAGTTGATTGTAAGATCAATTTAAAATAAGAAGTTTAATGAAAATTGTAAGAATCAGCCAGCCAGGGTTAAAAATCCAAGAAAAGAACACAGCAGATAGACCGAAAATTGTGTGGAAAAGGAGACAGGGGAATTCAAAGGACGCCTTGGTGCAGGAAATACTCTAATAAAAATTAATTAGTGCAGCGACTTGTGTGATCAATTAAAAACAATTAAAAAAACGTACAGTGGCGAAAAGACACGGTTAACTAATTATAAATGTAGACAATAATATTAAGAATAAGAATTGTGTAAATAGTTTTAGTTATAGGCAAATTTGGTGTTATAAGTAATTATTTTGAACTTGGTTCTTATCCGTTTTTTATTTAATATTTAACATGCAATTGTTTATAGCGATTATTTAAGGAGAGAACAAAAGAAATTAATTATGAATTGACATGTTAAAAATATACTCTAATTAAAATCAATTTTCATATAATAAATCAAATTATATCAGCACAAAAAGTATACCAGTTTATTGAATGCATGTTCGTGGTCGTGTGGGAGTATTTGTATCAAATTCCAACACAAAAAAATGAAAAGTTTTCCGAGCCCAGTGTACATAACCTCGAAGCCGTGCAGACCAAGTACGATCCCTGCGTGGAGGCAAGCAAGCGGATACAGCCCAGAGGGGAAGCTTCCAGAGCATCGAGCAGCCCCGCGAGTACGTGTGCCAGAAGTTGCAGCAGGATCCGGCCTATAGCAGCCGCAATAACTACATAAGCGTCTCCTTCGAGCTCCCGATACAAGATCGGTGAGACCAGGTACTGTTTAGCCTAAAACTAGCTAAATTAGGCGAGTGAAAGTTTATGCAAGTATAAGAAGAGTCATACTCAAGACAATACAAGCGATTTTTGTTGCTGTGTCCAGTCCATTATTTGAGGTTAGGAGAAAGTTGAACACAAAACGAAGCCGTGAAAAACAATTGGGAAATTGGCGTGCGTCCTTTCGACGAACGCTAGAAAACAAATGACAATTAATGCAGCGAAAACAGCCGAATTTAAATAATTACCGGTAGAACTTTGATAAATTTCCACATTGTTTTAATTCACTCTCAGCTATCTTATCGGAGGGATTCATTTTGGAGTAACGTTTGACCGAATTTCGAGTATTTGCTTGTGCGCAGTAGAGCGGAGACGGAATACAGATCCGTACTGAATTAATTTAAGAATTACACATTCAGCCAGGAACCTAACCGAGATTGAGTGATTGCTATATATATATACTAGCTGAAACCCGCGGCATATGCCGCATTTAAAATGTAGGACGAATTTAATAACTTTTGTTGCACTAAAGAAAGTTTTAAAAGCACGCTAGAGAATGGCAATAAGAAAAAGTTCCAAAAAATATATTTTCAAATGGAAAGTTTCTGGAAAGGAAACGCTCGCCTCTGAAAAGTGTTTTATGGACATTCTTGGATAGCCTCCAGGCAACTGAAAACCATAGGGCAGTAAAAAAATCCCTTGTGGTTAATTATTCGCAGGTTTCGTTTAACAGTCAGTTCGTTCGTTACAGTGCTAGCAGCTTGCAAAAGAAATCGTTAGCCTGCATCGCTTTTCAAAAAACTACCAGGTTTGCTTTGCAAAATATTTTTCACATTTTTTCATAAAGTTCTCTTATTATGCAGGAACATATAACTTAGATGGAGTAAAGGCCATTCGGTGGGGGCGAGAACATGAAAATAATGCAATTGAAGCATTTGGGGCAGCAACTAGACTTCCTGTGACATCTACTGGACTATGGCTTCATCAATGTGGATACCTTGGGGCCACCCCAGATGGCCTTGTAGAAAGAGGAAGAGCTTGTGGAAGTTAAATATCCATTTAAATATCGCAATTCCAACTTGATGGAATCATTGCACATGATAAAGGCTATATTTGTTCTTACGATAAGGTACTGCAACAGTTTGTGGTAAATGAAAACCATGAATATTTTCACCAAATACAGGGTGCATTGCACTTGTTACATAAAAAGAAATGGTATCTAGTTATCTAGACTCCTCAAGTCGTCGCAATAATTCCAGTTACAAAAAAAGAAGAATGGGCAGAAAATATACAAATTTTGAAGAATTTTTATCATACAAAATTCCTTTCATCTCTAGTGGATGTCGAAATTAAATAAATGTGTAACTATGTTGTGAGTAAAATAGCATACATACCTCGTGGGAAGGCTTATTCCAACTTCGCGCTTTTAGCTGACCTCAGTGCTTCGCACCTCGGTTGACTAACCCAGCGCTTAGCTGTATATGAAGCTCATCCCAGCGCGGGAAGCAATATACATATAGTAAAATCACGGAAACAAACTGTGCACATCATCAAATACTTAGTTATTAATTTAAAGTTACTGTTTGATGACGCGCACCGTTTGGTTCCGTGAGTTACCTATAATTAATCATATTTATTATAACTATAGGCAAATCACGGAATCAAACGGTAACTTTAAATTAATAACAAAATATTTGATGACGTTCACCGTTTGTTTCCGTGATATTGCTGTACTATTTATAAGAAATTTTTTATTAGCTAACAGTTAGAGCAATATTTTTGTAAATAATTTTATTTATTAAGTTGTTAAGTTCTGTAATTAACAAAACGAATATTTGAGTAAACTTAAACTAACATATAGTAATGTACAACTATACAATAAGAAGAAAATGTCTTATTTAAATAAATAAGCAGTTGTTAATTAACAATCTTATTTCTATTTTTACTGTTCGCCTTCAAAATATGTTTCAACTTCCTTTATTAGTGGAAATTGGTTAGTGCGCCACACACTTTCCAGATTTTGGTTGCAGAGTTCATTAAATTTTGGGGTATTAGATTTAGTATTTTGTATGCCTTAATACGACGAATTGCTCTTTCCACATGAATTCTAGCACGAGCAATATTTTTGGTTTGTATTACCTGAGAAGGAGTAAATTGTGGTTGGCACAAAAATGGTGGAATATTTAGAGAAACACCTGCCGGTAAAATGTCGCCAATGAGAAATCCCTTATCTGCAATTATCAAATCTCCTGGTTCAAAAATAGTAAGTACTCCACAGTTCTCCACAATTTTCTTATCAGAAGTGGAACCAGGATACAATAAACTCAAGTAAGTCACAACTCCATTTGGTGCAACTCCCACAAGACCTTTTAAAGTGTTACGGTACTTGTAATGACTGTATGTCGCGTTTTGCTTTTAAAGCAAACATGGAATTTCAGAAAAAATTTCGGTGCGATCTAATACCATTCTTGTAATCGGAAAGAAAGCAAAACAATTAGGTAAACACGCTTGATTATCTTTAACAGATGACATTAAACTGGAAAATATTACTTCGTGTAACAAATTTAACCAAGTTAAAAAAATATTAGTAACTGTTGCAGTGCTACAGTTACATCGCTGAGCTAAATCTTTATGTGGGGGATTCTGGCGCAGCTTATATAACGTTAAAAATAATTGATCGATGGCAGAAATACGTTCCACGTTCCATTCTAAATAATAACTTTTTATCAATATTTTCCAACAAATTGAAAAGCGATAAAAAATGTCTTTGTTGGGTAGTCCAGTATATAAGACAAAGTTAGTAATTAATAATAAGTACATAAGAATGCTATACATTTTAACAAGAAATGCTCATTCTATTTATGGTAGTTTCTACACTTGAGCCAAGTTACGAAGGCAAGCGACGTAAAAAAAGATTCTGACAGTTCCCGGTGCATGCTAAACCAGTTTCACACGGTGCGGTAAAAGAAATTACGGCACAACAAAACAACGGTCATTCCTCCTCGAGTGTAACGACGCGTATAAACGGTGTTCAACTTTTTATTCGAAAGGTCCAACCGCAGAACGCCTTTCTATCACGTGATATTCACCGACCAAGTGAGTTTGTTTACTTGGCTCGCCTTCGTATCTTACCTCAAGTGTAATGATTATTACACACAACTGTTACATGACTGATATCATCCAATGTGAATCATGCATTTTTTGAAAATCAACCAATCCCGAACTGATTACTTGATAAGCCCCCTAGGGAAGCTTATTAATCGATAAGCTCCGTAGTGCTAATTATCAACCCGTAGATGGTGTCATAATTAAAAATAGAAACGCAAGAAACACGCAATTTGAGTTTGTTGGCATTATTAGATCAATTTTAAATCATAATTCGTATATGTGTTTTGTGTAATAATCTTCAAAATATAAACGCGGGGAACACACTTACATATAATTTTGTCCGTGCCAAGAGTGATCGTGGTGGTTGAAAACTGCCCTCGGAACAGTTTTCATTGCAACCAGCACTCGACCCTTGCCGTGTGCAAAATTATCGGTAAGTATGTCTCACCCTTGTTATATTACTATTGATAATACGTCTTTTCGCTCGTAGGACAACATATACGACTGTTGAAAATAAAAATTTTTCCACAACCGAGAATAGAAATCAGTTTCTAGATTACAAAAATTGTGACAGAAAGAACACATTTTCTCTCTACGGAGGAAACGGGCAATATGAAAATGTCTGTTGTCATGGTATTCATAAAATAACACAATCGGCAATTAGAGTAACAGCCAAGGAGGAGCGTGTAACAGGAAATATGGTAACAGTAGGATACCAGTAATGTCAAAATACTATAAATAATCGGACTCGGTAAATGGTAACATAAAATAAATAACTCCCCTTGGCGTTTTCATGTTACGTATTCAGTCTCTTGCAACATTTGTCTGCCCTGGGCCCAAGTGGTTTTGAATTTCCTCGTGGTTTCAGTTGGTCAAACTAAGCTGGCACGAATACTGCCTCAACTTTCGGTTCTTCTGCTTTGGGAAACCTCTAAACAAAAATTAATATTAGAACTGCAGCACTGTATTTATTTTAATTCGTACCTGGGTTACAAAATGGTGCAATGTCATTAAAATATTGCAATTATCTTCCTCACAATTGGAACCAACGGAGTGCTTTGAAACCAGATTATTCACAAGCCATCCTGGATGCCGTACATTTTGTCAAAGAACACAAGAGCTTTTTGCCAAAATTCTGTACGCACTGATTTCTCTGCTTTGACATCTACAGCCCACAGCAGTTTTCAATTGTTTCCCATTTTTATTGAAAGGCAAACTACCGTTCACACTGTCGAACAAATTGCCCATAAAATGCAAGAATTCTGCAGTGTCTGTAGCCCGGTACTCAATTTTGATGGCCCCATCTTGGGCAGCGTATTCTCAATAAAATAAGTAAGGTCTTACAACAGTATCAGAATATTATACATAACATTTATGCCTTGCAGCATAATAAAATTAGTACAAGAACATAAACACTTACCACTCTAACTCCCCTTGGCAATTTCATGTTACATATTCAGTCTCTTGCAACATTTGTCTGCCCTCCCCATATTTAGAACTATTTGTAGCTGTCTTTCCGGCTTCATTCTTATTATGTGTCATAATAAACGCAATTGATGTTCTTTGCGCACTTTGTTTACTTCCTTAACTTGCAGTCGCTCCCTTATTATGTCATTTCTTATTCTGTCTCTAATCCTAAGCCCTAGTACCCTTCTTAAGTATTGCATTTCCATTACTTGAAGTTTTTTCTTCTGTTTTTCTGTCACACGCTTCGCATCCATAAAGAAGTGTAGGTACGAATATTGTTTTAAAAATCGTTATCTTTGTTTTTCTGGAGACTTCTTTTTTACTAATAAATTTTTTGTTCAGTTGGACTAATAACTTATTGGTCATTGTAATTCTGTTATTTAATTCTGCGTCCATCCCACCTACTTCGCTTATTATGTGACCCAGATATTTGAATGTGCTCACCTGTTTTACCGTTTTATCCTCCATTCGGATGTTTATTTTCCTCTGTTTCTTGCTGATCACCATCACTTTTATTTTTTCTATGTTTATCTTCATATCATGTGCCTGTAATGCCTGGTGCCACATCTCCAGATTGTGTTGGAGTGCATTTTCGTCTTTGGATAATAAGATTAAGTCATCCGCATAGGCGATTACATTTATTATTACTGGTCTTAAGTTCAGATATCCACAACAGTTTGGTCGAATTTCACTTTTTATTTCCCTCATAACTTTATTCATGAAAATGATGAACAGGTATGGGCTCAGAGATCCACCCTTTCTGACTCCAACATTTGTTCTGAACTCTTCAGATGTCTGATTATTTATTCTTACCACATGCCGTGTGTTTCTATATGTTCCTTGTATGTTGTCAATAATTTTCCCATTTATGTTGTGGCTTCTCAAGGCTTCCGAAATTTTGTTCCTGCCTATACTGTCGAAGGCCTTAGCAATGTCTATAAAACATATAAACAGATCTTGTCCAAATTCGATTGCGATTTCCGTTAGGCGCTTCAGTACGAATAGTGCATCGCAAGCTCCCCTGGCTGGTCTGAAACCATACTGTTCCTCTTCCAGTTTATTCTCCATTATCTTCCTTAGTTTTTTTTCAATTATGCTCTCGTAAATTTTGGCTGGCACATTTATCAAGGATATTTCTCGATAGTTGTTACACTCTTTTGTGTTTCCTTTCTTAAATGTAGTGGTAAGATAATAGCTACCTCCCATTCTGTAGGAATACTTTTCTTTTCCCATGCTAGGTTCATAATGCGTACCAGCCAGGACACTCCACTACTCCCCATATATTTAATAAATTCTTGTGCTATTTTATCACTCCCTGGAGCTTTTCCTACTTTTAGCTTGTCTATAGCCTCTGTTACCTCGTCCTTACTTATGTTGTTATCTCCGTCTTGATCGTGTAAGTCATTTTCTGTCCATACATCTGCCTCCTCTTCGTTCCTTAGCAGGTCCTGGAAATGTTCTTTCCGGCGTTTCAATTGTTCTTTTGTTTCTGTCAGAATATTGCCATTTGAATCTTTTATTTGTGGTAACGTTGTTTCTTTTCCGTGTCTGAATGACTTCAATACTATGTACAGTAGCTTTTGATTTGTTTTTGCTTTTTCTTCCATAAATCATTTTTTACTTGAGTTCTTTTCCTTTTGTATTTCACATACTCTTTTTCATCTCTTGTCGTTAGATATTTCTTCCACAGCTTTTTCTTTTCTTGGACCAGCTCTCTTATCTTGTTGTTCCACCATGACGTTCGTTTTTTGTTTGTATTTGCCCTATTTTTTCCACATACTTGTTCGGCTGCCTTCAGCAATATATCTTTACATTCTGTCCATTCCTCATTCAAATCATTTCCTGTAGATCGTTGATATTTCTGCGCCAACATTTGTTCCGTTGTATCTGTAAACTTTTTTTTATATCCATCTTCTCTTAACTTGTAGCTCCTTATTGATTCATACTCTCTTATCTCTTTATTGTCCTCAGTCCTCTCTAAATTTGCTAGCAGCAAAAAGTGGTCGCTACCTATTTCGGCTCCCCTACATACTCTTGTATCTCTTATTCGGTTATATTTGTACTCCGGGTAATTACGTAATCTATTATAGATTTCTCGTTTCTGGATGGTTCATGTCTGGGAAATTTGTGTATGTCTTTATGGCAGAAAATCGTGTTAGTTATTATCAAATTGTTCGATATGCAGAAGTCCAGAAGTTTGCGTTTATTGTTATTGGTCGTACTTTCCCCATGTTTTCCTATAACCATCCCAATTTTTTCTCTATCTTTTCCCACCCTTCCGTTGGCATCACCTAGTATAATTATTATGTTGTTTGTCTGGTCTACTGCATCCTGAAGTTGTTCATAAAAAGCTTCCAAGTCCGCTTGTGCAGCATTCTCGTTCGGACCATAGTTTACTATAAAGGTATAGTCTTCATTATTTATTTCTATCACCACCGACAAGATACGCTCTGAAATTAAGCTCCAGTGTTTTATTTTGTCTTCCCATTCTCTGTGCACAATTAGAGCAACTCCGGCACTGCCGTGCTCTTCCTTATTCACCCCACTGTATATTATAATATGATTTCCATGTACCCTTTCTAAACCTTCTCCTTTCTTTTTCGTTTCAGTCATTTCAATTATCTTGACTTTATACTTTTCCATTTCTTCAATTATCTCTGCTTCCTTATGCTTTATTAGTCTAACATTCCAAGTCCCGATTCTTATTGTTTTAACTGCCTTTCTTTCTCTCTCTGCTTTTGTTGATTTACTTATATTCCAGTTCATAGCCGGTTATCCTTATCTTCTTCCATTAGTTTTTTGGGTTAGTAATAGTAGGTTTTTTAGTGCTAGGGCGCTGACTCGTGTCCTTAATTTTCTCCAGATCTTCCATGTCTTGATTCCACTTCCACCAGACATTGTTTATGCAGATTTTTTGGTAACCTACCTTTACTGTTTTACCTTTTACCCTTTCAGCTTTCATAATATCTCTTAATTGCTTTTGCACCCATGCCTCATTTTAGGTTGGATCGTTGTCTATGTAACACTGAGTCCCTTTTAGTTTGTACTTGTTGTTCAATATAGTTTATTTCTCTACCATGGTGTCTACTGTTGTTCTTGATGCCACCACTTGTTTTTAATTAGTTTCGTATCAGTTACGTTCGCTTCTACATTAAGCTTGTTCTTTATAAACTTGGACACTGCTTCTGCTCCTTCGATTTCACTAAAATCGCTTACCTTAATCACAATGTTCTTTTCCCTCCTTTGTTTCTCCTGTTTTTCAATCTTGTTTTCGAGTGATTTCAGTTTATCCTTAATTTCCCGGTTTTCAGTTTTTAAGGCTTCTATTTCCTCTTGGTAGTTTTGTTGTGCATTTCTTATACCTTTCACTTCTTCTAGTAAATCTCTCAGCATTACTTTAACTTCATCCTCTTAATTCTCCTTTCGCTTACCTGGTGATTTCGCATGCTTCTTTTTCTTAAGTGGGTCGCTGCTTTCCTCATCGTCACTGTTTACCCACCGCTTCCTTTTCACTTCGTCAGCTGAGGATTGCTCACTTTTATATTTCTTTGGCGTTCGTAACGTCGACATTCTTCGTCCAATTCAGTATCTACCTTTACACGAAGCAGTACGTTTGGTTGCCTATACTCAGGCTCGTTTTGCGTTCGCTCGAGCTTAAATTCTTATCACCGTTGAACACTTGTGTAGTAAATTCCATGTACAGCAAGAACATCAATTAAACCACCTAAACTAACATAATATAAATGGTTGACTCACAGTTTTTTCTTCCCTATCGCCTGCACCACTTATCTCACCCACGGTTATCACTTATTTGCGTGAAAGTTCACTCGAAACTGCCGCACAACGGATTAAATTCCGGAGCTTATATTGACAATTAGCTCAAATGAAAAATGTTAGAAGTTACGAATAACAAGTAAAACCTCCATCTTTAACCACAAGGTGGCATTTGTAGTGTCAAGGTCAACAGACCCAGTGTATACAGGAGAGTACCGCCATTCTTTGATCCCTAAAAATGCCGCTATCGCAGCCATTTTTGTTCCCATCAGCAATGACTGATTGAGTTATGTCTAGAATTTTACTTGAAATTGGCAAGACTGTAAGTCTATGTCAAATTCGAGGTTATCAGGTTATGTTTTGCGTCAGTTTGTGTCAAATAACAAACAAAACCTAACCTGCTAACCTCGAATTTGACATAGACTTACAGTCTTGCCAATTTTAAGTAAAATTTCAGATTGTCAATAAATGTCACGTTGACGGAATTGTGTTGCAAACCTCAAAGTGCCGCATATGACAAAGGAACAAACATGGCGGACGTGGCGGTACTCTCCTATATGTACTGGCTCTGAAGGTCAACAGTTTAATACCCGTAAGTAACTAATAATTAATGGTGCAACTGAAACTAATAAAATTGTTTTATTGTTCACTGAAATGTTAAACAGTGTTTAACATGATCGCGTCCTCGAATGTTAAGATACATTTAACATGCATCCACTCATTTAACATGCATCCACTCGCGTCCTCGAATGTTAAGATACATTTAACATACATCCACTAATTTAACATGCATTCACTATAGCAACATCACACATATTCATGGTAGTCCGATTTCGATTTAGCAGTTTTTACTAATTATTATTGATTCAAAATGATTGCCTCAGTGAACAATAAACTACCTAATGAACGCATTTCGAGGGGAAACCGTCTTAACATTTCTCACATAAATTACCACTCTTGTTTCGCTGCGCTCGCTCGAGTGGTAAAAATATGCTCGAATGTTAAGACTGGGTTACCCCTCTTAATACGTTAATTACTATTACAGCATAAAGAACATTAGTCATGGGTGCATTCAGACGACACAACCGTTGAGTGAGCGCTGAGCAAGCGCTCAGTTTGAGCGATGTAGGTTTGCTGAATGGTCTTTTCAATTTACGTTGAGCTAACTGTCAAAGTTGTTTATTTTAACCTATAAATACAGCGGAATGTCGTCTTTTTGTGTTAAGAGTTAACCCTTAACTGGTAACGTGCCGTCTGTGAGACTGCAAGCAAATTTTAATCTCAAATTTTCAGCAAAAGAGTACCGTTTTTCGGCGAATGATCTCACCTAATCTTTCTCCTCTTGGTGCCCCACCTATTGCACAATTATTGGTAAATTTGGGTAACTGACGCTGGAGATGTGTTTTATTTTTAGTTTACGTGAGAATTTTTTGCCATTGATAGGCATGGCAGGCCCTGTGAATTACAATATTTCTTTAAGTTTTTTTTTACAAATGCATTGTTTTACTTATTATTAATGGTAAAATAAATAAAATTACTTTTGATCAAAAGTTTTAATTTTTTTTTATCTTGGTCCGGTAAAAAGTACATTGTCAATTTGTGTTCAAGTTGAAAATTATCTTATATTTTTTTCTTTACATTAAGTTTTCGGTTATTATTACTAAAAAATATATGCCTAACAAACCTCTATATATATATTTCAAAAAATAATTAAAACAGTTTAATTTTTTTCGCTTCAAAGGTGGGCCAGTCTCACAGACTTCACGTTACCAGTTGTGCTCCAAATTTACACGTTACCAGTTAAGGGTTAAAAATCAACTGTAATACGTGAAATAAATAATGTATTTACATCTTTATTCGAATTTCCAAATAAACCAATCTATTATGAGCGATGATATTATCAATAACAAATTAAAGTGTAATATCTTTATATTTTGTTCAAGTGAAGGAGTAAACATTATTTGATGAGATTATTAAGATAAATGAACGAGTAATTAGTGTAGTAGAAAAGTAGGTAATTATGTAGATACTATCTAACAATAATTACCTAATAATCTTTATTTAAATTTGTTTTGCGTGGTAAACATATCCATTTTACTGAGCGGTTTCTGATCAGTGAGCGGTTTTGAAATGCGCTAAATAAAATGGCGGCCGATACGACTGAGCGATTAAGTGAGCGGTCGCATTCAGGGAAATTTCACTCAACAGTTGAACAACTGTTCTGTCGTCTAAATGCGCCCATTAATACTACTTTTTCCAAAACCAACTAGAAACTATAACCTAACTTTAACGGAAATTTTAAGTGGGAAAACCTAACAACTTTATAATACAAGCACAATAAACTTAGATAAAGGGAAAGTAAAATTAATAACTTAAATAAAGCACACATCAACAAGTACTTTGTATTTCACTCCAAATAAATGAAAAATAACCAATAAACGCTTATCGAGGTCATTGGACTATACGTAATATGAATTGAATCCGAATACAATTCAATACCAAAACTAAACGTTTCAGCCAATGCTACAGTATAACAGAAAACAAAATTCGTCCATTCTAAACTTAGTTTCCCAGATTCTCTAAAATCCAAGTTGATTGAAAAACCTGTCGCCATTTATTTGGGACCAGAAAACAACTATTAACTGATACATTGAGACCTATCGTTGGGAGATAATTTGTTCGTTTTGGATAAAGACAACTAACACTGCTTAAAATTTTCACCTTATCATTTCAGTAATGCAAGACAAATAGTTCAAAAAATTTTGGACGGGCACAGGTCTTCCTCGAGTCTCGGAATGGTGGGTACATGATGTTTAGTTTTTAATAATAGATTTTGACTCTCTGCTTACCATTACAGATCATAATTGTCAATACATAAGGAAGTGATACTTAAACTTTTCAAATTACGTTTAAACAAAAATAAGAATCCTGAAACACAATTAGTATGTAACAACACTACGTATTCAAAGGTATAATCAGAGCCGAGCCGTGCCTGGGGTGCAAAGCGTGCACAGCACCCGGGCGGCAAACTATTTGGGGCGGCAAAATGAAAAATGAAAGAAATTTAAGATAGGTATGCTTGTGCCTTGCGGCATTAGAAAATGCAACATTTTTTATCAAGTTATAGTCTTGTGTCTGGCTTTTTTTCGTATAAAGGTAACTTGATACAGAGAAACGGTTGCATTTTTAAGGCGGCAAGCATACAATAATAATTTATTACTTATAATTTATTTTTATTATAAACACGTCGCGTCGGTGCCGTTTGCTATTGTACACGGTGATTATACCGACACACGAGTTATCGCTCTGTCGCTATGGTGCAGCGTCATGAAACACGAAACTATATAGATCAGCGAAATCAGCTAGACTAAGCGGCCCTCTTTAGACACAAAAATAATGAGTAAATTGTGTATTTGTGCTTTCTTGCAACATGCTTCATGCTCATGCATGCCGCCGGCATATACGATAACAAACTTAAAAAGGGCAATTGGGGGTTAGTTTAGTATGTGATTGAATGCTAGTAAGATTGTACTGAACTAAGCAGAAATAAAAAGGCTAAACGTTTCAAGCAAGAGCTAAATAATATAGTGCTTTTTAAAGTTGAAAGTTTTAAAACGTAAGTATTTTTCATTATTTTAAACATTTGAACTTTTCTGCTTATTTTTCTGTTTCGCTATCCTTAGAATTTATTTGTGCTTAATTCAGATGGCCGATGGCAGAAAGAGACTTTCCGGCTTTCAGTATCGAAAAAGAAAGTCCGAAAAAGACGAAATTAAAAAAGGACTGGCTGGCTCCTTAAAAAAATTTTTTGTTTCCACGGCGGCTGCAGCCGAACAACCATCAACAAGCCTGCAAGTGGAGGAACAGCTTGATTCGAACAAGGACACGCATATGGAAAATCCAGAAATAGGGCAAGAAAATAATAAATCCGAGGCGGATGCACAGGACACACCGGATTCACCACCACCAACCGAGGTTGCTGCTGAGGACGCTGGGATGGAAATATTGAAAGATCCTGCTCTTTGGCCGCAAGTTTTAACAGATAACATTAAAATGTCTATTCTTGAATTGGGGCCATTACAATTGAAAAATATTGCATTTCCATTAGACGATTCAAACAGATCTTTTTCAACTACTTATTATGACAAAAAATTAAGCAATAATGAAAAAGTCAAATAATTCTGTATTTTGTTTTTGTTGCAAATTATTTAAAGTTACTGATAATGTTTTTAACGATGATAAAGGTTATACTGACTGGCGACACTTATCTCAAAATTTAGACAGGCACGAAAAAAGTAAGGGGCATTTTGAGAGTGTTAAGAAATGGGTCGAGCTAAAAAAATCGATTGAAAAAGGGACAACTGTTGACTCAGTCAACCAAAATTTAATTAAGTTGGAAAAAAAACGATGGACGTCAATTATTGAAAGAATCATTTGTGTCATACAGTATTTAGCTGGACACAATGCAGCTTTTAGAGGAAGTAATCAAAAACTTTTCGAAAAAGGCAATGGTAATTTTTTGAAGCTAATTGAATCAATTGCAAAATTCGATAATATAATGGCGGAACATATTGGCAGAATTCAAAAAGATACCAATAATATGCCACATTATTTAGGTGATAAAATCCAAAATGAATTAATTTGTCTAATAGGTGAAAAAGTCAAGCAAAATATAATCGAAACTTTAAAATTGTGTAAATATTATTCAATTATATTAGACTAGCAGTCCAGTGAGACAAATGTCTCATTTAACGCGCCTTCAAACCTCGATCGGTTAGGCAACCACCCAGACCTGGAAGGTGTCAAAGTGGTTGCCTAACCGATCGAGGATTTAAGGCGCAGAGGGTCGCAGCTACGTTTGGCGGCCGAACCAGTTTTTATTTAATACGCGTTCTATTTGAAAAACGGTCTTTTTGTGATTTCTCGAAAACCGGAAGTGTCACGTGACTGAAATTCGGTTCCTGACCTGACATGACCATTCCAAACATATAACTTTCATAACTTTTTTCTCTATCTCTTACGGCTTGGCTGCTGAAACAGCGTCCCGGACGGACCAGCGTCCCGGACAAAACAGCGTCCCAGACAGACACGTCTATTAGATAAAGGATTGTACACCTGATGTGAGTCACGAAGAACAAATAACTGTAGTTGTCAGGTTCGTTTTCATTAATGATATTTCAAAGGGTATAGAAATTAGAGAGCATTTTTTAGGGTTCTGCCCAGTTACAGATACAACTGGTGAAGGACTAACGGCCTTTTTATTGAATTATTTAAAAGAATTAAATATTGATATTAAGGATATGCGAGGGCAGGGATATGACAACGGTGCCAACATGAAAGGCAAACATAATGGGCTGCAAAAAAGAATCCTTGATATAAATCCTAGAGCCTTTTTTGTCCCTTGTGCAGCTCATAGTCTTAATTTAGTTGTCAATGATGCTGCGAAAAGTTCGCTTGAAGTAACAAATTTCTTTGCTATTATTCAAGAAATATATGTTTTTTTTTTCAGCCTCCACCTACCGTTGGCATATTCTCATGAAAGAACTTCCTACCATAACTGTAAAACCTTTATCTGATACACGGTGGGAGAGTAGAATCGATGCCATTAAAACCCTTAGATTTAATTTAGAAAAAATTTATGATGCTCTCTTTTCCCTTTATAATGATACATCAAGAGACAATGATACAAAAAACCTTGCAAAGTCACTAATTAATAAAATAAAATCATATAAATTTGTGTGTTCTCTAGTAATTTGGTACAATATTTTATCAAAAATAAACACTGTAAGCAAAATCATGCAAAAATCTAATATTATTTTACCAGAAACTGTAAAAATGTTGACAGAAATTCAAATTTTTTTCATTGAAATACGATCTGAAGGTAGTTTTACAGCTATGCTTAATGAGGCAAAAAAAATTGCTGAAGATATAGACTGCGAAAGTGTTTTTCCAGCTGTAGGCTTGGTTAGACCGAGAAAAGCAAAGGTTTTTTTTTTATTATGAACATAGAGATGAATCAATCGAATCACCAGAGTTGAATTTCAAAGTCAATTTTTATTTTTATATTCTTGATATAGTAATATCAAAATTAAATGACAGATTTGAACAGTTAAACGAGTGCAACTCCTATTTTGGCTTTTTAAATAATTTAGGCTCTTTATCTATAGATAAAGAAGAATTAATGAAATGTTGTATGGATTTACAAATTAAATTAACCGATTCATCTACAAAACAAATGGATGTTAATGCAATTGATTTGTGCAATGAAATTGAAATATTGTCCATTTATAATAAAAGCAATACGACTTCGGCCAAGGAAACTTTAGAATACCTTGTGGCTAATGATTTAATTAGCACTTTCCCGAATTTATCTGTAGCCCTACGAATTTTTTTAACGATGCCTGTCACTGTGGCTCATGGTGAGAGATCGTTTTCAAAATTAAAAATAATTAAAAACTATTTGAGATCTACTATGAGCCAGAACAGACTTACAAATTTGGCTGTAATAAGCATCGAGGAAGAGATCTGCCAGGCGTTAGATATGACGGATTTAATACGAGAATTTGCAATTAAAAAAGCAAGAAAAGTCGCTTTTGATATTTAAATTTAGAATTTATGTAGTTTTTAGTTCATGTTTATAACTTCTAAGTTACTAATAATAAATAATTTAAGCAATACTTTGTTTTATAACTATTAAAGCATTATGTTAGTTGTTTTAAATATTTAATTTTTTTATTTATACAAATAATAAAGTTTATAATAACCTTTATATTTTTTTATTTTTTAAAAGAAGTTACAGTTATCAAGGCAACGCAGAATTTTAAAATTAACACTATTTACGTCTAAGGAGCTATACGCTATAGGGGCGGCAAACTATATCTTGCACCCGGGCGGCAGATACCCTTGGCTCGGCCCTGGGTATAATAATAATAAAAATAAAATATCTCCATCTAAGATTTAGTTTGTAGGTTTTATTACAAAAGAAAGAAAATAAATAAATTAAAACAACATAATACCACAAGTATCTTGCCGACAAAAATAATAAAAAAGGTAAAAAAAGAGCAAATACTTATTAATTAAATACCAACTTAAACCAAAACGAATGCTTCAAAACAAGTATCTCAAGCAACAAGGTTTCAAACAAACACAACCCAAAACTAAGGAAAATACATATGTAAAATTGCTAAAATGTTTACTAAGGATTAAAGAAAAATAAACATATTTGTTTTCCAGAAAAAGTTTATAACTGATTTTACAAGAGCATTTTATTTCGACGTTACTACAAAACGTTTTCAAAACTACCAAATAAATTTTAAGAAGATGTTAATAGCAGGTAATTTAAAATAACTGAGGAAATGTATATTTTCACCTATCTAAAACTAACTTGTAATTAATTTTTTTCTTTCTTTTCTCAGAATGTTGATCATGTTATATCGACATGTCCTAATTTATGAAAAAAATATTTGTCTGGAGAAGCTAACTTTGAGATTTAGCGAAACGTTAACATTTTTTACCAATTTTTAATAATAAATTTTAATGTGTCTTGACAACAATGTATTTGGTTTCACATAGTTAAACATATTAACATAGCTGATATCATCTCTATGTTTGTAAGGTGGGAGACATTTTTTTGGTAAATATGTAAACCCATCAGGGTAAACATAAATGAACCAGTAATTACTTATCAACCTAAATACATAATTTGAAAAACTGGGGCGGACGATTTCGAAGCGAGTGGATGTATTTCGTGCAACGCGCGTTATCAGTGCATGCACTCAGCTGGCTGGGCGCTATCCGATAAATTCGTGGTATTAACAAGATACATTCGTTTTAAACCAGTGAAATCAAAGTGTACATTAGCGATTAGCTACCGGAAGTTCAAAAACTCGGCCCGTCGGGGCTGGGTAAATAAACAATAAATTATTGACAATGGATCAGTCCAGTGCTAACAATAAGCGAAATTCCGATCACTTATCGCCACCTGTCAACGATGTAGTAAAAAGATATACTTGGAACGCTGAAGAACTAATCAAAACCAACCCGTATTTCCCACTATCAACACAGGAGACGAGTACCAGTGAATCAAAAACACCAAATCCAGACAGCAACCCAGTAACTAGCAAAGCTAAAATCCCACCAATATTTATTCACAATGCCAATAACCACCAGGAAATTATTAACGATATTAAGCTGATTACCGAAGAAAGAGAATTCACTACATCTTATAGCAGTAAGTACCTCAAAATAAACCTTACTAATTGCGATGACTTCCGTAAATTGACTAAATTCTATTTGAACAACTCCGTGGAATTTCATACTTTTCAAAATCCCAATGAAAAACATCTATCGGTAGTTATTAAAAACGTGCCAATATCACTCACGGACGCCGAAATCAAAGAGGAACTCTTAGCAAAGAAACTGCCTGTAACAACCGTGGCCCGCTTACTAAATAATGTCAAAAAACCAATCCCCATATGTGCAGTCATATTACCTGCAAATGAAGCCGGCCGAGAGATTTACAATTTAAAAACTATATTCCACTCAATAGTCACAGTCGAAGCAAGAAAAAAATCCACTAATATTCCTCAGTGCCATAGGTGCCAAAAATATGGGCATACCAAGAACTACTGCTCTGCTAAACCACGTTGTGTCAAATGTAACAACGAACACGCCCCTAATGCCTGTAATAAGAAGCAAGATGATCCCCCCCACTGCGTTAACTGCGGTGGAGCCCACCCAGCAAGCTACAGAGGATGTCCCCATCATCAAGAACTTTTAAAACAGCGCACTCCAATCCGAAACACAAGAGTAACCCCCAGAGAGTTCAGCCCCTTATCAAATACACCGAACAACATCTCCTACAGCCAAGCGGCACAATCGAACTCACATCAACTCGGCAGCCAACCAAACAATACCGATTCCCAATCTCCACACTCTTCCCTCCTAGAAACCATAATGCAATTTATCCAGCAATTAATAATACCCCACTTATCCCAAATCAAATCGTTTATAACAAAACACATTCTGCCTAGTTTTTTCAATGGATAACTCACTCAAAAGCCTTAAAAATTTAACAATCCTCAATTGGAACGCGAATGGAATCAAATCTCAAAGATCGGTCTTCATATCATTCTTAGCAAGATACAATGTTGACATTGCTTGTGTGACCGAGACCCACCTATCGGTGGGAGAAACTTTTAAAATTAGCGGATATTATATATTTCGTAATGACAGACCAGCACAAACTGCTTGGGGAGGAGTAGCAATTATTATCAAGCGATACCTTCAGTTCGATAGCCTACACCCATTACTTCACAGGCGGTCAACCTAGAAACAGTTTCAGTGATCATCAAAACAACTAGCAATAACCAAATGTTAATAACAGCAGCTTATAAGCAACCCAATAAAACGCTCACGGAAACTGACGTCATCAACTCATCTCACCCGTCGCTACCGTCACTAATTATTGGAGATCTGAACAGTAAAAACACCTTCTGGGGATGCCGCACAAATAATCCCAGCGGAACGAAATTACATAACATTGTAGTAAAACATCAGCTACAAGTTATAGCACCAACAGAATCTACGTATTATCCTTACAGATTAGATCACCAGCCTGATATTCTCGATCTTATTGTAGCCAAGAACTTCCATCTGCCCATCCAACAAAAAGTAATCCCTGAACTCGACTCGGATCACCTTCCAGTATTAATTACCTTCAGTACTACTCCGCTATATATCCCTTGTTTTCCAAAACTTATTAAAGGATATATTGATTGGGAAGCATTTCAAGAGAATCTGGACACACGACTTGTGAACCCAAGCCACCTTATATATGAAAAGGATATTGACGCAAGCATCGAAGCCCTTACAACAAATATTACTGAAGCAGTTCAACTAGCAAGTAAACCTATCCGTTTCCCAAAGAGACATGTTAACCATAACATCCCACCAGCTTACATTCTTGAAATGATCAAACAAAAGAGCAAGATCAGGAGAGAATGGCATAGAACGAAAGCACCGGCTCTAAAGAACCAGCTAAATAACATATCTCACCAAATCAGGAGAGAAATTGACAAATACAGACTATATAACTAGAAAAAACATGTTGAAAGTATAGAACCAAGCAGTGCACAACTTTGGAAAGCGACGAAGTACATAACACGACAATTCGAAACTATTCCTACACTAACTACAGAAAATGCCAACTTTAGCTCCGACGAAGACAAATGCAATCTATTTGCGGAGCACCTTGAGAACAGTTTCACACCAGCTATCTCAGATGAAAACAGACCATTCTCTCGTATCATTAAGGCCTATGTAGAAACGCATCTATCAATAGTCGACGATTTTGACCAACCCACGACAACACACGAACTTGCAAACTATATCAAACTCCTACCCCTAAAAAAGGCACCTGGTCACGATTTGATTCCCAATGTTGTCCTTAAAAACCTCACTAAAAAAGCATTAGCTTACTTAGCCACCCTTTTTAATTCCTGTATGAGAAAAGGATATTTTCCTAGCGCATGGAAATTCGCACACATCCTTATGTTCCTTAAGCACGGAAAAAACAAAAGCGATTGCAACAGTTACCGCCCTATAAGTCTATTACCCGTTCTTTCAAAACTATTTGAAAGAGTAATTTCAAATCGGCTCAATGATTCACTAGATGGAATTCAAATAATCCCTTCAGTTCAGTTTGGATTCAGAAAAGGGCACTCAACTGTTCAGCAACTACAAAGAATCGCAGAAATACTGGAAAGGGGATATGAAAACAAACAATTCACGGTAGCAGCATTTCTAGACATTACCAAAGCATTCGATAAGGTTTGGCTGGAAGGGCTTAAATATAAAATGCTGCAGACTGACTTGCCACATTATCTGCTGGCAATTATCTTTTCGTTCTTAGACAACAGAACATTCGCAGTCCGCGTCAACGCCTCCTTATCGTCTACAAAAAACATACACGCAGGAGTTCCTCAAGGCAGCGTGCTCGGGCCAACGCTGTTTAATATATGTGTCCACGACATTCCCATTCCACACTTAAGTGAAATAGCTTTGTTCGCCGATGACACCGTCATAATCATACAGCACGCAGATCTCCACACCGCCATCTACCAACTTCAACTGGCCGCGGACACCCTAGGCAGCTGGCTTATCATTAAACCCCAATAAATGCGCAACTAAAATATTCACGCTCAAACGCATTCCAAATCACCAAAATGTAAAAATGCTTGGAACTGAAATTGATTGGAATACACAAACCGACGCAATTAAATATCTAGGAGTTTATTTGGACACTCGTTTAACGTGGAGCTCGCATGTAAACCATAAACTCAACCTAGGCTATGCCCGTTTGAAACAGCTGTACCCGCTTATGAATAGGAAAACACCACTCCGCCTGGAATGCACCATGTTGCTATACAAAGCACTTCTAAGGCCAATATTGACATACGCATGCCCTGTGTGGAGTACTACTTCCAAAACGAATATTAAAAAAGTCCAAGTTTTTCAGAACAAGGTACTCCGTATGGCTGTCGATGCGCCATGGTTCGTGCGCAATCATCAAATTCACAATGAGCTTGGAATTGACACGATAGAGCAATTTATCAAAAGAACGACAAGAACATTTTTGAACAATCTGCACAACAACGACAACAATATCCTTCAACAACTCGGCCGCAAGAACATTCACATTAGGCTCAAAAGACGACTACCTCAAGATTTAATTTCGAACTCAGAAGAAAGTGACAGTGAATAAAAACCGTCAAAATTAGAGGAATCATTTTCCTCCGCACTAATTTCTACTTGACAATAAATATTTATCTATGTTATAAAAACCATGCATAACATTGTAAAATGTTGAACTGGTAATCCTAATTAAAAAAAAAATACATAATTTGCACTAACAGCTGTAAAACAATCTTTAATTCTTTGTTTGTGTGTTTCAGCTGGTACTTATCTAATTGCGCCTCTGCTTTCAATGATCTTCTGAAGTGCGCACTTGCAGGTATAACTTTTTACTTTTTTACTTTCAAAGTAATTTGAATCTTGGCAATCACGAATTTGCTTACTCCAGTAAAACTGCAGTATAAGGTCCTGCTTATTGTGCATGTCCGCCAGTCTGATTCTGATTAGTTGATATTGTGCCCTACAAGATGCTACATATTGTTCTAGCTTGTTTAGGTTAGTTGCAGCATTTGATGGTTTTTAAAATTGAATGCCACATATTTGTTTTGGAACCGCTGTTCACATTCATTCCCGAATTCTACTGCGCATGCTAAAGTTTGATCTTCTAATCATGCGCTTTGGAGAGGACCTTATACTGCAGTGTTATCCTTGCTCCTAATAGATTCCCCACCAAGTACAAGTTTCTCACCAGAATTTGCCTCAACGTTTCTTGGTAATATTTCCCAATTCCATTCATCGCTAAGAAATGATTTTTTCCCTGTGCCTTCAGTAGTATTTGTTGCTGTCTTCTCTAGAATCCATTCATCGTTAGGAGCGGTTTTAGAATAATGTTGATGATGACCAATTATGACCACTGACTTTGCAACTGGGACCTTTGTATACTTCGTGCACTTGGTAGCCTTCTTGTAGGAGAGAAGATCCCATTTTTCCATTTTCTAGGATAGTTGGATGCTGAACTTTCATATTCTTCAAGTTGGTAACCACTACCACTTGTTCTGCTGCTATAGAATCAGATGTTTTAAGTGTTGATAGTTGCTCCATATGCTAGATTGTCTGCTTTTCGTTGTCGCAGTGGTTGTAGATTCTACTGGTCCCGGTGTTGGTAATTTTTACTTTAAGTTTATCAGTGGTTTTAATGTTACCCTTTTTATTAACTAACTTATTGAATAACTGGTTCTAGAGAGCTTTCGTTCGAACTTCATCAATGGATTCCAGGGAATCCATTAATTGTTGGTGATCTTGAACTTCCTTGGAAAATTGGAGCGGCTGCTCATATAATGTATTACTTTTAGGATTCCTCGAGCGATAGCCCTGTTGACCCATGGACCCCAACTATCAGCGAAAGTACTTAGGTTCTCGATAGCTACTACATATTCCTTGGTGGAGTTATGCAACTTCTTCAATCCTAGGTGTTCAAACTATTTTTGAACATGCATTTAGTGAATAAAGTGAAATAGAGTAAATACAGAAGTGCACGCATTTAGCCTACAAAAAACTGCATAAGTTGCGCCAGATAAAATATGGGTCAAGTTTCTGTGTCGCGATAACAACTAAATGTAAACGACACACGCAACAAGTGCCAGTTTCTTATATTTCAAAACAGACGTTGTAGGTTTTAATTGTGTATTATATCGCATGTCAAAAGCACAGCGCAGCAATTTTGTAACTAGTGGGTCAAGATAACAAACTTAGCGTTTAATATTACGCACATATGATTGTAATTATTTATAGTAGGAAGTAAATATGGCATACATTTATTGTATAAAAGCTATGTGATATGTATTAGAATTCAATATACGTTCAACCACGAATGTGTATTCATTGATGGGGTTAAACACAGGCTAAAATTGTTTGTAACGAGGTAGTCAGGCCTAGCTACTTCCCCCTATCTCTTAACAACAAAATAAACTCCAACTCCTGTCGAATAAAACTAAACTGGTTTTACAACAAACATAAAAGGTGCTAAGTTCCGAGTAATTTTGGGATACATCTCAAACATTGGTCCTTCGAGCCAACAACTCCCCGATCACGAAGAAGCCGGAATTTGGAGAAGACATTGGTCCTACAAACCAACTATTCCCCGGACAAGAGGAAACTAGATTTTTTGGGTAAAAATCCTCAAGCCAACCAATTGGAGGCTGAAAGAAGTTAGTGCAACAATCAAGAGTCTTGGGTACTCGGAACAGATTCGAAGCTCTGGGCAAGTAAGCAACTGGACCGGATTTGCCATATCCGTAGGAAAATTTGGAGGACTCGCAACAAGATTGGTATGTACTCTTCTGTGTAAAGATTAGGGAGAAGTTCAAATTGAGCCGTCGCTAAGGAGAAAACGTCCTACGACTCAATCAAAAGAATTCCGCCAAAGGAAAAGGCGAGAATTAGTGATAGCAGCATAAGTCCTGCTAGTAACTTCCAAGGGCTTCCGTCGTGCAGCGAGAAGAATCTTCAGCGGCAATCGATCCGCTAAGAACTTGGAAAATACGTAAAGTGGTAAGATACTACTTATTAAGCCAGTTTTAGTACCAAAGCCATTAAAAAGGCCGCATCGACATGGAGTCAATTATAAAGGAGCAGAAACAGCTGGCGGACAAAATGTGCCAACTGTTCACAAATATGAAGAAGGATTCCGGAATCAGAAAGAATCAGATGTACCTAGCCAAGAAAGAGGATGAATTAGAAGAATTGTGGAAGGCATTCGAGAACGGTGACATGGAACTACGGAAGCGACTTCCAGCGGATCATGAATACATATAAAAGGATTTCTACAGCCAGGTGAAAGAAAGATTTCAAATAACTACAGATTACATACACGAATGGCAGGAGAAGCTAAATCCAGCTAGTGAGGAGAGTAACGGCTTAGAAACCGAGAGAAAGGAAAACCCCATCGAACAAGTAAGCAGACTCAAGAAGCAAGAAATTGAAATGCAGTTATTTAGCGAAGTACTTGACGATGCAATGTTAGCATTGGAACAAGTCCAGACAAAAATGTTCTATGAGTATAAAACCAACAAGATTTCCGACCAGTGGGAGAATATTACGAGAATGCATAAGGAAATCCTCGGATGTGAGCAAGAATTTGCGGAGGATTACTTCACGGATGGTGTTTACAATCAGATGCGAGAGCGTTATAACCAGGTAATAGCTCAAATATTTAACAAAATAAGTAGCATCCCGAGAAGTGAACAATCACGAGCACGAGAAGAACTGGCCATCCCATTGCCCAAAATCACGATGCCGATGTTTGAAGGAAATTATGAGAACTGGACCACATTCCACGACATTTTTGGGCGACTCATCCACAACAATGCCACATTAGGCAATGCAGAGAAGATGCAGTACCTCAAAACTTACCTCAGAGGCGAGGCAAGTAAATTAATAAAACATCTCGACACATCGGACGCTAACTATAAAACCGCATGGGACCTACTAAATTTTTAGACAACATATTAGAACTGCCCAACTTGAATTGTGAATCAGCAGCCAGCCTAAAACAGCTGCATGATACCACATTGGAAAGTTTAAGTGCCATATCCAACATGGGCGTAAATACTGAGTCGTGGGGACCAATAATAGCACATCTGCTGGTAAAGAAGCTAGACAAGGATACAAAGAAGTTATATGAACAGTCGCTGACAAATTCTCGAGAGATCCAGGATCTGGCAAACTTGTTGAAGTTTTTGGAAAAAACATTCCAATCACTGGAGGCAATTCAAGATTCCAAAAGGAAGCTGGAAATCGCAAAACCAATTAAAATGTCAGAATCAACAAGAAAACCATGGCCAGTAAGGAGTTATCAAGCAAGCATCAGTAGATGTCGGATCTGCAACAACAGCCACAAGATCACACACAATGCCCGAAATTCATTTCCATGAGCAGTGACGATCGATACCAAACCATCAGGCGTCATCGGCTGTGTGTGAGATGTTTAGTCCACAAGGAAAATGAAAAATGTTATAATTCAAACAAATGTCAAAACTGCGACAAATGGCACCATACTATGCTGCATAAGGAATGGAGCAGAACTCCGGTAAGATGTCCTCAACAGGTAATTGCAAAACCTCAGCAGGAACCAATTAGGAAGTCCCAAGTAGCCTCCACTTCCGGACAAACAGTGGAAGAAGTAAGCAGCCTAGTTAGCAGAAAATCGAAAAATCCCAACCAGAAGGAAGTATAAAATAAAGGCAGCCGGAGGACATTATGAACTGTTGAGAGCTTTGGTCGATCCAGGATCACAGGCATCTTTTATAACTGAAGAAGCAGCACAACTATTGGCATTACCAAGAATTAAAATCCAAGCAGACATCAGAGGGCTAGGTAAAAGCGAAGCAGGGAAATCCAAAGGAAAGGTTGAAGTAGAAATCAGACCACGATTTTCCAGCAACTTCCGAATGTATGGGGATCTGCTTATAATGGCAAGACTGACAGGAACGTTGTCAAGGAATACGATCGTAGAAAAGGAGAAGGACGCATGGGAACACTGCCTACTGGCCGATCCTACTTACAACATGCCAGGTCCAGTAGATATCCTGATAGGAGCCGATCTATACAAGGATATACTCCTAGAAGGGGTTAAGAAGACACGACAAGGGATGATGGCGCAAAGGACAGAATTAGGATGGATCTTATCTGGGGCAGTAGAGGCAGCAAAACAACCAAACATGAGAGTGGTGAGCATGGTATCTAATCTAGAAGAAGATCACCAACTCATAAAATTCTGGGAAATAGAAGAGGTCTCAAGGGAGAAACCTATCTCTCAGGAAATTCAAGACTGTGAACAGCAGTTTGAGGAATCCCATTTTCGGAAGCAAGATGGGACCTATGTGGTAAAAATACCATTCAAGGAGGACCCCAGTCATTTGGGCGAATCAAGAAGAAGAGCAGTTGCCAGAATGCTGCAATTGGAAAAACGATTCGAGACTAACAGAAAATTGGAGTCCGAATATAAAGAGTTCATGAGCGAATACATTTCCTTGGGTCACATGAGGAAAATTGATCAAGATGAGGATCCGAGAGGAAGATACTACATTCCTCACCAAGCTGTCATAAAGGAGGACAGTGATACAACCAAGTTAAGGGTAGTCTTTGACGCTACATCCAAGTCATCAAATGGGAAAAGCCTAAACCAAATGATGTACACTGGGCCAAGACTACAGCAAGATTTAACAGATATCCTTCTGAGATGGAGGAAATATGAGTTTGCATTAACAGCAGACATTGAGAAGATGTATAGACAAATACAGATAGCTGAGGATGATCAGCACTTCCAGAAAATTGTGTGGAGGTTCTCGCAAACAGAACCATTCCAAGAGTATCAGCTAACCACAGTGAGTTATGGCACAACCGCAGCTCCTTACCTGGCAGTTAGGACTTTGCAGCAGTTGGCCAAGGATGAACAATTCCGATTCCAAAGAGGTTCTCAGATTGCCAGGAGGGACTTCTATGTAGACGATCTTCTAACAGGAGCCAGTTCCAAAGAAGACGCAAGGAGCATCCAAAACGAACTAACCAAGATGTTGAAAACTGGAGGGTTTAATCTCAGGAAATGGACTAGTAACCTTCCAGAAGCTGAAGGAAGCACCAACATCATATTAGGGGACAAGGAAGATGCTACTAGGAAGACACTGGGAGTACATTGGTCACCAACACTTGACGTACTACAATACAAAGTCAAGCAGCAACCAGAAGGCGAAATAACGAAAAGGAAGATCCTTTCAGAGATAGCACAAATCTTTGACCCATTAGGACTACTAGCACCAGTTATAATGTTATTAATACAAGAATTATGGGTCGGACAGTATTCATGGGATGAAGAATTACCCAAGGATATACAAGACAGATGGTCAAGATTCAGGCAAGAATTACCGAAGGTAGAGGAAGTGCACATCCCAAGATGGATAAATTATGGAGAGGATGGCCACACAGAGATGCATGGTTTCTGTGATTCCTCAGAGCGAGCTTATGGGGCGGCGATTTACATAAAAAGGTCGTCACCATTAGGGACCACGACAGTGACGTTACTCACAGCCAAGTTAAAAGTGGCACCCCTCAAGATGAAGAAGACACTGCCAAAACTAGAATTATGTTCGGCTGAATTATTAGCCAAACTAATAAAGAAGACCATTTCAACCATGGAGTTAGACAACATTGAAATCTATGCCTGGACAGATTCAATGATAACTCTAGCCTGGATAAAGGGAAGTCCAGAGAGATGGAAGAATTTTGTAGCAAATCGGGTTGCTACAATTCACGAGTGCGTCGGCACGCAGTGCTGGAATCACGTCAAGTCGAAAGATAACCCGGCAGACCTGGTCACAAGAGGAGTACAACCATCCAGATTGGGTGACCAAGAGGCCCTGAATGGTTATCAAAGGAAGATACCCAGGAACGAATAAAGGCCCAAACAACAATAGAGAGTACTACTGAAGAAGAAAGAAAGAAACCTCGGCAGGTAACAGTTCATGCGGCAGTCAGTGAGGTAGCAGATGACATAGAAAGATTCTCATCATTCAACAAAATGATAAGAGTAATCGCTTACTGTAAGCGGTTTATAAAGAAATGTAGGAAGGAAGTAGTAGCGGTCCAACAACTAACCACCAACGAGCTACGTGATAGCCTAAAGTGCATAATCAAATCAGCACAAAGGCATGACTTCCCAAGAGAACATCACCTACTACAGCAAGGCAAAATGGTAGACAGCAAAAGTTCCTTGTTTAACGTGTACCCATTCCTAGATGGAGATGGAATTCTTCGAGTGGGAGGATGGATACAGCACTCGCTGTTACCTTACGATGAGAAACACCCCATCATCATAGCCAGCAACAGTCATATAGCCAATCTGATCATCAGAAACGCACATCACCAAACGTTACATGGAGGTAATCAAGCTACGTTAGCCTTCATAAGGAGAAAGTACTGGATAGTACGAGCCAAGCAGGCAATTGCCAAAATCATCAACAGATGCATGACATGCGCAAGGGTTGAGGCAGCACCTATGCATCAGCTAATGGGACAACTACCCCCTGCACGAGTGACACCGTCCATTCCATTTACACACACTGGACTGAACTACGCTGGACCAATCCAAATTAGAGTATCCAAAGGAAGAGGCAACAAGTCCTACAAAGGATACATCGCCATTTTTATTTGTTTGGCCACAAAGGCCATACACATTGAAGCAGTGAGCGACATGACTGGTAATGCCTTCATAGCAGCATTCAGAAGGTTCACTGCAAGGAGAGGAAAATGCGCCCACATTTACAGTGACAACGGTACCAACTTTGTGGGAGCTAGTAAGCTATTGGACACCCAAATACAGGACAAATTAAGCACCGAAGCAGTCCAGTGAAATTTCATCCCCCCGGTAAGCCCCCACATGGGTGGAATCTGGGAGGCAGGGGTGAAGTCAATTAAGTACCATATCAAAAGGGTCATCGGAGACAATACACTCACCTTCGAAGAGATGACAACCCTGTTGTATGAAATTGAGGCTTGTCTGAACTCAAGACAACTGACACCAATGAATAACGATCCAAACGACATGTCAGCAATCACCCCAGGACACTTCCTGATCGGACAAGCACTCATCACACCAGCCGAACCAGACGACATCATAGTCACTGACAATCATTTAAGCAGATGGAAACTGCTACAGAAAATTAAAAAAGATTTCTGGAAAGCTTGGTCAACAGAATACCTATCCAGGTTATAGCAACGTGGGAAATGGAAAACTCCGAGACAGAACATAGAAATAGGGGATTTGGTAATCCTCAAGGAAGACAACATATCGGCAAACAAGTGGCCGTTAGCACGAATAATTAATACACATCCAGGAAAGGATGGACTAATAAGAGTAGTGACAATCCAGGGCAAAGATAGAAGTCAAATCAAACGACCCATAACAAAGGTTTGTCAGCTACCTATAAACAACGAGGGCAATCCAGTGCACACAAGGATCAGCAGTTCCAGACCTACCACAAGGTCAGCACGGAGCCAAGATATGAAAACACACGCAGCAGTATTTATATGCATGCTCATGATGTGTCACGTAATTCCCGGCAGTATAGCGAACTATACGCTGCAAAGCTTACAATCCGGTATATACGTGGAACACGTGGGTAATTCGAAGCTCGATAGAGGGATAATTCGAATAGGGATGAAATATTCGATATCTGCCTTCATCACGGACGAGCATGGGATTAACGCCACCACTGAACAATTTAAACAATTATGCGACAACAGCAACGAGATGACGGAAGACCAATTTTGCAAAGAATTCATGCACCACATAATGGAACAACAAATCAATATCCTGTGGGACATGAGAAGCATCCGGACAATAGCTTCACACCGAACACGAGGAGGACTACTAGGGAAGTTCCTGACATCAGTGTTTGGAGTAAATGAAGAAGTGTATAAGGACATCGCTGATCTAGACAAGAATCAGCAGGTACTAATCGACGCTTCCGGTCACCAAGCGAAGTTGATGTTAGCAGCAATAACTACGGTGAACAATACAAAGTTAGAAAACTTCCGGGTAAAATTCAACCAAGGAATTCACCTTATTAATGAAATGAAGGCCTGGTACAGATCCATTGACGCCAATAAATTAAATGTTCACGTGTTATCAGCATATCAAGTTGCCAGCAACTATTTGCAGGAAGTGGCAGAAAAATACAGGAAGTTGCTTGACGCAGTGTTTAAGCGGAGCCATTTATTTGAGTTCGTATCACCAGCTGAAATAGCAACAATAATAAGTCAGCTGTTCTTGAAGCTACCACCAAACCTACGAATATTACCATCGCCAGTGTACAAGATGGAGGTGGGACAAACCAAGGAAGCCATTAAAATATTTGGATACTTTCATATCACCGAAGTAACCGAATACGAAGTCATCAAGGTCACCGCCATCCCTAGAAAAATAAGAAGCGGAGAGTATGCAACTATCGCAGTCAACCCGTATTTCTTAGCTGTGGACTACAACCATCAGCAGTACTTCAGCATACCCCCATCCAAGTTCGAGGTCAGCATTCCAATAAAGGAACACACTTATTTATGTACACCCACTGTCATAAATAGTGTCAAGAAAAACCCCAACTGCATCATCGACGAGATGTATCAACGCTTGGACAAGGTGCCATGTAGCATACAACGGTACAATGTCACCACAATAAGATGGAAGGAGCTGTACAAGGCAAACACATGGATGTTTGTAGCCAACAAGGCCATCAGTGCAGCAATCATCTGTAACGACGTACGAGAGGAAGTGACTCTTGAAGATACCGGAGTCATCCAGATCGCTCCAGAGTGCTACATCCACACAGGACAGCACATTCTGTACGCACGATCATTTAGTACGATCCCGGTCGTTGCAACATTCAATAAAATTCTACAAGTCAACATTACATCACATGCAGGATCAATGGAAATCGAGTATCCAAGCTTAGCCGAAGAACCGAGCCTGGAAACATCAGGTCACGTAAGCGTGCTGCTAACTCGACAGCAGCAAATAATACATGACCTATCCACTACACACTGGAGGCACCTATCCATTACGACATGGTCTGTCAGCAGTATAGTAACAATACTGGTCATTGGCCTGCTGTGCGGCATCAGCTATTGTGTATGGAAACACAACTGCCAGATCAAGGGACAACAGAAGCCCAGCGCCGGCCAAGACGACTTCAGTTTGAAACCCTTATACGCGACACCTCACGCCAAGGGAAATGTCCATGAAGCAGCCCCTGCAACAGACGTCTAACCCACACCAACCCCGATTGCTCTACAAGGGACCCGCCCAGAATGTTCAAACTATTTTTGAACATGAATTTAGTGAATAAAGTGAAATAGAGTAAATACAGAAGTGCACGCATTTAGCCTACAAAAAACTGCATAAGTTGCGCCAGATAAAATATGGGTCAAGTTTCTGTGTCGCGATAACAACTAAATGTAAACGACACACGCAAGAAGTGCCAGTTCCTTATATTTCAAAACAGACGTGTATTATATCGCATGTCAAAGGCACAGCGCAGCAATTTTGTAACTAGTGGGTCAAGATAACAAACTTAGCGTTTAATATTACGCACATATGATTGTAATTATTTATAGTAGGAAGTAAATATGGCATACATTTATTGTATAAAAGCTATGTGATATGTATTAGAATTCAATATACGTTCAACCACGAATGTGTATTCATTGATGGGGTTAAACACAGGCTAAAATTGTTTGTAACGAGGTAGTCAGGCCTAGCTACTTCCCCCTATCTCTTAACAACAAAATCATCTCCAACTCCTGTCGAATAAAACTAAACTGGTTTTAAAAACAAACATAAAAGGTGCTAAGTTCCAATTAATTTTGGGACACAGCTTTTACACTAGGAATGATTCTTTAGAAAGAAGAGGCAGATCGGAGATGGTATTCAGTATTGTTAAGATGAGTTGGAGACAAACAGAATTGCGAAAACATGTTCCTCGTCATCTACAGACCCTGAAACGTAAAGATCTAAAAAATTCTACGAAGGTGATTTCTTCGCCTTCGGCGAAAGAAGTTAAACACTTCAGTACCACGATGTACAATCGTGTTCATTAAAGTGTTGTACAGCATTAGTGCTTTGTGATATGATTTAATTAAAGTAGTACTGCGTGGCACAGTGGTAAGGCCGTCAGGCTTGCAATAAGCGTACCCTCGGTTTGAATTCATGGGTAGGCGGGATTTTTCCGCAATCCATTAGATCGGTATCGGACCCGGTCACCACTCACCGTTGGGATAGAATTAACAGAGCTTTTCCCGGAAGACTGGTCTATGGGAATGAATAACCTGACCACACACAACACATGCGACATACAATATACACATATGCTGTGACCTGTAATTGGTTTCGTGTAACTGTTGGTGGCAGCTTAAATAAATAAAAACAATTTCACAACGTTCAAAAAAGTGTTGTACATACCTGCAAATATTTTGAAAGTATTCATCTAGGTCTACCTAGTTAATGATGCAGTGTGAGTTTTTTTTTTTTTTAGTAAAAACATAACGACTAATAAACTTACATCTATTCTGTACAACACATTTTTGAACACACTGTACATTCTATTTTATCTAAAATGGCAAAAATATATAAATGTTTCATATATTATGCAACCAAACAATCGAAAATAATCTACTATACGAGACGTATTACTTGAAACGCCGCGTAGTGTAGCGTCGAGTGGTGTTTCATAAGGCAATGCGTCCAGTCTCGAGAATTTTCGATTGCCATGGATAAAGAATATTAATAAAGTATAAATTTAATAATTTTTCTGTATAAAACTTGTTAAATTTTTAATTCCTGGCTATGTCGTTTTAATATTGTTTTAGTAAGCTTGTAACATTTTTTAGTCAAGATTATGTAATTTAATAATTGAGACTATACCATTTATGAGAAAGAAGCCAGGTAGCGCAGTTGGGAAAGTGCTATGTGTGCATTAAGTAAGTCATAGGTTCGAATCCCGTGGGGGGTGGAATTTTTCCGCAGCTTTGGCGATCGGAATCGGGCTCGATGAGACCATTCACAGTTGGCCACCAAATTAACTGTGCTCTACTCAGAACCACAGACCTAAGAGATAGAGTAACACATCACCATGGCACACACCTCACACAATCATCATGACACACACCTCACACAATAGTTGCTGCGTAATCACAAAATGTGCGCTCCAACTTTGTAACTCGAATCCGGGGCAAGTTAAGCATTGTACCGTCAGACGTAAGCGTATAAAGCACCAGCCTCTACACCGCAAGGTAAAATGGGGTTACATATAATACAGTACAATATAATGTATTGAATTATGTTATAACCTAATATTATTTTAAATTTAATTAATTTAACTGTGTAACATATACCTAGTAGAAAACCCTAGTCAGTACTGCTTAACGGTAATATTTGTTTAAAGTTACTCAATATTCGGGGTGTCTTTACACCGCTAAAACCAAACCTTAAAACCAGTACTTATATCGTTTCATCTACGCATTTCAAGAGTATTACTACACTTCATTGTCACTGTTTATTGTAACATTGCTCGTGAACGTAGCTTTTCAAAATCTTCGGAGTAAAACCACAACAAAGATAATATCACGTGCACTCTCACTGCTACTGTTCTTAGACATAACAGTAACTAAGTAGCAGTTTTCTATCAGAGTTGTTGTAAACATATAGAATTGTTGTTGTTATGAGAATACTGTCAGAATTTTGCTTCGTTTTCTAAATAGCAATTACTTGCATGTAATATTTTCCCATACATTCACATATTTCGAGTTATTCAATTATATTTAATATGTACATATTAAAAAATGGTTACATTTATTAGTACTAAAAATACATTAAACTAAAGCTACAATCTAACAATTTGAAGTAATAATCTTCAATTTTAATTTAATTAAACAACAATAAAATGTCTAGAGATATCCTACATCACGGTTTATGATTTAGGTGAATCAACTTCATATGATTTCGAAGATGCTTGTGGCTAACGCTTTTGCTAGCTCTAATGGTTCCACCAGGTGGCGACTGCGTAACGAAAGCAAACGTCAATAATTATGTTGTGGAATTTAATTAATAGCTTGTTGTTACGTGTTAAAAACCTATTGTATTAACGTTAGTAGTTTACAATCAATTGGGAAAACGCAGCCGAAACGTATAAAAATTAATATCCGAGTTGCAAGGGTTTTTAAGAAAGATAATATGCTAGCAAAATAATAACAGGTTTTTGTTTTCGAATCGGTGACATGAGAAAAACTTAGCTGTGCATTAGGAATTTCGTGGTAAAAATGTGGTAAACTCGCGATTTCACGTTCTTCGTCAATAGTATGTGGATGCGTGCTTGAGGCCGATTTTGAGAGCGGTACCATTTTTCAATGGAAAAATAGTTCCAAGTCGTCGACGTAATTCGCTGCATAGTTTTTCCTGTTATTGCAGGGTATGTATAGTGTTTTGGGAACTATCTCATTCTATTTTCGTAATTGGAAATTATAGTAACAAATTCGGGGCTACGGAAACAACGCATTAGTTTGAACATCTCTTCATAAAAATTTCATTGCGGAGATCGTGCGATTGCTTGCGGTCAAATGACATCTGACGTTTAGCGACTGTTAGAGTAGCAGTTAGGAGAGCAGATCATCCGTTTGAACGGTGATGCATGCTGTTTAAACTCCTGAGAAGCTAGTCTTCGATTCTACAAGCGTAGTGATTACCAGATAAGTGAAGTAAAGTTAAACTTGTCATATTTCGCATATTCTCAAAAAATAAGAACAGTTTATAACCCCTTAATTGTGCACTAGCTATTATAAGACTGTGAGTTAGTATTAACGTCAAATATAGTAGTTAGAAAGTCAAATTGACGTAAGCTTAAGTGGGGTACCCCGTTTTATAATACGAACTATGATTCGATAGGAATTTGAAGTCGACAATTGTTCCCTTTTATGCAACGAGAATAGACTAATCAAAAACCAGAAGTAACAACAAATCTATGTAAATATTTGCTTTCATTCAAACATTAAAGTTTCAAGGGTTGTAATGTGCTGTACATAAATGGCAAAGTTTATAAGTTTTCTTTCACATATATAAGTGTACTTAGGAGTAATAAAACTTGTTGGCTCCCAGATAATTTGGATATTTCATTACTAAAGGATAAACGCCGTCTTCACTGTAGCCAGTGACGTGCCCCAAGCACACTTTTAGAGCGAACAATTTTTGAAGTAAAATATAGAAGGTCGACCTAAATGTAAGAGAAAAGCCAACATTATATTATAATTTGTGATACTACTGATTTAGTATCATATACTCATAAAAATGTATCCATATATACCTAGGTCACTTAGGTGGACGGTCCCTTGGAAATTCCAGGAAACACAAGGCGGTCGGTGGTCCCGACTCTCTAGGAAGTGAAAATTTTGGGGGGAGAGGTTTGATACTCTGGGGTCATCCAGGTGGGCAGTCGCTTGAAAATTCTCGGTTTAAAGATCCTGTGTATGACATTAACCATATGATAACTGAAATAATACCCTTTTTGGTCAACTTTTGAAGAACTCTCGCTATTATCAGATCGTACGCGGGAGACTTATTAGGGTTGATTTCTTTCATGATCACAACTTTTACTTCATTATAGCGTAAGTATTTAACGAATGGTCCATCTGATGTAGTGAATTCAACAGACATTCGATATCCTCGTTTCCTTCACAAGTCATATCTTATTACATAATAATCAGTTGTCCCATAGTGTCACGAGAAATATGAAGACTCTGAGACCAATTTCCCTTCTAGTGCTAATATTAATTATTATTAATCTTGTTTCTCTAGTAATCGTAACTAAAATTATAATGAAAACACGCAAAAGATGGGGAATTGGTTGCTTGTTTGTTTGTTTATTATTGAACATTGGCCTCGAATTCTGCAATTTTGCCATTGTCACTTAACATCCCAATTGTTATCTATATTTGACGTAGCTGTATGATACCATTAATGTTTACATCTGCCTTTCCAACGTTACGTTAGTGAAATATTTATGAATTAAGACAAAACTTTGCCAGCTCTGAAAGTGGAGTTGATCCACCTAATATCTTACACCGTATTATACATAAACACATTGCTGCTTAATCATCTCTTTTTTAAGTTTTTTTAATTACCGAAAAATTCAGCTAGAATAAACATGAAGAAGATCATACAGATGAAGCATGAACCATATTTTGCATACAGTTTGCGTCTTGAGGGTCCTACCTGAAAAAAATGTTTGTTTTACCAAAAAAAATCACTTGTATTCAATAAATATTTTTCTTGAGCTCCGCAGAATATTGAAATTAAAAATAAATGGTATGAATCCGGTATGAAAATAACTGATAATTTTTTTTAGTGGCCAAATATCTAATTTTTTGCTGTAACTGTTAGTTCAATGCAAACACTCTTAGTAGATGGTTTCTTTCTATCATAATATAAATATCAATACACAGGGTGTTTTCTGTTGTTTCCGCAAAAAAAATGTAATTATACGTTTTAAAGTTTTCCTGCAGGGTCTGAATGTCTATAGTTCATCATTTTTTCATCTTCTATCAAGAGTACATCAAAAGTGTTAAAAGAAGTATTTTTTTATATATTTTATCTCAGTTTATTAAGGGGGATAAATATAAAAATAATCAGGAAATCACTGCGGTACTAGAAAAAAAAAATCCTAAAGGGAAGACAATAATTACTCTGTAAATCATATCAAGTAAAACTACCATAATATTGTAAGTTTGGCTACAAAGTACTACTATGTTAAATTTCAGTTCTATCTAAGAAAAACATTTAAGGTCCTATATCGTGAAAGGGGAGGACTTTGAGTCTAGTTCATATGAATATGTTTCAGCAACTATTAGGAAAGTTACACGAGCGGGTAGAATTCGTAGGAATTATTTTGTTACTCTTTATATTATTTGTAGCAGTTCTGACCTTCCACTGGTGCCAACATAAATGTATGTCTATGAACGATATCTAATAGAGTCATTAAACCTAATCTTAAGTATAATTTTCATTTGTGAAGCGAAGTGCAGTTGACCTTTCAAAGACCAGGAAACAAAGTAGGTCCATATTTGTCCTCGTATCTTTCCAGGTACAAGTGATCTGACTATCGCAGCAAGTTCTCTTTTATTTCAGTCTAGGACACACCCCTCAAGCTGATCTACTAGGCCCTTTAAGTTTGTTACGTGTCGTAAACGGGAATTTCTTTGTAACATCTTAATGTGTTTTCATGTAAAGTATTAAAAAGATATGAATTAACTTAAAATTAAGTCAGCGTATAAATTAAAAAATAAAATCTAATATGCAGGAATCGGTCATACTTACTGGAGTAAAATGTGAAGAAATAGCACGATTTACAGGAGCCATCGGGCCTGTTGAATGAGCATGTGCTTCTTGAGAAGAATATGACTGGCTAGACATCGATTGTGGCCAAGTTGTTTCTGTTGAATATGGTGCTGAAGGAACAGGACCCGCAACATAAATCACATTTTGAGGATGCGTTTTAGAGAGCACATCGTTGTATGAAGGGGGTTTGTCTGTGTAGTTAAAACCAATTGGTTGAGGCATCGATGTACTTAACTGATTTGCTGGATATGATATTGCCACTGGCGCTACTTCATAAGATATTTTCTCTATAGCTACATCACCCTCTATAACTAGGTGCGTAATGCAAATGTACGAAATTCTTTGAGGATAATCGCAGATGTATCGATCGTTAATGAATATCTGGAATTACAATAACTATTAAATAGCAGCATTTACAACATTGTTTAAAAATTCTACTCGTAAAGGTATGTTAACTCCAATTAGAAGTTTGCTTCTGTAAAAGTATATAAATATATCCAAATTAACATTGGAAAATTGTTGACAACTTCAAATTAATTTTAAATTGTTTTTATTTCTGATCAATCACGTACCACAATGCTTAAAAAGCAATAGTTGATCGCCCAACAAGTTGGGCAAGACATGCTGTATATAAAATTTAATCACATAATATACTATGTAATTATCTAAGGCGTGTTTGTCAAGCCAAAACAATTTTCTTGCAGAAACAAAAACTACGGTATGGAATACAAAACAATGGTATTGGGCGTATAAAGAGCCGTATCCAAGCCATAATAACCGTATTAAACGAATAATAGTTATGGACATTATGGATTGCTTTATATATCTCGTAACAGATATAAACAACAAATATGAGATAAGTGAAAAATAAAGAAATTTCATGATAAAGAACCTTTACACATGACTAGGTTGATATTGTATATATTGCAATGACCCTATACCAATAATATTTGTATGTTTATAATTAATGTGATAAATAAAAAGAGTCACCACACAATATTTGATTTAATTCTACCACTTGCTAAATCAAACTAACTGATTAATTTATTTCGTTGGGTACGCCAAAATTGAGAATTACTCTTACGGTAGTTTGCCCTTTTTCTAATCCATTCATCTGATTTACGAACTTCGCTAGCTCAATTATAAAACAGAGACATGAAATTAAAACTCAAAAACTCAGGTGTTGGGTTCCTCACTTTCCAAGTTAAAAATTTTACGGTACGCCTCTGAAAAGTAGGCAGATTGACCTGAAATGTAGGCGTAATGTGCCGTTGTTAAACTGAAATGTCAATTCTATCAAACCAAGTTCGAGTTATTTTCAGCTCGCGTGTGAAATTGATTTATCAACAATTAAATGAACAAATTTTGATGGTAAGATTTTGAATAATTGCCTTCAAGTGGCGTCTATGTATTCCTTTGTTTTTCCAGATCGTTAGCTATTGGTGCATTCTTAAAAAGGACGCCGTATTCGCATTTTGTTTTATGGGGCCTCCAACTGACTATTTTAATTGTAAATCCTGGGAAAATACCTCGCCATCCCCATGAACCGCTCTGGTTTTCTTATTCTCCAGGTCGTAATTAAGGTATGCTCAAATTTTCACGCCGTTCGCGGAGATCAAAATTTTACACTACTAACCTCACTTTGGTTGTCGTAGCTGGGCTTCGTTGTTATGAATCTGGCTGAAATCTTGCTCCCCGGGCTGCTCGTGATGCTGGGTTGAGTTCTGGCTTGATGTGTGGAGCTGCCGGAAGAATCCTGCCACTCTATGCCTTCCCACGATGCTGCTCGCTGATGTCGCAGGAATTCGCCAACTGCCGAACCTGCCTCGGAACGCCAAAAACTCAAATACCTGGAATCTCTTGCCTCCAATTGTGCTGATACACTCGAATTCGTTGATTACGATGGTGCTATTTAATTTTTTATACGTTTATGCCTTCTATTAAATTTTGATAATTAAAGATAGAGCAAAATTTAACCAACTTTCATCATTTATTCAGAAACAATTGCCCTCCTGTATTTATAATGACAAAACACTGTCTACAGATTTGAATTGTAGGAAATCAACCAGGTACAAAAACATAACTTATAATCTAATTTAACAAAATTTTATCAGTTAACTACAATCTCTTATGTACTAGAATTATTGTCTTTTGGAATTGTTTATTTCTCAACGTTTTTTTATGCGCCACTCACTTGATTTTTTTACCACACTTAAATGCCCATTGTTTATCACTACACTGACTAGTTTTTTAATCCACCAACATTGTCTAATTTCTTGCTTATTTGAATCTCTTCAAATCCCCAAGTCTTGCATTTTCATGTCATAAATGACTTGCCTGGCTTTTCTATGTTCTTTGCCTTATTCTTCTAGTCATTCTTGTTCTCACCTTTTATTTAAAAATGTTCATTTGCTACCCATTCTATAATGACTTTGCTTTCTACGCTTCCATTTTTAAGCTGTGTCTAACTTGAACTTTTTGTGCCAGTTCTCAATTAATTTAGATTCGGCTTTTAGTTTGTGCAAATCTATTATATTACGATTAAAATTATATTGCTAAACCCAATACACGGAATTTGAGCTTCCATATTTCTGTGCCTATTCAAATATAATCAATGTCATTGGCGAATTATACCAGTGTTATTATGATTTGGCAATTTATGTGAATTTTCTCAGATGCTTGCATTATTACAACTCTGTGCTTTAATGATTTAATTTGCTATTTGCTTGTACTGCAATCAGAGCCGATTTGAGGGCTAAATACCATTGCAATATGTCAAAAATATTTATGAATTTGTCAAAAATTCATATCGGTTTGCGAACGTTTAATTTGTTCAAAGTTTGTTACTTTATTGGTTGTGGTCTTGCAAAAATTTTTGTAGGTTATACGTCTGTAAATATGTACTCGTATTATGGTTTTCTTTCGTTTTTTAAAACATCCGGACTAGGCGCATAAAACTATTTTTTAAACACTAAATACATAGGTACTTCTTCTTCTTCAACTTAGCTGCATTATGTCATTACGACTTCTGCTAACTAAATACATACATATTTATTGATTTGACAGTAGTGAACTTGCAACTTTTCGATTCCAAAGTTTGAACGAAAAACGTATTTTTTGTTAACATATTAATTTTGGTTTGTAAACTAGTTGAAAAAGCAACATTTTAAAATTTCTATGCGGTGTCTATTTCATGGCCTACTGGAGGTGCATTAAATTAAAAAATTAGTAATAGTATCTGTATTAATACTAAATTTAAGTACGATAAAGTATTTATTTTAAAATTAAATAGTTATTTATGGTATAAGAGTATTATGTTACAAATAATCCACGAGAGAAAAGTCGAGGAATCTTTTCTCAAGTGAAATATTTGAAACAACACACGCCTGCCATACATATCCAACAACTCAAGAAATACCTAAAACACATAATTCTTTTATTGACTGCCGTGAAGTCATATTGACACTTTGGAAAGCACCTGTGATTCGTGTTACATGCTTGGCAGTACTAAAGTGTATTGTCAGTCTATGTCAAATTCGAGGTTATTAGGTTAGGTTTTACTTCTTATTTGACACAGACTGAAGCAAAACTTAACTTGCAATTCTCGAATTTGACATAGCTTGACAGTGTTTTAACTGAAATAAAACCCTAGGGTTTTATGCTATAAAATTCTAGGGGTTTATGGCCTACATAATACAACTGATATCAGTGTAACTATGCCTCAACAATATGTGAGTTGTGGATAAATAGTATATTACATACCAAGGTGGAAAGTGTTTCATTACTGTCGAGAGATTAAGTAGTTAACCGAGACGCCAAGCATCGAGGTCAACTTTATCTCGAGACAGGAATGAAACTATTTTCTTCACATCCACTTTATTCTAAAAAATATTTTAAAAAATTGCTTTGCGCATGAATGTGTTAACGAGATTCTCTTTGTCCCTACCCACAAGGGCGGGAAGTGAGGTCTGGAAATATAAGTAAACTTTTTTCACCCGCTGTCGTGGTAATTTACTTCTTGCCCAGACTGGGAAGTAGAAGTTAGTAATGGCTCATTTTCCAACTTTTTAAAAGTTAGAAATGACCTTGTTACATATATGGTTGTGAATAAATATATTATATTTAATTATATGCATGCCAACTACATTAAAGAAATTCCTGGTTATGGATAAAATACTTCATTATATTGTGATGTCGAATAGAAATGCTGATTTTTACATTTTTCGACTATAACGCGGAAACCGAAAGAGATATTTAATTTCTGTTTTTTTTTTCAAATATTGGCCCTTAGAATTAAAATTAAGGGTTGAAAATTGATAAGTGGTGAGGTAGTACTTTAAATTTCAACTATTACAATCACATAGTCTCGGCTAAAAAATGTAACAAGCGTACGAAATAGTGTATTGTTCTCTAAAATAGTATATTACATAATAAGTCGCAAAAGTGGCATATATCGTGTAAGTATATTTGAAAAACGGGGCGTAGCGTAGCAGAGCCGAGTGACTAAAACACAAGCGTAGGATATACTTTCGACCGACTTATGTAGTAGCTATTTTTCCCACGACCAAAAAATGACACATTTTTTCAGTTACGCTGAAACCGTTCGCAAAGTTCGTAGAATCTTCAGTCATGAAAGTGCACCAAATATGTCCACTATTCAAAGATTGATTAAGAAATTGGAGAAAATTGGGTCAATTATGGACAGTAAATCTCCTCTGCGTTGTCGTTCCGGCCGGTCTCTAGAAAACTGCGATTGTGAGTGTCGCTGAAAATCCGCGAACGTCACCACACGTGATAACGGAGTTCTCGTGGCCTCAAGTGGAAGGTATGAACCTGGAAAACATGTACACTTGCGATCATTGAAAATGAACAGGGGTATGCATTTCAAATTGACTTAACCGACGTTTTTGCAATTGCGTGCAACGTTATTTTATTATTACGATGGGTAGGGAACACGATTCTACTTTAGAGACAAGGGGAATTCAGAAAACGTAATCAACTACTGTAATGTTAGTTGCATAGCCCTGTTCATTTTCAATGATTCTTTGTGTAGTTCAGCAGAGCTACGCGACCTGCCACACTGCGCGTGAAACAATTGATTTATTGGGAAAACGATTTTTGGACCGCATTGTCTCGAGATCGTGCAATTTGACAGAGTGCGACTTTTTTTTGGTTTTTTGAAATCTCAGGTTATACGAGTAAGCATCGAACAATTCCTGAACTCAATGCCGATATTCAACGCGTAATTAATGAGATAAATCCACAACTATAAAAAGACGCCACGCCCAAATTATTGCACCAAACGGGCTTTCACGGCCATTGTCATTAAGTAACAAACGACTTCCGGGATTGGACCGTGTCATTATTGAGGTCGAAGAACACAACGTTTCCCCCACTTTCGTAAAGGGCAAAAGTCACGGTAACTCAACGTGTAAACCACGCCAGAGGTGAAACTCTTCGAAGAGAAGAAGAAAGTGGGCGAAACGTTGAGTTCTAAAACAATTGAAAACTATGTTTTCTTAAATGGAGCAATATGAGTTTCATTAAGCAGTTGAAAACTACAGTAAAAGATCTTTCCAATAATGTATCATATTCGCCATGCGTTTAAAAGTTGCTTTCAAACATAATTCAAAAATAATCGTTCCGTTTGATAAAAAACCGTATTAAATTGTTGTTTTGGTACATTTGGCGCGATAATTCGGTGGTGAGGAATTTTTCGAGCCAAGTGGAATTTTTTTTGCATTTCTTGTTCGATTGTTAGTGATTCTGAGCAAACAAGGCCTTGTTTAGGTATTTTTTTTTATTTAAAGAATAATATGTTCCAAAATTTCAGTGTAAGCATGCTATCATAAAGAATTTTTGGGGCTGATTTCAAATATCTAAAAAGATACGGGGTGTTCCATTTAAGAAACCAAAGTCGTGTATATCTACCAAAAATAGGAAGCCGTGATTTAAATTGGTTTATGGCAATTTGTAGGCTGGATAATGAAATTGAAAACAGAAAAATGTTTATTTTCGATAATTCTACGAAGTTACGGGTTGTCTAGCGATTTATAAACACCTTGTATAATAGGATTAAAACCCGTAACCAAGGGCAACGTATGAAAACCGTAATCTGCTCGCTAAAATGAAGAGTGCAATACTTCACGTCACTTTTAACACTGGAAACTGTGTAAAAAGTTATAATTTTAATACGATCGTAGAAAAATGCATATGTTCATAATACTCACCTTATACTGTATAAAATCACATAAAATTGCAAGTTCAAATTTTTCTGCACATTGGAATGGGACATTGTGTACATTATAGGCTTCATTCCACACGGTTTTTTGCTTCGAATTCACAGACACTGCCCTCTCTACTAGATTTACTTTGACTTGCAATGCTATATCCTTTTGTATTGTGGTATTACATTCTAAGTTTATGCAAAACCTAAAATTGTAAAAATAATCGGCGTTGCTTTAAAAATTCATTACTGCGACAGGATTTACAAAATATGTAATTTAAATTCATATAAAACTACATCTATACTCTGTTCGCATCTTTTTTGCATGAAGGTTGGCCATTGTAGTTGCCTCAATTTAGCTGTGTAAAATTACTTTGTTGTTTATATTTGAGGTTATAGTTTCCAAATGCATTTAAATTAGAAAACATGTCAAAACCCTAAATGTAAAGTTATCATATTTAAGCAGAAGAGAAAATAGAACTTTATTCATTGTTATGTACGTATTTAGTTTCAGTATTTGTAAAATTAAAGACATTTTTAATTAAGTACTACATGGAAGGTAGATATTAAATATTTTTTCACATTTACTATCAAAATAAGTAGTCCATCTGGCAACAATCTTCTATTCTGTCAAATGAGAGTAAATTTGTTGGAGGTTATACAGGTGATAAGCAAAAAAATAAAAATTACGGTTCTATTTATGTGTAGCTAACAACAAAAATCCATGGCCAATCTTCATGGATTTTACAGGGCGGAAAAACACATGGCGACATCCTTTGTAAAATGCTGAGTGGAAAATCTTAATACTAAAATGTTGGATTGGTCTTCATAAGCACTTTCTTAAATTTTGCATGGGACCAACATTTAAATTTTGAGCAACTTTCCTTGATGTTATTTTGACGTATTTAAAACAAAAAAGGTACTTCACCTGAAAAAATTTTTCTTTTATCTACCTCTCGCGAGAGCTTATAAAGACCAATCCAACATTCTACGAATTTTACGAAGAATATCGCCACATGTTTTCCCGCTACTTTAGATGCACCCTGTATTGTATTGACTCCACGTGGTAAAGCCTATTTAATGTTATAATTGATTTTTACTATACTTTATTTTATTTTCAATCAATTCTCTTTTAAAATTGAAATTTAATTAACTGATTTGTCCTTTTATATTATGGATTATCAAGATTATTAAATTGCTAACTCCAGTAGAAACATTTTACTCTTACTGAAACACAGGTAGGATCTACTCATAATCTAGACTGCTTCTATTCTTGAAATTTGATCCTCTTATTTCATGACAACTTAAACGTCTGTCACCTGTCACTTTGAATTATGCAAGTGCAAAATCAATTACAAATACTTTCCCGTTACATTTACTTGTCACTCAACAAATATCAAATAGTAAGTACTTCCTTCTTTAAAATTACCTCACTTCGCTTTTTCTATCTTTTTCTTTCAGTTTTTTTTATTTAAGTACCTGTATTCTGTCACCCATTCATGGACTCGATCCTCTGCTTTACCAAGCCAAACACATCCAGCAATCTCACAAACAAATCCCAGTCCGAACTCCGCCAAAAAACACCTGGATACATAAAGGCTTCCTGGCCAAAACAAGGCACCTACCAACTTTCTCCAGTACTGTTAGCAGCAAACACCATCCACGTCGTCCTACCAAAATCATCAAGCCTTTGACGACTTAGTATCACGAACCTCGACTAGATGCAAGTTATAAGATGTCACTTCAATAACAAGCTTGTCGAATTAGAACTGCTTTAGATGAAAATCTCCTATCCACCCCATAAAACGCTCACTCTGCTAACAATCTCGATGTAAACCACTTTCAATAAAAACCATTCCTTGTTATCCAATTTATATGATGCAATATAATTTGACAATAAACTCGGTTCAGCATCCTCTTCCAGAAATTTCCTTTTGTAGATTATAACTGTATTACTTAGGCATTCTCAGCAGATCCATTTATTTTAATCCTCTTCTTCTTCACATCTTTTAATCTTGTAACATTTTACTTTTATTTTCACCACGCTATTTTTTTTTTCAATTTACAACCTTTTTATACACCAAATAGCTTTTAAACTTATTAATATTTTCATAATTTTAACCTTACAAATTGGATTACATGTTTTTGTATCAAATTATTTTAACATACTGATAAATAAAAATATCTCCTTAGTGATTTTGTTTAGCATATATTTCATAGTCCAACACACTATAATACTATAAAACTTTATTTTATTTATCTAACACCCACTATGTTGAACGGTATTTCTCGAATAAGTATTTGCCATTAATTCCCCACTTCATCTCAGCTAATAATTAAATTATGTTAGAATCCCACTGTTTCGTATGTAGCTTCATTCAATTGAATTTTAAATTCTATTTCGTTTCTTTACCGAATACATTTTAATAATTTTGATATCCTTCTCATACTTAAATTCATCTTTGTAATTTTTAAAACTGTATTCTTTTAACCTTATTGATCTGATTTTAAACCCCTGTATTAAAGACCATGACAGTATATTAGAATTAATTTAAATTTGAATTTATTTAACAACAAAAGTTCATAATATCCATTTGAGGACTTCAGTATAACCAATAATGTAAATTAATTTAAAAACATTTGTTACATACTTTTGTTAAAATATGAAAAATACATAAGTTAGGGTATTACACGTCTTAAACGCTACTAAAACAGAAGTAGATGCCCCCGCAGTGAAAACGTTAACAACAGGCCTGACGAAAAAGATATTTTAAATATAAACTAATTATTTGGTGTCTTACCCTTGTGTCTGTGATGAATTGGCAGCGCAAACTTTTAATCTATTGCCTGGCTCGAAAAACTTTGGTATACTTTTGGTGTACGGGAGTTGCTGCAAATTAAAATTTGAAGTCATACAAGCATGATTTCAAGTAAAAAAAACGACATTAGGCAATCATTCTAGCTTTGTGGTGATACTATAATAAGTAGTAGCTGTTTAAAATTACTGATTGAGTACCTGCTTAATATACAGTACACACGAACGTACCTACTGTAAACATATGTTTTAGTATTAAATTTTAAAATTATAGTAAGTAATATACTACATATTTGGTAATTTCTCTTTCTCTCTCTCACTGCTACAGAAGAACCAATAATAACAGTTCCCTCTTAAAACATTTGATGGTGTGGATATTTAATACGTATATTAAACGTGCATTATTTACTTTAATCAAATTATTGCTAAAATGTCCAGCTATTAAAATTAGGTATTTGTTTTCTAATAAAGATATTAACCATTCGTTTTTTGTTTTAACATTATATGAACCAATTTTATAGTTTTCGGTATATGGTTTAAATTAATACAGCATTCACATGTGCATAAAGGAATAACTTTAACAAAGAGTAAATAGACATAATCAACTCACTGGATCCATGACAATTTCCATAATACTTGCAGAAATTCTGTACCTAACATAAGAAATTTAACGTTAGCTGAATCGCCAAGTTATTGATTAACCGTCAAAAGTAATGTGAACACACCCTTACTTCTTTGCCAAATTTAAAGCTCATACGAGGGCCAAGCCGAATTTATTGAGAATTTGAACATCCAGGCTGGCTGGCGTGGTAAACAAATGCTGCATTGTTATTGGCACTACCAATAGTTTTTGTTAATATTATATTGTAGGTAAAAATGGATTTATCGAAAGGGTATACCATACATATTCCAATAATTATTTTTTTATTGTTTTAAAGAGGGCTTAAGTGCTCATAAGCGTCGGAAGAGTTTGAATATTACTTTTTGTAAACATGGTCCTTAATTGTCTACGATATACTGCTGATAAAGAATTTTGAACGAGGTGTGACTACACTACGGCATCAGCCGTCCTCCAACGTCTGTCACCGATAAAAAACAGCTGTTGTTAAAGTGAGGATTTAAAAGAACAATGAAGTTAGATACGCATTGATAAGACAACACTTATAGATTGAGTCCTCAGCTGTTAGAAACATCATACATGCCATCATGACCGGTCCGTGAGTCTACAACATTACGGGGAAGTTTCTACGGAATGACGTCACCGCGGGTACAGTCTAAGGGAAGGTAATTTTGGTAGATTGACCATAATCCAGCCGACGCGTTCAATTGGTGTTTAGCTCCCTGGCGGGGAAAGGCTCAAAGCTTGTGTCCGCTGGACTAACACGTGCTAAAACGCATTACAGACAAACGCGTAGTAAATATTGTATCTACAATAATGTATGATATAAATGCCTAAACTAGACACACAATTAATGGGTCATAACAGCGTAATGCGGAAATTGAGCGATACATAAATTCTGAAGGTAAGGCGACGTCCACCAAGTCGAAGCGGCGACCTCAGTGGGTGACGATGTTCGGAACCCTAGCTCTGACGGTAATTCAAATAACGAAAGTGAAACCCCAAGGGTTTAAGAATGGCAGAAGTACGATGATCCGGAAAAATTAAAAAGGATATAGTGGACAGTATAAAATAAATGCGATATGCTAAAGTTATCCTGGCCCAAGCAAAAGTTAACAAATTCAAAATATTATAAAGCCAAAAATCAAAATAAGAGTCTACACCATAGTAGGGGTCCCTATACTATTATATGGGGGAGAAACCTGGTCCACGAATAGTAAACATGCAGAAAATCTAGGTGTAACGGAAATGAAATACCTAACGAAGATATTACATATAACGACGAGGAACATATAGAAAAAAAATGAATTACATCTCAATTAAATGAAGCACCAATAAATAGAGAGTTACATGACAAACAGTTAAAGTGGTAGGGACATGTTAGAAGAATGGAACCGGAAACATACACCTTTTTCTTCGTCATATGGCCTGCTCTCCAAGAGCGTTGGCGATCAAAAGCATGACTTGAACGTTGTCGTTTTCAAAATGATTATTTATGCGATGTTGTTGTTAGCGTATGGTGTATTTTGATCGGGAGACCCGGGTCTGCTATCCTATCTCTAGCTATCAACTCCCATTCTTTAATATTCAAGCTGCGTAGGTTATCTTGTAATTCTTTTTTCCATTGGTTTCGAGGTCTCCCCCTTCTTCTTTTTCCTCCTATTTCTGCCCTGTATATTTTATTGGGTGTTCTTTGGTCGCTCATTCTTATAACGTGGCCTAGCCATCTGAGTCTCTGTGTCTTCACTACACCAACTATATTTGGTTCCCCATATAACTCATATATCGCATCGTTTTTACGCTTCTCCCATTGTCCTTCAACACATTTTCCACCATATATTTTCCGCAGTATCTTTCTTTCCCACACTTTCAGCATTAATTCGTCACTTTTCTTTAATGTCCACACCTCACATCCATAGGTCATTGTTGGTCGCACAATTGTTTTAAACACTCTTATTTTTGTTGATCGCGAAAACACTTTACTTGCCAAGATGGTTTTTAAAGCTGCTGCGCTTTTGGTACCTGCTGCAATTCTTGCTTTGATTTCTGCGCTGTTTCCTGGTTCTCTGGTTATCAGAGTACCTAGATATGTAAACGCTTCCACCTGTTCGAAGTTATACTGCCTAGTTTCGTCTACTTTGATTGCCAAACCTTGATTTTGTTGGTAAGATAAGGAACACGATATAATTGCTCGAAAAGCGGTTGGTTTGATGGAGTAATATTTGAGGACTGGTTTAGGACTGTTGCCTTGAAATATTTCAAACGGTTTGATAAAGAGCAGCGAAAATGTTAATTGGCGATTATTTGGCTTCTCATGTGTCTATATATGTCATCAATATTTACAAGGAATATAACATACGATTTTTGCTGTTTCCTCCATACAGCACGCACCTTTGCCAACCTCTAGATGTGGCGGTGTTCCGCCCATTAAAAATATACTGGCGGCAAGTTTTATCAACTTGGAAAGAAACACACAAAGGATGCATTCCAAAGGACACCTTTCTAAGGCTATTAAACCAAACACTGGATAAATTAAATGAAAACATTGAGCAAACTTTAATATCTGGGTTTAGAGCAACATGGATGTTCCCCATCAATCAGGAAGAAGTATTAAAACGCATTTTTCGGAAAGATGAGAATACTCAACCACCGGACACAGATCCAATATGGGGTGAAACCTTTGCGCGTGTGTTATCTGAGAAAAAGGCAAACAACATTGATAAAAGATAAAAAAAGAAGTTAAATTCGAGAGCTGGAGTTAGCCTAGCGGCTTCAGATGAAAGTAGTAGTGGGGATGAAAATAATAGCGATGATTTTTCGCTACATGACACTGACAGTTTGGTAGGTCCTGAAGACTTTGAAAACATTGGAGAAACACAAGATTTTGAACACTCGGAAAATCCTGTGTTTTATCTATCCAAACATAGTCGATAAGTGCAAGGTTGATGAAAAAACAATCGTTAAAGTTCTCAAAGAAGTTCAGGTTTCTAGAAGCCACTACTTTTTCAAGGAATTAGAAAATCGTACTGACTGGCTGCATTAAAAATGTTAAACTAAGGGTTACCTATGTTTACAATTGTCAGTTTTTAACTTAAAATGTGTTTTTCTTTTTTGTTTCGTTCCTAATGTTACAGAAAAATGAGCTTTCGTTTTTGGTTTAGTTCCGAATTTTATAGAATAGTATATTATGATACTAGTGTTTAAGTACGCGTTTAAAGCATGTGCGACGAGTTTAAATGAGCACGACGCGCTAGCGGAGTGCTTTTAACGTCGCTAGAGCTTTAATGGCACTTATACACGTGTATCATACGCTATTACATCCTTTTACAATAAAGGAATTGGATTCACTCCATAAATTCGAAATTGAGTTTTCAACAGATCTTCACGTTTTAGAGTCCTCTGAACTCAAATAACATATTTTTTCCATTGGTTTGTCTGTCCGTCTAATTAATTAGAAGATTCCCCTTAGAAACTGAAATGTATTCCTATTATTTATTTATTTATGAGCATTAATGCTTACATTGATAAAATTGGTACCTAATCAATGAATTAACAATTTGTGCTATGTATAGAAGTGATAAAGTAAAGCACTAAGTACTTCAATTATCATTTCTTATACATATTGTTATGTAAAGGTAATGTAATGTAATGTGATGTAATATAGTAATAATTTGAATTGTAATTACACATGCCTTACTTACATTTACTTAATTCAAATGTTTGACTGACCAAATATAGTTCTCTAAATGTCATTTTTTAGCAGTGGTCTATTATGATATGTTTTACCTGGGTTCGTTAACTACTTACAAATAAAACAGTATTATGCCCTTTATTGTATTTCATTCATCTGCAATTTAATATTACAGAAGGCTAGCTCGGTAGACAACAAACACTCATTCCTCAGAGTTGGGTTCCCCGGTTAGTTAATATTAAAATTCGTGTGATACGCCACTGGGCTGTATATTTACTTCAATCACGCAGACGCTACTTTGCTATGCTGTCAAAATCCTACACAAATTGGTTTATTTGTTGCGGTTCGCGTTTTGTGATTTAAATTTAACAAAAAGAGTTTTATGAGCATTCGATAAGGTAATTTTTGAATTCTGGCGCCTTCAACTGCATTAATCTATCTTTTGTTTACAGGCAAAACCTCCACTTGATTGTTAAACGACGCCAACATGCAACTGTTTCTCCTAACATCAAATCTGGATTTTATGCAATTACTGGATATTCGCTTTTGATAGATGCTTTAATCTGCCTGGATCTCTGCTCAGTAAGACGTGCTCTTGTTTGAATTGTTGCTTTTTGGTCCTAACACCGATACTTTGATTGCAATCTAACCTGAATTTTCTGCAGTGCTGCGGTAACTGCACTGGTTTCTGCCGAAGTCCTTGGTAGATGGTAGCGGAATAAATTATTTTTTATGTGATGAAATTTGCTACCCACACGTTCACTGGTGCACTGGTAAATTCTCTACACAATGGTGTACTTTCTATTGTTATAAATTAAATATTTTTATATTAATATTGCAATTAAATGAGAGACCAAAAACTGTGTGTCAATAGTTAATTTTATTCAAATGTTTCTCGCTGCTGGTCGTTAATAACAAATGCCTATCTAAACTACAAAAACGGATATAGACCGAGTTCAATACAATAATTTTCTTAACTAATATTCCTTATAACTAAAATTATTTACAAAATTTCTAATTCTAAAATATTGTCTTTTCAATTTTATATTAACTGTCTCATAGCGCCACTCACTTTGTATTATTTAGATTGTCTTTTCACTCTCGCGTAATTACACTGACTGGTTTTTAAAATAGTCCACTTCCATCACCAATTTTGTTTCACATCCTGTTGTGTGTTCTTTTCCTTGTATTTTTATCCACTGTCTACTTTTCCCAGATTTTCAAATATTGCTGTCTATTATTACAATTGCCATGTTCTGCTTGGTTTATGCTCTTTGCAACATATAATAATTCTGCTTCTTTTACCTTTATTTAAAATACCCATAAACATATCCTATTGAATTATTCTGGCATCTACGCTTCATTTAACACGCAGATATTATAAACCTTTCTGTGACAGTTCTATTTATTTGGTGTGGCTTTAATTTTGCACAAACCTCTTATTTTTGGCTAATTTAAAATTATCGACTCCAATCTATAAAAAACGAGCTCTGCCCTTTGCCTTTTGTACTCAAATCATTTCATTACTACTGGCATTGTTTTGCAAATGTAATTACGGATTGAAATTTATACGCTAAATCTTGCAGTTGTATGAACTACCCCAACTCTGTGCTATCTGACTTGCTTTATTTATTTGTGCTGCAAGCAGAGTTGAGTAGCGGGTTCAATACCATCTCAATATATGTTTTTATAATATATGCATAACTTTTACATATTTCTTATTTTGGATTTATATGTCAAATTCGAGGTTATTAGTTTTGACACAAACTGACGCAAAACCTAACCTGCTAACCTCGAATTTGACATAATTGTTGTTTCAGTCATAATGAAAACTCTCTATCGAAATTTTTGTCTTATTTTGTCTCTAGGGAGTAAATGCTTTACTTCTGTCACAATTTTGATGGTATAGAAACCGACTTCTACTTCCGGTCGTGAAAAATAGTATATTATATCATGAGGTACTAATGTACTAAAGTACTCGAGTGGAGTTTGTTGCCTCGAAGGCGAAGCCCGAGGGCAACAACCACACAAGGGATTTAGGCACTTTAGTCCCGAGGTATACTCCATTTACTTGACTGTCAGTGTCAAATTTAAAAAAAATCTTGACTATACCTCAAAAATAATGTGTTTTTTATTAGACTGTACAGTAATGTAATTGTTAAAATGTGAAAAATAGCAATGGTGCCAACATAATGTCAGTTTGACAGTGCAGATGTCAAGTAAATGGAGTATATATACGTTATTTTTGCACTTTTGGGAACATTATCATCAAACATTTCCAAAATTTGGAATCTGTCAATTTGGAAACTGACAATTATACTTGATTAAAAACTGAATTGCAGCAGGTCCTGGATATCCTGAATCAGTTGGCAGTACTGAAGTGTATTGTCAGTATATGTCAAATTCGAGATTGCAGGTTAAGTTTTGCCTTTTGCGTCAGTCATATATATAATACACATATATTGCTAGTAGGGCCTGGAAACGTCAGAAAACATTACGGCGCCGACATAGTCTCACTTAGAGTATAACGCGTCTCGTGCGCATGCGTGAGAATTCGAACTCCGCCTTTAGAAGCGAATTTTAAACTTGACTGGGAGGTTCACTTCCCCCACCGCGCGGACGACGCCGCCGCGCTTGCACACAGCTAACCATTATACATTGAAGAGTTGGTTGTCTGTCTCACTTCCTTGGTGAGTTTCCCACTCATAGCCGCTAGCAATATAGTAAGTATTAGATATATGGCGTCAGTGTGTGTCAAATGACAAACAAAACCTACTAACCTACCATAGTTAAGGTATCATTTTTACTTTAGCTCCTAGGGATTAAATGAGCTATTTTAGTCCCTGTTTACGGGGACTAAAGTTGATACCGTAAACAGGGACTAAAGTAGCTCATTTAATCCCTAGGGACTAAAGTAAAAATGATACCTTAACTATGGTTTATGTACACACGAGGTTAGTAGGTTAGGTTTTGTTTGTCATTTGACACACACTGACGTAAGACTTAACCTGCAAATCTCGAATTTGACATATACTGACAATACACTTCAGTACTGCCAACAGATTCAGGCTATCCAGGACCTGCTGCAATTCAGTTTTTAATAAATTGTAATTGTCAGTTTCCAAATTGACGGATTCCAAATTTTGGAAATGTTGGATGATAATGTTCCCAAAAGTGCAAAAAATAGCATATATACTTCGGGACTAAAGTGCCTAAATCCCTTGAGTGATTGTTGCCCTCGGGCTTCACCCTCGAGGCAACAAACTCCACTCGCGGGATTAAATGGTGCACATTAGTCCCTCATGATCTCATGATATAATATACTATTTTTAAATTCGGCGCCATCACTACACTCCACCTTCTTTTTATAATTGGTCGGCACCGTGTAATTAGTTAACGCTGCTGGCTAATGGTGATTGACCTTAGTAAAGATACAAACCCATTCCACAGTGTATTTCACAAACCTTCATTTAAAACCTAACCTTACTTTATTGTAAATAATTTAGTTCAAAAGTAATAACAATTATGGTACGGTTAACAATTTGTTCTTAAAAGAAATAATTAATACGCAAGGATTCAATTTCTTTAGGTTAACTCAGCTATTGACCCACCGCCAATTCTACCGAACATCGACCAGCAACTCCTGGAGTATTTAATCAGCCCCGAACGACTCCCAATACACGAATATGAAAGAAACCAGGAGTTCTGGGCGCGCGAACCCGATCCCACATCTCTTTTCAGTTATGATAATTCTCCACTATCCACAATGTTGAAAGTAGTCGCAACACTTTATTTAGCAATACGTTGCTTCATTACTTTGCTTTAGGTAACGCGAGATCAAAACACTGGAGAGATCATAGAATTCCGCGAAGTTCCCATACAAGGTGCAGGAAATACTGCAAGGAATTCTATGTCCTTGACAAGAGCTCCCGCTCCTCCTTCTGAGGCTACGTGGGGTAGTGTTTCTAATTTTCCATTTTGGCCCGGAGGCTTTGCCGATTCAGTATCGGATTTGCCTACTCAGCTGGAAAGCTTTAATACTGATGGTATTGAGCAGTAAGTTTTAAAAAAAATAAAGAGTATTAGTGCTTTCTTGTTTTATTAGAGTTGTTAACTGTTCCACCTGGTTTTGCAAAAGGCTTGGAGTTTGAAGAGGATGGTTGTACAGTAAAGACTGATGAATCCAATGAGCCTACTCATTCGCATAAAGTGCTAAAATCCGAAAATGTAGTTAATTTAATGGATATTTTACACCAAGACCAAGATTTTCTAGGTATTTATACAATGTAATAATGAAAATGTGTGGACAAGGGCGACTGTAAGTATGTGTCTATGACTACATTTACACGGTAATTTAACGCTGGTGTTATTTAAACCGTTGTTATTAAAACTCGTGTAAAACGTGCGTTTACACAAGGGGTGTTGTACAGGCGTTAAAGTGTTCGTCGGTGTTAGCGTGGTGTTATCTAAAACCTCATCGCAGTGTGACCAACTGCTTCGAGATTTTCCATCTGTAACTCTGTCAGATGCTGTCTGTTATTATAAAATTATAAACATAACCGCTATAACCTACAAGATTAATAACACAGCTGATACAATTCAGCGGAGTGACGTTAGTGTGGTTGACAACTGCGACTCAGAACAACCAACCGTCTTTACAATTATGTTGGTAGTCTTGTTTCAAAACGGGTGTAAGTCGAAAGTATCCATTTACACGTACATTTTACACCCGCTTACTAACGTCACTCCTCTTGGCGAAGTGATGTAGCGTTAGTAAACCGGTTCTAGTAAAACCGGCGTTAAACCCCATTTACACTACAATTTACACCGGTGTTAACAACAACCGATGTTGTAACACCGGTGTTAGCGGACCGTGTAAATGTAGTCTATAGCCGCCCTTGTCTAAACATGTTTAAAATTGCATCATATTTATTTATAGCAATACATGTTAACTGTAAAATCTAACATTAAGCATTGTAGGGCTTTGGGAGACGATTGAAAAAGATGAAAGTGTTGACGACGTACAACAGGAAGAAAAGCATACTAGTCTTCCCGAAGAAGACGAAGTGATACCAAAAGAACTGCCTGTTCTTAACATTTCAGAGTATGCGAAACTGAAAGCACAACAAGGCACTGAATGGGCAATACTATTAGATACTTCCAAACCTGTAACAGATTTTAGAGAGAGAATACCAGAAATGGCTTTTGAATATGAATTCGAGTTAGATACATTCCAAAAACTGGCCATCTTACAGCTAGAACAACATAACCATGTATTTGTGGCCGCCCACACTTCGGCAGGGAAAACGGTGGTTGCCGAATATGCCATCGCCCTATCACAGCGACACATGACGCGCACCATTTACACCTCGCCCATTAAAGCGCTCTCAAATCAAAAGTACAGAGACTTTCGGCATAAATTTAAAGATGTGGGTCTGGTAACAGGCGATTTTCAAATCAACCTGAAAGCCTCGTGCCTGATTATGACCACCGAAATCCTACGCTCCATGCTGTACGGGGGCAGCGAGGTAACTCGTGATTTGGAGTTTGTGATTTTTGATGAAGTTCATTATATTAATGACAAGGAACGGGGACATGTGTGGGAGCAGGTGCTGATTATGTTGCCGGCACATGTGTGTGTCGTTTTGCTAAGTGCAACAGTGCCGAACACTATAGAATTTGCCGACTGGTTAGGACGAACTTACCAAAAGAAGGTTTACGTTGTTACCACCTACAAGCGGCCGGTGCCTCTACAACATTACCTGTATACGGGGTGTGGGGGCTCTACCAGGGATAACCGATATTTAGTGCTTGATGCTAATGGGAAGTTTAATATAGATGGGTAAGTTTAAATGTTTTTAAAGAGGCTTATGGATTAACCTTTGTTTTCTGAGTGTAAACTCCATTAATTTTATAAAGCATGTTTCTGAAAAGCAACGTAAATATATGAAACTTGTCCAAGAGCGATACAATGCATTACACAGGTATTCATTTAGTGCATTGCTTTTCGATTACGTCTTTATGTTTTATTCAATACATAAAAGGTTTGATTAAGGTGATCTTAGTGGGGTTGAAAGATGGTTTATGAACTTAATTACACAACTTTTTTTTTCTAAAAAACTGCAAGCGACTGGATTTGCAAATAAATAAATCCCCAATGTTTTTAACTACATTTTTTAAGACTAAAGTACAGTACAGAATTTTAAAGTGAAATCTCAGTATAGTTGAGTGGCAAGTACAGGATTAGTATTTATTAAACAGGTGTCCGGAATATGGAGGTTATTGTATAAAATACTATATTTTTTCAACTGTAAATCAGAAAGTGTAAATTCGAATTCAGATTAGTAAATTGTAAATTAGAAAGTGCAAATTGTAATTGTAAGTGTTAATTGATATTCAGACAGCATCAGTTGTTCAGAAAGCAAGGGACGAGCTTCATGAAGGATTACTATGTAGATACAAATATATACAGGAAGTGTGTAAATTTGCAGTAAATGTAATAATTATTGTTGAGAAAATCTTCGGACAGGTTGACAGATTTTGGTTGAAAATAAATTAACAGAATTTAAGTCATTGTTATATGCTCTTACATGAATCACGTTGCCAACTATTTTTTTTACAAATAAATAGTAAGTTTGTTACAAACTTTACACACATCCTGTATGTATGTATCTACATAGTAATTCTACATAAAAGTCATCCCTTCGTTTCTGAATTACAATTGCTTCTTTCTGTATTACAATTGAGGCTGCCTGAATATTAATTATCGCTTTCTGAATTACAATTTACATTTTTTGAATTAGAATTCACTAATCTGCATTGTAATTTACACTTTCTGAATTACAATTTACCTACTAATCTGAATTGCATTTGATGCTTTGTGAATTACAATTCATTAATCTGAATTGCAATTTACTAATCTGAATTACATTTGATGCTTTTCGAATTAGTAAATTGTAATTTAAACTAGTAAATTAAATTTACTAATCTGAATTATATTGGACGCTTTGTGAACTATAATTCACTAATCTGAATTGCAATGTATATTTTCCGAATTAGAATGTATTAATCCTAAATACAAGTTACGCTTGATAGATGACAACAAATTTAATTGCAATACTACTCGATAAATAGTATATTATATACCAAGCAACAAAAGTGCATCATATGATCCCACGAGTGAAGTTTATTGCCCGAGACGAAGGGAACAAAAGCACTTTGGTCTCCAGGCATATAATAATTTGTTCTCTTTACTAGATACATAACCTACAAGTGTAGCAAAAATACCTTTATGTACAAATACTTTTACATACGTAATTTATATAAGGTAATTGTACCATTTACTATCCACTTCTCAAATACCGACCAGGATGGCACATTTTTACTTAAAATAAGGTGCTATGATAGTAATACAGTGCTTTCGTAAAGTAGTGATTAAATTCCTTAAAAATTCATGGAATAAGTTTTGGAAGAAACACTGAGACTCTTCGATTTTTATTTCTATTTACGTATTTTTTTCAAATTAAATCTCTACATACAGGTTGTTTAAATTTAGATTAAACAGATGTAAATTTCAGTCCAAATTTACGAAATATTCACAATTTAAAAGCCAGTGTTGTTTTGTAATCAAACGAGTTAAAGGCCAGAAAACTGCAAACCTGCAAATCGCGCAAATAAACGACCCACAATCTCGAGTTCAGCGCACTGACTTGCAAACGCATGCGGAACCATAATAGCTTACCGCCTGCTGACTTATTGTTTTGTAATGTTAGAATCGTTCCACTAATATACACTGCACTTTGAAATATTATGAAATATTAATTTAGTTCTAAGCAATTATGTTTTGTATAAAAGCTCGTCTATTTTTGTAATAAAATTAATCGACATCTAATGTTTGATTCATTCGCAACGTTGCTGCCCTCTTCCAAGCCATAATTCATAAAACGTGAGGCTGCGTTTTAGAGGGTAGCAACACCATCATCCCTTTAAGTGACATTGACTAAACTGTCTTAATACATGAATGCAGTCTCACTCATGTGCTTAAAAATTAGGGATAAAGAACCAGTGCAATCAACAGAAATCTGATCCAGCCTCCAGGCCGCCAATGTTGAATTAATTGTAGCGGAAGCAATGGATAGAATTACCCCATAAAAAATGTAATTCTCTTTGAGATTCCTGAAAATTCTGATTTGAGCGTAACTTCATCTAGTATTATAAAAAGTATTGAACCGGAATTAACTATTAAGGAAGCACCTACTAAGCTAGAAAGAATAGGTACCTACTCGTCCACGTCTCATTAAAATTGTGTTCGAAAATTTTAATGATGCACTAAAAATTCTACGGAAAAAGAATAAATTACAAGAATCAGTTTTTCAAAATATTGAAATGAATACAGATGAAACAAAAATGCAACAAGAATATTTCAAAAAAATTAAGAGCTGAGTTGGATCGTCGCATTCAAGAAGACGAACCCTATTTGACAATCAAATATGTCAAAGGGACTCCAAAAAGAGTTCCAAAAATCTCAACTTTGCCTATTAGTGGGAGCTCTAATGTGGTTTCAAAAAAGTAACTAATCTTTCAGTATGCCATCTCAATATTCGTTTTTTACTAACCAGCTTCAGTTCATTTTGCAACTACTTTAAAAATTATGAATTTTCTATTATTGCGTTGTCGGAAACTTGGTTAACGTCGGACAATCCATATAGTATTTTTGGTATATCTGGGTATGAGCTAATATGCTTTGATTGAATAACCAGAGGTAGTCTCTATGTTAAAAACAGTTTTGCGTTGTTAATATTGGCTATGTTTTAATTTTACATTTAGAACAATTGTTTATACGTGTTACCACAAAACAACTTAAAGTAGCTATAGGGGTTATCTATAAACCTCCGCTAATGGCGTTGACAGCTTTTGACAATCTTAAAACTACTGGCAGATCTGTTTACTACTGTGGATGAAATTGTGTTAACAGGCAACGTGGACTTTTTAAAACTAAGCAACAAACTTTTCTATCTTAAGGATATTTTGCATTCTTTTAATCTACATCAAGTTATTAAGGCTCCATCAAGAATTAGTGAAACTTTAAGCACTTTAATTGATGTAGTATGTACATACAAGCAAAAATCTGAATCTAATCGAACATGGTACAGTCGGCACCTTACAAAACGGGACATTTTGCATGTACATATTTTTAAGTGTAAAAACTGGGTTTTTGCAGTTGTTATCGTTTTGATTGTTACATAATTTTCCAAATGTTGCGTTTTTTGGTTGATAGTAAAATTCCAATAATATAAAAAAATTATGAATCAAACATTACAACACAACATATTACACGTCCCGTTTTCTAAGGCGCTGACTGTACTAAAGACACTCAAAATCTATCTGATCACTGTCATGTATACTGCTATTTCGATTGTGAAATCAATCAGTTACAGCCTAAGACAATAACAGTTTGTGATTACATTTTTTTATGCAAATGAACTTGCTTTTAGATGCAAATAGAATATTATGGAATTATATTGATAGGGCAAGCAGTACAGTAATTGGCCCCTTAAGAAAACTTGTTAGCATTTATTTATATTGCGCGGTAAGTATTACAAATGAATTTACATTGAAATATCATGCAGATGTCTGAAATATTGATGACCACATAGCCTGCTTACATTTTTATTTAGTAATTGATAGTTTTTATGAAAAAAATAACTAATTAAAAATATGCAAAAAGCATAGTGATTGGGCTTATGAAATACAGTAATTGGCCCCACTAATTGAAGTCGTTTTCTCACTAATTTTTCCTAATTTTAATTTTTTAAGACAGAAAATGTGGGAATAAAATTTTACTAATGCTAGGAAGATTATTTAATTACAGAAAAAGCTCAACAAATATTTTAAAAAAATTTTAAAAATAAAAATGTAGGAACGGTTTAATTTTTCTTTTTAAGACAACTGATACATTCAAAAATATCTGAATTCGATTTATGCAAATTCGATTTTATTACACATGTAACATGAAATTGTCTAGTGCAGGTGCTACATTTAAGTCCAATTCCTGCTTGATCATTGATGTTTTTAGCACAATTGTAACATAAGCCACTTAGTATTTTACATTTTTTTTCAATCTGTAATCCAAATTTGGGAATATCAGAGGTGTATAACAAAGAAGAACTCGAGAAGAGGAAAACGCTGAAGAAACAGTTAATACAGGCAAGAGAAAAAGGATATAATGCAAAATTAAGGGGAACAAAACTCGTGATAAACGAGGTAATATACACCGAAGAAAACCTAGGAGCGCAAGATCAGCAGGAGAAAGTAAACATAGACAAAGCAACAAAAACCAGAACAGCAAGCCAAAGGTCTCCAGAAAACATAGAAAACAGAAGCCACAAAAAAACTTACCCAGAAAAGACAGACGAAAGTTTTAAAACGAGGACGTTTAGCAGAAACCAGATGAAGAGCACCGAAGAACAAGGAATCAAGAAAGGGGACTCAAAGAATACAAGCGAAAAAAAACCAGACAAACTGATCCAACAGCTACTAGCACCAATCACACAAAAAACCCAGGAACAGGGAAACTCAAAGGATCACCTACAAAAAATATAGCAACCAACAAGCTCGGCAACCCCACTGATGACGACGGAAGCAAAGTCTATGGACAATGAGAAGTCACATCAAAAAAACAAAAAAAATTACAAAATCACGAAAAAGAAAATAAAAGGAAAAAAGTATGAAGAGATAAGATTAGCAACTTGGAATAGGAAAACGATGCTCAGACAGGGAAAAATGGAAGAAATCGCAAAGGAAACCCAAAATTACAAAATACATATAGCGGCAATTCAAGAAGTAAGATGGGAAGGGGCAGGAGAGATCACGAAAGAAGGCTACAGCTTTCTTTACAGTGGAGAAAAGAAAACTGGAAGAAATGGAGTAGGCTTCTTTATAACCAGCAGAATGAAAAAGAACATCATCAACTTCACGCCAATTGATGGAAGAATAGCAACCCTAAGAGTAAAGATGGGAAAGACAAACACCACATTAATTAATGTATATGCACCCACAGAAACGGCAGAAGTGAAAGATAAAGATAATTTCTACGATCTGATATGGAAAACGTGTGAAGATATACCAAAGAGAGATGAAATAATAATATTAGGAGATCTAAACGCCCAGATAGGTAAGGAACAATATCTAAAAAAAGCAGCAGGCAATGGCAGAGGCACGATACACGAAGTGAGTAATGATAACGGGCACAGGTCATGCCAACTAGCCGAAGCAATGGGCATGACAATACTAACGACAAAATTCGAACACCCAAGAAAACACAAGATCACATGGAGACATCCGACAGGCAGTGAGAACCAAATAGACCATATAATGGCGGCAGAGGGGATAAACAAAAAAACAATAGATACTAGAACTTTTAGAGGAGCCAATGGAGATTCCGATCACTACCTGGTCATAATGAAAGGCTACTATGCAGCAACAACAAATAGACAAACCCGACACATAAAAAAACAGAATATTGGAATGTGGAAAATTTACAGCAAGACAATATCAGACAAGAATTCGAAAAACAAATATGCGAAGAATTTAAAGAAGTGACAACAACGGAAATTCAAGAATTATGGCAAAATATAAAGGAAAAAATAATTAAAATAGCAACACAGACCTTAAAACAAGAACAAAAGCAGAAACGATTAAAAGAATGGTACGATGAAGAATGCGAGGACGCAACTAGGAAAAAAAATACAGGAAGATTGAAATGGATCGGCACAAATGAAGAACAAGACAGAGAAGCATACAAAATAGCAAGAAATATTACAACAACAATAATGAGAACAAAAAAAAAACGAGTGGATAGACGAAAAGCTAAAGGACATAGAAGAAGATAGAAAGAACCATAAAATAAGGCAATTCTACAACAAGATAAAGGCGACTAAAAACAAGAGGAATGAAAAATAAAAAGGGATTACTAGAAAACGAGCCACAACAACTAAATAAAATATGGACAGAACACTACACTACGACATTATACACAGAAGTTAACAACACAATAAATGATCAAACAACAGACGATAGCGAAACAGAAGAACAAAGAAATAAATGCACTAACCCTAGAAGAGATCCAGCAAGAGATAAACCAAATGAAAAATAATAAGGTACCAGGAGAAGATGGCATAAGAAATGAACTGCTGAAATATGGTGGACAGCAATTACACAAAAAAATACACACATTAATTGAACAAATATGGGAACAAAACGAATTGCCAACAGACTGGAATATTGGAATAATACAACCCATACACAAAAAAGGTGACAAAGAAGAATGTGCAAACTATAGGGCCATAACGCTCCTGAATACAACGTATAAACTGTTCTCTACTATACTCAATAAAAAACTGAAAACACACACAGAAAAAATATTGGGCGACTACCAGGACGGATTTAGGTCGGGCAGATCCACGGTTAACGCAATACACGTTTTAGAGCAAATTTGTCAAAAAGCTTGGGAATATGACAGAAACTTACACATAATCTTTATCGATTTCAAAAATGCTTTTGACAAAGTAAACAGAAATCTACTGATACAGGAACTGAAACTTTTGGGAATCCCAGTGAAAATAATACAACTAGTAGAAGTATGTCTCAAAGATACAAAAGCAAAAGTACAAGGTACAAAAACGGAAGAGTTCAACGTAAATATAGAAGTAAAACAAGGAGACGCCCTATCCCCGACACTCTTCAACTTGGCACTAGAAAGCATTATCCGCAAAGCAAAACTAAACAAAAATATTATAAAACTATAGCGTACGCTGATGACTTAGCAATAGTAGCTAAGACAAAGGAGGATCTAATAGATGCAATACAAAGATTGAACAAAGAAGCAATAAAGCTAGGCTTACAAATAAATGAACAAAAACAAAATACATGAACTACGGAAGGAATAATACCACAGATAGACTGTTAAAAATACACAACCATACCTTCGAAAATGTCACATCATCCAGTTATCTAGGAGTACTAATAGGAAATGGAAGGGAAAGAGTAAAAGAAAGGATCCAGAAAGGAATCAAATCGCACAGTATTAACAAACCACTGCTAAAAAACAAAAACCTAACTAAAGCAACCAAAATAACAATCTACAAGACATTGATAAGACCAACCATCACCTATGCAACAGAGACTATTGCACTAACTAAACTGGAGGAAGACCAGCTGAAAAAATTAGAAAGAAGGATAGTAAGGACAATACTAGGGCCAAATGTGACAGAAGAGGGAGAAAGAAGGGCAAAGACAAATCGGGAGATAGAAGAAGTATTAGAAGGAGAAAATATAATAAGACACATAAAAGCACAACGTCTAAAATGGTTAGGGCACATCATGAGAAGGACACCAACGGATATAATAAAAAGAATAACATACTGAAAACCACTTCAACAACGAGGGAGGCCAAGAATAAGATGGTGGGACAACATCGAAGAAGATTTAAAAGTAATGAAGCTAGAAAATTGGAAAAATGTGTGTAGAGACAGAAAAAATGGAAGGAAATAGTCAAGAAAGCCAGGACACACAAATGTTTATAATGGAAACGGTAGAGGAGTGATCCACCTCAGAAAATGGATTTTACATCTTCTCCACCCAAGGAGAAAAAGCCATAATCCTATGGATTGCAAGGCTTGATGATGATGATGATCAGATGGCAGCACAAAGTTCTACCAATCAGAGCCTGGGCCTGTTATCAATCATATGTGATCATAGATATACCGATGGGACCACAATTATATATAACAGCAATGAGATAACATGAATAAGAAGATAACACATATTGCTTGAGTAGGAAAGAGATAAACGTAGTAGCAAATATACGAGTACGCTTGACGCTTACTTTAATTATGACATATGTCAACTAATTGTGCCTACTAAAATAATTTTGTTGTATGGGCATCTCTTTCTTACTCAAGCATTTTATTTTGTTGTTCATGTTATCTCATTGCTGTTATACGGGTGACTATAAATGATTGAATTTTTTTTTCTTAGGTTGGCACTGTTTATGTTGGTGGCACTGAAAGTCTATGTCAAATTCAATGTTCGCAGGTTAGGTTTTGCGTCATTCTATGTCAAAACTGACGCAAAACCTAACCTGCTAACCTCGCATTTGACATAGACTTACAGTTCCACCAACATAAACAGTGCCAACCTAATAAAAAAAAATTCAATCATTTATAGTCACTCGGTATATAATTGTGGCCCCATCAGTATAAGTACAAGATACGGCGTGCCGTTGCTATAGTTGAACGAGACGTACCATCTATTTCTGTCACTCTCAGTGTGTGAATTAGGTATAGCACTATCCTTTAGAGAGGTACTTTGGCCTGACATTGAGAGAAATTCTGACAAAACATATTTAACACGTTAATCGCCGCAATACAAATTCAGTAATGGGTCTCAAGGGCCACTACGTAGAAGAAACAATAAAACATATCTAATATTGAAACGCCTATAAATAGGCAACCAAATACGCTATCCAAGGGGTAAATGTGTTGTTGGGTATAGGAGGCCACGTGCATTAGGCAAAGCATGTAAAGTTACGCACAATGAGAAGCAACCGTGAATCACACGGCCACGAAAACTTTTCAACGTGAGATGCAAGTTAGCATCACACGGCGCTGTAAATAAAAAGATAGAGATGCACGTTAGCTTCACGTGGCGATTAAAGTGTTAACTTGTATTACATGGTGCCAGAGATAGTCTTTTTAGTCTCAAGATGCTACAAAATGTAAAAAAGAAGTAATCGTATAAATAAACACAAATTAGAAAACATATCTTCAACAGTCAACATTTTATAACCTCACTCAATGAGGGGGTGTGCAAGATATTTGCTCGCTAACGTCTTTGAATTTTACGGTTGATAATAAGGCTAAAATGCAGAATCCGGGGCACATTTCCCTCCTTTTATTATAGTCAAATTTATACCCATTCGGAGTCACGTGATAATCTAGTAATTTTACGTATGTCGATTCTTAAAAATGCAATTTTAGGGAAATAAATGACATTCCGTTTTGTAGGTTATCCTGACATATGCCAATTTCTAAAACAAGGTTGCTACGGGTTTATTCTCTTATATGAAATCAAACTGAATTTACAGGTTAAAGAAAACATAACATGTCGTAAAATGTAAATATAATAAAGATATGTCAGCTGCTACATTAAAAACCTGCTGCTTATAGCAAATTTTAAGTCAATTTCTGTGCATGCATATTCTGTTATAGAACATTGCCATTTGAAGCCTATTTCCTTGCACAATCTATTTAGGGAAGAAACTGAATGTGAAAAATCTCCAGATTCTTCAACCAAGCATTTTTTAGATTTTTTATGGTTACAAATTCTTTAGCTACATACATTTTATATACAGTGTCTTGACTGCTTCGTCGAGTTCCGTTTTTGCATTCTTCACTTTCTGGCTCATATTTTCGGTAAATTGTGCTCTCCTAGATATTTAACGCAAGAGAAGCACGGCGAACAGCGTTGGAGGGTGAAACTGTTGATTTACTATTATTAATATTGTACTCTTCATAAAAAAAAAAACGCATAATATTCAAATTAATTGTTGTGACTGCTCGTTATACCGCATGTCGGATGGTTTCTTTTAATTTCCAGTTTTCGGCTCAACAATTTTAGGTTTTATTACCCTTATCTCAATAACTTACACGAAAAATATAATCTGACAGATTAGAAACGTCAAATTTTTACTTCCTTTTACTATAAAGGAAGTATTGGATTCACCCCAAAAATTCGAAATTGAGTTTTCAACAGATCTTCACGTTTTAGAGTCCCCTGATCCCAAAAAACATATTTTTTTTCATTGGTCTGTGTGTCTGTCTGTCTGTCTGTCTGTGTGTCTGTCTGTGAACAGAATATCTCAAAAACGAAAAGAGGTATGGCGTTGAAACTTCATATATAAGTTTTGTGTACTATGTAGATGAGACAGCAAGCTTTTGAAGAAAAACGCATAACCGGAAGTAGGTGTTTACTCTTGTGATTTTTCAGTTTTTTTCGATTTTTTCAAAAACGGCTCTAACGATTTTTTTTAAACTTTACATTTTTCTTACATTTTTAATGTGTATTGATGTGAGATAGGTGATTTTCCAGTTGAATACTTCTAAAGTGGGTTTCTTTTGTTTTTTTTTCTATTTTTTTTATTAACTCCTATTTTAAATAAAACACCCGGTATATTATTACATTTTTGAATTCACCTTAAAATTCTAGAGAAAATTTGTCTCTTCAACTAACACTCGATTTTGTACCGTTTTTGTAGAATTTGTAATTTTTGAAAATTTTTAACAAATGGTTAAAAATTAAAAATGAAATTTTTGACTAATTATAAGATCACTGTAAAAGGAAGTTGTGTGAGTGTATCACACCAGATTTTTTAAATTAATTTTATGAATCGACATGCCTTTTTTTCAAATTTCTTCCATTTCATCTATTTTACTAAAGATGAACAGAGACAGACAAAAGTCACGTGACTCCGAATGGGTATAATTTTGACTATTCAATTCACCTGTCATCTGTCAAAAAGTGACCAATGAAAATCCAGAATTCTGACGTTTCTTGACCAATCAAAAAAATATCAGTGGATATATCTTCCTAGAAGGTATTCAAGTGACTATTTTAAACAAATGTGATTTTTATTAGAAAAAGTCAATATTAGTGTTCTGTTACTATAGAAATTGCGTAGTTTGTTGGTAGATTTACTGAAAACTAATTTGAAAAAGGTAGTTTGGTTCATTAAATAGTCCCTCGAATACCATTCTTAGTCAAAGTTAAGTAGATTATTTTTGCGGTGGTATCACTACTCATGTCCATTGCGCTTGGGATTAGAACTCGTGCTAGCGCACTCGTCCTAATCGTACCAAAGCGCAATGGACATTCGTGACACCACCGCAAAAATAGTCGACATAACTTTGACTACTCATGGTATTATAAGTGACTATAGCTTCCCTTGTAAATTTAGATATGGTTACTAGAGAAACATGGTTAATAATAATTAATATTAACAATAGGAGGGGAATTGGCCCCGGATTCTGAATTTTTCCCGTTAATAATAGCAATCAAAACCATGTAACAGGAGTTTGACTGGTAGGTCTGCTAACCAGTTAAATGTTCAAGTAGCATAATTTTTCATGATAACTTTTAAAATTTTCTATTAATAAAATTAAATGTCACTTAAATTATACACTAAACCTTTATTGGTATCACAATGATCTTCTACTAAACTGGAACTAGGGGACTTGGCTGTTATGGGACAGGTCAAGATTTTGAAGGAACTGAATATTTTTTAAAAATTTTAAAGGGTTTTCTACATTCTTCGGAATCAGAATTTTGAAAATGTTTTGAACAAACAACCGGATCTTCTAAAAATTTGATTTTTTCTTTCACTTTACATGTTGTTATCCATTTATTTTTCACGAAATTATCCTTTGGAAAACTGAAATATTTTTTTAAAGAAGATTTTATTAAACAAACCATTTACTTAACACACTGGTGAAAAGATACATCTTCGCTTGAAGAATTACAAGGTATAGAACATATTATTCACGTTCTCATTGCTAAAGTTAAATTTTTGAAGGTAAAATAAACTGTGAAATTGAGTGACACTTCTCACGTTTTGATCTCAGTTGTTCAAAATTAAGCGTACAAAACATTGTATGAAATACGTCTAAAGGGAGAGAGAAATAAATTGATACAGGTCAGAATGAAATGGGGGAAGGTACCGAACTCCGTGATATGTTATTTTAAGATTCGACGTACGTTTACCTGTAGTGAACGTATCCTGTACTAATATATCCATGTACACACACGATCATTGGAAATGAACAGGGATATGCACACATGTTACACATTTGAATAAATGTTTTTAGAAAGCTACTATAAATTTCACAAATATTATGGAACTGTTGATGTAAATAATATTTCTGATCATGTATAGACCATTCAGAAAACGTAAATCAACTACTGTAATATTAGTTGCATAGCTTTGTTAATTTTCATTGATTCTTTGTGTATGTGATTATAGCCCCTCTATTTACAAATAGTAGTGACAACGTTTGATGTTGCCGCTGGGGCAAAATCACGTTGGTATCCCTTAAAATCCCTAGCATGTTTAAAAATTGACAAGGAAGTTGCATAACCTGTGACATTGACGTTTGTCGTGTTTTTCTCTTCGGCAGCTAATTTGAAGTCAAGGACGTGGAAATGCCAGGGTGTTGTGTCGACAAATGTAAAAATAGTGGCAGAAAAGGATTTCAGCTATTCAGAATACCGCACAATGAAAGTAGTAGGAAAAATGCGTAGTTGAATATTATTCAACGTGATCACGTACAAAACGCGATCGATTTGAGAGTTTGTGAAGTAAGTGGTAATTTGACTTACTTCCGGACTTGCGGACTACACACATACTTTAAAACATAAATTGCAGGTACATTTCTCAGAGTCGCAGTTTTATATGGTTAACTTTTAAAATTTTTACTAAAATTGAGGCAATTTTTAAAACTAATATTTCTGCAATAAGTAAAATAAATTACAGTCATATGCAAGCACTAGAAAACCAGATTCTACAGTTGAATCTGGATGTTAACTTTGGTAATTGTAGTGGAATTTAAAAAAAAATGTAAATTGTTATATTTGCACAATGTATTTTGATGTTAAAAAATGGACTCAAAGATTCTACCAAAAAATGTATATAGTAGTTTTTCTGAGTAAAAAATTGTAATGATTAATCTGTTATTTTTTCACTGCCTACACTGAAATTTTAAATATCCCGCGGTTGCTCGTATCGTTTAGTAACTTTTTGTATTTTCATGTTTGCATCAGGTTTGCCCCACGATGTCGCTACTAGTTGTAAATAGAGGGGCTATATATGTGATAAAGTAGTGGCGCCATCTGTTAGTACTATCAGAAATTACCCCCTGCCCCCCAGGAACTGTTCAAGGTCATCCAAATCGGTATTTTGACATCAAAGGAACCGACAGTAAGTGTCTCTACTTGTTTGATGTATGTACGCTGGTAATACGTAGTAATACTACGGGTGCAGTACAACATTTTATTCATACCTCTCAATAAAGTCAGAAGAAGCATCGAAACCAAAAGTTGTTTGAAATTACAGTACCTGTTTGTTTTAACTTTTTCATTTGCCAGATCACATCATCAAACATTATTGCGTAAACCTAAAACTCACTATGATAATCAAAAAGTCACTTGCATGTAATATTGATATTGCAATTGTTAAAATCTCTATAATTATGGGGCGTTTATTGTGAGGTATTGAATAAAAGTAAAGTACTGTAGACGCAGCCAGTAAAGAGAAATTCCACGCAGCTTGCTTCAGTACACAATCGTACTTATTCGCTTTTGACGGTGTTCGTGATTTGTTGTGTGAAGGTCTTGTACATTCAGGTACAAAATGTTAACCAATAAATATCACTTTTTTTATAACACATCCACGAACACATCACATACTGTTCCACGAAGGTAACTACATTAAAAAATACCAACATTTTTAGTAAAAATTACACAGGACTTTTTAATAATTTTATTCGATTTAATAGAAAAAATACATACTGTTAGTACTTAAAAGCTGGTGCGGTCGAATTAATGTAATTGTTTATTTATTTATTTATTCATTAATCAAATAACCTTGTTTACCTTTAGGTGTCAAGGTATACCTCTTAAATAAAGTTACATTTCTAACTAAATTACCTTTCAACTAAGTTCCATTTCACAACTAAAACATTGTTCAAACTAAATTACATTTCAATTAACAGTTTTTGTATATAAATTTTGTCCATTCCTTCTTGTTCTTCGCCTTTTCCTTTGCTTCTCTCCAGTTCGAATTCTGTTCCTTCAGGCTTTCTGCAACTGCGTTATCCCACGTTCTAGTCGGTCTACCCCTTTGCCGCTTCTGCATAGTTTTTGTTTCCCATATTACTTTTGTTTGTTGACTTCCTTACACAGGATTTTTTAATAATTTTATTCGATTTAATAGAAAAAATACATACTATTAGTACTTAAAAGCTGGTGCGGTCGAATTAATGTAATTGTAAATATGCAAAAAACCTCTTGCATTTATTAAAAAAAATTATGCGTTTAATATTTAATTTGTAACCAAGACAATCTTGTCGAAAAGTATTTAAAAACTGCACAATTTTACTACTTATTGATCTATTTATATATAAGTGTGCTTTGTTTGTAAAAGCCAATAATACTAAATTTACATTGAATAATCAGATTCATCAGTATAACACAAGAAAAAGCAAAAATGTACACATTCAAAATTATAATATTTAGCAGCCACCATACATTATAATATAAAAGAATACCTAAAATAGTATCTTAACTGTTCTTTTAACGTATGTGCTAACATTATGTATATAATTATTATTATAATTTATAAAATTATCATAATTCATCCATATAATAGGCTTGTCTGGGACGCTGTTTTGTGTGTCCGGGACGCTGTTTCAGCAGCCAAACCGTAAGAGATGGAGAAAAAAGTTATTAAAGTTATATGTTTGGAATGGTCATGTCAGGTCAGGAACCGAATTTCAGTCACGTGACACTTCCGGTTTTCGAGAAATCACGTGATTTCCGTCCGTCTGGGACGCTGGTCCGTCCGGGACGCTGTTTCAGCAGCCAAACCGTAAGAGATAGAGAAAAAAGTTATGAAAGTTATATGTTTGGAATGGTCATGTCAAGTCAGGAACCGAATTTCAGTCACATTACACTTCCGGTTTTCGAGAAATCATGTGATTTCCGTCCGTCCGGGACGCTGTTTCAGCAGCCAAACCGTAAGAGATAGAGAAAAAAGTTATGAAAGTTATATGTTTGGAATGGTCATGTCAGCTCAGGAACCGAATTTCAGTCACGTGACATTTCCGGTTTTCGAGAAATCACGTGATTTCCGTCCGTCCGGGACGCTGTTTCAGCAGCCAAACCGTAAGAGATAGAGAAAAAAGTTATGAAAGTTATATGTTTGGAATGGTCATGTCAGGTCAGGAACCGAATTTCAGTCACATTACACTTCCGGTTTTCGAGAAATCATGTGATTTCCGTCCGTCCGGGACGCTGGTCCGTCCGGGACGCTGTTTCAGCAGCCAAACCGTAAGAGATAGAGAAAAAAGTTATTAAAGTTATATGTTTGGAATGGTCATGTCAGCTCAGGAACCGAATTTCAGTCACGTGACATTTCCGGTTTTCGAGAAATCATGTGATTTCCGTCCGTCCGGGACGCTGGTCCGTCCGGGACGCTGTTTCAGCAGCCAAACCGTAAGAGATAGAGAAAAAAGTTATTAAAGTTATATGTTTGGAATGGTCATGTCAGGTCAGGAACCGAATTTCAGTCACGTGACATTTACGGTTTTCGAGAAATCACGTGATTTCCGTCCGTCCGGGACGCTGTTTCAGCAGCCAAACCGTAAGAGATAGAGAAAAAAGTTATGAAAGTTATATGTTTGGAATGGTCACGTCAGGTCAGGAACCGAATTTCAATCACGTGATTTTAAAAAATATTGTTTTTATTTAATACACGTTCTATTTGAAAAACGGTCTTTTTTGTTTTATTAAATGAGACATTTGTCTCACTGGTTGCTAGTTATATCTATTTTACATAAATTTACAGAATATTCTCATTATCAGATGAATCGCTAAAAGCAAAATCCCTAGTATCATTCGTAATCCGAATAATTAAAGAATCCGTAATAACATCCATAATGCCTTCATTTTTCCAATACTCCTGTTCTTTCTTCTTTGCGTGTTCACACACTTTGTTCCACGTTTCCCGAGTTATTTCACTGAATTTTGCTCCGGCAAGCTTTTTTACGTCTTTTCTAATTTTCTAATTCAATCGAGTTTAGTTCAGGATGATAAGGCGGTAGCTCCAGTACAGAGTGTCCGTGTTCCTCCATTATTTCGTCGATTTTATAACACCGGTGCTAAGATTTGCACTTTTAATTAATTGATACAACTGTACCTTTGTCATGTCTTGAAAACAAGCGATGCCGTTTTCTGTTAACCAGTCATTCATTTTGGTGTTTTGATTTGGAGCTGGATTTATTTGAAAGTTGTGATAAGGAGCATTGTCTACCACTAGCACTGACATTTTTGGTAAATTGGGAATGAGCGTTTCCTTCAGCTATTTCTCGTAATTTTCAAAGTTCATCTCGTGGTGATAGTCGTAGGATTTAGTGTGAAATTTAAATATTAACTGAGCGTTTTCATTAAATCCCACATTCTCACATAATGTAACATAATTAATTGTTGCCCTTTGGAAATGTTGTGAAATAAACCGTTTTTACTCCTGCCCGACCAACCGTGCGATTTGGTATGGCCACTATGTATTGTAATGGTTTACTGCCCACGGCAATTCTGATTGCCTAATTAACACGAAAATGAATAATTTCAAAATGAGCACAGAATTAAATATTTTATTTATTGCAAGATAGTCAGTATTTTACACTAATAACTGCACTTAATATGAGCAGTGGTAACTATAATTTGGGAGAACGGTTGGCATTAGAGAAGGCAGAATTCGAAAGGTTACCTTCAGAGTTTCAGTAATAATTGGTGTTCGGAATGGCAACCATAGCTTAATTTATGTAGCTGACAGATTTGAGCTCGGTGAAATCAATACAATAATGTGAATTTGAAATAATACAAAGATGATTTGTGAAGTACGGAAAGTACATGAGGGTAAAGGAGCAGTGCGAGGAAAACAATTATTGCAAAGAGCAATCAAATAAGGCATCGTATTGATAGGACACAGACAGTTAGTGCAGTGCTAAATAAACTCATGTGAATCAGTGCAATTAAACTAAGTGATAAAAGCAGAGCAAAGTTTAAAGTGACAATTCCCAAGAAGACAGTTTAGTATTTAAGCAAAAACAGTATATCAAAACTATAAAGTTAAAACATGATATCAAACCTCATTTCTTAAAAAAAAATTAAATCGTAATCACTAGGTAACGAGAATGTCAATTGTTAATAATATCCAAACAAACTTGAAATTTTATGTTGTGTGCCAGTTGAGCTGCTCAGTTTAATGAAAAAATTTTGAATAAAAAGTAATTTGCGAGAGTCAAATAGTGTCGTTCATATTCACCAGTGTGCAGGCCATCTTTGTGGCTAATTTTGCAAGTAATAACAGTGCCCAGCGAAGAGAAATAGCCAGCTGCAAGAATTGCCCAAGTGCGATCAACTTTGAAGCCCCTTTTCGAGTGATTGGAGACATCGGCCAGCGAAATTCGTGTGTACTACATTTATAGAAGACCTTCAGGAGTGCCTGGGTATAGAAAGTGTGTAACTGCCGTTGCGTCACTGGAAAATGTATCCAGCATATGAAGCTCTCTGTTTAAGGTAGGATTTCACAGGAAAGCATTGCTGAAGCCCCATAAACCATGGAGTTCTTCAAGATTGGACATTGCCCAAGAGGTCTCGAACGTAATTCCAGCTGCCCAGATCCATCAAGATTCGAATTATCAAAGTAGCGTTCCTTAAATTTGTGAATTGGAGCTGATTTTGCGACATTACCGGAAATAAAACAAAAGAAGATCAGAGCGTCGGTTTACGTCATCTGAAACAATACAAGATGATTAGCCGGAAGCTACGTCACATAATTCGCACCTAATGTATTCTTGCCATTTTTAAATTCAGATTACGCTGATTTCTTGTACTTTCAGATCATTTGCTTTTGCAGTCAATTTTGGAGTTAAAGAGCTGTCAGGACGAATTTGAGCGTTTGCCATACTACACTGGTTAATTTGTCATACACCAAAGCATTTGTAATACAAAGTTTTTTGTTGAACCTAGCCATGAGATTACAGTTTTTCTTATGCTACACAGGAGTTTTAAAATAAATTATTGCAAATAGATAAAATACAAAGAGCAATAAACCGTTTAGTGAGCTAGGTATTATTACATAATTTTCTTTAGCCCTGAGATTAGCACAAAATTCTTGATTGAAACTATTTAATATTTATAAATTGTGGTGATTTGCCCTATTTAGTATTTATATTTTTAAAGCCTTATATTAGTTAAGGGCATCATTACAGTATATAAGTTTTGTCCATATAAATGATTGGCATGTTCTGTCTTCCATAAATTTGTACCTTTTCTAAGTATTTTATGTGGAGACCCCTGATGTCTGTTTTTTTCTTGCAAAAGTTTGCGGGTATTTTCTGTAGCAAGCCATCGGAATCCTTTTTCCTAACAATGTTTTAACGGTAACACGTTGGTTGTTAGTTTTACGGACATTGTAAATCACTTGATGTATGTCATAAAAACTAATATCATCCAAATTAGTTACAAGATTTTTTTGTGATCGCTTCTTCTTGGGAGATTTAAAAACCTTTTCCCACCGTTGTTCTTCATCGTTTACATTTTCGTCATTTTCTGTCGTGGAATCGCCGCCTGCTTCTTTTAAAATGATATAAATCGACGCCATAGAAACACCAGCTGCTGTAGACACATGTTTTTTTAGCTCAGTCTCGGAACAATTGGTGATATGCTTTTCTCCGTCATCAATGCTTTTTAAAAACCCATAAACTTTAAACATCACTGCACACATTTGTGAACGTAGCCCGTTTCCACTTCCCAACTTTGACATAGCGAAATGCAGTTTAACAATGAAAAACAAATAAATTGAGCACCTTGTACACGTACAAAATAATACAACAAAACTAAGTACTGCAGAATAAACATTTTTGTTTTTATATGCATTTCCTAAGTTCTTTATTTTCCTTAATTATGATCTTATTAACGAAATTACTACATTAAAATTCCAACGCTATAGCGCTACAAAAGAACTTGAAATAATTAAGAATTCATATGTTGAACCGGAATGTACTCTTTACCCCACTTGTACAGCAACAGCTGCGTGACGTACAACTTTGTCTGTTTATTGGCTGCGTTTACAGTAAATGCTCCACATATATTAGAAAATATACTACTAGCTGTACCTTTCTATGACGATAGGCGTAAATGTACCTTTATCACATCTATAACGCGTACAAACTATGCATTTCATTTGCCCCTGAACAGAATGCTGCAAATTGTAAACCGCTACCAAAGCGTAGATATTTTCAATGAATCAAAAGTTTTTCAAAACTCAGATTATGTCGTCACTAAATTAACTAATGTTAAGTAAATGTTATATATATTTTTTTCTACAACCACTACTAAAAGTAGGCCTTTTAGCACTAGCTTGTTTCACTAAAAATGACGTTTTATAATTTAGCGTGTTTAAAATGAGATCAGCTGTTTACTTTTAGCACATGTGTGTTGAATTTAGAATTTTAAACAGGAAGTGGGGTTATAAAGTAATTCCAGTTACTTCTTTCGTTAGAAGTAAAGTGTTTTTTAAATAATTAAAGCATTATGTAATGATTAAAGTAAAATGTGTACATTTACAATTACCTTTGATAACTAACTTTGACAGTTACCGGCTGCAGAAACAGTCACCTTTGCCATCAAGGCCATTTCTACATGTTATAAAACTCAGCCTTCGGCTTCATTTCATAATTTTCATGTCTCATGCATAAACATCCACTTTTAGCACTTATTGCACAAATAGCTATTATTATTGCAAATAGTAGTGTAGTATGTATTTGTTTCTGGATTATTTTATTATTACTTCTGTTAGTTTGCATTCTGACTCTAATAACATAACTTTTGGTTGGCCTGTTGCTGGTGTATGTTTTTCATTTGTTGGTTACTACTGCTCTTACAACTGACTACTGAATCGTCACATATAATTTTTTCTACGATCGTTTCTAGTGTCAAAAGTGACGTTTGTAGCACTCTTAATATTGGCGCTCAAATTAGGTCTTTTTATTACGTTGCCATTGGTGGCGTGTTTTAATACTATATTAAAACACGCTTTTCCGTAAATTTGAATGTCAACATAATCTAGAATATCTAACACAATGTGACAGAAAAAGTGTCACCGAACTAAGTTTTTATATTTTTGTTATGATCGTAGAAAAAGTAGTGTATGATACACGTGTATAAGTGCCATTAAAGCACTAGCGACGTTAAAAGCACTCCGTTTTGCATCGTGATCTTAAACTCGTCGCACGTGCTTTAAAGGCATACTTATACACTAGTATCATAATATACTATTATGTTTACTAGTTACTTTTATGATTTATTTAGTGGTGATTATTATTTATATAAATATATTTACAGTTGTTGTATTATGTTTGTGATTGGTTTTTTATCACCATCTGCTATATTGCTTTTTCTTATTTTTTCAACCTGTTATTGAACTTTGTTGGTTGAATCATAAATAAATAAAATAAAAAGAACAAAAACACTTAATATGAAAATGTTTGGAGTAATGCCATCTGGAGCAATTTTCATTGGAACAAGTTTTCCATAATTTGTGATATTAACAAATAAACAAAGGTTCTGCCTTATTTTATACAAAACTGTTAATTAATAGTATCCCTCTTGATGTAGATACAACCAAGCATTAGAGTCAGTGAACAAACCAAAAGAAAAGAAACAAGAGAAGGAATACAACAAGCAGCCCAAAGCCCCAGTCAAAAGGAGTTTTTACACTCCAAAACAAGAGAAGACAATGTGGGATGGATTGGTAGATCACTTACGAAAAAAAGAGTTATTGCCCGTTGTCGCTTTCACGTTTTCACGGCAGAGGTGCGACCAAAATGCGGAAAGTCTGATGCACCTGGACCTCACGACCGAGACAGAAAAGTTCCACATCTACACTTTCTTCGAAAAATGCATCAAAAGCCTCAAGCAGCCAGACAGGAACATCCCTCAAATTGTAACGATGCGCCAGATCCTGGGCCGGGGCATTGGAGTGCACCACAGTGGCATTCTTCCCATTATCAAGGAAATGATCGAAATGTTGTTCCAGAAACAGTTTGTTAAGGTGAGAGGCGGTTTTGCTCAAGAGCTCAACCGAAACTGACTAGCGAAATTTTAGCTTCTGTTTGCAACGGAAACGTTTGCCATGGGTGTTAACATGCCAGCTCGCACCGTAGTCTTTGATTCCATCAGCAAGCACGACGGGCTTGAAAATCGAAACCTACATCCGGCAGAGTACATACAGATGGCTGGGAGGGCTGGACGGCGAGGCCTTGATAAGACTGGTACTGTCATTATATTGTGTAAAGGGTCGGTTCAGTCCGTTCAGTCTCTGCAGAACATGATGCTTGGGAAGCCCAGTCAGTTGCAAAGTCAGTTTAGGATTACATATGGAATGGTAAGTTGTAAGCATTAATCAGTAAATTGATAAACAATAATAAAATTAATTTCTTATATATGACAAAACATACTAAGGATAACATAATAAGTACAGAGTTTCATCAAAACAGATATCTAAATTATAGTTCTAGTCATCCCTTAAAACACAAAAAGAGTGTAATAATGGCATTAAAACATCCTTCAATATCGTTATCCCTTTCCATTTTTAGTTTGTAACAATTAGTTTTGAATTATTACAAATATTTGAAATAGAAGCCCAATGAGATTAGCTACTAGATGTTATTATTTTTTATCGATAATATTGTTCTTAATTTACATTAATAAACACTGCTGGAGCCTGTGGTTTGAAAATATCACAAATTCGTTAAAAACCCCTCACCACAACGATATACTCGTGACCAAATCACAAATGGAAGTGGGCAGTATGCGTGCATTTTACATCTATTTATACTGTCTAACCTGGAAGGCGTGGCCGAGGGCTAATGAACTTGGCCAACAGTCAATGTAACTTCAACAAATCATATAAGACGGAGGACGGTATTGGTCCGCCATCTTTGTTCAAAAGTTTATTATCTCGGTTCTTAAAAATGGCCAAGCTTTCAAAAGAATTTAGTTGCTTTGTTGAAGTTAACGCCTTTACAATTTTTAGGTCATCCTCTTTTATACTATGACCCGTTTCGAAAATATGTTGAGCAATACTCGATTTTTCGAATATGTTGAATCTAAAATGAGCTAAATGCTCTTTAAACCTAGTACCAAAATTACGACGTGTTTGCCCAATATATTTAAAATCACAATGGGGACATTTAATTTCGTAAATTCCAGATCTCTCTAAAGTCCCCAGTCTGTCTTTTGGATTTCCCAACAAATTTCTAATATTGTTATTTGAACCATACACAACTTTATGGCCCGATTCTTTAAAAATGTTTGCTAGGCCCTTTGTAGCCGGGTGAAATGGAATTTTGATGTACTTGAGTCCTTCACTTCTAAGACTGACGAGAGTTGCGGAATTTCGAACGTGCACTTTTGTTTTTTTGTGTCCTAATCAAATTATCGATAATTTTAGAAGAGAAGCCATTATACACAGCGATGCTTTTTATGATCTGAAGTTCAATGGTATATCGCTCTTTGTTTAAAGGAAAGGTTTTATTGCAATTGCGATACCGAACGTGCAGTCGATATATGGCCTGAGGCCTATCTACCTTTCGGTGTAAGACATAGTAAGTTAGTTCATGCTTGGTATCCTCTTCCATACTTCTCTCCATTTCTTTGTGTCCTCTTAAGTTTCCCTTATATTACTCCAGACCAAATTTTTCTCTTCTGCTGCTTTTCTCACTTCTTCCTGCCAGGTCTTCGTAGGTCTTCTGGATATTTTTTCTTCTCCCATCTTGTTTATAAGGATATCCTAATCATTTTAGTTATTCTTCCTGTATTTTGTGTTCTATCTGTTGTATTTTCTATTTTTTCCTGTATTGTTACAGTACAAAACGTGATTACGACGATGAACCAGTTTGTTACAACTGAAAGTGGGGTTACAACTGTAATAGGGTAATTACAAGCAGCGCTGATTTGGTGTAGCAAAGGTGCCAGCTGACTTGTCGCGAAGGGCATAGGTTATTTCGATAATTCGTTACAGCGGGCAAGGGTTTGACAAGTTAAAAAATCTGGTGTGATACCCTCACACAACTTCCTTTTACAGTGATCTTATAATCAGTCAAAAATTTCATTTTTAATTTTTAACCATTTGTTAAAAATTTTCAAAAATTAAAAATTCTACAAAAACGGTACAAAATCGAGTGTTAGTTGAAGAGACAAATTTTCTCTAGAATTTTAAGGTGAATTCAAAAATGTAATAATATACCGGGTGTTTTATTTAAAATAGGAGTTAATAAAAAAATAGAAAAAAAAACAAATGAAACCCACTTTAGAAGTATTCAACTGGAAAATCACCTATCTCACATCAATACACATTAAAAATGTAAGAAAAATGTAAAGTTTAAAAAAAATTGTTAGAGCCGTTTTTGAAAAAATCGAAAAAAACTGAAAAATCACAAGAGTAAACACCTACTTCCGGTTATGCGATTTTCTTCAAAAGCTTGCTGTCTCATCTACATAGTACACAAAACTTATATATGAAGTTTCAACGCCATACCTCTTTTCGTTTTTGAGATATTCTGTTCACAGACAGACAGACACACACACAGACAGACACACAGACAGACTGACCAATGAAAAAAAATATGTTTTTTGGGATAAGGGGACTCTAAAACGTGAAGATCCGTTGAAAACTCAATTTCGAATTTTTGGGGTGAATCCAATACTTCCTTTATAGTAAAAGGAAGTAAAAAAGGGGGGTTAATGCCTTAGGCTCCACCGTCTTGGATCGGTAAAACAGAAGAGATCCCCAGGTATATTGACTAACATTCTTTCGTTTTTATATGTGGTTTCAACTATGCTGTCCGTTTTTTCTTTTTTTATTATATTAACTTACTCCTGCGCTTGCACTCTCTGTATATTCTATTCAAGCCATATAAATCCAATATCTCTTGCCTTTCTTTTTTGTTTATGTGATGTGTAAGTAATCTAGTCCTGCTTTTACCATTTCTTCTACAGTTTCTTCTTCCCAATCACATATGTACCAATCTGGCGATTCAGTATTAGTGATTTTGCAGTAAACGGTGGTTGCACGAGGTCATTGGCCTACAGCCTCAGCGACCAAGTAATAGTTTTGGCTTGGAAAGCGATCTCCTGGGTTAGGGATTGAGGGCTTATGCCGCTGTACAGCTTCATACACCAAGTTCATGGCTTAGATAGCATACCCTTTGTAGATGCTGAGTGAGTGTTTATCCTAGAAATGAATGATGACTTTTAAAAATTAAAGCGCATAAAATGTTGCATTTCGTTCACATGTCCTGCTCATACGTATTGTTCAGGTTGTTGTAAAATGCGAGAATATCAGCTTTGAGCGTGCAATTTAAACTGCTGCAATTATTAATGTCCACCTGTTATTCCTTTTGTAGGAATTCTTGTACTCCCTCTTTGTTTACCTCGATGTTATTTATTACAGCGTTACACTTTTTATTTTCTTTCTCTAGTTTTTCTATTTGATGATTTTTAGTTTTTATTACATTTGATGTTTTTTCAGCTTCAACCCTTTTCTCTTTTTCATGTACTTTCTTAAATCTCATATTTCAGAGGAGTTCTTTCTTAATTCTTTCGTTTTGTTATCGTTTTTATCATCTCTTTGAATTCCTCCGTCCCTCTAGCTTCTAGAATTCGTGTTTTCTTCTTATATATAATATACAGACAGATCAATAAAAAACCAATTAGGGCAGGCTGTGATATGTGTTATACGTTTGGCAGTACTGAAGTGTATTGTCAGTCTATGTCAAATTCGAGATTAGTAGGTTAGGTTTTGTTTGTTGTTTGACACAGACTGACGTAAAACTTAACCTGCAAATCTCGAATTTGACATAGACTGACAATACACTTCAGTACTGCCAAACGTATAACACATATCACAGCCTGCCCTAATTGGTTTTTTAATTGATCTGTTGTTGCTATATGTTACAGGCAACTTGTATAAATCAGCCATTTTATATAATAGCTAGGCAGTTTCTAGAATGTTATGCAATTTGCTGTTTCTTGATCTGCATTGTCTGAAAATAGTTATACCGATCAGAACTCATTTATTACCAAAACAGTGCTCGGAGAGTCGGAGCTGTAATACATTGCAAAAATTCAGGAACATTCAGTAAGACAGCGTAATTTTAGACTTGTTTGGGTTTTAATCAAATACATTTTGAACAGGCTTAGATGGGGAGATGTTTGCAACAGAATTTTGTTTTTGCCTGTAAAAGCGTTGTAGCTGTTTATTTGAACTTTTCTATTGAAACTGAAAATGTCCTCTAAAGAAACAAACAAAATAAATTGCAATATTTACAGGACAAAATGTTCTTACAAGACTAGCACATCTAAACTTAATCAAAATAAACATCCCACAGTGAAAATTCCTAAAAGTTTAAAAAATTGTGAACTTGTTAAGTGATCTTACTCTTATTGCATACTGTACTTTATAGAATGCTTAAGTTAGTCACAGTGAAATAGAAAGTGGAAATAATGAAAGAAAACAAGAAGCGCTTGGAAATATTTCCATTTAATGATGACATATTGTAATAGTGAAATGCCTACAGCAATTCTGGTTACATAACAAAGCATAGAATGTAAAGAGCATGAAAAGGCCACCTACGTTAGAACAAAAACAATAGTGCAGTGCTAGTAAAACTCATGAAAAACAGTGCTATTTAAAACTAAAGTGTAAAAAGCAGACATTTAAGGTTGTAAAGTGCTATTAATTGACGATTATTGAAAAACAGTAGATATAGTTTATAAATAACATTGTATCAAAACTTACTTCTAAACGGATATAATTAGTTGCTAAGATACCTAATGTTTGTTTGTTAGTGTTGTTAACCCAAGCCATAAAAGAAATAGTTGTGTGCAGGATTGGCTCTCTAAAATTGTATCATTTTTTATATAAAAGTATTGTGTGAGTCCAAAAGCTGTTTTTAATTGTTCATCGGTCCGCGGAGTGCCTGTGTGTAAAGTTTCATCATGTTAGAATCTCCCAGTGGAGAGGAAGTTGCTCTGCAAAGTTTGTCCAAGTTGGTCCGACATTGAGGCCAGTTTTCGACCATGTTCGGGTTAGCAGCCGGCTGAATTTTGTGTGCTACGTGTGGGGGGGACCTTCCTTGAGCCCTATGTGCAGGAAGCAGTAGCAGAAAGCCTTCATAAGATTAATTGGAGCCGTGGTATCCTTTGATTTTGTGAACCAGCAACGAAGCTCCTCGTTCAAGGTAAATTTCAATAAGACAGCAGTTGCGAGAGTTCATGAGCTTTGTGCAGCCTCAAGAATCGACATTTACGAGGTCCAGAGAGTTTTCCAGCCCCAAGATTCTTCCAGAAGATTTATTGCGATAGCGTCCCTTGATTTTGCGGTTAGCGTCAGATTTGGATACCAGGATGTGAAACAATTGCCAGATAACGCGTCCCTTTGCTATTATGTCACGAAAACAAACCAGGTTAGCTATACTACGTCATTATTAATTACATTGCATATTTACCCGACACGAAATTAGTGGCTTGTTGGAGAATTTTGAATTCAATTACGCTAGTTTTGTGCGATCAACCGTCTGTGTTTATGCCATTAATTTAGGGGTTAACTGTCGGACACAAAACAATACCTAATTGTTTTGTGTCTGACAGATGCAGCAAGGTCGGGTATTTGCCATATTCGTGCAAAAATCATACTCAACAGTAATTGTTATACTGGGTGTTAAAACCTAATCCTTCGATAAGAGTTTTTCTCATGTTTAGCCGGAGCGTTTATTTTTAAATTTGATTGCCAATAACAAAAATAGAAAAATCAATAAATCAATAAACCGTTTATTTTGCTAGTGAATAATACACAGCATAAATTTTTAATATGCTTTGAGATTGACAAAATAATCGAATTCTATATTAAAATTATAATTATTTGTATTTGCAGTGATATTCCTACACTTTAATTATTTATTTATTATCACCAATTATAGAGTAGGGATTCATTGCAATATATGCTAAACCAAAAAAGGAAGAGTGTGACGAACGTGGAAAATATATTAAGGAAAGTCGAATGCAGTTACATAAAGCAAGACGTAATCCAGAGCCACGTTTTATTTTAGTTCATGTTGCTTTTAAGGGAAGGTTATTAACCTATCAACATAAGATTCAAGAAGAAGGTATAGATATAGAAACATACATGGAGAGGATAAAAGAAAATGCAATTAACATGAAATGGAATGTGAATTTATGAAGCTGGAAAATGAAGCTTCACAATAATACATACATTTCAGTTGCCAAATATTAAGAGAAAGTGAAGATCTGGAGGACTACTGGGATGAACAAAGGGATTTATTTATATCAAGATGTGATGAACTACAAGAAAAAGGATCTGGATGGACTCTGAAAAATATTATTATACAAGAATTCATATAAACAAATATACACCTTTTAGTAGAAATTCATATCTAGAATTATCCAAGTGGATTAAAGATAACAAAGCTTTCGTTAATGTTAAAAATAACTATAATAAATGCTTTATGTACAGTGTAATATCCTGTTTACATTAAGCAAAAGAACATGCACTTAGATTAAATCAACATAATAAGCCGGCATATATAAATCAATTAAATTTTGAAGGAATACATTTTCCTATCAAAATACAAGAGATACCTAAATTTGAATCGTATAATAAAATTATTATTACTGTGTTTAGTTATGAGGGAAACACATTATATCCTTTGGATCATAATAACAAGTATTTCTATGAAATTACTTGCTATGCTTTGGAGATAAAAACAAAAATCATTACTGCTGGATCAAGAATTTGAGTCAATTATTAAATGATTAATTCGAAGTAAATAGAAGCAAAAAACATTTCTGTAGAAGATGCTTGAATTACTCTGCAAGAACTGAAGATGTTTTTAAGAAACATCAAAATGTATACTTTAGTAATGAATCATATGTGCTGATAATGCTAATTCATCCATATGTAATTTATGCTGATTTTGAATCTACACTTAAACCTAGTCAAACATAAGAACCAAATCCTGAATCATCATATACTCATAGAACACAATTTCATATTTCCTGTGTTAATCAATTGGAAATTCACCAAAGGTCTGCTGCATGTGTGCAGGTTATCTTTGGACCTTCCAACTCCGCTTGTCAGTCTATTCAGTGATTTCTATGTGAGTTTTCAAATGGTTCCATCCATTTGAGAAGATGGGAAGTTTTGTTTCTCCACATTTTGGTTTTAGCTTTATTTGGTTCCTGTGTGAAATTAGTGGAGGTGTGTAGGAAGCTTTTTCTTGATTTTAGCTGGGATTCTGATTGGGTGATAACCAAATAGAGGATGTGACATTTTATTCGACATTTTTGAAAGGGAATTCTGATCTGGCTCTTTATTTCCATTAATTTTTATTGTTGAATTTAGGGGTATGAAACAAGATATCAAATGAAGCTTAGTATGTTCCATTTAAGAACAAATCCAAAATTATTAAATTTATACATTTTGAGCATTAATACTGAAAGCTTCTCATAAACTCGAAAAGTTACCGGAGTATTTTTAAGCAAATAATTTTTTACTGCAGGTGCTGACACTGTTAAGAGTGGAAAGCCTCAGCGTAGAAGGCATGATGTCGCGCAGCTTCCGAGAAGCCGATCACCAGAAGAAAATGAATGACATCAGAGAAGAATTAAAGAAGGTAGAAAAGGCACTATCAGAGGAGTGTTCGCAGGAACTGAACGAGTACATGCAACCCTTGGTGAAATTCTACAGTTCTGCTAGTTCATACCTGTGCACCCGGCAGGAAGTTTTGGTAAATTTCAATGCATTTTAATGCATTCTAGACAAATATTAAACTGTTTCAGCCTGAGGTGATGAAATATCCACGTGTTGCAAAAGAATTAATACCTGGACGAATTCTGCTCATTACCACCAAGTTCCACATTAACAAACTGGCATTGCTGCTTAGTGTTTCTATTAAATTGAATGACCCGTCTTACAAAGTTCTCGTCTTAACCAACAAAACATTACCTGCCGATCAAAGCAGGAAAGAGGACTTATGGTACAAAATGTTAGCTCTGTCGAACGACCAGATATTTTGCCCTGAAGGATCATCAGGCCATGAAGTCCTGAGGGTAGTTCCAGATGATATCTTTGAAATAACCTCCAAAGTCATTAAGGTTGACACTGATTTAGTTATTAAAGATTGGGAAAAGCGACAGATTCCTCGTTTTAAAAACGACCCTCCTGGCCAATCCTGCAGCTTGGCTGTTCAAGAACTGCTTAAGTTGACTCTAAATACTGTAGATAGAAGTAATTACGACAACAGAGCTACTTACTTAGATTTTATACAAGATTTAAAGGTAAACGAGCTGTCGTTGTGTGAGCAAATAAAATATTTAAACCGGCAGAAAGATATTTTATTGGATTATATCAGTAGCACACAAATTCCAAATTTTGAGGAGCAATTTTCAGTTGTTTTCGCCAAGAAGTCACTGGAGGACCGCAAGAGCAACTTGGAGTACCAGTTGTCATACGCCAGCATGTCGTTATACCCAGAATATGAGAAGCGTATTAATATCTTGAAGGAACTCAACTACATCAATTCTCAGAACAGAGGTTTGTTAAAGGTTCTCCAATTTATTGTGCGTTTTTACAATCTAAAAATTACAATTTCAGTTGAGTTAAAGGGTAAGGTTGCATGTGAGATGGGCATGAACGAACTACTAATCACAGAACTGGTTCTGAGAAACATATTGGCTGACTTACAGCCTGCTGAGGTGGCTGCCCTGCTTTCGGCATTAGTATTTCAGGCAAAAACTAAAGCGGAGCCTAACTTAACTGAAGAACTGAAAAAGGTTTGTTCTGTTTACATTAATTTAAAAAAGCTGATAAAACCTCTTAATCTGCTTAATAGGGACAAGAAGCTATAAATAGTGTGCATGAAGAAATCCAATCACTGGAAAACTTTTATGGCATTGACAAAGTGGCAGAGACTTCTAAAAAGTTAAATTTTGGCCTTGTGGAAGTTGTTTATGAATGGGCGAATGCTAAGGTAAGAGTGAAATGAATGTTATTGCTCCTAGAGCTATGTGTAAACGTTTAAACAATTTTTTTAGCCATTTGCTGGTATAATGGCACTGACAGATGTCCAAGAAGGGATCATCGTTAGGTGCATTCAGCAATTGAATGAAACCATTTGTGACGTGCGTGGCGTCGCCAGGCTAACAGGGGATCCTAAACTACACAGCAAAATGGAGGAAGCTTCCGCAGCTATCAAGCGAGATATAGTGTTTGCTGCCAGTCTTTATACTCAGCACGAAAATTAATAATGTTAACGGTTTCGCATCATAATCTATTATTTTTGTCAACATTACATTTACTACTTACGAGCTTTTTATATGTTTTTGTTAATAAATATTTTCATTTTTATTTGTCTTTTTTCTTAATGGAAATGAAGCGTTACAAGTGTGCTTAATTTAAATGCACCCGTTTACTGTATGTTTAATAGGATATTTCGTACACGTTTTTGGACATGTATAAGCTTTGCAAAATATATGTGACAATAAAAGCTGTTATTTATTTCTAATAATCTAAGAAAATTTTATTTGTAAAATCCAAAAATCTTTGTATTATTGTTGTGTATATAAAATTGAAACGAGTATATTTCTTATATCACAAGTTTGTTAAAACCCCTCACCACACAAATATTTAACAACTGCTAAATACGTATTTCAACAACCAAGCTGTCATCATCAGTAGCTACAAAACTTACACAGTAAAATAGCAACGAAGGTTCGTGACTAAATCACAAGTGGAAGTGGGCAATCCCGCGCATTTTACAGCTATTTATACTGTCTGACCTGGAGGGTGTGGCCGAGGGCCAATTAACATGGCCAACGATCAATATAACTTCAATAAATGATACAAGATGGAGGACGGTATAGGTCCACCATCTTTGTTCAAAAGTAAGTTTATTATCTCGGTTTTTAAAAATGGCCAAGCTTTCAAAAGAATTGAGCTGCTTTGTTGAAGTTAACGCCTTTACAATTTTTAGGTCATCCTCTTTTATACTATGACCCGTTTCGTAAATATGTTGGGCAATACTCGATTTTTCGAATCTGTTGAATCTAAAATGAGCCAAATGCTCTTTAAACCTCTTCTTCTCTTCTTCTTCCTCAGACTGCTTCTTACCATTTTTGGATATAGTCCCCCCCTTTCTTTTCCATATTTCTCTATCTCGGGCTAGTTTCATCCAGTTCTTGCCTGCTACATTTACAATATCATTGGACCATCTCTTCATCGGACGTCCTTTATTTTATTTACCTGATCTGTTGTTCTTGTTATATGCCCAGCCCAGTTCCTTTTTGACTTGCTGTTCTTTCTACTATGTCTGTTACTTTTGTACTTTTGTAGGTATATATAAAAAAAGCCACCTCTTTAAACCTAGTACTAAAATTATGATGTGTATGCCCAATACATTTAGAATCACAATGGGAACAGTTAATTTCGTAAATTCCAGATCTCTCTAAAGTCCTCAGTTGGTCTTTTGGATTTCCCAACAAATTTCTAATATTGTTGTTTGAACCATATACAACTTTCTAGCTCGATTCTTTAAAAATGTTTGCTAGGTCCTATTGTAGCCGGGTAAAACGAAATTTTGATGTACAGTACGAGGTTGTACTGTACTTGAGTCTGTACCCCCTTTTTATAACTTACCTTGGAAGGCTCACGTGTCTCCGACTAGCTCAATACACAGCTGCTATTAGGGTCTAATGACTGTGGGCTTTTAGTTTGCTTCACTTTCTCATAAAGGTATTAGTTCAGTAATAAGAAGAAATGGGCGCCATAACTTTATTATCAAGTGTTAATATTTTTTTAGACTAAAAATCGGTTGAATGCTCAATCTTACAATTCATTAATTAAAGTTTATGCCTTTTTGCTATTACACATGTTATGCAATTGCTACCTAATTTCAGTTTATATCTGACGAGTTAGAAATGTAATTAATTATTAGTTTTAGTTAATTAACCTGTGATTATCCAAGAGATTTCTTATACTTATCTAACTAACAATCTCTTTCGCATTACATGAAAATATAAAGAGCTCTCTATACCTTCGCAATCCTCTTTCTAACACTTTAATCCCAATTAACAACTATATTTAGTTTAATTGAAGTTACTCCAGGGAGTATACGAAAAGTCCCTTATGGTTAAAAGCTTACTACATGACAATTGATATATACTAACTTGACAGCTGCAAAACTGCTCAAGTCCCCGTTCAGGACTATTAGGAGGTAAGTAACAATTCTTTTACTTTGAAACTAGTTTGTTATCTATTAGCATCATGGCTTATGCCCTTATTTAACGATATCCAAGCTTTGACGGTGGTCTAATTATATAAACAATCTCTAACCAATTTTAACTCATTTAGGATTAACATACGGTTAATGCAGAGAACCCTTGAATCTGAATCTCTTCATCTTCCCAATATTAAGAAGAAAACCCCATCGTCGAACCAAAGAAGCGGCCTTTGATTGGTGAGTAATCTTCTAACAATTAATAAGTTTTTTTTAACAAAGTTCTCCTTCCTCTTTTATCTCCTCTTGCGTCCTCCCAATCATCTTGGAGCACATCAATACACCCCTCCATGATGAACATAGAACTAACCAGGAGCTGGGAACTAGCGAGGAGGCCTAAGAGCTGAACCAAGGAAAACCCCCTGATTAAGATTTTTATGTATTAGCTTCCTAGTTACCTATCAGTTAAATAATAACTGCCCTTATCAGAAAGAAAATGTTCATTGGATTTATCCTATCTGCCTGAAAAATTATTATATCTTAATATAATGTTGAATTTATTGATTAAAGCCGTACTATTTTCTTTGTATCCTTTTTAAGCTAGGATTTATAAGTAGTATCGCTTCTCGTCGACTCAGAGAAGCTTCTTTCTGCTTTCTCAACCAAACAGGAAGTAATAATTTTTGTTATTTATTGTTTTAATAATATAACCACGAGCCTTCTAAAATATTTACTCTTGATTTAATAAAAGGGGTAGGCAACTCCTTATACTGATTCTGCACTTTAAGTTGCTTATCTATCAGGTTTTAACAATACCTAGCGGTATCCTTGTAGTAGTTAAGCTATGTACTGCTACAAGTCCTTCACTTCTAAGACTGATGAGAGTTGTGGAATTTCGATCTTGCAATTTTGTTTTTTGTTTCCTAATCAAATTCGATAATTTTAGAAGAGAAACCATTGTACATAGTGATGCTTTTTATGGTCTGAAGTTCAGTGGTATATCGATCTTTGTTTAAAGGAAAGGTTAACAGTCTACACACTAAGAAATTTAGAGCAGCCATTTTGTGTTGAAAACAATTATTTGAATCCGCTAAAATGAATCTGTTTACATTGGTTTCTTTTCTATAAACATCGAATTCAAACTTATTTTTATTTCTTATTACTAAGATATCTAGAAATGGCAGTTGTCCTTCGTTTTCCATTTCAAATGTGAATTTTATGCTAGGAAATTTGGAATTTAACTGATTAAAAAAATTATCAATACTACATTTAGATAAATCAACTTACTTTACTTTAATCCTCTTGCCTTCACTCTTCTCTATTCTTCACTACTGCTTTTACTGTTCCCCATGTCATCTTTTGCCTCTCTATTTCCTTTGTTACACTTCTCTTCCATGTTTCTGCTAGTCTGTCCACTTTCCTCTTCCCTGTTGATTGATAGTCTAACGCTTATTTTTACTTTCCCATACCCATAGGTATAGGGAAGTCTTGGAATCATGAAAATTTTGGAAATCGAGATTTTCACAGAAATATCCGTTTTGGGTCTCTAGGAACCCAAAAAAGTGGTTTTTAAAAAATGTCTGTCTGTGTGTGGGTGTGTGTGTGGGTGTGTGGGTGGGTGACGCTTCTACAGCCGAAAGTATTGCTCCGATTTTGATGCGCTTTGGAATGCGGGGGTGTATCGAAAATTCATCGACAAAATAAGCTTTTCAAAAAAATCCGAAACCGGAAGCGGAAGTTACGCATGTTTTTTTGGTATCACTGTTTTCGTGACTAAAATTTTGAAAATTTTATCGCGGATAACGATTAAGGGTCATAAGACAAATCTGTTAGTTTTTTTCCGAACTCGCTAGGTTTAAAATGAAGGGCGCTATGATTTTTTGAAAATTTTGAGTTTAACGCCCTATTACTCAAAAACGGATGAATCGATTCAATTGATTTTTGTTTTCTGAATAGTATATGAAGGCTAACATGAGGTGATATAAAAAGTGTTTTGAAAAATATTAAGGGGCCTAAATTACAAATTTTCAAAATTTTGGAAATTTTCTAAAAATCATTTCTCAAAAACTGCCCACAGGAATTTGTTTAAACTTCATACACTGATAGACCCCGAAAAGGGCTATCGATCTGTTTTTTAAAGAATCTCATGAATTATCTGTGGCGCCCTCTACGAAGCTTTGAAGTTTGAAAATTTAAACCCCTTTAATTAATAAACAAAACAAGATAGGTAGCTGGGGTTTTCACTGAATTGCTCAGTGCATAATGGAGCATATGAATATGCAAAAAAATATTACACTCGTGGATATATGTAAGCGCACCGGCCCCCTCTCCCCTCTATTTTTGAAAAATAATTTTTTTATTCTAACGGTTGTTATATTTTTGCGTCAAAGAATCTTTTTCCGCGAAAATAAAAAAATCGATTTTGTATGCCCTAGAAAATATAATTTCCAGGTACTTAGAAAATTTCACCTCGGTGCTACAGCCGTTTTTGAGGAAAATAATATATAAACAAGCCGTGTCCACTTGGCGCCATCTACAGAAGCTCGGTGGTCACGTTTTGAACTACACATCTTATAACATAAAATCGTAGCTCTCTTTGTTTGCGTGTAACTATGTTTTTTCGCTATCTCCTCCGAAGATACTGGACCGATTAAGTTGTACGATGGCTTAAAAGTTTGCTCATTTTCAGACTTAGATCGTAGGCCGGTTTTTATTTACAAAAAAGTGCGAAACAGTTATAATTTAATTAACTTCTCTAGGCAGCAGAGCGGAGCGCCTATCGCTGTCTACTATTAGCACGGGTGCGCGCATTATTCAAACAGGAGAGTGTGGTTCTGCGGTAAGCGTGCTGGCCTATCACGCGGTAGCCCCGGGTTCGATCCCGTCGATGCATCTTTTTTTTTAATTTATATTAATGAATCTCTCTTAACTTTGCGAACCGAAACGGAGTTCGGGTGACTCACTAGTTCTTTTATATTTACCCGCAATTTACGTGAAAGTGTAAACGCTTATCACGGTGAAGACGTGAGTCATCGAGTTGAAATTTTGATATGTTGTAAAGACTGTTGAATAAAGACGATATGAACAGTTTCCAGTATGGGAAAGTCCAGGGAGGTAGTCACGTCCACTTTTTTATTTGTCAAAACATTTCTCAATAAAAACAGGGTTATTTTAAATATTTTTAATCACACCATATTCATTTTACCACAATTTGTTATTATCAATAATTAAAACAAATTTATTTAACGATATCAAATCCCTTCATTTTAAACCTAGCGAGTTCGGCAAAAAACTAACAGATTTGTCTTATGGCCCTCTATCGTTATCCGCGATAAAATTTTCAAAATTGTAATCACGAAAACAGTGATACCAAAAAAACATGCGTAACTTCCGCTTCCGGTTTCGGATTTTTTTGAAAAGCTTATTTTGTCGATGAATTTTCGATACACCCCCGCATTCCAAAGCGCATCAAAATCGGAGCAATACTTTCGGCTGTAGGAGCGCCACCCACCCACACACATACCCACACACAGACAGACATTTTTTAAAAACCACATTTTTGGGTTCCTAGAGGCCCAAAACGGATATTTCTGTGAAAATCTCGATTTCCAAAATTTCATGATTCCAAGACTTCCCTATACCTATGGGTATGGGAAAGTAAAAAGGGTATACTTAAAGTCTATGTGGTGAATAAGAATGGAATTTTAAAATAACAAGAAGAAGCAAAGACTTAACTAATGAAGATTATTGGTATGTTGTTAAAAACTACTGGATAGCAGAATTATTTTACAAAAGTGAATCATTGAAGAAATAGAATGGATTAATTTGATTGGAAAATCCCATTTGACATATTACATTAATCAAAGTGGATTACGTCAAGCTGTTTGGTGCTAAGTAAGACTTCCAGAGGAGGATCATCGGGTAAAGGAAGCACATTCTAGGAGGATAGCAGATGCGGTAGCAAGTAGATGTCTGCAGGTTTGCTCTGTTCGCTGGGTGCTGTAGAAAAGGTGGAGTTTGCTGATCTTGGACGGTTAGGCCGTCTTGTCTGTCTATGAACCTTGGATTGCGGGAAGGTGCTTGAAAGGGTGGAGTAGCAGGTTAAAAGGCGGTTGACATCTGGAAACGTTGTGCGGACCAAATGAAATGTGGGTGATTTCTTATTACAATCACCACTAAAAATGAAAAAATCTGGTGTGATACACGCACACAACTTCCTTTTACAGTGATCTTATAATTAGTCAAAAATTTGATTTTAAATTTTTAAGCATTTGTCAAAAATTTTCAATAATTAGAAATTTTACAAAAACGGTACAAAATAGAGCGTTAGTTGAAAAGACAAATTTTCTCTAGAATTTTAAGCTGAATTCAAAAATGTAATAATATACCGGGTTTTTTATTTAAAATAAGAGTTAATAAAAAAAATAGAAAAACAAAGGAAACCCATTTTAGAAGTATTCAACTGGAAAATCACCTATCTTACATCAATAGACATTAAAAATGTAGTAAAAATGTGGAGTTTGAAAAAATCGTTAGAGCTGTATTTGAAAAAATCGAAAAAACTGAAAAATCACTAGAGTAAACACCTACTTCCGGTTATGCGATTTTCTTCAAAAGCTTGCTGTCGCATCTACATAGTACACAAAACGTATATATCAAATTTCAACGCCATACCTCTTTTCGTTTTTGAGATATTCTGTTCACAGACACACAGACAGACCAATGAATAAAAACATGTTTTTTGGGTTCAGGGGACTCTAAACCGTGAAGATCTGTTGAAAACTCAAATTCGAATTTTTAGGGTGAATCCAATACTTCCTTTATTGTAAAAGGAAGTAATAAAGACAATTAAAAGGTGAACTAATTAAGAAATATTTACTTACTGTGTTTTTAATATTGTTGTATACCGTTGCAAATATTGCGTATTTGTCACTTGAATTTCAGGATTTGTTTTGATATTTGGTTGACGTAAGTATTGTGGCTTATGCAAATGAGATTAAAAATATTAGAACATAAATTTTTCAGAAATCAAGTAACTAGATAAAAGAATCCACCCCTGTTTTTTAGGAGCTATTTCTAATAATAATAATTATTGACATTCAATACATAATAGGGCAAATTTGTAATTTCAAAACAGATTAATATCAATACTTGAAAGTTTAGTTCAATATTTTACCGTTCTCGTGTCCATTGTCGTTGCCTTAGTCATCATCGTTTCATCCGTCGGGGTTGTTCCGAGGCTCGTAGAAGTTTCTTTAGCGCTTTGTTTTTAAGTGACGGGTTGCTAGCCCTGTGCAGAACCCTCCTCCTTTCCCATCCTGGACTTGGGAGCAGGCAACGGCAACGATATAAATCAAAAACAGCAAAAAGTTTTCACCCGAAAAATTATTTTGAAGTTTTGGCAAGTTTCTAAATTCATTTGAATACAATTTAGATAGGAAGTAAGTCGGGATTGCGGAACAAGGGATGTTTCTATCTAAAGGCTGACAAAGGTAATGAGATTGTTAGTTTAGATAAACGGGACTATTTGGATAGAGTAAATACATTGCTTAACAATAGACCTCCCCTAAGGAGTATGATTGTTAAAACACAGGATGTGATGAAGTCCTGTCCCACACTTATTACTCCAGCCCTTAGATATAAGCTGACTCCTTCTAATCCAGAAATTCCAAAAATGTATTGTTTACCTAGATACATAAGACAGGCAAAACGGTGAGACCTATTGTTTCTGGTACTTACTTCCTATCTAAGCTTGCCAAAACTTCAAAATAATGTTTCGGTCGAAAACTCGAAGTTTATAAATAAAATCAAAGATTTGGAACTTAGTGAAAGCGAGATTCCAGTTTCATTTGATGTGTGTTCTTTGTTTCCAAGCGTACCAGTCCCACAAACTACAGGCGCGGATGGGCACAAAAATATCAACCGGGCATCAAGAGAGGTCTGGCGACCCCCCCCCCCCCCAATCAAAAATAATGAAAAATGGAAAATTGAAATTCCTTTATTAAATTATATAAAAAAAACAAATCGTTTGATATAAAAATATTTATGAAATAACGCAACACAAATTTTCAAAATTATTTTGGGGATAAATAACAAATTTTTAAAATTACAATATTTTTGGAGTAGGTAAGATAAAATAAAAATAATATGTTTTCTCGAAAAAATCTTAAAATAACAATCGATTTTTAAGTAGCTTCGATCGGTTTGCTACGCAATCGATGATGTCTCGATCGATGTTTTCTAAAACGTCTTTCTTCATACTCATAAGCAAGAAGCTTGAAAGCTTGGTTGGCGAAAATGCAGTAGTTTGATCTTGATTATGAACTTCGGTGCTTTTGATAGTTTCTTGAACGTCAAGGGGTGTAGAATACTCCTTGTTCATAAATTGATCTAACTTTTTACAACTTACAGCGCCTTTTTCCAAATCCAGCTTGCGCTTCAGCCTCACACGTTCGGCGCCGCTCATTTTGTTTTGACTGCATGTTTATTCGTGAATACAGAATACTAACAGCATTTAACTTTTCTAGAAAACGAAAAAAAATATTCGTTCAGTCAAAAACACGAGTTTCCAATTTGTCAAAAGATAGGTAAATACTTACTGTTTATTCGAGATAGAACTTTCCAAATCACACAAAACAAATTGGACAAGAATAATAAATCATCAAAAATTTCCAAACCGGCGCTGTTAACTATATATACAGAATTCAGATCACAGGCACGAATAACAGTAGTTAGGCTAACGGTGATAAAACCGGAAACCGGATAAACCCGTATTTCCAGTTCAGTATCAGTAGCCGACTGGGCTGGTCCAAGATTAGAAGACAGTATTCCTGGAAATATAAGCGCGTCTCAGCTTTACATGCACCTGCTCCGACTGCTCGTATATCGTATCATGATTCGTTATACGTTGATTGATTCAATTTATTCATTTTATATTTCTTTTTTATCGGATGTGACCGGCGCGGCGCCAAAAGCGTCGAAAACGTCCGCGGCGCCCCGGGAAAATGCCCGGTTTGTCTTATGGCCCATCCGCGCCTGACAAACTATGACATATCTGCGGGAATTACTTACGGATAATAATTTGGATTCAAAGAAAATTGACGAGTTAGTTAGATTAACTACACATTGCATGTCCCAAAATTGCTTTCAAATAGATGGAAAATTCTATGAACAGCACGAAGGAACAGCAATGCGAAACAGCCTTTCCCCTTTCGTTGCCAACCCTTTTATGTAAAATTTGAAACTGAATTTAAGAATAACACAAAGTATTTTCCAAGGATTTGGTTTAGGTATGTGGACGACATTTTTGTTCTTTTTGATTTATCTAAATGTAGTATTGATAATTTTTTGAAACAGTTAAATTCCAAATTTCCTAGCATAAAATTCACATATGAAATGCAAAACGAAAGACAACTGCTATTTCTAGATAGATACCTTAGTAATAAAAAATAAAAATAAGTTGGAATTCGATGTTTATAGAAAAGAAACCAATGTAAACACATTCATTTTAGCGGATTCAAATCATTGTTTTCTACACAAAATGGCTGCTCTAAATTTTTTAGTGCAGACTGTTAACCTTTCCTTTAAACAAAGATCAATATACCACTGAACTTCAGACCATAAAAAGCATCGCTGTGTACAATGTTTCCTCTTCTAAAATTATCGACAATTTGAATAGGACACAAGAAACAAAATTGCAAGTTCGAAATTCCACAACTCTCGTCAGTCTTAGAAGTGAAGGACTCAAGTATATCAAAATTCCGTTTCATCAGGCTACAAAGGGCCTAGCAAATATTTTTAAAGAATCGGGCCATAAAGTTGTGTATATTAGAAATTTTTTGGAAAATCCAAAAGACAAACTGTAGACTTTAGAGAGATCTGGAATTTACGAAATTAAATGTTCCAACTGTGATTCTAAATATATTGGACAAACAAGTCGTAATTTTGGTACTGGGTTTCAAGATCATTTAGCTCATTTTAGATTCAACAGATTCGAAAAATAAAGTATTGCCCAACATATTTACGAAACGGGTCATACTATAAAAGAGAATGACCTAAAAATTGTAAAGGCGTTAACTTCAACAAAGCAACGAAATTCTTTTGAAAGCTTGGCCATTTTTAAGAACCGAGTTAATAAACTTTTGAACAAAGATGGTGGACCTATACCGTCCTCCATCTTGTATGATTTATTGAAGTTATATTGACCGTCGGCCATGTTAATTGGCCCTCGGCCACGCCCTCCGGGTCAGACAGTATAAATAGCTGTAAAATGTGCAGGCACCGCCCACTTCCATTTGTGATTTGTTCGCGAACATTCATTGTCATTTTGCTGTGTACATTTTTCGTAGCTACTGATGATGACAGCGTGTCTGTCGAAATACGTATTTAGCTGTTGTTAAATATTTGTGTGATGAGGGGTTTTAACGAATTTGTGATATTTTCAAACCACAGGTTCCAGCAGTGTTTTATAATTCGTATGTGTTTAATTTTCTAATAGACGTGAATAAATTCGTATAGAAATAGAAATAAATGTACGAGGTTAGGACTTCCAAGATCATATAGGGGGTTTGTAAGGGCATTTTTAGTCTGTATGAACGTGCGGCTAATTAGCAATATTTTCTCGGTTACGAAATTACGATTCCGCCTGTATATGGGTATTTCAAATTATTCGCTTGCAGTCAGCGGTTTTAAATGCACTCATTCTGTGTTACCTATTGGTACGCTAGAGAAACCACGCACGTGTTTCTTATCGATCCGCCGCAGACGTGAATTTGTTATATAAGCGCTTACTTTTTGAGCCAGAATAAGACAGTTGCCGTGTGTTAGAGAGAGCGAGTACGAATATTGGCCCCCACTATTTGTCGATGGAAGACAGCTCTGCTGTTCCAGCAAAATTCGCTGCTTAATCCGCCGTCAAGGCGCATAAGACCAGCTTCCAAAAAAGTTCACTAATAAACTACAATCCGCCGAAAGAAGCAGGTTAAACTCCATATAAAATTTCACCACCACGCAATGAGATCCAGAATAACCCAAAGCTTCAAAAACCATGAAGCGCAATTGCTTTTGCTGGTTCTCAGTGCAAAACGAAGAAAAAAGCGTCAAAATCACGCCAAATGAAGGCACGTTAAGACAATTTGACGAATTGATTACTTTTGGAAACTTTCGCCTTCTATTTCAAATACCGTCTCCCGCCTCATTTAAATTAATTTAGGCAAAATTTCATGCGAATTTAAATAACAACATCTGTTGCGCTTGTCTTACAAAATTGTAGTGCTCTATTGAAGTAAACTACGTTCTATTAGTCTGTAAAGATTTCTAATTTTTACCGCTTTATTTCGTGCCGTTTCCTTTAAGTGCTTTAGTTGTTCACTCATAGAGGGACTCGGTATGCCCATTGCTCAATGTGTGCTTGCTGCGTGAATTACGTCATGTTTGGCACCGGTTCGGCGAGGTGATCTCATAGTTGCCCGTACGTGGTGATTGCAAAATCTGATGCAATATGGTGCAACCATGAAGTTGATATACATATATGTAGAAGTGTAGAAGCAAGCCAGCAAGTGACGCAATCTTCTATCTCCTTTCTTTCCAACCGCGTCTTATGGCATTCTTGAAGTTACAGCGTCGAGAGAAGTTGACTATATTGGCCCCCCGCGGTGGCCTCGAGACACCGTGGGGCTCCATTCAAATTAATTCTGTTCTTTTTAAGCCGTTGCTTGTGTGCCTTCTTATACCGTCGAAGTTTGTGCTAAAATTCAGTTATATTTGTCGTCTGAAGCTATGATCAACAGGTAGCAAATGTAAGCCAATAAGCCTTTCATCGTTGTACCGTTGAATTTTTGCAAAAACGCCACTGGCGTATTTCTACATAAAAAACCGGTTCTTCGTGCTCAATTTTAATAGAAGAGTGGTATAGTCGTTAAAGGTATTCCTTCGATCTACATGTGTTCATTCCCTCGCTGTATTGCTCCCCAAGCGAATTGTAATTCATATTTGAGAAGCCGCTCCCATGTACGCAAGTTCTTTTGCAAGTTTCTGTTTGCTGTGGGACATCCCAGTTGCATCGCACTTTAAGAAAACGCATCGCCTGGACACTAAAAACAGGTATTGTGACTTAAATTTAAAACTTTATTTGCGCATTTTGATTGTTGCTCCGGCTGTATTGTTCAGTTTTGTTCGTAAGAACTGGGAAAACTCAGCTGTTATTTTTGATGCTGCTGGTAAACCCCCTTGTTTTATAATAAGTTTAATGATTACTTAATTAAGACTACTAATCCCTTTCGTTCTATTCAATGTTAAATATTTACATGCTTAGTTAATGTTAATAGATTTCATTTGAGTCTAATCTGTATTGCCTTTTATTTGTGTTATTTGCATGTGTTTGTTTATTTATACGTGAATTTCTCTTTGGTGTACTATTGTATTTGTAAGGTGTCTCTGCAGATGCAAATAGACTATCACAAAGGTAGGTCCGAAGATATTCAGGTTAGAACGTCTCGCGCAGCTAGAACCAAAACTAAGCAACTGCTCTCTTGTTTCGGCTTTCCACGAGAGTAGTCTGGTTATTCCATTAAAAATCCGTGGCGCATCTCGCCCTAAGCTACGTTGTATCGAATCGAACTCCCTTCCCACTGAGTTTTAGCTGGTCAACTTTATGTTATAGGACTGTTAAGGCGTTGGGTTGGTGATAGATATTGAACCTTGGGGCACTTCCGGTTTACGTGCTTTATACGTGTTATAGCTCTGCTGAATCTGGCGGCAAATGATCTATTCTCCAGAAACGAAAAAAATATACCGGTCAAGCATTGATGAGTAGGTGAAGTAGTTTAAATTTTAGTCCATCTATCCAAACCTTATCAAAGACTTGGGTGATGTCCAAGAAAGCTGCTGTTGTGTAACATTTAGCTTCGTACTACTCGCAATTATTTTTAAAATTATTTAAAGTTGTTGTACTGCTCGGAAACCAAACTGTTGTAGTATGTCATATTCATTCATATTGAAGCGAGCGACCTTTCCCCCTGCAGTTTACCGATGAGCAGAAGCAGAAGACGAACAAGACGCCACTACTTGTTGGTAAAACTGAAAGACGAGTATAAGCGTTAGGGATAATAAATGTAAATAAGACGAATTATTTGGTGGTAAGAAGCAAAGCAGAAGATTTAGAACTGGGAACAGATAAAATGAGAGCAAGCAAAAGGTATAAATACCTAGAAGTGAAAATAACAAAACAACCAGACAGCAAAGAAGAGATAAGAACTAGAATGGGCCAAGGTAGAACGGCAATCAGGCAACTGAACAGCGTGCTGTGGAGTCATAAAATACTAAAAACATTGTAAAACACAGAATGTATAAGACAACAATGGAAAGCATAAGCACCTGTGGTTCAGAACTGTGGGTATTAAACGAAACATACAAGCAAAAATTAAGAGCAATAGAAATGTTGAAAATGATGTTGCGAACACACATGCATGGGCAGAATCGGGAATCAACAGATCAGGGAGAACATAGAAGTAGAGATAAACAAAGTGGAAACGATCGGAGTGAACCCTCTGAGATGGCGCGGGCACGCGCAAAGAATGGGAAATGAGAGATAGACAAAGAGGCAACCACATAAAAGAAGAAAAGTAGGTCGCCCAAAAAAAACCTGGCATAGGGAAGTACAAGAAGCCGTGCAAAGCAGAAATATGCAGAAGGAAGAATGATAAAATAGACAAGTTTGACGCTAGGGATGCGAGAGATGGTGTCAGCTGTAAAAAATTAGCTATATAGATAGAAAGGGCCTTCTGCTCTTCTTACATGCCCTCACCATGTTACAGGTAAAATCGACATTCAACGACAGGCGGTTGACTGCAAACAATTCTGTCACTTGGGCAACGAAATACCGCCGTTCGGCGCCCCGTTAAACATATAGATTCATGTGCTGGCCCAACTTGGGAGTTGTGCCACTGTTTTAATTAGTAAATTCAGAAGGTAATTCGGTAATCGACAAGCACAGATACGCCCCAACTACGTTACAAATGCCCCTGTAACTGAAGTTTAGCAGCTCGCCGGGAAGGGAGTTAAATTCGATAGGCATTGAGTTAGGGCGATATCGTGGTAAATTAGATAATAATGTTAAAGAGGGCGCCACAGACTTTCACATCTCTCTAAGACCTGTTCCCTTGAAGCCTGAAATAGGAGAACAGTCTTCCTGCTTATTTACAATCCATTCCATTAGTCTTACATTCTTCTTACTAAAGACGCTTGAGAGACTTTGTGGCAGAGAAATACGCGAAAGGGTGCTGGTTTTACACCCATTGAACCTGTACCAACACGCCTATATCTCAGGAAGATCTACTGAATTGGCGCTACATGCTGTAGTGATCCGGACTGTGAGATTGTTACGTTATCAAATGGTTTTAATGACACTTAAGGGTACAGAAGTGCCACTTGTTTTAGCATGTCCGAGAAATGCCAACACTTGCCCTGGAATTCTCGAAAACAGGCCAATAGACACGCTTGATACGCTCAGGGAGATGGGCGTGGTCTTAGAAACGGTACACCATAGGGCACGCGTGACGATATGTATAAGGTGTTGCAAAATAATAGAGCGCCACGGAATTCAGACTTGGGATCCCACGTTTGACAGAACCCCGAAAGCCAAATGGAGTAGAATATATGTACAGCCTCACGACACCCCGTACTGTGACGACGAGCGCCCTGACCTACCTGTGACGCTTACAACTGCTTCCAGGCTCCACCTCACATCGATTTTATACCGTGAATAACTCACCCTGAAAATAAGCATGCACAGGCGCGGGGGGAAATCACAAGGCAACATATAACAAACCGATCTATTGGTCTAACACATAAATTTATATACACATGTACTGACGTCCGTCAGCGTACAAAGTAGAAAGTAAACGCTAAATCGGACTACAAATACGAGCCCACAATGGGTTACTATCATTTAATTTAGTGCGAGAATATGACTATACATACAAGCCCAGAATGGGTTACTATCATTTAATTTAGTGCGAGAATATTACTATAAATACGAGCCCAGAATGGGTTACTATCATTTAATTTAGTACGGGAATATCATAGCGGACAGTTTTAACGCAAGCTAGCGCACAAAGCAAAAGAATACAAATATTACATGCACCTGGCAGCTATCTAACGGCTAACTTCTGTACACGCTATCTTATTTATTGCAGTTTTGCCTGGTCCTCAAGTTCGGTAGCAGGAACTCGCCCCACAGCGTAGGGAAGCCGCGACGCCGCAGCTGTACTCGTGGATGGCGCATACTCCAAGATACCTTTTTACAGGGCTTGATGCGTCGGGACCCACACGAGAAAAAGAAGACAGGGAGACCTTTTTTGCACATCCTCGTGGATATGATTCCAACTAATTAGTGGAAAATTGCCTTCAGGGCATTCGAGACTACGAGACGTCGGTCGACGAAAAGAGCAGCACCAAAACCACACACACGACTTGCCACTTCAACTGCTAAAAACGCTCTCTCTAAACAAGGCCAGGCTGTCTGTCGCCAGACACGCTACCGAACGGGGAAAGGGTTTGCCGCGCGTTCTGCTCACCTGCAACCAATCACGAGACGAACACGGCCCCGTCGGCAACCCAGCTCGCCTAGACTTTTAGAAAAAGCTGCTTGCTAAATCGATAGGATTTTAAATAAGCCAAAAAAATATTATGAACGAGGCTACCAAAACGAGTGCCTTACAGATTTTACAACGGCCGTTACGGCTGCTTAAAACTATGAACCGTTAGCTGCCTGCACACAATTCGATAAAATATTGACCGTAACAATATGACAAGAAAGCTATATACAAGCGGGGTCGCAATCTTCGAACAGAAATACTCCCAAAAGTCGCACATTCTAGAATTTGAAAAGGTTCTGACAAGATCGCTAGACAATAAAGTGGCCACTCTGGGAGTGTTCATTGATATTGAAGGAGCCTTCAACAAGGCATTTGAAAGTTAAAATTTAAAAAGCATGCGTGGCATTCTGGCAGTGTCGCCGCGCTCTGGATAAATCCTGGGAACTCTCTCCTCGAATTAGCTTGTAGCTGTATACTGCCGTGAATAGGCCCATGCTATGTTATGGACCACTTACCTGGTGGCCCAGGGTCAGATAGGCAGCAAGTAAACTGGGCATGTCTTGCCTGTCTTAGTTCTGCAGATGCTATACGCATCTGAAGCTGAGCTAGAAGCGGCTGTGGCACACATCAGGCAGGGAGGCAGGCATACCCGCCTTCTGAATGAGGCCGTGGACAAGATCCCTCTTCTGGACGCTATGGTAGACTACTTCCCTCTACAATATGACTTCAATAGACAATTTAATGTCTACGAAAATGCTGGGCAGCATATAGATATATCCATCTTTACTGACGGATCTAAAACAAAGCATGGAACGGTTGCCAGAATTGTCTCTAACGATCTGAACCTCCGCCAATGTGTACCATTAGGCAAAATGGCCACTGCCTCCCAAGTGAAGGTAATTGGAATAATGCATGGTTCAAAAGCAATTCTTGAGAATCAATGTATTGGTATCTTCAGTGACAGCAGAGCCGTTTTACTAGCCTTGGACAGTTACAAAATTACCTCAGGTGTGGTACTGCAGTGCCGTGAAGCTCGAGGATATTTAAAAAAATATAGTCTTTGTATGGATGAAAGGACACGACGGCAGATGAGTTAACATGCAAAGTGGTCGTCAAGCAAGGGCTGCTATTACAGCGCCCTCACTAAAGACAGCCAAATATTGCTTGCAACTATTTCGAATGAATCTTCGACTAGTCGTCGGTATCCTATCTGGACACTCTAAACCAGTATATGCACAGGATGGGACTAGTGGATAGCCCAAACTGTCGCAGATGTAACGAGGATGACTCGACAGCAGAACACGTTCTGTGCCACTGCCCAGCTCTCGCAAGATACAGAGAATCCATGTTGGCGGACTTCTGGCCCGATATGGTCAGAATCAACTACACTCCAGTTGCGGTCGTCTTTATGTATATTCAAAGGATTGGATGGCTTGAGTAATGCCCAACTTGGGAGGCTGCTGAGAGGTAGCACAATGGGCCCACATAATGCAGCCTACGTGCGTGTGAGGTAACTCACCCTCTACATATAATCCAGAATATAGAACCTGTCTCTATTGAGTTTAAGTATATAACAAACATGAATTATTAAATGGTCAGAGTTTGTCACTAACAATATATGACGTTATTGGTGGTTTACATACTGCTAAATGGAGTAGCTATTGACTTTTACTAACAAATTTACGTGTATTTTAGCTAAACTTGAAAGTCAAAATCTGTGAATAATCACGGCTTATTCTTGTTAACATAGAATTTCGACTTGGACAGCGTAGCCTTAGTGGACAAATACCCAGAATTCTCTGGCTAAATGTGCCTTGCACCTTGTAAACTCGAGCAAGGATCCCCGTGATCGCCATGCTTCTTCGTGGCTCGTCTTGATTGAGTACCTTGAGAACGAGGATACTTAGGCAGATTTGGCCTTGTTACTGTTTGTGCACCCATATAGACTAACGTTTCGCAAGACCTTGCAGCTTGGATCATCAGAATGAAAGTCGCACTAAGAACTGAAGGTTGGTGTGAAGCTATTTATTGTCCTGTGCCAGACGCTTGGAGCGACGTAACGTTGATTGGTCGTTCAAGCGCAGCGTAATGCGTGGGGCGTGACGCACAGTGGTTGTAATGCTTTAGAATTTTAGATCGTCTATCACAGGAGTCCAGTAAGTTTTACTAAGCTCAAAACCATCTTTCGTGATTATATTATTTGGATCTAGATGATCTAACAGATCATCCTAATTGCTACATAGTATCACTCTTCACGAAAGTACTTGTTTATGAGGTGTTAGTAATGCTCAAAGATCTCTTGCCTACAGACCAAGTTGAACTTGTCGAAATTTGCTTGAAAAACACTTCAGTTGGAACAATAAAATATACGAACAAGTCGAAGCAGCCGGCTATGGGTTCACCCGCCACAAGAGCTTCAACGAGCAAGAATATGATTTCCAACCAGGAAAGTGGTACCGAATCCTGAAGATGAGAACGGGGATGCGTGTAATACAACGAAATCTCGGCAAACGCTTTTCCCGTAATAAACTTTGGGTACGAAGCAGCTTTTGAGTTAATGCGCTCACAGCGATTTGAAGACGACCTCTGCTGATAAGAATATTGACGGCCACTCACACACAACTTAACTCTTAAGAATGGTCATCCGTCCGACACGAGTTAACTTGTCCCTTAATTTTGACAAGCGATTGACTGATCCTGCCTGAGATGTCTTGGTAACTAACTTTGATAAACTCGCGCTCCGTATGATTTCGGCTTCGAAAGGAAGGGTAAGGGATGTCAGATGACTGAATTGCCATTGGTGCTTTTTGAAATCTTGTTGGTCAACAACGTGAGATTGATAAACGTATCGTTCCCATGTCTCGAACGTGGGCTCAGCACTTTGTCTGAAAATAACACGTGCGCGCAGGCCGTCCTTCTGAATAGCTCATTTCGTGTCCTAGCGACGCCTGAAGCTTGGGAACAAAAGAATCAGTGTTTCGATTCTAATTGGTCACACCTGTGATAACAAATTTCTCCGAATGCAACTTTGTGGACTTGCAAGCACATCATTGGATATTTGATTATTCCTGTCGCTTGCTATAATTAAATTACCGACCGAATTCAATCTGTTACTGCAACGCGATGAAGATTTTACGCCGACGAAATTTCTGAAGGAAAGGTCCAGGGCCGGCTCTATTGCATTTTTCCTGCTATGATCCGAACTCATTCGTAATTACATTGGTACAATAAATTCTCCTAACAATCACATCAGTTCTTTCTTTTAAATAAGTACGAGTATGTTGTAAATTGTAAGATATTATTTTCTGCCTCAATATTTCTAAGAATTTCTTCATACTCTATTCTATTGTCTTGCCAGGTGACATTTAACTTTCATCGTGGGTATGTAGCGTCAAAATAGTCAAAATTGGCATTTTCTTAGAAAATTCAAAATATAATATACAGTTCGTTCAAGATAAAGAGGGCCAGTATAGGGTTCTCGTAAATAGTAGGAAATACACATTTATTTAAATGGGGAAAACGTTGCGTAATTAAAGAACTAACTAAATGACACCTAGAAATCCTTGATATGATCTTTAGTTTTTGAGTTATCTCAAAAAACCCGAATTTTCGGATTTTTAATTTTTTTCTGGCGTGAATATTAAAGTTAGAGCGAAACTGAGAAAACTTCTTTATAGTAACTTTTGATTGACTTAAAGATTACATAATTTATTTTTAACCGACATTTCGTCATTGAGCAACCATCATCAACTTTTTTCAAATACTGACCTGTTTTAGAAGCCCTTTTTATTCTGAATTCAACAATGTACCACACATTATTGTTTATTACGTTTCGTGTCTGTTTTGAGAATCATCAAGACATTTTTGGATACGGACCTGTGTCCTAAAGTGATTCATACGTTGTTTGGGCTTTTATAATTTAGAGAAAAAAGTAATGAGCCACACTCGATTTTTTTTAATTTCTAATTTTAATTATGGTTTATAAGTAAAAAAATCAAATTAATTAGGTAATTGCTATAGAAAATTATTTGTATTCCAAGACCATATGTGATTATTAAGGATTAAAAATATCTAGTTACTTTAACACGATAGGTACATAAAACATTTCTTAAATCGCACCACAAGAATTTTTGGATTCTAGTAGGTGTTACTAGGGATAAATAAGTACCTACCTACTACTCGAATCATAGCACATCTTGCAGTTTTGGAAACTATTGTTCGTTTCTGATCATTTAACCAAATGTGTATTCCCATACTGGCCCTCCTTATCGTGGACACGCTATATACTTATTTGATATTTAAAAAAATGTCCAGGCCATATAAAGCGATATTTGTCTCACAATTGAGCAGGACATGGTATTTCCATCACTTTTTTGACTAGGTATTGTAACGATTCTACAGCCGGGTCGTTTTCCTGGACATATGATTCAGCCCCTAGCGTTCCAGAACTTCTTGGAGCAGCTGGGCAGCTGCGGGTATATGTGAGTCACCGCGGTCGAATACTCGAGAAGCGACCTTGCAACCAGATGCAACGGGTGACTCACGCTTTCGGGAACACGCTCGAGGTCAACACATGCGAATGCCGGAATGTACGAGCGAAATCTGGAATGTTCTAGACGGAAATTATTCGGATATATAAATACGCGCCGCAGGAATAAGAAATCAGTTCTCATCAGACTCGAAGCGCGCGTGATATAAACGAACCGTGTGTATATAACCCTAGTGAAATAAATAACAAATAAATATACCCATATAAATCCTTAATGTTTAAGTCGTGAATAAATAGCCACATAAATTAGTTGATGTTTAATCCAGCGCATATAAATAAATAGTGTATCTTTGTTAGAAATAGTTCGTAGTTTAAGTAATTTGTGTTCTGCCTTGATAATTCTTGTATTTGTAAATAGTCGTAATTAATCGTGTAAATAAATGTTTAATACAAGAAGCGTCGTATAATTTTTAAATAGCCCGAACGGTAAAAACGTAACAGTATTAAAAGTGACCGACAGTGTCTACCAAATTTCACTAACATCAAACTTTTGATATTAATCTGCAAAAAATATTTCTTTGCTATATGGCTTTTAAATCCTGTTGGAGTCTTATTTACTGACAGTAGAAATAATTTAAGTGCGTGTGAGCACCAACTAAATTTATAGCAATTTTTCATAAAATATAACCTCTTGCTTAAAAAATGCCCACGAGAGCAATTATAGATGTTTTTAATAACATTTTGTAAACACTGAAGTTTTCTGGTGAAGATATTGAAATAGTTATTTACCTAACAAGTTCGGGAAGGTAATTTTCTAGAATGAGCACTTTGTTTGCAGCACGACCGAAGGGAGTGCTGCATGTAGTGCGAATTCGGGAAAATTCTTCCCGAAAGAGTTAGGTACAATGCTTTTTGTAACGAATAATTGAAAATACCTATTTTAAAAAATTTTAAAACCATTGTTATTTAGTGTTTTACTACATTACTGACTTCACAGCACAAATCACTAAACTTTTATACATACCTTACGCACATGTTAACTTTTGTCGTAGATCAACACACTAGGTACCACCATTAGTGATTTTTTATATCTATCCTTGTCGCACAGTTGCCCTAGTTTTTGTTGGAAAGTAAAAAGCACAGCAGTGCGGGAAAGGTAACTTTCGGCGCATCGGGAATGACCGGGAAATATGAATTTTGAAGGCATGAGTACAAAAAAATTATTTCATGAAGCACTGTTTACCTACTACTCTGTCTGCAACTTCCCACTTAGGTACTTCAAATAACCACAAAATATTTCCATATTTTGCAAGAACATTGTTTTTACTTTCCAATTTAAGTCAATTTTTAAACATTTCTATATATGTACTGATCGAGAAAATCTAAAACCGTTTCTTGGTACTTACAGTGTTTTCCGATTGCTTTTCACCATGTATCAGTTGTGTTTCACTTTATCTCAAATGCTTTTCCCTCTTGTCAACACTTGTCATTAGTGACAAATAATGAAACACGATTGATACATGGTACAAACCAATCGGAAAACCCTGTAATAACGGCGGGACAGTTTACGTAATACATTTTAATGAAAAACAGCGATTACAAACTGTAAACTTTATTTAAGCTATAATAAAAATTATGAATACAGCAGATACAAATTTTTTGCGGTTTTGATAGGTTACTTAAACTACAATTGTCTCTGGTCCCCTCCTGATATTTGCCCTTGCCCCTTAACTATATCACTAATGCACTGCCACACTCCTTCCAAATTCTGTTTCCACAATGTAACCTTATTATCTCCTCCGGAAACAGCTAAAATATTCCCATTCAGAGACCAGCTAACGTTCCACACAACGTCATCAAAAGTGTGCATCACAGTCGAATTCCAGCTCTGGCAGTCTTCGCTGGTCCAAACTATGACCCTTCGGTCTTGTGAGCAACTGGCTACGATATGACGGCTCAAGCCAATCGACGGGGCCCACGCAACATCCCTAACCCAGTCCGAATGCACCTCGAGCTTATTTTCTTCCACCCATCTGTCGCCGTCTTCCCGCCATATTTTCACTAAATTATCACATCCGCCCGACACCAAGCGCTTTGTGAGGGTCTGAGGCTGGTTGTTGTCGAAAGCTGGCTCCGGAGTGATGGATGGGCTCCAACTAATTGCATTACATCCGATGGCATGGGCGTTTTGTATCTTCTTTGCATCCCATGTATTCGTTTCGCTTTGGTAGGTCAAGATCGAGATGCAGCCGTCGCTGCTGCCACAAGCAAGAATTAACCCAAACGCTGGAGGAGCGAACTGCACCGAATTGACGCTCGAATCGTGATTGGCGTACTCATAATACTTGCTCCATTTACCCTGCTGCTCCTTCCAGATGATTACCTTGCGATCGTATGAACAAGAGGCTAAGAGGTTTCCAAACTTGGGGTGGCTCCACGCGATTTGCCATACGGGGCCGAAGTGCCCCTTTAGGTCTTCCAGTAACGTGTGGGCGCCGTTTTTGATGTCGTATATCTTAACGGAATTGTCTGACGAACAAGTGGCTAGACGAAGGCCGTAGAAGTCCACTTCGGCATCATGGATCATGTCTTCATGGCCAGTATCAATAGAATTTAAAACTGTAACCATTTTGTGCGATTTTTTATTAAAACTTTCTGTTGGAAACTGTTTAACCTAAAAACCTGACGTGGAACTGTTGACATATGCCAACCGGAACAGACTGAAGTTAGCAATTAGTTCTGACAGCTCCCTAGGATCATTGAAAATCTAATCAGAGGCGTATTAAAAATTTAAAAACAGGAAATATTAACAAATTGAAAAAAAATGTTTGTGTATATTTTAAATGTTGTAAAATTATCCACAGCCATTTACCATTAGACATTGTGCCAATAAATTACACAGTTATTTAAAGAACTGGGCAAACTATTTAAATTAATTATTAGTCTTGTAAATTAACAAGGTTATACTTTGTGACGATGAGACTAGGGCTATGCTTATATCTTTTTATTTATAAATCAATTTAAATAAAATTTCACAGGAGGATACTAGACACAATTTCTGATTAACAGATAGATATACACATCACAGATCACACTGTATATTTTATGGTTTTTTTTAAATCTATAACTCAAATTACATACAATGGTGTTGCCAAATTTTTATATCTTCAACCATAATTTTTTTCAAATTTAATTTCTTATTATAGAAAGACGCTTCTAATTGACTCTAATAACTTATAATAATAGCTATGTTATTAAGGAGATTAATAACAACCTCTTAATGAAAGGATAAAATTTGATAAACGTGCTTTTTAAGAAAGTCACATTTTTAAATGGCACCTACTAAGTGCCATCTTGCCATTAGATAGCAAATTTAATTCTATCTAACGATATGCAGCATGCGCTACTTTATTTTTATCTTAAACTAAAAAATATTTAATAAATAAATCTTTTAAAATATTTGTGTGTAACATCTGAGTAAATTTGGCAACACTCGTATGTAATTTGAGTCGTCGTAGTTTACGAAAAACAGAAAATATTAACGGTGATCCATTAAAAAATCAAAGTTAGTATAATTTCCGATGAAACCTGAAGTTGTCTTGAATATATCTATTTCTCAATCTGAAGTTATGTTTAATGTCCTAACAAATTCAATCCAAATTCGTTCATAAGTAAAGCAGATAGAGGCATAGCCGCATGTACATTATATAGAAAAAAGATATAATTTATTAATTTTGAAAGTCTATTCTACACCACTATTATTAAGGTCAGATTGACTTCAATAAATAATCATTACAAATATATTGCACACAATTTCGTAGGTATAAAACTCTTTTGTTGCTAATATGCGACATATTCACGAAATTCTATAAAAAATGAACGCATTATTGACACTGACAACTTATTATTATGCCATGATTATGACATTAACTCGCTTTTGTTTTCACCATGAAAGTGACCAATTTAATTTTGAGATTGATACTGCACTACAAATACTAGTTTGGTATTTAAAAACGGTTTTTGCTTTCAAACTTAGTTTTCCACTTATAATAAGCGAATAGGTTGCGACTAAGGGCTCATTCACGATAAGTAACCCCATTTCCATTGGACGGGGCGACCATTCTGTGTTGACGTCATGCCGGGGAGCTGCGGCTTCATTCTTTAGGCGGTATTGGCTATACACGTACTGGATTGCTCACACACGATCGTTGCCATTCGCGTCTATTCCTTATTTGGAGCTGCAACACACTGCTTATAAGTAGACAAGTACAACATGGTACAGCACTAGACGGTATTTTCATTAAAGTAAATCAGAAATCACGATGAAATAAATATATTGGGAAACATTTGATATGCACGTTTTTATATTATCAGACTGGTACTGTTATGATCGTGTGGTCATGCGATAGTTGTTAAGACGACACATCAAACAAAAACAAAATAGAGATTATAATACCCACACATTTTCCACGAACGCACGTTTTTCATTTGGGGCTACGTATATTATTAATTACTGTAAGAGACTATCAAGCATAGCGGTATCTTACAAATTAGTGACCCCGACGTGAATTCACACGTCAAAAAAAAACAAATATCAAATCACAAGAGTGTTCGATCCAGCCGACAGTGTATAGACCCAGCTAAAATCGGGAACTTTCTCCTCCGCAACAAGTTCCTACAACCGCAAACTGTCCATCCTACTGCGACTATCCATTACAAGGCCCCACGCCTACGTATCCAATTTGGTATATCCCGTCCCACTGATCAAGTAACTGCAGCACCTCAGAGATATTAAGTGCAACGCATATTTCAAAATGAACCAGCATAGATTGAATTTCCCGCCTTTCAATCCAATTAGCATCAAATTATATTTGATTTTACTCAACCAATAATATTATTTTGATCTGTTTGGTGTGACAGAGGAGACTCAGAAAATCACTCTAACTATTTTACTTGCAGATACCATGTCCGCCTTTCAGTATACTGAAGGAAAGACTTGTAGCTTGTTAGATATGACACGCCACATTTTTCTAAATTGTCAATGCTTTTAAATACGTCATTTAATAATGGCCCTTTCGATTTTCTCTTTGACGTACAAAGGTTCTGTACTGACTTAAACTATTGGCAACTGAATCCAAGCGCTACGCCACCATGCGGTAGAATTTTGAACTGTGTCAATGAGGTCGAAATTTAAACTCGCATTGAGCTAAATGGTTTAAGCTAACTTTCTCCTCTGACTCAGACCTACAACTACCCCGCTAATGACTATTTAAATTCTTTTACTTTTATTTTCGAGCGCAGCTGTAATACGTTGGTATATTCCTACATTTACCTTGCTTGTTCTTGTTTTTACTAGGTTTGTTCTTGCTGAAGTTCAATGTCTTGTTTATATTTATTAATTTATTGTTTATATTTTTAATAACGGGATATCTTTAACGTAAAAATGGATCGTGAACGTGAGAGAACTAGATTTTCTCCTGTACCAAATAAATCGAAACGGTTTTGTTGCGTGTATGGTTGTAAATCACTACAAAACGCGATACAACTGTGCGGTTCCATGTCTCCTAAAGAAGGAGAATTTGTAAAAATTAATAATCAGAAAGCAGATCGGCGAAAGGAATGGATTCGTTTACTTAGAATGGGGAAAAAAGTTACAGAAAGTATGCATGTCTGTTCTCTGCATTTTAAAAAAGAAGATTATATTCTTCCTGGTGAGTACAATACTTATTATCGTAATGATATAAATTAAAATTTATAATGCAAATCCAATAACACAAGACGTAAACGCAAAACAAGTGTTAACGTTTTACAGTCCTTTTAGTTTTCTAATTACTTTGTAATGTTGTAGACATAGCTGCAAAGAGAAGGCATCTGAAGAAAATTGCTGTTCCAAAATGCAATTTACCAAAATCTTCAATTGCGAATGCCGCGAAAGCAAAACCTTCAGATATGAATAATTTTATATTAAACCACAATTTTGTTTTTTTTAACGTGTCTTAACTGTTCAGATACATTAAAGTTGCTACAGTGTGCTTACATCTACGACTTGCTCCAGCTTTACAGGAACACGTCATATTTTCAATTTTCCAACCGTTTGACTGACTTCTGCGGCGTGTAACGAACTTATTTATTTGTATTATTGATGACTAATACGTGACTATTAAAGTATCATTAGAACATCTTTAACTACATTCCATAAGACTTAAATTCCCCAATAGTTGCTGTGTGTAACAAATACTTACCTACTAGAAATAGAAACTTTGTAAATAATGCAGCATGACTTAATAGCCATTGATGTACTCACGGCTGGTGAGATTATTTATTTCTATCAAAACAGCTCTATTAAAGTCCCATTTAAACATCTTTAATTAAAATGCATATCATGAAGACTTACAATTTCTCAATATTGTCCCGTAAAATTATTTAAGAAAATACTAGAAATCTGTTAAATGCAGCATTGGTATATTTACGCACTACTGATTAAATTATTTATTTATGGTAAAACAGCCCTATTAAAATCCCGTTTACACATCTTTAATTAAAGTGCATACCATGAAAGCTTAAAATATCCCAATATTATGCCCCTAAATTATTTAAACAAATTCTAAAAAACATTTAAAATCAACGTTTAAGTAGGGAAATACATAGGCTTTAAGAATCGTACCTACTTAGAGCGGCCATTTAACTAAGCTCCGCCTTCAGTTCACTTCCCAATCTTACAGTACAATTGGTCCAAAGACCGAGCATTTTGCGTCCGGTTTGGGGTTTGGGACACCGGACAGTGGTCTTAAATACCGGATTGTCCGGGCGAAAACCGGACGGGTGGCAACCCTAGCTGTACCTCTGTTGGTGTCTATTCATATACTCTATTCACTATAGTCCCGGATTGTCAATGTCAAAATCTAATTAAAAACAATCCTTTATATCATGGTTAATATTTTTAAGTCAAGCTATAGGTAACTAGAAACAATTAATAAAGTTACTAATGTCAAAACTATAAATTATAAGTTATATTTCGAACTGAGTTAAGCAAAAATAAATAAAAGTTGCCAGGTAACAAAAACCCAAATTTTCAAAATTACGCTTTTGCGTTGTCCAACCTAGTAGTAACAATAAACCAATAAAAATTCAACAGTGCTGCCATAAAACGTCATTTTTGACAATCCGGGACCATAGTGAACAGAGTATAGCAATATGAATATTATTAACTTTATGATTTAATTCACCAATCACAGTTCAAGCTTAGCTTTGTAACAATAAAATAAATATCTACAAAGTGCCTTTTACAATATTATAAAGTTTTCTTCAGTTGCGCACTGTCAAAACTATTCTACCCTCAATTTTATGAAGAACGGCGTGGATTATACTTTTCCCTGTAACCCGCAACGCACTGCGAGGGCTATCGATTTACGATACCGATGCGCTCGGTTATAATTTGTAAAAGGAGTGAATACGGATCTGCGTGCGCTGCAAAAATTTCTAACTTCAGTAGTAAAATTCAAAGCTCACCAACCCAAGGCTTGCACCAACCTACTATTTTTGGCGAGTGAAGTAACTATCAAAATAACTAAAATTAAAAAGCAGTAGGGGCTGCAGGTTTTCTAATAATTTTCAAGATTATTCGTTAGCAAGGTAATTTTTATAATAAGCGCTTATAGAAGTAATTAGCTAATCGGCATCAATAATCGTACATGTCTAGACAATCCACAAACCAAAAATCAGTGCCTGTTACATAACTTAACCTTTGTAGATGCTGTCTTATCAAGTCCTCACTGGGGTGAAGCACCATGTTCGAGCAGTTGTATGTCATCGTAATTTAGGAATTGTAGCCCCAATGTTGCAGAAGGCTAGCGATCCGATACAGCAACTCTTCATCGACAAAATCCGAGAATACAAGCAGAAGAGCGGAGGGTAAGTTATTCGTTGTAGCAAAATGCTGTTGATTATCATTTTGCTTTTACAGTGGTAATAAACTTGTGGACCCTACACCAGACATTGAAAAGGAATTGAAGCAGGAGCTTGAAAAAGTTGCTAGACAGTATGGAGGTGGCCCGGGCGTTGATATGACAAAATTCCCAACATTCAAATTCAGCGATCCTGTTATTGACCCCATTCATTTGGAACAAAAGTAAATCTTGAATTAGAATTGTATTTAAAGCGTAATAATAATAGGCCAATAAAAGTGAATAATATATTGTCTTTTTGTAAGCAGATGTAGTTTATGGCTGTTCGGTTTCTTTAGAATCTATCGGTTACATTGTAAAGAGCAGAAAATAAATTGTTGATTTAGGTAAGTTTATTTCATTTGGTGTAATAATGGTAATCATCTAGAAATCACGGTGGCTAAATTTTGTTGTAGTTCAGAAATATTTTGCTAGCTGGCGAAACTTTCAGTGTACATGTCGAGAATTGGGTAGATTTTGGACGTAATAACTGAGAACACTCGCTACCATCACTTTTTCGCTTTTTGCTAAAACTAGTTCAGTAAAAGTATTAAAGTTTTGTATCATTGAAAAGAGAAAAAACATCTCTATCAAATGAGTACAATACAGGGGTACCTTATTTAAAAAAATTGTAGTGGTATTCGCTGCTCCTTTGTTTTTTAAGAAACCACCAACTAAATATCTTCCTGTAATGAAGAACTACCTAAATACTACACAACTTTTATTTCAAACATTTTTTGATAAAATAAATATTTACCGAGATATATAGAATATTCCATACTTTTCGGACACCTTGTATAAGTTGGTCTAGAATTCAATACGCTCTCGTAATCACAGAGAATTGTCTCCATTTCAATATGGTTTAGAGAAGATCTCCCTAATACTCTTCAGTAGATGTTTCATAAGACCAATAAGCTTCTCTCACCAGGATGCTGTTGGAGGGCTAAACTTCCATAATTCGCTGTACACTGCAATATTCCAACACCTATTTTCAGTCTATCAATTCATTAATGGTCAAGGAGACAACCAGCTCAAGATGAATAGCACGTACTGCAACACATGTAAATAAGCAAATCCAAGCTTTTTGTCTGTTCTTAAGAAAAATAGGTACTGCCAGATCAATACCCATAACTTCGAAAGCTGCTGCATCACAGACATGTTCAACAGGAAGACGGTTGGCAGGAGATTCAAATCGTATTGCTTGTTGGCGTTTGCAGACAACATAACTTACGATTGCTGATTTTATCGCATTCCTTCCACCCATTATCCAAAATCTTTCTCTGAATATGGCAAGTAAACTCCCATATGATAATTGCGTTCATGCACCCAGTGGCGGTGCAAGAGCACCTTGGGCCCCTAAGCAAATATAAAAATGCCCCCCCCCCCCTGTAAAAAGATTTATATTAATGAAAAGTGTATTTATAATTACAGTATATAAAGTAAACGTTTAACAAAAAATTAAATAACATCCTGTTATAACCAACAGAAATCGAGTAGTAAATGTCTTAACATTTAACACATTTTTTCTACGACCACCACTAAAAGTAGGCCTTTTAGCGCCAGATTTTTTCACTAAAAGTGACGTTTTATAATTTAGCGTGTTTAAAGAAATCAGCTGTTTACTTTTAGCACATGTGTTATAAAGTGAAGTGAGGTTATAAAACTACAATTTCGAACTGGAAGTGAAGTTGTAAAGTTATTCTAGTTACTTCTTGCGTTAGAGGTAAAGTGTTTTTTAAATAGTTAAAGCGTTATGTAATCAATACAGTCAGATGTGTAGTATTAATAATTATCTTTGATAACTGACTTTGACAGTACTGGCTCCACAAACATTCACCTGCGCACCAAGGCCCTCTTTTTATTATGACATAAATTAGAAGTGTCGTAGATGCAAACCTTTGTTAAATCGACATTTATGGATTAATAACAGTAAATTTAAGGTCGTAGAAAAAATATTGTATGCAACTCGTGCTAAAAGTGGTTTATACGCGAAGCCGAAGGCTGAGTTTCATAATTTTCATGTCTCGTTCATAAACCTCAACTTTTAGCACTTGTTGCATAAATAGCTATTATAATTAACATATCTACCTAGGTAACACTAGTAAAATAGAATAATACGCCGTAAAAATAAATTGATCAGAAATAAAAATGTATCCTTCTGGCCTTATTGACAGCAAATTGTCCCACAAGATTTTGATGTTCATCATAGACGATGCTTTTCGCCCAATTGACAAAACCGAAGGGTCATGCAGCCTATCTTGGCTGGTAGCCAACGGTATTTTTAACAAATAACGGCAAGTGTATCCAGGCATTAGAACGAGAATACGAAAACTCAAGTAGCACAATAAAATCTGAAAGAGAAGCTCAACTCAAGTACAGGTCGCAGTAACAAATAAAGTCACAGTGCAAATATCACAGTATACTGTCAGCATAAATTCATAGTACATAAATATACACGTATCACAATAGTTCCAAAAATCAGAATCATAAGTTATTACTAATAGCAAATTACACAAACGCAATACTCACAGTTCCACATACATTTTCGCAACAATAAAATGGCACACATCAAGACCGGCTGAATAAGCAGGTGGCTCTAACAGCAAGATGTTTCATGCTTGGTTTCGGAAGAAACGCAAAGCGCGATCCCAGAACGTTTGTTCTCAAATTCGTACGGCCGGAAGCTGGTGGCTCAATGCGATTCGCACCACGACGGCAAGGGCATAATGTAAACCAGGAGAATAGCCTCTGTATCGGATCCGAAGGTCCAACATACGCCGGCTCGAAATCGCATAAAGCGATGGCCGTGGAAACGATAAATGAACAGCTGCAGCACTGCCTCAGATCGGCTTTTTAGCCCAAAATGCATGGCTCTCCAGTACTAGTTAGCTGGCACTAATTGCCTGGAAAATCTCCAAGCCATGTGTGACGCCACGTGGTCGCATACAAAATCCGCAAAATGCGTAGGAAATAATCTTCCTCAACGTGAGCTCGGGGACATCGGAACAACTCAACAGTGTAGGCTTACATTTCAGAATTAAACGAAACTAACAGCAGCCTCAATAAAATCCCACCGAAACTTTTCAAAATGCTAAACCACCATGCCGAGAGCGGAAAGAAGCTCGAAGACAAAAGCGTGCGCCCAGGAACATTTCCTGAACAAGGTCGTCGAAGTAGGCGCGACTACAGATCGCGCGAACGGATACGCCACAGCGCGGACTAAATACCATCGAATGCTAAATTGAAAGGCGTAGGAAATGAAACGTAACAACTTATTGTGCATGCAGATACTTGTTGTTTCTCATCCAAATAACGATTGAACCACTGCTTCCTGTTCGACTGCATGGTATTTCATTTCCTCTACAGCTTGTTTTAAGATGTAGGCTCGCTGAGATCCGGTATCTATGACAGCTCTCACCGGCCGTTGGCAGTCATTTCCTCTCAATAAAACAACAAGAGTAGGGAGAAGTACACCTGTATCGGCTGTAACATTGGCCAAAACATTGTCTCAGCATTTGATTTTTCTGAAACAGATTTGAAAGTTTAACACCCGTATGCATAGTCGTTCGTCAGCGGCTCGCCGGCGACTCGCCAGAGTTTCGTTATGAATAGTATGTTGGCGGCACTGTACGTCTATGTCAAGTTCGAGGTTATCAGGTTAGGTTTTCCGTCAGTTTTGACAGAAACTGACACACAATCTAACCTGCTAACATATATGTATTATAAATATATTGCAAGTAGGGCCTCGGAACGCCAGAAAACTTTACGGATCCGACATAGTTTCAGAGTATAACGCGTCTCGTGCTCATGCGTAAGAATTCGAACTCCGCCTTTAGAAGCGAATTTTAAACTTGGCCACTTCCCCATTGGGCGGACACCGCCGCCGCGCTTGCGCACAGCTCACCATTATACACTGAAGAGTTGGTTGTCTTTCTCACTTAAAACGTGAGTTTTCCGCTCATAGCCGCTAGCAATATAGTAAGTATTACATATATGCCTGCTAACCTCGAATTTGACATAGACGTACAGTGCCGCCAACATACTATTTATAACGAAACTCTGGCGAGTCGCCGGCGAGCCGCTGACGAACGACTATGCATACGGGTGTTAGTTTTCTGATAGTAATCAAGACAACAGTAAAATATGCTTTTTATTGCATATTTCACACTTTGGCCTGTATCGGTATCTCCTGGAGTTATGTGTCGGTGTAATGGCTTTCAAACAAATGAAACAGCACCTTTTTTCTCTTATAATCTGCATCTTTTATCTAACGACATATTATTGGCCCTGACACAGTCTACGCCAGCATGCTTTCCCGAAATACAAAAAATGCAAGTTGGCTTATTTTCTTGAGTAGTAAGAAGATCCATTGCAGTGGGTATATCCAATTCAGATAGTGTAATGCTTCCTGGTATATTTATTTAATATTAGCATTAATTAATTGTGCCCTTATAAATGGTAGCTTCTGACTGGACTTCGATTTATTTATACCTTGACTGATTTAAAAGGTAACAAATAACAGCAATTACATTTATTCAACACTATGTATATTTGGAAAATAATTAAATAAATCATATTCATAACCGTGTACAAAGACAATTATATTTTATGTAATTCTTCAGGTTGGTGTCGGGAAGGTAGGCAACCTCAATTGTCTGGAAGTTCGTCCGGGCTCCTCGCCATGGGCGGTCGCTGGAACCAACAGGGGGTTTGGGCTAGCGCTCGTAGAACTGTAACACAATAATCGAATTATTGACAGCTTGAACTATTGTAAACAAACTGAATAATTATGGTTCGTTTTAATTACAAAGAATTAACTGAGGCTATGATATCGTTACCATATGTATGTTATACGTGCAGGTGGTCGTCCGGATCACGTTCTGATAAGCTCGCGCCCTTATCGGTCTTGGAGCGCGTGCCAAGGTGAGCTTCCAAAATGAACAAATGGATTCCTACAGTGCAAGTACGTAGTTTTCTTAGGCCTGAGGGAATCGCATATTTTTCCGGGAGATGCAGGCCGATTTTTGGGCCAAAGAGGGCTTAGTGGTCGCTGGCCGGTCGAAATATAGCCAGACTTGGAAAGATTTGAAAATAGCGCACTCAGAGGTACGTTATTTTTTAAGACAATAGCTTTAGCGTTTTGAATTAGTCCGAAATATCGCACTTCGATATTCAGGTGTGCGTGATTTTAAGCCACGCAGATATAGAGGGTTTTGGGAATGTTAAGTTATTCAAATTAGCAAACTCCGTTCCTCAGTCGTACGCTATTTGAAATTAAACAGTTACAGGGGCTTCGGGTATGATAAATTATTGAAACTTGCGTACTCCGATGCTCAGTCGTATGCTGTTTGAAATTAAACGGACGTTGGAATTTTGGGAATGGTAAATTATTCAAATCAGCGTACTCCGTTGCTCAGACATATGCTGTTTGAAATTAAACAGACATTGGGATTTCGGGAATGTTAAATTATTCAAATCAGCGTACTCCGTTGCTCAGTCGTATGCTAATTGAAATTAAACGAGCATTGGGATTTCGGGAAACTGGTTCGAGATTTACTCGAATATTTCTGGTGCACCCAGCTAGGCGGATAGCGGAGCTCTCGCCTGCTGCAGGTCAGATCGGGTACCAGGCTATCGGGTACCAGGGTGATTCTCGGGGAATTCTCCTGCTCCGACCGGCGAGAAATTTTATTTTATACGTTGTCGTCGCTCCTGCGGGCATCACGGCAATAGGGGAAAATGCGCACTGGACGATCTGTCGTTTTAACCGCGCATAACGACAAACTTGCAGTCTCGAGCGTACTGGGACTTTTATATTGTTGCAAAATGCGAAATTATAAATGCCCATAATATTTCATTATGACTAATTTACATTTCGGAGCGAAACGTTACAATAGGAATTTTAAGTTTTCTTATTCCGTTTCCCTTGAACCATCCCAAAATCTGTCTTTGCTACAGAAATACGTTCTTCGTTCTGTACTTCTTGTTTCATGAACTCCATCAGACCAGTAAGACGAACTTCTGCCTTTTCCATATCGTTCAAAGATAAACTTCTCTGCCAAACTCAGAGAAAATCTTCTGTCATACACGATTCCATCAATGAAAACAATATAGATGCACATTTCCCTGTCGTTACATCTAATGTTTCTAAGGCACGCAAGTGACATTCTAACTTATCATACAACTGAGGCAGAGAATATTTAGATCTAGAATTTTCCAAAATAAAACTTAAAAAGTTCTCTGATATAAACTTCAATAAGAAGATCCTTTCTCCCAAACCGTGTTTGGAGAGCCTGTTTAGCTAACATTAAATTTTTTCCTGAAGGTGGAAAGCTTTCTATAACTTGCCTAGCTCGGGACCCCGGAAGTGTTGCTTGAAACAAATAATTAAACTTATCCTCGGGTGCTATGCTCTCATCATCGTCTATTTCTTTGTACTAGTTCCAGAAAGGCAACCATTCCTTTAAATCACCATTCAGCTTTCTAAATTCAATGGTAGGAAGCTTAAACTTTTGATAAAATGCGCGTTTGTATGAGGATTCTAAAGCAATACTGCACACACCTTATTTATTATAATTTATTTTAGATTCGAGGTCAGATAATATAACCTTGGCTTTTTCGTACTTTCTGCGATATTCGTCCTTGCTAACCGATTCTGCTTCAAGAATGTCATCTTCTACTTCCATGTCGAACATTAAATCGAATATTTCTGCATCTTTTTCCCTAAGATCTCTCCAAATTGCTTTCACCGTATTAATTGAAGCACGTATTTCAGCAAAATTAAGAACTTCTGCTACTAACAATTCATTCAGCGAGTTGACATATCTTGAAAGTAAGCCTCTGATTACCTTTCTTAATTTTTCAATCTTATCCATATAAATTTTCTCAGCAGTCTCTTTAACTACAAATCGTACTACCCCACGTTGGGCGCCAAATGTCGAGAATTGAGTAGATTTCGGAAGCAATAACTGAGAACACTCACTGGCAGATAATATAATATATGGTTTATTAATAATTACTTATTGTTTTTTAAGTACCTTGACAACGCCAATATGTCTATAATTGTAACAGTACAAGACCAACTAAAACGAAATTTACGTAAACAAACACGTTAAATATTGACATGTAAAGTGAAGTCATATTTTAAAAGTGTTTGAACTTTTCGAAGGAATCGGCTCGTGAAAAAACGAGGAAATCTAGAGCTGCAGCTGCATCTTTAGCTATAATGATGAAAGAAACCGACTCGAAAAAACTCCAGTGTACGAGCTGATAACAGCAAAAGTTCAATAGAGGTTGATCAAAACGGGTATGTTTGCAGTTTGTATAATATATTTAATGCAATACTTAGATATAATTATTTTCCGAAGCAATGGAAGATGGTATCTAAATCGGGCAAAACTCCAGAAGAATTAACATCTTGCAGGCCCATAAGTCCTTTGCAAGTAGCTTCGAAAGCACTAGAAAAATTACTTAAATCAGTTCTACACTTGGATAGATGTCAAACGTGGCAGAAACATACATGAACTGGGCAGAAGCAACTTCAATTTAAGCTACGACTGTACAAATCAATTCTCCAATCAATGTGAGCGTACAGCTGTGGGACATGACAAGTAATTCAAACATGGAGATATTACAAATATTTCAAAACAAAGTACTCCACACAGCTCGCTGAATTGTAAACGTTTGCGACGTTTATCTCACAATTCAACATTCCTTGGTACTATACAGAATTACTAATGCACAGTACTACGTTAAAAACTCATACAAAGAAAATGTTAATGTGTGTTCGATATTTTTAGTGAAGTGCGTCATTTCAACCGATACAAACTATTAGATTTAATGGCCAGATTTGACTGAACTAGATGTGAGCGGATTTAACCACCCAGTCGCTTTAAAAATTGGGTACTGAAAGCACAGTTGTGGAAGTAGGAAAAGCAAGGCAGTCGAAGGTGTGATGCTAACCACATCACCCAGTATGCCGTTAATCGTGTGCCAGATCACTGGGTTTCGGAAAGCAATATTTCGGCAACCCTGAGCCGCCGTGCCTCACGTCATATTCCTATGTGTGAAATGAAGCACCTTGAACTTTACTTTACTTTTATGGTATTCTGAATTGTAGACACCTGTTTACTAAACTGTCTCCGGGTAGAAAGAAAAGCAGCAACGTCATTTGAATTTAATTTTTTTTTATAAAAAAATTACGATTCAGAATACCATAAAACGTTGTCTACTGCTCGGTTGTTACCAGAACTTTACCTGCTCACACAAATAATAAGTTCGCTATCGCTTGCCTGCTAGATACCGTGCTTGCATGCAAAGTTCTTAGTAACGGTTTTGCAATGTAAATTTCTTTCAAGTAAGGCACTGAGTTTAGACGGCATAACTGTAGAAATGTTAAAAAGTACTGATAAATATTTTAAATTCAGCGTTTCGCGGGTGAGTGCTACGGATGTGCGCCGCTAGGGGACGCGGGGTTGACGAGCGGATGTGCGAGAGGGGGAACACGGAGTCTATCGCCGAACGTGAACAAAACAAGGAGGTTTTGAGCGGGTGGTGACCGTTGTGGTGTTAATTTAAGTTGCTACAAATAAGGACACAGGACAAATTACGAATTTAGCCATCTAATATCGATGTGTTAGATGTGCCCCCTTATTTTTGTAATTTTTACGTAATAAAGAATATTATCTTAAAGTGGTGAAAAAATATATCTTTAACATAGTTCAGAAGTGGGATACTTCCGTGTCTGCGTGATTTCCGGGGGAAATAGAGCAGAGGGACGTGTCCACAAGTGCCCAAGGCGAGCGAAAAAGCAAGAAAAACGGAATATTCAAGTGCTGTGGTAACGTGTCAACATGGCCGATTACGGATGGAGCGCCAGCCTGTAATTTGACCGTTAGGGGCGTGAACATCTTGTGCATCGAGAAAGGAAGTGACGTAGCGACACGTCGACGAGAAGAGGAAAAGCGAACGTGATTGGAACATTTTAGGGAAGCGAACGAAGATTCTCGAGAGGATGACCGACGAGTTCGAGAGGTTCCAGGCGCTTTTGCAACTGCGCTGTGAACGCGAGGGACAAAGTGGGGGAGTGAGAGGTAGTGACAGCGAGAGCGACGACCTCATCATGTTGGGTGAACAGGTGGAAAATTTGGATCGGGCGGGAAGTTCAAGCTTTATTAACACGCCGGAGGTGAACGCGAACGCGGACAATAATCGAGTGAATACTGACAGTGATGTAATCAGAATGATGCAGATTATGACAGCAGAGAACAGACGAAGAGACGCTTTGTTTGAAAGACTTATCACACAAGTGACAGCCGGGCAAACGAGTAGTGCCGGGAGTGCGGTTACAGGAAATCAAATGGCATATCACATAATGCCTGATTTAACGAGGACAATCAGTACATTTAATGGAGAAAGTAAAAGTGAAGCAAAAAGGTGGATATCTAACATAAGAAGTATGCAGCTATTGCACCGGTGGCCAGATGCTTTCACTTTGGAAACAGCTCGTACACATTTGGTTGGAGGTGCAAAACATTGGCATGAAAGTAACTGGGAGAAGTTAAAAACATTCGACGAATTCGCGGAGAAATTTGAAGAAATGTTCAGTGGAGAGTTGTCGCAAACGGAGAAGTGGAAGCGAATGACAACGAGGGTGCAGAGCCGGAATGAAAGCATAAATTCCTACTTTCACCAAAAATTCAAATTGTGTAAGGACGTTAAGCTGAATTTTAAAGAAACCAAAGCGCAAATCTTAGTAGGATTGTGGAACAAGGATTTGTGTAATGTGGCAATGGGAAAAACTCAAGGTAACGAAGTGGAGTTATTACAGGACTTGCAAGAGTGCGAAGAAATCGGTGATGCGAGGAGTGGACGTTTCTGGGCAGAAAAAAGTGAAAAGCCTCACAAACCCCAAAACAATAGCAGCAGCTTCGTCGGGGTGAAAAGTGAACCTCAGGAAGCAACGAAACCAGCCATACCGGGTGCACAAAAGCATCCTGAAGTGAAGAAGGAGAAGTGGAAGTGTTTCAACTGCGGTGAACCATCGCATTTAGCCAGAGAATGCACTAAACCGAGAAAAGTGGTATGTTTTAATTGTAAAAAGCCTGACCACATCAGCAGAGAATGCCCTGAACGTGTGACGCAGAGAAGTAAATCTGTGAATCAAGTGTGGAGAATAGGGACTGAACCGAAGAATTTAGCAGAAAGTGCGGCAACGAAGTTCATACGGAATGTTAAAATAAACGAGCAAGAAGCGATAAAATGCTTCATTGACATTGGTGCTACGGTGAGCACAGTGACTGAGGAAGCCGCGAGAGATTTAAAATTAAAAGTTGAAAAAACGGGAAACAGACTGACAGGATTCGGAAGCAGTGCGGTAATCAGCAAAGGTTTTGCGAAAGCTAGAGTGAATCTAGATGGAATTAACGTAGAAGATGTGAATTTTTACGTGGTTCCGTGTGGGGTACAGAATCTACGTGTATTGCTGGGGCAGAACTTTACCGAACACCCTGAGTTAGCATATGTGCGGGTAGACGATGCACTGCATTTTGGTTTGCGTAGTGAGGAACCGTTTGCGCAAATTAATTTGCCAGTTGCCACGCAATCAGTAGAGATAACTGCTGCGGAAGATCAAAGTTTGGAACCCAGGAGCATAAACTTCGTGAGTGTGGACATAAATGGAGGCAAATTCACGGTGCCAGTAGCCAACGAAAGTGACGATGCAAACTTCGTAGTGAAAGGCGAAAAGATAGACAAAATTCGGGAATTCGGTGTGAACATTGATTCGAAGAATATTTGTGGACAAGAAATGAGCGTGATGGAAATTGAATTATGCAGAGAAGCGATTACAAGTGAACAATTAAACGTGAGTGAAGAAATATCGGAGCGAGATTTGCGGAACCTAACAAGCTTGGTGAACGAATTTCGGGGGTGTTTCGCGCAAAACTTAAGCGAACTAGGTTGTACTCAGTTAATGGAAATGAACATAGTTGACAATAATGTGCCGGTGCGTACGAGAGCTTATCGGGTGACTGCACACGAGAGAGAAACCATCGCAAAAATCGTGCGCGAGTGGAAGGCAAATGGTATTGCGACAGATACCACTTCGCCATACGCGTCACCGGTGTTATTAGTGGCCAAAAGTTCACACGAGCCAAGGCTAGTGGTAGATTTTCGAAAGTTGAACCAACAGACAGTGAAAGAACATTATCCATTGCCGAACATGGATGATCAATTTGAACATTTAGCAGGGTGTACAATGTTCACTACCTTGGATTTAGCACACGCGTTTTTTCAGTTGCCGTTAGCGAAAGGGTCTAGGTGTAAAACAGCTTTTGTTACGCCAGATGAAACGAGGGAATTCACGCGAATGTGTTTCGGATTGTGCAATAGTCCATCGAACTTTGCTAGGCTAATGACGCGAGTACTAGGGCCTTTGAGGAACAAGGTCGCGATGGCATTTGTAGATGACGTGCTGATACCAGCAAAAAACTGGGACGATATGTTGGAGCGGTTACGACAAGTGTTCGAGGCCTTCCGTGCCGCGAATCTTACAATGAAGCTACGCAAATGTCATTTTGGAGCTTCAAGCGTGGACTTTTTAGGATTCAAATTATCTGCGGAGGGAATTTCCCCAGGTGCAGCGAAAGTGAAGGTCATAGAGAATTTTCCGCGACCGGGAAATGTGCGCGAAGTAAAACGATGGCTGGGTTTAACAGGTTTTTTTAGACGCTTCGTGAAAGGATATGCGGTGAAAGTGAGACCGATAAGCGATTTAACGCGGAAAGACAATGTGTTTATATGGACAGACAAACAGCAGGTGGCGTTTGACGAGTTGAAGGACGCTTTGACGTCAGCGCCGGTCTTGCAGCTGTATAGTCCGAGTTCGTATACAGAACTGCATACGGACGCGAGTGCAGTTGGTTTAGCGGGGATGATGTTACAACGAGGGGCAGACGGGAAAATGCATTTGGTATACGCGGTGTCAAAAAAAAACGACAGATGCAGAGTCGAGATACCACAGTAGCAGGCTCGAACTGATGGCGGTCGTTTGGTGTATGGACAGATTGCGGTCATTATTGCTGCATATGCATTTCACGGTGGTAACCGATTGTCAAGCGTTGGTGTACTTAAATATGCAAAAAACTACAAACGCACAAATTGCTAGGTGGAGCCATTTACTTCAGGAATTTGACTTTGAGATTAAATTTAGGAAAGGCGAGAAGATGCAGCACGTGGATGCATTGAGTAGATCTCCAGTGGAAGCAGCCACGGACACGATGGAAGAAATCTACGAACAACGTCTGGAGGTTTACAATATAATGCCAGAAGAGGAGTGGATTTTGTTAATCCAGAGCAGCGATCATAAGTTACAAGAAATAATAAGAGTGCTCAAGTGTGAATAGTGTGCGTGACAAAGACGAAAAACAGGTTGTTCAAAAGTACAAGTTACGTAACGGACGATTAGTGCGCGAAGTTACTGTAAACGGGAAAATTCGAGAACTTTTTGTAATCCCGACTAGCATGCGGAAAAGTACGATAATTAAATTCCATGATATGGCGGGTCATTTTAGTGTGGAGCGAACAGTGGATTTAATATTAAGAAATTATTGGTTCGCTGGACTGAGGCATTACGTCAGACAGCACATTCGTTCTTGCGTAGAATGCTTGTTGGTGAAAATACCTGGAGGTAAACAAGCGGGAGAGTTGCACCCGATACCTTCTCCGAAGAGGCCGATGGGAAGAGTCCATTTGGACCATCTAGGCCCCTTTTTGAAAAGTGCGCGAGGGAACGCCCACGTTTTGGTGGTAATTGATGCTCTCACACGTTTTATTAGACTTTATGCGGTGCCGAGCACAAAAACGAGCAGTACATTGAAGTGTTTGCGCGATTTTGTGAACGATTTTGGTCTACCAGCGATGATTGTGACGGATCGCGGAACCAGCTTCACAGCTGACGGGTTCGAACAGTATTGCGCGAGTAATGGGATACGTCACGTGCTAAATAGCACAAGACATCCTCGAGCGAACGGAGTCTGCGAGCGGGTGAATAGGACCATTACGCCGGCGATTTTAACGAAAATGAAAACGGAGCGAATGTGGGACAGTTGTTTAAAAGAAGTACAACGTGACGCGAATAGTGTGGTAAATAAAATTACAGGGAAAACGCCATTCGAAGCATTGTATGGGTTTCGAGCTAACTTTCACGATGGTGCTTTACGGGAATTCGCGGGAAACAATGACGATTACGTATTACCAGCGAAGTTACAGGACGAAGTGCGTGAAAAGGTTACAAACGAGCAGATAAAATATAAGGAGCGGTTTGACCGTAAACGGTATAAACACGAAGGATTTAACGTCGGGGACATTGTTTACGTGCGTTCTCCGCCAGTTTCCACGGGGGAACCTGTAAAAACACAAAGAAAATATAAGGGTCCATACACACTGACCGGAGATTTAGGGAATGACACTTATAGGATTAATACAGTGGCAGATGGTGCGAACAGGAACTTCACGACCCAAGTGCACGTGTCCAGGTTGAAAGTGTACAAAAATCCAGTGGAGAACGAAAGCGGAGAGGAGGAATCTATGAGCGAACTAGAGGAACCTATCCAGATTAGTGGAGGCAAGAAACGTGACAACGTCGCATGCGGGGAGGACGAGAACGAGGTCAAGGTCGCCGCTTCAAGGCGAGCAACGCGAGATTCCGAAGTGGGTCAAACAACATCAGGTGCTGTAACGATGGCAGCGAGACCGGTTAACCTTCGAACGAAGCGAGAGGTGGGGAGGCCATTGCGGTTCAAGGATTACGTGTTGGAGGGAGGCGGAGATCAACGAGGACATCCGAGCGTTTCCCAAGCAACGAACCAGGAGGTCGTAAAATCAGGAATGGCCGAATGATATAGTATTTTACAGTAGAAGTCCGTTAGGATAGCCTTTACTGCCGAGCCAGAGAATTTGTGAGACGAGCTCGAAGAGCGAGTCAAATAATACTGGCGAGGCAGTAAAGGCCCTAACGGACGTGTATTGTACAATAGTTTTTGTAATACCTACATACAATTCGGTCTTACGTATCGTTTTAAATTTATTTTATAAAAACGCTAGATTTGTGTAATGACGTTTTAGAATGATTGAGAGTGCGTAGGACGTTGCAACTGTTGTTTATAAATGTCATTTATTTCCAATTTTGTGTATGGCTGTAAGCAGGTGACAAACGTCACTTTGACGTTTGGCACACAATTTAGCAGGCCGTGGTCTTTACGGACACTTTTTACGGCCGGGCCGTAAAGAGGTTGCTTACGTAGTACTAAACAGTCCCTAAAGAAATATTTAACAAGTAGGTATTGCAAAAAATATTTTAAATTCAGCGTTTCGCGGGTGAGTGCTACGGATGTGCGCCGCTAGGGGACGCGGGGTTGACGAGCGGATGTGCGAGAGGGGGAACACGGAGTCTATCGCCGAACGTGAACAAAACAAGGAGGTTTTGAGCGGGTGGTGACCGTTGTGGTGTTAATTTAAGTTGCTACAAATAAGGACACAGGACAAATTACGAATTTAGCCATCTAATATCGATGTGTTAGATGTGCCCCCTTATTTTTGTAATTTTTACGTAATAAAGAATATTATCTTAAAGTGGTGAAAAAATATATCTTTAACAGTACCAACAAAATTATAGCTAGTCCAATTGCACTTGTAATAAATAAAATGTTAGAAACAGGAAAATGTCCTAGAGTGTTTAAATCAGCAGTGACTAAACCATTAGTTAAAGGCAGTGATAAGAAACTAGCTGAGAATTATAGGCCCATCTCCCTACTTTCTAATGTGGCAATATTTTTCAAAAATAACGAAGCTTTATCAATAAATATAACGATAAATATAACTTGCTATCACCTCAAGAGTATGGGTTTTAAAAAGGTGTATCAACACAAGATGCCATAGCAGAAATAATTGGAAATGTTCAAATGGCTCTTGATGAAAATACACCAACCTCTGCATCTTCGTCGAATTGACACAGTCAATCATGCAATTATTAGAAACGCTAGACAGTATAGGCATAAGAGGTATAGCAAATAAACTTTTCCAATCATATCTGGAAGATGGATTTCAAATTGTAAATATTGATGGCGTCACAATTGAAGCATCCACAGTAGAATATGGAGTCCAACAAGGTACAGTCTTGGGACCTGTGCTTTTTACATTTTTTTTTATTGACTGCTATATTTACAACTAGTCCTATGACACAAGCAAATGTGGTGGTATAAATATATACCACCAATAACATGAGAGGAGACGTCGTCCAGTGGCAACCCCCTGTATATACTATTCACTAATTATATTTAGTAAGGTTTAATGTTTTTTGCCTATTTAGGGCGTAGAGTCCTGTTCCCGTCTTGTTGTCACTAGCACACTAGGATGACCATGTAGTCTGTTTGCCTAGGTGGTGACATATCTTCTGATTTCCTCTCTTACCCATGGGATCTTGAGATCTTCATGTAGCGTTTTATTGCTGATGTACCGTTCGGCATTTGTTAAACTGCTTAGGGTCTTGCTTTGAAATCTTTGTATAATTTACACTACTTTGTACACAGCACTTTGTTGTTAAGCTACAATTTAGATTTTCTGCCCAGGAGCCAATACATGTTTTTCAGCCTGATGTCCAGTTCTTTCCTTTTTTTTTGTGAGGTGTGTTTTCCATGTGAGTCTCTTGTTTAAATGCATGCTGAGGTACTTAGCTTCTTGTTTTTCTGGGATTGTTATGCCATTTAGCGTGATTGGTGGAGAAGTACCGCGCTTTATGGTGGATGTTATTGCTGTCGATTTGCTCTCGTTGATTTTTATGCGTCACCTGTGTAACCATTTTTACATGTTATTAAGTGATTCTTGTAGATTTACCGCTGCTTGTGTGGGATCTGTGTGCGAAGCTAGTATGGCAGTGTCGTCTGCGAATATGGCTGTAACTACATCTTCGTTGCATGGCAATTCTGCTGTAAATATTTGATATCAAGTGACTCCCAAGACGCTTCCCTGGGGAACCCCAGCGCTGATTGGATATAAGGTAGAATGACTGTCTCCATATTTAACTTGGTAATACCTATCATTTAAGAATGATTTTATAAATAGATAATATTGGTGGGGTAATAGGTGCTTTATTTTGAATAGTAGGCCAGGATGCCAGACTCGGTCAAAAGCCTGGCTTACGTCTAAGAACACAGCATCTGTGTTCTTCGAGATCCTTTTCAGTCACATTCACTACCATATGGATTTGTCAGCTCTCTAGGTAACCTATTTAATTTATTTTTATTTGTGGGATGCCGGGTTTATTGCCATATTTTTCTGGCTCTTCTTTTTCCAGCGATTTTTGTTCTGATTACAAGCGGATAATTATCAATAATGTCATTTTCTTTTTCGGGATTGTATGGAGCTGAGTAACAAGATGCATATTGTAAGTTACGGGTGAGATTTTCAACTGCAGTGTCAATTTCATTTTCAGTTGTTAACGATACTTAATTATTGCATTCTCTGAACATATCCCAATTTGTACGACCATTATAGAGTGAGGGTTTTCTTTGTTTGGTGATAATAGAAGCGCTAATTGTGGTTATTATGGTTGAGTTGTCAGAAAGGAGATCAAAGCAGGAGTCCACTTTGCAGTAGTTTGATGATTATTACACACAACTGTCACATGACTGACATGAGCCTATGAAAACCATGCATTTTTTGAAAATCGACCAATCCCAAACTGCTTACCTGATAAGCGCCCGTGGGCTGCTTACCAAGCGATAAGCTCCCTAGGGATGATTATCGACCCCGTGGATAGTCTCATAATTAAAAATAGAAATGCAAGAAACAAGCAATTTGAGCTTTTTTGCATTATTAAATCAATTTTAAATCATAATTCGTATACGGGTTTTGTGTAATAATCTTCAAAATATAAACGCAGGCGACACACTTACATATAATTTTGCCCGTGCCAAGAGTCATGTGCTGGTTGCCCTTAGAAAACTGCCCTCGGGCAAGGCCTCGGGACAGTTTTCATTGCAACCAGCACTCGACCCTTGGTGTGTGCAAAATTATCGGTAAGTATGTCTCGCCCTTGTTATATTACTATTGATAATCCCTTGGTGACAAAGAAGTCTACAGCATCAGGTATTTTATTGATATCTGATGGCTCACCCGTGGATAGTTGATTATAGTTATTTGCTAACATTGTCTTGTACAGTTTCCTTCCTTTTCGGGTAGTTAGTCTGGAACCCCATACTGGATGTTTAGCATTAAAATCTCCGCCGGCTATAAATCGATTGCCTAATTTCCTAAAAAAATGTTTCATACTGGTTTTGTTTAATGGGGTGTCTGGTTGGGCAGTGAAGTGCTGCTACCACAATAGAGCCAATGCTAGTCTTGATGTTGATAATTGTAGCTTGAATATGAGTTGTTTTGAACTGCTGCAATTCGTGATGGTGCACTTTGTCGCTAATGATTATTGCAGAGCTGGCATTTTGTTTTTTGTATGTTAAAATAGCTGCTGTCTGTAAAGTGCGTTTCAGAAATCAACAATATGTCAATCTTCTGCTCATGGAGGAATAACTCGACTTCAAGGCGACGTTGGACAAGCCCATTGGCGTGCCAACTTGCTATTCGAAATGCGTCCATTACTGGGATTTATTAATTAGCGCGATGAGTAGATTTAACATCATATTATTCTGATTCATAAGTTGTGTAAACATTGTTTCAAATTTGGTTAGAAATTGGGATAAAGTGATGTCATTATTTTTGTTCTCTTGCGTTTGACCTGTAGCTTCTGCTATTTGGATCTGCTGTGTAAGTATTTGGAACTCTTCTTGAAGTCATTGGTGGGATAGCATTTGATACACTCATATTTTGAGTTTTTTCAGTAGCTACAGGTTTTCATTTATTGATTTGTAATTGTTGATATCCCTGACAGCTTTCATAATTGGCTGTATGTGGGCCCTGGCATAACGCGCATTTGGCAGGGGTGTTTTTTATCTTCTTGCAGTGTATAGTATTGTGAGTGCCACCACATTTAACACACAGGTAGGGCCTCGTGCAGTAGCTTTTGCTATGTCCGCACGCTTGGAATCGCATACATTGAATGATTGTATTTTTCTTTCGTGGAGGTTCTATAATTATTAGATGGCTTTGTAAGTGTTTTAATTCATATATTTTTTTATTATTCGCGCCAGGTTCCAAGTCAATAAAGAACATGAGTAAGGGTGTTTTTGGGGCTCTATGCCTAATGTTGATAATGTTGCGCACTTTATGGCCTAGAGTAGCTAATTCCTTCTTTAATTCTTCAATATCCGCAGTATAGTGTAGATTTCTTATAACGATTTGATGTGCTCTATCGTCTTTTAATTGGTAGGTATGATGGACGATTTTTTCAGTTTTAAGATGTGTAACTAACTTTCTGTATAAACTTAATTATATTATTTGCTAATGCTTTAGTGTTGTATTGTTCTTGTTCCAGTATCTTGGTCAAGCTTTCAATCATTCCTTTGTATTCAGTGACGTCGTATATGAAGATGGGGGAGGTTGGTGATTTTTTGCTCAATGTTGCTTCTACAGGGTGAGCGAAACTCGATGTCTCAGCTCTATTATAAAAAAAGGAAAAACGATAGAAAAAATCTAAAAACAGGTTCTTAAATGGGATTGAGTAAGGTCCATTTTAAGCCAAATTTTCATATTTTTCCATATTTGGAAACTGAACTAATGACGTTATCGAATTCGTTTTTCCCGGAAACATACCTATATTTTGAAATATTTAAAAAGAGCTAATTTTTCTAAACACATTTTGTGAGGAAAAAAATTTGCTATCTTCTTTCGTTCGAAAATGATAAGCAAATTTGTAAAAAAAAGTATTATCAAAAATTCACAATTGTCACGATTTACACAAGTAGCCTTTGGAAACAAATAGCAACGTCGCATCTGTCAATAATTACATTAATGGTTGACAAATATTGTTTTGTTGTCATTTGACTTCGAAAAATGTTCACGCACAACGAAAAAGTCGACATGTTATTAGTTTATGGGGAATCTCAAAAGAACTCTAGAAGAGCAGTTCAGTTATACGCCCAAAGATACCCCAAACGTGTTCTTCCAATTAACAGATGCGACTGTGCTGTTTGTTTCCAAAAGCTACATGTGACAACTGCGAATTTTTGATAATACTTTTTTTTACAAATTTGCTTATAATTTTCGAACGAAAGAAGATAGCAAAGTTTTTTCTTCACAAAATGTGTTCAGAAAAATTTTCTCTTTTTAAATATACCAAAATATAGGTATGTTTCCGGGAAAAACGAATTCGATGACGTCATTAGTTCAGTTTCCAAATATGGAAAAATATGAAAATTTGGCTTAAAATGGACCTTACTCAATCCCATTTAAAAACCTCTATTCAGATTTTGTCTATCGTTTTTCCTTTTCTTATAATAGAGCTGAGACATCGAGATTCGCTCACCCTGTACTTGGTGTTTCATTATCAGAGTTTTCGTTAGCTAATAGATAATAAACCTATTATTATTGGTTTGAGGATTGTGTTTTTATTGATTGGCATGAACATGAATTAATCGTTTGCGTTTTTTGGCTTGTTGCTGTTTGTTCGGGTTTTCTGTGTCTTCTTCTTCACTTTCTTCTATGTTTATTGGCTCGCTAATTTCAGTTAGGTACTTGAGGATTTAAAGTTTGACTTTGATTAGGAATTGGTACAAATGTGGGTACGTATTGGTAGTTAGGAGGAGCTGCCACAGCGTTTTGGTTTTATGGTGCGGGCATGTAGCTGGTATTTTTTGTAAAAGGTGAAAATGGAGTATTAGAAACTATATGTTGAGTTCCGTATGTTGGCTGTTGCTGATTATATAGGAATTGTTGTTGCGAATAATACATATTCGGCTTGTTATTTTGCAATATGTACTATGCAGAATTTGCAAACGTAATTAATGTATTTAATTTATGCATTAATATTTAATACTTAACAATCGTCCTATCTGCTGCAGTTTACAGGTCAAGCGTTTGCACTGGTGATAACTCACGTCGAACTCCGCACAACCGCTGTCTTATATGACCGTAATAGTACTCAATATGCATATACGTAGTAGTATACAATATATATATGTACGTGATTTGCTACAACTAGAAACTGAAGGTAAAATTCTCCCTTATGCTGATGATACGGCTATTATCTACAACAGGGATGAGCAACCCGCGGGCCGCCCTTCAAAGATTTAACATTCTCATTAAATAATTTTTTCACATATATCTTTCGCCGTTTTTTTTAATAGTATTTCTATTTACGAGTGTTATATATATTTCTGAAATTCTTTATGCTAGTTTTATTTTGTTAATAAAGAGATAATTTGACTTCATCATTCAGTGTTTGTATTATCATAAGTTTCTTACATGCGGCCTGCACAACATTTTTAAATTTGTAGCTGACCCGTTGTGAAAAAAAGGTTGCGCATCTCTGATCTACACGGACCACAACTGGACCAGCTTCAAGCGAAAAGCAGAGAAAGATATGGAGAAAATAAAACAATGGTTCAATAGAAAACAATTAACAGTAAAATTTAGAAATACTAAATATATACCATTTACAAATTATAAAGTTATACATTAGGTACCAACGTACATGCAGTTAACTCTATCAGATCTTGAAGATGTTACGGTTCATTTTCAACAAGCAGACACTATAAAATATCTTGGTATAAATATTGTAGTGACCACAATGCAACACATTAAACAGCTAATATTTATGTAATAGCTATTATTTTAGATAGCCCTTATTTAATTTTCAAATCAATTACTTATTTTGAATATTTATTTTAACTGAGTACTCTTATCAGGGTGGTTCGCCAATCTAGTGATCTGTTAATTGAATTTTCAATTGTATTTTAAAAATCTTTGACTACTAAATGACATTTACTGTCAACTTGACTTGTACACCTTTTCAAACCAGGTATTGACAATTATACTTTACATTGACAGACATATCAATCAATTCACCTACGTAAGTACTGTATTAAGTTTATTTTTACACTTTCTTTTATTGATTGTTATTCAAAAGCTTTTATAAATTCTTTAAACAAACCTTAAAGCTTCTCTAGCTTTCGCTGTAAAAATCCAACCAACAACAGCTTCCGATGTCTACTGTCTGCAACGCCTACTGGTTATTCCTCAAACAGGAACAACTTTGATGGTCCGTCAACCCTCGAACTACATCTATCCTGTCAATAACTCATACTGTTCTTAAAATCCGGTCCTGCTCCCTTTTAAACGTCACCGTCACAACCAATCGACTCCAGGTAAGTTTCAGTATTATTGATGATCCAAATCTAACCTTGTTTATTCTGCAGATAGTCTTATGTCTCCCGCAACACCCAAAAAAATTATCCAAATCAATCAGCTAATTATGACAACCTCCTTTCAAATATTTGACTTGTATTCAATGCAATCACCAATGTCACCAACGAATCCTTATTATGTCTTGTATGTATCAATAAATCCAAATCCCATTCAAATAATATAATCTTCTGTGTTATTTATTTTCAATTTACTATATGGTACAATCTCTTCACCGATTGTATATCTTTATTTAAAAATGATACCTTCACACCCCATTGAGCCATTATACCAAATAAGCCATTTATTTCAAGTTTTTATTATCAAAAAAATGGTTTTTTTCTAAATTTAAGTACATTTTTTATGAGTTGTTTTCGTAACTAATTAAACAAAATTTTTTTCCTGTTATATACAATTCTTATTGCACACTTATTTATTTTAAATATTTTATTATTACATGCTATTAATTCTTATCATTTAATCAAATACATTTGCCAATTGTAACCTTGGTTTGAACTTTATTTTATTAAAATTAAACTCAACCATCAAATTTGTATACTCTAATGTTATTTCATTATCAAATTACCTCAGTCATTGTCTCAATTAAATTTCATTATTCATTTCAAAATTAACACCCAATTCTATCCAAACACTTCAAGATTTGATTGTAGTAATCTTCCAAATGTATTAGCTTTGTATTTTTATCTTTCAACCACCTTTAGTGTATCACAACATAATTCCTCAAATAAAAAAAAATAAATACAATTAGGTTTATTTTAATTTTTTTTTAATTTCAGTTTTTACAAACCACTACAGTCCATAACTATTCATTATCTCAATTAAGAAAACTCTATAACAATCAAAATTATTTGTGTTTCCATAACAACATTTTTATATCTTAAACAAACAACAATTCTTGCAATAGTTATTTTAAAATTTATGTTATATATGGATAAATCATTGTGATATGAAATCTTCCTCTAATTCGTCCATCTGTATCATTAACTATTTCATATGTATTATTGTTATTAAATATTTTCTGTATTTTATAAGGTGCTTCATATGCATATAAAAGTTTTGCACATATCTTTTCCTTTCTGTTAGCTACTTTGAGTTTATTAACAATTACTAAGTCCCCTATATTAAATTGTACCCGTTTTACAATTTTTTTATTCTGTTTACTTTCGTACCTATCATGAATTATCTTCAATCTTCTTCTAGCTCTTTCTAACAATTGCATCATTTCAACATTACTTTGTTCTCTTCTCCATGGTCTAGCTGGAATTATTTGTATACATAAAGTTATTGGACTAATATCTGTCATTGTATTCGGAACATTGTTTACAAAACTCTTCACATCTGCCAAATATTGTACCCATTTATTATGATGTTCGTGTGTTAGTATTCTTAAATATTTAATCACCTCTTTAATGTACCTTTCTGCAATATTACTTTGGGGATGTCTTATGCTACAAAAACAAATATTTATTCCCTTTTTATCTAAATTATTCATTATTCTTGTATTTCTAAAATATGCTGCATTGTCTGCCAAAATTCTTCTTGGTTTGCCTACTTGTTCTTCAAAATTTCCAATTGACTTAATAACATGTTTAGTATTACAGTATTTCGCAGGGTAGAGTTTTATAAATTTTGAAAATGCATCTACCATAATCAGAATATGCTTGTACCCATATTGTCCTGTAACTAGATTTGATAAGTAATCAATAGCTACTAGTTCCATCGGTTCGTTTACCCTAATACTTTTAACAATATTCTGATTCTTAAAATTCTTTTCCTTTATAAACTCACAAATTTGGCAAGTTTGAATTAATTGTTTAATTAATTTGATGTCATTTTTCGTATAAAAACATTCCGAAACATTAACCAAATTTTTCTTGTTCCACAATGTCCAAAAATTGTATGAATTTCCTCAACTTCTAACATGTCTAACATGTCTTCTTTACTTAAGACCATCAATTCTTTATTTTCTATGACCTTTACCAACAAGTTTTCTTTGATTTGATACCCTTTATAATTATTATCTTGACTTTGTAATACTAAGGGCCGGTTGCAGAAAGCAACGTTAAGTCTGGTGTTAGCTAACGCGACGTCAAAGTGAACAAAAACGAATCAAATCTCAAATGTTTATGGTAACGAATACATTAGTAAACAAAATTTTATGCGATTTTGTTCACTTTGACGCGATGTTAGCTAACACCAGACTTAACATTGCTTTCTGCAACCGGCCCTAAAGTTTTTAATTCTTGAATTTCTTCTACTTTCTGCTTATTTAAAGTCTCTTGTTTCGATAACCTTCCTTCCTCATAATTTTTTCCAATTCCAATTAAGATTTGTTTTGGTTTCTCATAATTAGGTACATTTTTTCTACTTAAGAAATCTGCAACTACATTTGACTTTCCTGGCCTATGTTTAATATCAAATTCATATTGATGTAAATATAAAGCCCATCTGTATAACCTGTCATTTCAATATCAAATTTGTTCCCTGTTAAATAAAATTTTAATTTGTTAATTGCAAATATGATTGCCAACATTTCTTTCTCAGCTACGGTGTATCTAATTTCATACCCTTTTAATATTCTTGAAATAAAACATATTGGTACTTCTATCCCATCTTGAATTTGTATTAGTTCTGCTGCAATTGCTTGATCAGATGCGTCCGTTCGAAGTATAAACTTTTCTTCAAAGTTCGGATATTTCAGTAACAATAATCCTTCATGAAACCTCTGTTTGATGGTATTCAATGCTTTTTCTCTTTCTTCATTTCATAACCATTTAACATCCTTTCTTAATAATTGTACTAAAGGTAACGTCAACTCTGAGTAGTTACTTATAAACGTTTTATAGTAATTGAAAAACCTAATAACCCTCTTAACTTCTTTAAATTCGTTGGACGAGGTAAATTCTTAATCGCCTTTCTCATTTATGGTAACTCCATTTTTACTTATTTCATATCCCAAATATGTTACTTTTTCTTGCATAAATTCACATTTTAAAATATTCAATTTTAATCCATTTTTATTTAATGTTTCTATTATAAATGCTAAATGTTTTAAATGTTGTTGTTGGTTTTCAGAAAACAATAAGATATCATCAACATAATGCACACAAAAGTCTTCAAATTGATTTAATAGCTTCTGCATTGCCCTTACCAGTGCTGCACAAGATGTTGACAAACCAAATGGTACCACCTTAAATTGAAAAATCTCCCCATCAATACTGAAACCAGTATATTTTCTCGACTATTCATGTAATGGAATAAGCCAAAACGAATTTTTCAAATCTAATTTTGTAAGAATCTTCTTATCCCAAATTCTCCTTAATAATCCATCAATTGTTTGTGGAGATTCGTATTGTGGCTTTGTTATTTGATTAATTCTGCGTGCATCCAAACATAAACGAAGAGAACCGTCACGTTTTTTAACTACCACTAAAGGATTAATAAAATTGCTTTGTGAAGCTTCTATTACTCCATCTATTACCATTTTAGGCATTTCCTTCCTAACCTGTCCTCTTAATGCAAATGGAATAGGGTAAGATTTACTATTAAAACTTTTTGATTCATCAACTTGCAACCTATGAACATATTTCTGTGCCTGCCCAACTTCTTCATTAAAATCTCTTTATTTCTGTAAATTATTTATAATATTTGGCCTTCAAATTGTTTATTCTTCTCACCTATTTTTAATTCATTCAGCAATAACCCATTATTATCATAATTATTCTCTATATTATTTATTATATTATTATTAATCTATTTTAATTTTAATTTTAATTATGTCACATCCTCGGGAATTTCCCATTTTATTTACTTTAATTATAAGGCGATGCTATAATAAAAATACTAAAAAAATATTTTCATGCTTAAAAAGTGTCAAAGTAGATAATGGTTATTTAACCAACAAGTGTGTTAATAAAGGTGATTAATAATCGAGTGATTTTAACGCGTGAGCGAGTGGAGCGAGCGAACGCGTTAATGAGCGAGATTATTAATCACCGATTAACATAAGAGTTGGTTACAAAACTTTTCCGTCAATCGTACGTTTATTAAAATCCATCAAAAATATTTATTAGTTTTGACATTTCAGATACATTTGACGTTTAGTACGTATGGTTGCCGATGCCGGAACAATTTTGCGGCAATTAAAATACTTGGCGGTTGGAAATCCACCTCTGTTGCCGAAGGATACATTGAGAACTCGATAGGTATAAAATACAAACTGCCACAAAGATATTGAGCGAAGCGTTTTCTAATGTAAATATTTATATTAATAAATCCACGGAATAATTTAACTTTTAGTTTTGACATTTCAGATACATTTGACGTTTAGTACGTATGGTTGCCTATATAAAATCATTGCGAAAACGGGTCTATTAATGCATGATTTTTTAGACAAAATCATGCATTAATGAGTCGATATATAAACGATTGACGGAAATAGATATTTATGCAACAAGTGCTAAAAGTCGACGTTTATGCACGAGACATGAAAATTATGAAACGAAGCCGAAGGCTGAGTTTCATAACATGTCTCGTGCATAAACGACTTTTAGCACGCGTTGCATACAATATCTTATCTACGACCTTAATTTTACCATTATTAATCCATAAATATCGATTTAACAAAGGTTTGCATCTGCGACACTTTTAATTTATGTCATAATAAACAGTAGGCCATGCCGCGCGGGCGATTGTTTGCCACGCCAGTGCTGTCAAGGTGAGTTACGAAATGTAATTATTGATACTCCACATCTGACTGTAATAATTACATAATGCTTTAATTATTTCAAAAACACTTTACCTGTAACGCAAGAAGCAACTAGAATAACTTTAAACAGTAAACAGCTGATTTCTTTACCCACGGTAAACTATAAAACGTCACTTCTAGTGAAACAAGCTAGCGCTAAAAGGCCTACTTTTAGTAGTGGTCGTAGATAAAATACTGTATGATACTTACCTCGTTTATAAGGCATTTTGCCGCACTTACTCCTTTAGGGCACTCCTCGTTTCGCTCGTCTTACCTTAAACCCGTGCGTGCTACAAGATGCTTCTTATAAAACTCCTATCATAATATACAATTTTAATATTATCTGGACGTTCAAAACCTCACTCTTCCCTACTTAAAATGTGCCGTAAAAAAGGCTTGAACAAATGAACATTCAAAATTCATTTTGTTCAAATGTTATGGAGATAACGCAAAGGTAACTAAGTTTTCAAGTCCAATTTGGGTAAATTGAGTTAAGAAAAAGCGGAGGAAAGTGAAGTATTGACGAAATAAGAATCGGAGACGGGAGCAGCAACAAAGCTGTGAGTAAAGCAATTTACATAACTACGTTTGAGGTTAAGGAAAGATAAATATAAAGTTGAAAGTTGCATGCTTTAAAAGTGATAACAAAGATAGGGCAAGGTATGTAATCTCCAACACCACGACAGAAGGATAGGCAACACACCATACCGGAATTAGTTTGGTGGGTTGTATGAATACAAAATAATCCTTTATCTAATAGACTTGTCTGTCCGGGACGCTGGTCCGTCCGGGACGCTGTTTCAGCAGCCAAACCGTAAGAGATAGAGAAAAAAGTTATGAAAGTTATATGTTTGGAATGGTCATGTCAGGTCAGGAACCGAATTTCAGTCACGTGACACTTCCGGTTTTCGAGAAATCACGTGATTTCCGTCCGTTCGGGACGCTGGTCCGTCCGGGACGCTGTTTCAGCAGCCAAACCGTAAGAGATAGAGAAAAAAGTTATGAAAGTTATATGTTTGGAATGGTCATGTCAGGTCAGGAACCGAATTTCAGTCACGTGACACTTCCGGTTTTCGAGAAATCACGTGATTTCCGTCCGTCCGGGACGCTGTTTCAGCAGCCAAACCGTAAGAGATAGAGAAAAAAGTTATGAAAGTTATATGTTTGGAATGGTCATGTCAGGTCAGGAACCGAATTTCAATCACGTGATTTTAAAAAATATCATTGTTTTTATTTAATAGGCGTTCTATTTGAAAAACGGTCTTTTTTGTTTTATTAAATGAGACATTTGTCTCACTGGTTGCTAGTAATAAATAATTAAATTTGAAAACCGACCGAAGAACATTTTTACGCATATTTGAGGAATCGGCCAGCTTGAATTACCGGTCTAAAAGTGAACATAGTAGGTTTTTGACATAACGATGTTTGTAACGCCTAAATTAAGTATGGACGAAATAAAAGAAATGTTTGTTCAGCTACAGGAAAAATGATCAAGCTTAGAAGAAAAGCTGGATAAAAATACGGAAGTAATAAGAGTTTTTGAAAGAAGAAAATAAAAAATTCAAACAAACAATTAAACAACGAGATGAAGGAATATATTTAATTGAAAAGGAAATAACAAAACATAATTTAATAATCAAAGGAGTAGAAGATAAAGAAGAGGAAAATACAGAAGAAGGGAAAGAAAAAGTGAAAGAAATTTTCGAGAAAATGGGTTTGGGACGAATTAGCGACGAAGAGGTGACTGAAATTAGAAGAATAGAAGGATTTAGAACAGGAAAGAAGACCCCAATGCTTGTTAAATTCAAACCATGGGAGAAGAACATGGAAATGTATAGATACACCACAAACCTAAAAGGATCTGAAATCTGGATAGACGAAGATTATACGAAGATAGTACAGGAAAGAAGGAAATACCTTATACCACTTATGAAAGAAGCCACACAGAAGGGACAAAAAGCAGTACTCGTGATAAACTTATAATTAATGGCGTAAAATACGAATGTGAAGACTTTGGAAATATGAAGAAAGAAAAACAAGAGGGGCAGAAACGTACAGTATCAGAAAGGTCTCCTGAAAGACATAATGAACAGCTAAGAAAAATCGAAAAAACTAGTGAATGAAGATGGGTTGAACGAAATGGCAAAGAATATGGCAATGGACAGGATAAGATATAATGGAAATAAGAAAAACACATAAAATAAAAAGAAAACGATAATAAGGATCGCGACCTGGAATATAAAAACGATGTTGGTGGTAGGAAAAATTAAGGAAATTGCAAAGCAAATGAAAGAATATAAAGTACAAGTGATGGCACTACAGGAAATGAGATGGAAGGAAGAAGGAAGAGTAGATAAGGAGAACTATACACTATACTACGGAGGGGAAGAAAAACAAGCGCACAGAGGAACAAGTTTTCTGGTCAGTGAAAGCTTGAAAAGGAAGGTGATCATTTACAAGAGAGTAGATGGAAGAGTATCGCACATGAGGCTTAAAAATGAAATAGCAAACTTAGCATTAATAAATGTGTATGCACCGACGAAGGACGCAGATGACGAAGATAAAAATAAGTTCTATGAAACACTAGGAAAAACATGCGACGAAATCCCAAAACACGCGACGGTTATAATATTAGAAGACCTAAACGTATAAATCGGAGGAGGGGACTACATAGAGCAAGTGGTAGGAAAGAATACACTGCACGAGGAACAAAAATGGATGTTGCCGGGGAAAACCACAGGAAACCAGATTGACCATTGTATAATATCAAAAAAGAGAAAAAGAATGATACACGACGTAAGATCATAGAGAGGGGCAAGCATAGACACCTACCACATAATGGTAGTAGCAACGATCAACACAGGAGGAATAGACCAAACAAAGAAGCAGGCATGGAGGAAAACATGGGACGCAAAAAGTATTAAAGAGTAGAAAGGAAAATACCAGGAAGAAATAAAAAAGCAACTAACAGAAATGGAAGAAGACAACGAAATAGAAACCAAATGGAAAAGAATAAAGAATGCGACAATTAAAGCCACGGAAAAAGTAGTCGGAATAGAAAAGAGATGAAATAAAAACAAATGGTGGGATAAGGAATGCGATCAAATAATACAGGAAAAGAAAAAAGCCAGGCTTAAATGGATAAAAACAGGCAAAGGTGCAAATTATGAAAGATATAAGAAAATAAGAAAAAAAAGTAATGGGCTAATGAAAAAAAAAGAATGAATGGGTGGAACAAATAATAGAGAAAATGGAGGGTGAAAGCAAGAGCAACTTTAAACTATACCAATAGATCAGGAAACAGAACAGGAAACCAAGCATGACAAAAATAGAAAATAACGATTGGATAGAACACTTTAAGGATCTGCTAGTTAAACCGGAACAGGAAATGGACGAAATTGACGAGGAGATAGAGCAAAACACAGAAGAACGACAAGATGCACCATCGGAAGAGGAAGTGAAGGAGATTGTAAACACGCTAAAGCATGGTAAATCAGTGGGACCAGGTGACATGATGAACGAAATGATAGATACACTACGGCGGAGAGGAATTACTAAGAGCGATACATAAACTAGTAGAACAAATATGGGAAACGGAAACTATGCCTATGAAATGGAATGAAGGTTTAATAGTACCAATACTTAAGAAAGGTAATCCATTGAAATGTATCAATTATAAAGGGAACACTTTGCTGAATACTGTATAAAAGATACTAACGACTTTAATACAAAAAAGAATGAGGAATGTCACAGAAGCCAGGATGGGTGAGTACCAGTATGGATTCCGACAGGGAAGGTCAACAATAGATGCCTTCCAGATCCTAAGCCAAATAATTGAAAAATTCTACGAACACGATATCCGAGCACAAATACTATTCGTCGACTTTAAACAAGCGTTCGAGAGTCTCAACAGAAAAAAAATTAAAATCGGCATGCAAGGAATGAAAATACCAAAGAAAATAATAAAACTAGTGGAAATGATAATGGAGAATACGAAAGCAGCGATAATAACGGACGAAGGCATATCGAAGGATTTCAAGACCAATGAACGAGTAAGACAAGGAGACGGACTATCGGCAACTATTTTCAATATATCAATGGATGGAATTATAAAGGGACAATAAGGAATAAAGCAGTACAAGTAGTGGCATACGCGGACGACATGGCAATTATAGCAAGATATAAGAAAAGTTTAGGTGAGACACTATAACAACTTATAGGAAATGCCAAGAAGAGAGGATTACAAATTAATGAAGGAAAGGCGAAATTTATGGAGATACAGGGAAGAAGTAAAGACAAGGAAATAAAACAAATAACCATCGATAAATACATATTTGAGGTGGTGAAGAATTTCAGCTACTTTGGAAAAATATCAACTAAAAAAATGACAAAAAGGATTAAATAACACAGCAAATACAGGCGGGACATCGAGCCTACCATAAATATAAACAAATAACATAAAGCAAAACTATAAAAAGGGAAACCAAAATGAAAATATACAAGACAGCAATCAGGCCAGTAGTCACGTACGCGGCTGAAACTACAACAATGACAAGTGGAGAGGAGAAAAAACTAAACATTTTTGAAAGAAACATGATAAGAAAAATATATGGTCCAAAGAAGATAAGAGAGGGGGAGTACCAAAGACTAATGAATTTTGAAATAAAAGTGATACTTCAGAATGAAAATATAGTAAAAATAATAAAAGCATCAAGACTGAAATGGTATGGACACATAAAAATGATGAAGGGTAGCAGCGATATTAAGAAGACTACAGACTGGAAACCAGATGCAAGCAGACCAAAAGGAAGATCGAAGAACAGATGGAGCGACCAAATCGAGAAAGACTTAAGATAATATAAACTACATATAAATGCACTGGAATATTTTATGTAAAATAACAGCTTCAAAGTAACATTGAATAAGCATTCACCCAGGTAAATTGATTGTTTATTTTAGAAAAACATTGTAGCTGCGTAGCTGCCGAAGTTTACCTATAGAAATAAATAATTAGATGCAATAAATTCGTCAGAATTTACTAAAAAGTTAGAGGGACTTTGTGATGACTGACTCTGGAGATAGGGATGATTCTTAAATTTGTTGTTAATGAGTTCATTTATATTGTTTATACTTCATTATTTTCCAACCTACTTTCATTTTTGAAATATGAACTTGACATGAAATAATCTTTATATTTATTGACATTAATGACAATGTATACTTATATACATATTAAGAAACAATCTTAATAAGGCAAATAAAATCACAAAATTATATAAATAATGTCATATACCGATGGAACCATAATTATATATTACAACAATGAGATGGCATGAACAGAATACTTGGGTAAGAAAGAAATAATCGTACAAAAAGTTATTTTAGTAGGCATATGTTTGAGGCTTTTGCGGTTACTCGAATTGTCAATACTAACGGGTGTTCATAAACAGTCGTCATCCCAGTTGCCTTAAAAAACAAAATGTTATGTCTTTGATTAATTCGTACAACACAATGAAACGTCATTGAGTACTGTCATAGCGCATTTTTTCTCAATTTTAATAGACATACGTTTCTGAAGTCAAAACCTACTGGGATGACGACTGTTTATGAACACCCGTTAGAATTAAATTTCGGCCTAGATCGCATCGTCTTTGTAAATAAACAACTAGCATTTTTTGGGTTAATATGAACTAAAGCAAGGGTTAGTGTAATGGTTATGTTCTTTCATGGCTCGTGAACTATTACAAGCCACCCATGATTTGGTCGGTGTTTCTTCAGCACATATTACCAGTATTATTTCCAAGCGTTAAAAAGTTTACGTGGAATTATTTTGAAGCGGGATATGGGAAGGGAACCCCTGATGGTGTGGGAGGGGTTCTGAAGCGTACTGCCGATAGGCTAGTTGCCGAAGGAAATGACATCACCAATATCGCCACATTACTAGAAGTACTTAAGGAACATTGCCAAGGAATATTACTATGGTTTGTTTCTGAAAATGAAATAACTGAAATGGGGAAAAAAATACTGCTCTAGAAACAATAGCAACTGTGCCTGGAACTATGAAGATCCACCAAGTGTCCTGTATTTATGAACCTGAAAATATCTGTGACTATAGATCTCTTACCTGTTGGGAATGTCCGTTTGGAAAGCGATGTAACCATTTTAGTATTGTGCCACCAGATGCTGGTCTTGGATATGAAAATTTAATGAAGAAAGGTTAGTTTTTAATGGATTTTTTGGAGTTTAATTACCTAAAATGTTATGTTGTAGATAAGTTGAATTATTCCTATAATGTGGACGACTGGGTTGTTGTAGAATACGATGGTATTTTATACCCAGGCAAAATTACTAAAATTGAATCGACAGGCACAATAGTTAGTGCCATGGAAATCGTCAACTAAACCAGACATAAACGAATATTTGCCAGAACAAATTAAAGGAAAATTGGATCCACCACAAGTTGACGCAACGAATAAAAGATTCTCAATATTTTATTTTATGAAACTTAAACCGGACAGTGATTTCTTGCATTTACACTAATTACATTTATTTTTACATTCTATAATAAGTTAAAGATGGACTATATTTGGTTTTTACAGGCAATTTATGTTTCTTTTGTGCAATTTGTACTTAACATTTTGTATTATAATTAAACTTATTTTCATTTTTTGTTTAATATTTTACACTTTAATCATTCTCCTGGCAGGTACCTCTTTCTCCTGGCACAGAAAAATAAATAATTAATAAATTCACCCCCTCCCAGTTTAAAAATTATATGAATTTTTATAAAACATAATACATGGAGCATAGAAAAGGCTTGCTATGACAAAAAAAACATAAAAATTACTAATTTTATTTTTAAAATATCATTCTCCTGAAAGGAGGTACTTTTTTGATATTCACTCAGCTATTTTATTCTACATTTTTATAAAATTCCAAAAGAGCATCTTCAGTTACCAATCAATTATACTGGTTAGATTAGTTTTATGGTATTGTGGTAATTCAGAATGACCTTCCCTGCTCGGGAACACTCATTTCTAGCTGCAGACCGCATTTTTGGAAGAGCTGAGAAACTTCTAAGTCGCATAGTACGATAAAAACACCAGAGAAATACTGGGATTTACATTCACAAATTGGGTCAGTGCGTAAACTGGAAAATCTACAATTTTAAAGAAGCTTTCAACTGCTTCAAGAAAATTAGTGGAATCGGCGAGGCAAAGAGAATTTTCGTAAAAAGGATAAAATGTGGAGTAGGTGTAAAAACAGAACAGTTTTATAGAAATGACTATGAATCAAAAACGTATGAAACCTTATTAAAGAAAGGACAGACAAAGGAAAACATTTTGTTGCCGGAAGTTACATATAAGAGATAAAAAATAAAGAGCATAACTTAATGGTAGAACTAACCACTGCAAATTGGAGAAAAGATTCCGAGTTGGCATGGTTGATTACACTATTTCCAGAAAATATTGAAGAACTTCCAGATGACGATGGCACTGAAGATGACGAACAGGTAGCACTGTGCCAATGTCAAGATAATGATGGTGGCATTATGATATAGGTTTATTTTACAGTTTTCATATTGTTTGCGTTCATTTTAATGTTTAAAATTTTGTATGAAAATAAAAAGCAAATTGCAATACTTGTGTTAGTTTACTATAGAGCCTCTGGACAATCAAAATACATTTAGGCATCCCCTATTTTGTTTTTACTACAAAACCAAAGAAAACTTGATGTTTGCCCTTTTGTTATTATCAATATTTTGAGACCTACTAATTAGCTCATGTCCATTTGCTGCAAAATGTACTATTGTTTCATAGTAAACTTCCTTGTTTTCTGAAAATTATGTAAAATGGACAAAACGCATTTTGAAAATCTGCTCCTCATATTTGGTTTTTGATAATTAAGAATTTGATGCAAAAATACTGAACTCAGGCGGCTGCTGTAACGGAGAACAACTGACTAAATGAGTTACCAAAAAAATTTTTTTACGATGTAAACCTTTCGCTGAAATGTTTGAGTTTTGTATTTTGTGTGATTAGGCACATAAAGTACGGAAAAGTTGCTGATTTATCTGCTTAATCCGATAAAGTGACACTTTTACCTTGTCAATAAAGACACATAAGTTGGCACTTTTATGACGTTTGCGGATAACATTTGTTTTTAGTTTCCCTACTACATTATATAGTTGTCCAGTATTTATACAAAGTGTACAATAATGTGAATGTTTTCGTTTCATGTTAAAGTATCTTGTATCGGATAATTCCAACTTTCTATTTTATTTTCATCAGTCATAATATTATATATTAAAATATCTGTAATAAATTATCTATGCCTTTTAGAGTACCTAACCAAATGAATTGGCACCTGAAATGTTTTCCATTTTATTAAATAATTTTTTCATGTAATTAGATAATACAATTAACGTACCGCAGTGCAAGCAATACTTTTTAAACTGCACGTGTACCTTGGGCCGTTATCTATATAAGGGTGAGCACTATTGTATTTCTCCCCGATCTTTGAGTGCTAATTTCTATGACATTAGGTCCACTTTCCACACGCGCGCTCTGATACTTGTATAGCTGCCCTGGCGTGGCTCAAGTCATCTGGCCCTGTTCGCCTCCGTAACGAGGTTCTTTTCCACTAGAATGTCAAAGGCATTCCCATTTGATTCAGGAGCTAGTATCGAGCGTTGACGGATTCCCCAATTTCGTAAACTGACAGCGATGGTTTCAAGAGTGTTCCATTTACGCGGAGCGCTGCGCTGGATTTAAACCAGATAATTACATACCTAACTAGTTTTTTGTGAGTACTAACACATGCTTCTCTCTAGCTTTATAGCAGCGGATCTTTTGTAATTGTAATTGGCGTGTTTTGCCACGTTATAATGTGACGTTTAAACACAAAGGCCTTTGGAATTTATTGCGCACGGTTTACGATAAAATATTAGTTTTTGGTTAAGCACTGCTTCAATTAGCGTCTCTGCTGGTAATTTAGCTTGCCGCGTGTGTTAGGACCTGTAAGAAAATTATACTTGCCCTTGTGTTGCTCGCTTCTTAACATTTTTAGGTCAGTTTTTTTAATTGCGTGATTTTCTAAATTTAGCTTGCATTCTAGTCATATGTAGTTTCTTTTGCTGAGAATTTTGCATGCCGACCAACTTGTAATATATATTTTGGGTTAACACTATATAACCTTTTTGTATTTTTGCTATGTCTTCGTAATTTCAAGCCCGTTTCATTACCTATGCGATAGCACGCAGGCTTAATTTTTGACTTATTAATATTGCGTTGTGATATTTTTTTAACTTTTATTAAAGCACCTTGTTACTGTTACTACTGGTTTATCTGTTTATTCAATCCCCAACAAACCTGCACGTTTTTTAGAGTTTAGGATTGTTAAACGAGAAACCAGAAAAGGTAAGTGTGTTTTCGACTATTAGCAAGATATGTTTTTGTCGTGGTGAACGACTGGCGCCCATTTGTATTTCGAAATTATTATATGCATTTTTTTTACCTAAAGAAACGCCACCTATTCCTAATCCACGCCATTCACTGCCGAGGATTTCAGCTAGCCAGGGCCCACCCAACACAAAGTAAAATCATAATCTTTAGTTGAATCGCGCTCAATGGTAAATACGGAGTTGAATAATTTAATCTCATTGTTTGATGTAGATTGCACAGTTTAAAACTTATTATTTGGTGAAGACTGTAAGTTTTTAAACTATCCTCAATCTTCTACACTAAAAATGCATTATATATTGTTCAGTATCTCAAATGTCTTAAAATTGGAGATTATACACTTTGCAATTAGGCCCGCCATAGGCTTAATTTCAATATTTGCTTCGATTGAGTGAGATTTAATTAAAGCTTAAAGCCATTATTGGCAATGTTTAACTTTTAAACTCAGTCTAAACCCAATATTAATCATTAGTAATTAGGACAATAGTTATTGGCGTTTATACAGTTTTAACCACATCTTTTTTAAAATTGAAGTAAGCTAGTCAGTACAATTATTATCTTGTAAAAATACTTTTATTAAAATTTAATTCAACCGTATTTTCAGCCTTTTACTAAATTTTAATTAGTTCTAGTCAAATGTAATTATGCTACTTCTCGAAGATCGTGATCTGCTCCCTGAAGATAGTTCAGAAAATACTTGCGATCTAGCGCTGGCGGCAGAGAGCATTCTATGCGTTCTGTCTACTAGACTTCTTATTCGTTTGCTGCTTGGGAGAGGTAAATCGGCAGATAATTCAATCTCCTTTATCTCTTGAAGATCTAAGGCCAGGTATGGAGCACATCTTGATACAGCAGTTTGCATCTGAGAATAAAATTTGCTGCAATGAACATAAAATTTCACAAGTGGAAAATGTAATTGATTTTTTATATACGAGTATGATATGATACCTCCAAGACATGTGCATTGTTAGTCATAAAAATATATTTGTAGGTTCTTCGCAGTTACAAAAAGGTAATTGTATAAGCAAATTAAAATAAAATATCTGGCAATGAGAGCATGGGAACTAAAAACCTCGAGGAACGGGCTGAAAGAGAATTGGAGGAAAAAAGCACGTATTGTAACGTGACGTCAAGTGTTAGGTAGCATCTTTGACGTAATTTGATATGGGTCCCAGCTCTTACAGCTGCGGACACTGTGAATAAAATGTAACTTATGGTGTGTTTAATATAACCGTATTAGATTTCATCCTGTAAAGCAGGTGCAATGAGTACACGCATCTCCCGCCGCTGCGAGTAAGATTTTTCATGGTGGTTCCTTCTCATTACATCACCAGCCAATGAGCACCATAATGGTGCCCTAAAGCATTTTCCCCTTACCTATTGCTTTGATTTTCTCAAGCGGGCATCTGCTCCTTCAGTTTAAGACCCTGCCCGTTACGTTAGCTAGTCGCGCAACCCCTTAAGCAACGGTCGCAACGTGGATTAATCTTGTAACAATGCGTAGGACCGAGTCTACACTGTTATACTAAGCAGAAATAGACAAAATGGAGCAAATTTGATTAGAAGAGGAGACGTGTAATTAGCAATTATTGTAAAAGCTGTACAAACCTGCAATTTCTTGGTTTCTAACGTTGCTATTTGATAGTTAATATTATTATGCAAATCTTTTTCTGAGAGTAGATCTTTATCTAAAATAAACTTCAAAGAGTCCATGTGGCTGGCAATTTGTTCATCATCGACTGTTTCATCTGTAGATTTACTGTGAAGGCAATGTGATTTATTTTAAGTATTAAAGTTATTAAAGCTTAAATTACCTGGTTAGGTCCATATTTTCATCACAAATTTTCCAGTTTGTAGGTATAAGGACACTGTTTTGTAAGGGAGGAGGAGGCAGAACAGGCATATCAAAGTTTGCTGCAAAACAATTGGAAAAGACCATGTTAATATGTGCCATGTAATTGCAGCATGTCAAAAAAATGTGAGTTCTTTCCCACACAGTCCTTGATCTGTAAATTATATTACTTTAAATGCTTAACATATAATTAACATTAAATAAACTTGCGGTTTAAAGGAAACTCCGTTGGAAGGTTCATTTTGATCATTGCTAATTTCGCTAGTGTCTTGTAGTGGATATCTCCTAGGTCCAGGTATTATAGAATTTGTTCCCCATTCTATAGCTTTTCCCAACACTTGAAACGAAGGAAATTTGGTTTTCAGGGTTTGTATACATTTCTCTTCTTTTATATCCCACAACTTAAACACCTATTAATCACAGATTTACACTAAATATCAAGAATCCTGACATATGCCATACACCATCTCTGGAGCAACTGAGCAATAATTCCTGAAGTTCCATAATCTTGATATCAACAATTCCACTTTGGTGACCTTTTAAAATAGCTGTAGGCTTTGCTGTTGTTACAACATTCCAGATTCTTACTGTACCATCATCACTGCCAGTCACTAGAATCTTAAGGGTTCTACTTATGGCAAAACGACTGGCACCCTTTAAAATACTAAGCTAAGCTACACGTCATGTTTCATACACCTAAAGTTAAAAGTTATCTTACCCATTTCATTTTGAAGATATAGGATTTTCTTCGATTTTCTGGATGTTTAATCACTACAGACACATTCACGTCCCGACTACACGTTGCAATGGTATTATTATCAGCGGAGAAATATATTTCCCTTACAGCCTCTGAATGCAGTTTGCCAACACTTTTTATCAAAACATATTCCTTTTCATTTTGAAGTTCCTGAAATACATTTCAGCTTCGTAATTTCTATAAACAAGTAAATACCTACACTTACAACCCAGTAAAACAGACTTAACTTGTCATTGTGCTTCTTTCTGAGTAATCCAGTTTTTGCTTGCAAGAAACTAAGGGACAGTATTTGTCCACTGTCATCGCCCATGAATAAAATATTGCTTTTGTAGTCTCCAGTTGAATGGTAAGCAAAACACTAAAATTTAAAATTTAAATACTTTCTCAATCCAACTAATTTCTAGAGAATATGGTGAACAACCTGAATTACGTTTGGAACGCCCAAAATTAACCACATGGGCACATGCTTTAAACCGGAAGCATCGTAAATAGTAATACTTCGTGCAGATGTAGTTATGATGAACATAAGTAGATCTTCTAGGAAGATGGCATCGGTGATCCATCTATTTCTTCTTCTTCTCTCATCATCCTTTCTTGCAATGTCCTCTCGCGACATAAGTGTGTGGTAAGTAGTAAGAAAATTCATGTTTCCATCGTAGAGACCCACTCTACCATACTTTGATAATATCGCATAGCAGAAATATTTTTCGGTTTCGATCAGAACTATTTTTGTAATGGTTTCTCTCTATAAAACACCCTTTTCTTATATTTCAGATTATTTCAAACCAAAGAGTATTATAGAGGGAAGTTAACACAATTATTAATAGAGCAGAATGTGTATTCAAATGATGGTATATATAAAGAAAAGCTGATTAAGGGCTATGCTTTATTAAGTTTATTAAAGAATACTGTTTCGAAATCAACTAAAGACAGAAATTACTTTATTGGCTCAACAGGGTATGTCATAAGAACATTCGGTTGGCTATATTTAAAAATGTATCAATGCGTTCTGTGTATTTTACGCCCATAAAACAGAAAATCTATTTACCTTCACATGAGGTGGACTAAAAATATTGGCAATATGAAATTGTAGTTTCTGGTTAATTTTTGCCGTTGCATTTTCTATGACGAAATCCAAAAACTGATCCCACGTTATCCTGCGCTTTTCTTCCGCATCGATTTGGGAGTAAAGAATGGTCGCTTGTAATGAATATTTGCAATTACCTGCAATATCATGAATACGTTAATGTGTACAGGCAGATGAACCATAAAGAAAAATTAGCAAAAGTAATGACTAAGAAAGTAGATACCCTGTTAACCCAGTTTGAAATTTGAAACCGCCACTGCATTTCATGCCACAAAGAAGAAAGAGTCGACAATTCGTTGAGCGCATCGTGCCAAGAATTGGCCAGTAATTGTATTCGAACACCAATTCGACTTTCCTGTTCTGATGTCACGCTGGAGACCTGTGGCGGAAGTAATGCCAGTGAGAGTCAAGCTAACAGCTCGTACATGACGTCAGCGTTATCGTTCTGTATATACGTATGTTTAAACTTCTAATTAATTTTGGGACCGAGCTCTGTAGTTTAGTGGTTAGCACGTCTACTTAGCATTCAGGAGGTCATGGGTTCGATTCCCGCGATCGTCTGCTCTGATTCAGGTTTTTAGGTGGTTCTCCTGAATCAATAGAGTACTTTCTCTGAGGCAAATGCTGGGGCATACTCTCCACCTATCCTGGCCTTTCTTCCATTCTCCACCCCTCCTTTCTCTCACCCATCCCACAATTCCCGTTCTTGGCTGAAGAGGTACGCAAGATCCCTCTAACAGCCCGCCCCCAGTTGGAGGAATTGAAATTACCTTGAAACTGTACCTTTTAATTTTGGTATGGGAAATTACAGATAATCCGTTTCTCAAATGTAACTAGGTATAATTCAAAACAGTTAATAATTGAGTTTCGTTATTCAGGACAGCAATTCAAAAAGAAAATATTGTCAATATTTCGGAAAACTTTATTCCTTTATCAAGCCAAAAGGGAGGTTACTGGCACAACGAGTAATAAGAAAACATATCATAGCTTGTACATCATTGGTTGGGTAGCCTAATTTTTATCACATTAGGCTGATTAATAAAATATTTTTATATTTTATTAACCTTCAAATTGTTATCACGTTATCTAATGAATTTTGTTAAAATATTTTGAGTTTTTATCGCCACTTGTGGTGAAACTGCTATTTCTCGGCCTAATTTTGAGTGACATTTTCTTTTGTTCTCTCTGTTTTATTTTTTATTTCGAAAGTTTAAGTTTAATCATATTTTGCGCTGTAACGTTAGATTACAGCTAATTTAAGAACACCTTCAGGGTTCTTATTCGTAAAACATTCAAAACCGGTTTTCCGGTGTATAATCGGAAGTAATACTATATGTACTTCGATATTATCGGGTTATATGTCGATAACTTGTTGCACAATAATAAAAGAGTGTCAGTTTGACAGATTAAATAATCCGACCGCGTCAGCGGGGGATTATTCTGTCAAACGACGGAGGTAGCCCAATAGGCCCATTGAAGCATAAGTGTGCATAAACCTGGTTCACCTTCCATACAAAAAGAAAGTACCAAGGAGAATATTAATAAGTTTATATCGGGTTAAATTTGCATAGATTCTTAAATTCCAATTTCGTGCGCTAAGAGTGGATGACCGTTTAAGAAGTAGAAACTGCTTGAGGTTCTACGAAAACGACGTGTTGTTGACTTGGGGGGCAGAAATGTGACGCGAGAGTCGAGAGAATCGCTATCGATATATAAGGGTGTTATCCCATTACCGTTAAAACCGGACAAGAAAGCTGAATTCTCTTGTATTAGTCAGGAATCAGGGACCATAAATTCGATCATAGGGTGTGCACTCCAAGATATAGTTTTAAAAAAAATGTACACTATCTGGAATGACTTTGCCGATCTGAATGTGGAGGGCTCCATTTTATTTGCGATTGCAAAAAAACAAGAAAAAATATTTTCCGAAATTCCTTTTATTACAAAAAATTGATGAATTTTAAGCGTACATCGCATTCACAAGCTTAGTTTTGAATATTTCTCAATGATTTTTAAAACAGTGGAAAGGCTATTCTTTCCGGATTCAGATGATGTCAAATTAATCACGAAATTATTTTTAACAAATGCTACAGAAATTGTTTAAGCAAAGCGTACCTGGAACGCGCGGCATAAACTTCAGCATCGGGGTATATTTTAAAGTATTGGACATAAAGGCATACTTCCGGCGTATGAAATGTGTAGAAAAGAATGGAGAAGTTTTTAGTAAAAGAATTATCGCTCTTGTTTTATTGTTCTAAAAAATACGATTTATTTTCAGCCTGCGTGTTTTGAGTTTCACGCATGGTGCGCTTTGCCTATCACTGATTTGTACCGCGATACGAATATACTGTGCTTGCAAATAATTTGTATGTATTATAATTACTCATAATTATATTACGCTGATTGGTTATACTTAAATAATGTCATTTGTAATCACGAAAAAGCAGAAATTTAAAGATTGCGGCTTGCGAACATAAACAAAACCATTCAAAGTAAGTACTTCATGTTCTTCATCTATTTATTACACCTTCAGGGCAAAAATATAAAAACATACAAATAATGCAGTGCTTTCCTCATAGAGCAGCTATAAGCACAAGAAAATTCAAGAAAAAAATGGAAAAATTGAAGCTATAACTTCCTTGAGAAACTACTAGTTTACAAAAAACATGATTATTTTTGTGTTATGGTTTAGATTTTCATAATAATTATTATTAAGTTTTACTTTCCATATAGGCCTAATTTAATAGGTTACAAAACATTATATCAAAATTTTCAATAGAAAAAACGTCAACATAATAAGATAAAGTTTTTGCCATGTAAACCATTATACGTTGCCTTACTAGAAAATTACTGTGTACACAAATATGCGTTTTTAAAGCAAATTAAAAGCTAATACATAGATCACAATAGCAACCTATTATACATTTGAATCCAGCTTTGTAGCAACTTGTTAACTGGCAGCATGAAAGTTTGAAAAAAGTAGATCACAAAGCAACCACTAATAGAGGAGTTTTTTAAATGCACCTGTCAAATAATTGTTAGAGACTGGCCCACCCGTCGGAGGGCGCTAGTGGCGCTAGTGTCGCCACTCGGCAAGGTTGTGAACCAAATTATAATTAATGATGGGTCGGTATGTGAAGACGTGTTGCTTCAAATTGTAGCCTGACGGGCTAGTTTAATTTAATTTAATTGCTACAACTACCAGACTGAAATTGGCTTCCCAGGAATAGCTAAAAAAATGCCAAGATCCAAATAATAAACTCGGTTAGTAACGTAGGAATGAAACACAGACCAACATTCTACCATTATATAATAATTTTTAACTATAGCTATTTAAGTCACAAGGAATGTAAGGACCTATTAACATTTGAGGTAGGCAAGTACAAGCCAAGACGAAGTCGCGGCTTGTTGCCTGCCGAAAATGTTGATAGGCGTTACATTCCGAGTTATCTTATTATATTTTTCCCGCTGTTTATCGAATTTTTCCTAGATTTTTGAAAAAATCGTTTGGTTTGTCACCTGTCACCAGGATTAATTTTCGTGAGTCGTGTTACCTATGAGTGTCACATGTCACATCAACACTTGCGATTTATAAACAAAACGTCTCAATCTGCATCTTGCTTTGCTAATTTTATTATCCTAGGAACTTAATAATAGTATTAAGTTCCGTTGTCAAGAAAAAGCAGCAAACAAATATAATCACCGACTTACACGTTTTGTTACTAAGGCTGTATCACTGACTTACATGATCAGCAGCGGGAAAAATACATTAAATTAAATTGTATTAAACACCTGAAATAATAAAATGTAACGATGTTTATAAAAATAAATTAATTCCTCTAACGGTGGTTTCGCTCGCTGGTAATCGGGCGGTGACACTCTATTTCGGGGCAGCTTGTATATACCGGGTGTCAACGAATTTATTAGACAAGTCATAACTTCTAGAGTATTAGGTGTATCAAAATGAGATTTGGTATACTCGTAGCTAAATGGTATAGGGAGAGGATAGGTATTATGCATCTTGGCTATCCATGGCACACTTGACAAAAGAAAATAAATTATTATCCAGTATTTTGCTGAGAAATATTTAATTTATGAGCTTATTTTTAATCCAATCGCAAATAAATTAGTATCGTTAGATTGACCAAAATATCCTCTTTTCGGAAAGTGCTTGTCAAAAAAGGGGCGCCATTTAAAAAAAAATAGTTAGACACGAAAATGTTATTTTGTCAACTTGTCTTATTCCTATCTATCATACTAATCACTAAAACTTTGCGATTGTAATTTTCTGACATCGCCTGAGGTCCTTAGATTAGTTTGCACCCAATCATGGCCACCTAGATGCAATACTAAAAGTGTCTCTAAAAAAATCAAGTAGGCTTAAAAAATGTCTAAAATGTCACATTCTGATCGAGAATTGTCTCAGAAATCCAAAAATATAAAAATATACAGGGTGTTCCATTTGAAAATTCGAAACCTGAGCCATTTCCGGTAAAACCGGAAGTGATCAGAAAGTGAAAAATATGCGAAAACTCTCCTCCCCCTATACCATTTGTCCATACCAAATCTCATTTTGATATACCTAATACTCTAGAAGTTATGACTTGTCTAATAAAATTGTTGACACCCTGTATATGTACAGTGTGTCCCATAAAGTTCCCTACAAATGGGAAACTTTTTTATTATTGGTTTCTCAGAAAATTTTATTCTTTATAAAATGCTCTGCATGGCTTCAAAACCTAAAATCAAAAACCAAATGACCGAAATATTGCGTAGTATAGTATTCGAAAAATTAATATTTTTTCAATTTTTTTGAATATTGCCTCTCTTTATTTAAGAACAGTACAACTGTGCTAATGTTTCTTTAAATTAAGTCCTATACAGTCACTTTTCAGGAATATTTAAAGTATTAAAACGAATTGGAAGAATATACAATAATTTTTATTTTTTTATTCAATCGTTTGTGAAAATGGTTTTCTTGCATTAAAATGAATCAGGTATTAATCATTTGCAAACGTTTAAACCCTTACGTAATTCAAAACGCTTCAGATTTTCCTTCAAATTATTTATTGAATGCTGGCACATAACAAAATATGAAAAAAACTACTATATCCATGGGAAACAAATTTGTAAGACAACAAACGAATGTCAGAAATAGAATGTCAGATTGAGTTGTCTTCGTTGAAGTAAGCGTCTAAAACGTTATAATGCCTGTAAAGCTAACTCTTCAAGATAAAATAGAATTAACATTAATTGTCGGTGAAAATTACAAAACATATAGGGAAGCCGCAGTTATTTTTAATAATAGACACCCAGAAAAAAACGTACACTTTACTAGAATTCGGGATGTACTAAGTAAATTCAAAACCACAGGATGTGTTACCAATCAGTTCAAGACACCTCATGAACCGTCAGTCACCACAGAGGATACAGTTAACAATGTGATACTGTCTGCTGTTGAAAATCCCAAGGATTCCTTACGAAAAAGGTCGGATATATTGCCCAATAACATAAGTAAGAATACAATTGGTAGAATTCTTAAATCAAATCGATTCCGGCCATATAAACCAAAATTTATTCACACCTTAAACCAGGCAGATTTTGATCAAAGGTTTGAATTTTGTGGATGGTTTTAAGGAGAGCTTGAAGATAATTCGCTTTTTGCGAGAAAAATTCTGTTTACCGATGAAGCGACATTTACATCGAATGGAGTAGTTAGCTCTCAAAACTGCCGGTGGTGGAGTGATACTAATCCCAACTTTACGATACAATCTCGTGACCAGTATTCCTTCAAAATAAATGTCTGGTGCGGGATGTATAAGAACAGAATATTAGGACCATTTTTCTTTAGACAAACCATGAACTCTGAAAGGTATTTGGATTTCTTACAACACCAAATTTTTGAATTTCAACATGAACGAACCATCGTCGAAAGGTCCGAAATGTGGTATCAACATGATGGAACACCGTGTCATAGCACAAGAAATGTACGAGAATACCTACATAATATTTTTAACGGGAGAGTTATAGGACGGTATTTTGAAAATTCTTGGCCAGCGAGATCTCCGGATCTTACTCCATTGGATTTCTTTTTGTGGGGCTACTTAAAACAAAAGGTATATCAAAAAAGACCATTTCAGGATATTGACCATTTAGAAAGAGTGATCACAGAAGCAGTCCATTCAATTACCTCTAGTCAAATAAAAAATGTGTTAAAAATTGTTTCAAAAAGAACTTTAGTTTGCATGGAGAGATTGGGAGGATATATTGAAGCAGCTGTTCAATAAGCTATTATCTTATGTTATCAGTTAATTTCTAGTGTATTAAAAGTGTTTTTAAATATTTCAATAACAAATTGTGTGTTATTTTAGTTTTATTTCATAGTGTAATATGAAAATATGTTTATTTATATCCTGTTGTAACGTTTACTTTTACATCCTTCAAAACATCTAGTTGTTGTTACATAGTTTGAAGGATTATCTGAAGCGTTTTGAATTATATGTATAAGGGTTTAAACGTTTGTCTTACAAATTTGTTTCCCATGGCTATAGTAGTTTTTTTCATATTTTGTTATGTGCCAGCATTCAATAAATAATTTGAAGGAAAATCTGAAGCGTTTTGAATTACGTAAGGGTTTAAACGTTTGCAAATGATTATTACCTGATTCATTTTAATGCAAGAAAACCATTTTCACAAAAAAAATTAATGTGCTAAATAGCTACTCTACAGGCATGCAGCTAACGATTGAATAAAAAAATAAAAATTATTGTATATTTTTCCAATTCGTTTTAATACTTTAAATATTCCTGAAAAGTGACTGTATAGGACTTAATTTAAAGAAACATTAGCACAGTTGTACTGTTCTTAAATAAAGAGAGGCAATATTCAAAAAAATTGAAAAAATATTAATTTTTCGAATAGAAGGCCATGCTTTTGAATATGAGCATAACTTTTCATTCTAAACAATTAATTCTTATAAAACTTTTTTGTATTTTTAAAAATAAGGGTACTTTACTCTTAAGAACAGATAATATGACAGGTTAGCGGATCGCCACGTAGTGGCGGACAATAACAATATACTCGGTCTTGAAATTGTTAAATATACGAAACTGTGGTCAATATCAAGCTAAATTATATGTATGCCTAGTGCGTCTTGTGTTTAACGGTGGAACTCCAGGTGTTCAGTAGGCGGACGATGAATTTAATTTGTTTTACCTGCCACCTGTTTTACTGCCCCAGGTAAGTGAATTTCGATCAAATATGCGCTGTTTATGGACGACGGCCTCTGGCTCTTTCGGCGGGACCTCCTGGTGCACGTTTCTCGGCTTCGGAGATGCCAAGTTATTCCAGACGTAATTAACAGGTTTAATTACGTCTGCGTCGATGTCCTGATGCCGGGAAACTTGCTTCACGGACGGAGTCGTCACCGGCAAGCTCGACTTGGCCTCCCGGGTGTCCAAACTCTGGAGAACGTCGTCAGCGAGTTCGGCAAAGCTTTCCTTGTAACTAGGTGTTCGACGTCGTCGTCGTCGGGCCTGAGAAGACTTTCTAGGTCACTGGGGGCTCTGAAAATGACACTGAAGAGTCTGACGACAATCCTAGTGTCCGGGTATTTGGATAACGACGGTGAAGAGTCTGGCGACAATCCTAGTGTCCAGGTGATTGGAGAACAACGCTGAAGAGTCTGACGACAATACTAGCGTCCAGGTGCTTGGGGAGCGACACTGAAGAGTCTGACGACAATCCTAGCGTCCAGGAGCTCGGGTAACTGGTCGGGGTCCTCTCGAAAAGTCCGGAGACACTCCTGAGAGAGCGTAAGCAAAGAGAGAGAACTGGGAAAATTCTAAAAAATTCTCGAAGAGCCCGGAGGCTCTCCTGAGCGGAACCAGGTCTGGAAAAGGTTCGGGAAAAATACTAGGAAATTCTGTCTTGTTGGGGCTTCGATTTCTCCTTTTATACCTGGTGCGGGCGTAATCAGAGGTTCGTATCGGATCGCTAGAGAGGGTATTCGTGGTCTAGGTGCGCAGCGGTGTTACTGCGATTGTTTGCGGTGACGTCACGTCGTGCTTTCGGCGCGGTGCTCCGGTACCTAACGTGGTGCAAGCCAAGGGGGAACGCGCAGATTAATTTTTACTGCCTTTTACAATAAAGGAAGTATTGGATTCACCCCAAAAATTCGAAATTAAGTTTTCAACAGATCTTCACGTTTTAGAGTCCCCTGATCCCAAAAAACATTTTTTTTTCATTGGTCTGTCTGTCTGTGTGTCTGCTGTCAACAGAATATCTCAAAAACGGAAAGAAGTATGGCGTTGAAACTTCATATATAAGTTTTGTGTACTATGTAGCTGCAACAGCAAGCTTTTGAAGAAAATCGCATAACCGAAAGTAGGTGTTTACTCTTCTGATTTTTCAGTTTTTTCGATCTATTCAAAAACGGCTCTAACGATTTTTTCAAACTTTACATTTTTATTGCATTTATAATGTGTATTGATGCAAGATAGATGATTTTCCAGTTGAATACTTCTAAAATGGGTTTCTTTTGTTTTTTCAATTTTTTTATTTTAAATAGAACACCCGGTATATTATTACATTTTTGAATTCAGCTTAAAATTCTAGAGAAAATTTGTCTCTTGAACTAACTATTTTGTCCCGTTTTTGTAAAATTTTTAATTTTTGAAAATTTTTGACCAATGCTTAAAAATTTAAAATCAAATTTTTGGCTAATTATAAGATCACTGTAAAAGGAAGTTGTGTGCGTGTATCACACCATATTTTTAATTTATAAAATCGCGTTCGCGCTGGGCGAAACGTTACAAAATTGTGCCGATTTATTGTAGAAGACACAAATTTCCCAAAGGCATCAAAAACATACTAATAGAAACGTTTTCTGAATGTATCTGTCAAATAAAATAAAATTGTTAGAGATTGGCCCACCCGTCAGAAGGCGCTGGTGTCACCTGTCCGCTTTTTGAAAAGTTTGTAAATAGTAAACTCATACGTCAAACTGACACCGACACATGATTTAAAATGCGTGAAAAGCATTTTGAACCAAAGTAAATTGTTGCAATTGAGTAGGACTATTGTAAGATTGACAATACTTATTAAACAATATTGCTATTTGAATTACTTAAAATATATTTGTTATTGGCAAATATTTTGTTTGAATTTTCCATAATTATTGTAAACTTCAGAACCTATAAAGATTTTGCATATTCCGATTTATGCGGTTCAAAACTTTAAAATCGAGATTCTGATGAAGACAAATTGTGTATATGCAAAATTTGTATTGGTGTTGACGGCATATTCTTGATTAATCCAAATATCGTAGTAATGGCGTAATTAAATTTTGCCGCCTTGCTGGAATAGTTTCTGGCCCACCCGTTGCAGGGCGCTGAAACTTTTATACAAGCTAGAGATCCTGTATATTAAGTAAGATAATATACAGAATCTCTATATACAAGCTTACTATGGGAGAAATCTCTCTATTAGTGGTTGCTTTGTGAAGTAGATACAGTTGTTGAAAAAGCAATTCAATGATAGACACCTGCTGAGAGGAGACCATGGTCATTATAAATGCAGTTTTAATTGCTTCCACGGCGCCTTGACAATTCTCAATACAACATGCACAATGTAATCAGAAGCCAGATCGATTATATTTTAGTACGCAGTAGATGTATAAATAGTGTGGACGTACAAGTGAACACTCTCGTGGTGCGTACAACATTTGTTTCTTGCTGTAACCAGTGTTCTCTTATGTTCTGAAATTGACAAACACCTCATCTGCATTAATGTGCTTTCCTATACTCCGAAATGTATTAAACATCGCTCTGCTACTTAGATAGTGTTTCGTTTATTGCATAGTAAACGTGTTGCTACTATTTATATGTGAGTTTCATTGACAAAAATAATAAGCAACTTAAAAACTATGATATGCTTCAACTTTAAAATAAGGGAGCGCACTTCAAGCGTATTATTTCAGGTAAATGTACTTATTAGAGCCATTTATAATACAAGCAGACGCATGGCGCACAAGTTGCATAACACTTTGCATCACAGTACTTTCGCGTTTACATGTTGGTGGCCATGATGCAATCAAAACATAACCCTACAACGTCAAACAGTTCACTCGTTGTGGGTTATATTCATTTTTGAATGAACTATTTATGGTCTTTTCTGTTTTTCAGATTTCAAAATCTTCGAGCATGACCGGTTGTTCAGCCTCGAATTAGTACTATTAAACGTATAGACATTAACGTATCTTCATTTTCTGAAAAGTAACTAATTTTGAATTTGCCGCTTTTGTGATGTGATTCAATATGGCTGACAAGCATGCTCGTATTATAGAGGTGCTTTAGTACTTATGTAAGGAAACCTGCATGTGAGGCCCGTGTGTGATTTATTCTATAAGGTGACAATAAGGTAAGACACGTAAGGATCTGTCCTTCAACCGAGAGCCGTCTTCCAGCAGCTGCGAGGATAATAAACTAGCTGACTTTTACGGTGGCCCCCACCCAACTAAAACAAGTATTACCGATGCCTTTGGATGGGCTGTATAGCATAGCAAAGCTATCGAGATCTGATGAACACTCTCTCAAGCTGAGTTAGTCGCGAGCCACCCGGGGGCTTTTTATACCGTTGACCTCCTAGCGCTGTGTTTGTTCTAACACCGATTTAGACCCTAACAAAATTACACAGTATATATTAGTACAGTAAAATTGTCGTTTTACCTTAAAAAAAATTGGCCGCGGCGATTCCTCTTGCCCAGTGGTTTAGGGTCATTATACAAGTGTAGAACCAAAAAGATGTTCCCCCACCCCCTGCCAAACAGCTACCATCTCGAAAACATCTTGAAATCGTTTTTTCTCACAGAAAAAGTTATTGAACAAAAAATGTTGGAAATAAAATTCTACACATTTTTGGTCCTTGCCGCGATACTGAGAAGTTGGTATTTCGAACGGTATTGTTGACGTCCTGAAAAAACTAATCACTGGAATTTTTTAGGTCACACGTTTGCTGAACTCGGTTATTAATTTTAAAGAGACAAAAAACGATAACGACTTAATGCGCTGGTTGCTGGTGCTATAGGCATACTAGACCTCTCCGTTGCTATAAATGTGCAGAAAATTATGACTAAGTACAGAATCTGCAACAAAACAAAGGGCAATGGACAGACCCAAAATGCGTTTTATATGGAGGAGCTTATCCGGCAAACGCCAAGATATGCAAAGTAAACGCGGAAATAATTAATAGAAGATCTTCCTCTACAAACGGAATGCCAGCAAGCATGTTAAATTTTTCAAAGTCCCTAACAAAAACATAGTCAAAACCTCTTTTTCTTAAAAAAGCCATGTTTAACCCTAAAATTTCAACGTCAAATAATACCACAATCAGTAGAGGACTAAGCCTATTTTTACCTTATGCGGCAACAACTAGACTGTAACCTCCCGAAAGAATTACTACGATATCTTGATTTTGTCAAAAGTTGGAAAAGTTACCTCCGAATTGCCCACTGTGCGGCGTAAGGCTGCTGAGTTGGCATCAGGAAATCACCCTGGAAATATGTTAGGGACTTCTGCTGCTATTAAAAACATTTACATAGCTTCGCAAAAGATTACCTTCTGACGTTACATCACGAGGAGAAATAAATACTATGGATGGCACATTTAGTCTTTCGATTGGCATTCGAATTTAGGTGTTGGCGTCAGAATATCGTCTCGACGAGGCGGTTGTGACCGCCTTTGGCAAAGCCGTCGCTTCCTAGTTATTTGACATATTGGATCAAAATATCATACATCTGCGAGGTTCCTCCATGGAAACTGGTTGCATATCACGCCTCAGGGTACCTTCTCTACAGCTAAACTCAATTTCTTTGATCTGGCGACGACGCCGCTCTCTTGACTATCTTACATGTATCATACATACAGATGCCATCAAGGACGCAAAAATAAAATGCCAAAATAAAATTCCCAAAAGAGCTGACAAACTTAGCTCAGACACGAGAAAAATGATGATGACTAGGAGAGAATTACACAATAAACACACAACAAACGCAGACCAGCTAAAACAGTTAAACAGAGACATTTCGAAATCAATACGAAGAGATATTAGAAATCATAACACAAACGAAATATCTAAGATTATAGAAGAAAATAAGGGCACGAAGTCTCTCCGGAAGACCTTTTCAGACGGTAGGAAAAATATTAGCAAACTGGAAAATTCAAACGGACAAACAACAACAAATAAAACGGAAATCTTAAATATAGTTGAGGCCTTCTATGCAGCGCTGTACAGTGAACCAAATGAGCAAAAACTAAATACGAATTTACCAAAAGTTCAAAATCAAGGGTCTGAAGAACTCCCGGAAATTACACTTGGGGAATTAGGGGCAGCCTTACGCGAAATGAAAAATAATAAAACCGCAGGTGAGGACTAAATCGAAATCAAAGCCATAAAACAAGGTGGTGTCCCTCTACTCAAAGAGATTTGTAAACTCTTTAATGCTTGCCTGATAAATAGTACAACGCCGTCTCAGTGGGACAGAGCTAATATAATAATCTTCCATAAAAAAGGCGATGTAGCAAAACTAGGAAATTATAGACCTATAAGCCTCCTCTCGCACATGTACAAATTGTTTATGAAAATAATCACGAAGAGAATTACATCCAAACTCGACCTCTACCAACCATGCGAACAAGCAGGCTTCCGTGCAGGATATGGCACAAATGACCACCTACAGGTTATAAAAACTCTTATCGAAAGATGCATAGAGTATAACAAGCCCCTCTTCTTAGTATTCGTTGATTATGAAAAGGCCTTCGACACAATAAACCAAAACGAAATGCTACATGCCCTTACAGAATGCCGAGTTGACCACAGGTACATAGCCATCATTAAAAGCGTATACGGAAAGGCCAAAGCACGTGTACAAGTTCATACCAATACAAAAAACTTCCCTATCGAAAGAGGGGTGCGTCAGGGTGATGTCCTTTCACCAAAACTGTTCACGACGCTTTTGGAGCATATGTTTAAAAAAGTTGACTTCCAAGATATGGGCGTAAATATCACTGGCGAAAAATTAAATTCGCCGATAACATCGTTTTAATCGCAGATCGTATAGACGAAGCTAAGGAGATGTTGCAAAGATTAAATAAAGCATCAAGAACTGTTGGGCTAAATATAAACATTAATAAAACCGAATACATGACAAACCTCGTTATGAGTGAACAAATATCCGTAGGTGGTAATTGCATAAACCAAGTTCACTCTTATAAATACTTGGGCCATGAAATCCGCATTGGGAGAGACAATCAGACCTGCGAAATTAAGCGCAGAGTAGGTTTATCTTGGGCCGCCTTTGGCAAATTGCGACATGTCTTCAATTCTAATATTCCAATATGTCTAAAAAGGAAGGTCTTCAACCAGTGTGTGCTACCTGTGCTTACGTACGGAGCCGAAACTCTCTCTCTTACAAAGCAATCTGTGAACAAGATACGCATTGCTCAGAGAAAGATGGAAAGATCAATGTTGGGCATTTCTCTGAAAGACAAGGTATCAAACAAAAATGTGAGGGAAATATCTGGAGTAACTGATGCTGTGGAACGGATAGCCACCCTAAAATGGAACTGGGCGGGCCACGTGGCAAGACTTACGAACGGACGTTGGACGAAAAAGGCTCTGGAGTGGAGACCGCGCCAAGACGCATATCGCAGCAGAGGACGACCACCAACAAGATGGTCCGACGATATCAAGAGAATTCGGACAAACTGGATGAACACAGCACAGGATCGGCAAGAATGGATTAAACTACGGGAGGCTTATGTCCAGCAGTGGACGCAGATGAGCTGATTGATGATGATTGATGATCATACATTTGGTGAACGACTGCTGGATGCTACCTTCCATCCATGACTTGAGGTATCGTAACGAAATATGCATTTTTTGCTATATTAAAGTATTTACGTGAGTTATGCATGCTGATTAAATTTTGTGTGTGATGTCGTCGACCTTCAAAGCGATTGCTGATATATGTACTCCTTGTTACCGTCTAAATATTATGTACTGCTGTATTTAAGTATTAGTAGCCCATTAATTGAATTTGAATACCGACTTGTGTTCATTATAGCATTTTAATATTGGTTTGTGTTTCTTTTATTATTCTTTTGTAGAGCAACTATGTAGAACGTATTTTATAGCGAAATTAATAGCTAAAGGCAAAGGTAAGTAAACCGCCGTCCAGTTCACCATTTTTATGCGACCCCGTTAATGTTCATTCGAGGTTGGAGACGTTTCCAACATCTGGAGTTTAGTTAGACAACTTTTTGGCGCTCTGCTTCGTTTTCTCGACGTACATTTCCTTCGAAGCAGTAAACAAACACATTCATTCAGGTACCTCAAACCGCCCTTGCCACGACTGGTAAGCTAGCCAGTGCAATTTCTTGTTACGAGTTGTTCTAATTGCCGCTTTCTACTGGAACACGTTTTTAACAAATGCTCACTAGTTGATTTAATCTTAACTTGCTGTAACTTTCTTGTTATTGGGTTTTGGTGGGAAAAAGACAAAGTTTATTTTGGGCCCTTCAAGCTAGCCTTTTAGTCCCCTCTGTAACGTACAATTCCAAAGCTGAGATATTGGGAAAAATCAAAATAGAGTCCACATGTTTATAGTTTTTGTAGTAATCAGAAAATACGTTTCATTATTGAAACATGAAGTTCGTGATTACTAAGATTGGGCAAATGCATATTCGCATGGTTTTTGCTTTTGAGCGTAATGAGGTAATTTTTAATATATAGACGTTTTTAATGTTTACTTTAAAATAACCAAAATTTTATTTTGCATATAAAGGGTGTTTTTTAGAGGGATACAACTTTAAATTGAAATAAAACACAGAACGATGTTTTTAATATCCATGAAATTGGCTTTATCTGAAAGATAATTTTATGGCATTTATGTTTGAATATGATTTCGGGCATGTGACCGCCGCGGCTGGCGTGTACATGACGTAATCTGGAGGTCCAATTTTCACACACTCTTCGCAGTAAATCAGGCTGTATTTCGGCAATAACTCGTCAAATGTTGGCTTCCAAGTGCTCAATTGTTTCCGGTTTATCGACGTAGACATGCGACTTTACATATCCTCAAAGAAAATAATCTAACGGCGTCAAATCACACGAAAGAGGTGGCCAGTTAACAGATCCATTTCGTGGATCCATTTTGTGGATCTGTTAACTGGCCACCTCTTTCGTGCGATTTGACGCCGTTAGATTATTTTCTTTGAGGATATGTAAAGTCGCATGTCTATGCCGATAAACCGGAAACAATTGAGCACTTGAAAGCCAAAATTCGACGCGTTATTGCTGAAATGAAATACAGCCTGATTTACTGCGAAAAGAGTGTGTGAAAATTGGACCTTCAGATTACGTCATGTATACGCCAATCGCGGCGGTCACATGCCCGAAATCATATTCAAACATAAATGCCATAAAATTATCTTTTAGATAAAGCCAACTTCATGGATATTAAAAACATCTTTCTGTGTTTTATTTCAATTTAAAGTTGTATCCCTCTAAAAAAACACCCTTTATTAATCGTTTACAGTATATATTAAGATTTAAGGGCATAAAAATGTATGTTTTTGGTAACATTTCACGTAAGCTGTTTACTAAAAACAAAATAAAGCTTTTCGACTAGCCGAATTTCTTTTGAATTGAAGGTTCTGTGTTTGGGCTTTGAACGAACTACTGAAGTATTCCAGCTGTTTAATTCCTTGAATAATGAACTTTCTCTATTATGAGATGGGAATTACTTGTGCAAGAAGATCTGTTAATAAGGATTTATGCAAAATTATGGTGTCCTATAACATTCCACTGCACAACCTCGATATTCCGAAATTCAAGATGTGCAACAGTACACAAAAAAACATTGGTATATCGGCGAATAGCGTCCTAATCATACATTCCTACATTATATGAGGGAATTCTTAAAAACTAAGGGATGCAGTTTGGCATCGATGAAACTACTGACGTTAAAGGAAAGTGCATTGCAAATTTTGTTATTGGTATTTTAAATGGTAGCCCTTCCAACAGTTATTTGGTTGCTGTTAAACAATTAGAGAAAACAAATCAGTTAACAATTTTTAGATTTGTTAATGAAATGCTTTCCTTGTTTTATATACCAAATCAAGTTCGAACGGAAAAAGTTTTGTATATGGATACCGACGGTGCTGCGTATCTAAAGAAAGCAGGCCAGAACTTACAATTTTTATCCCAATTTGGTTTACACAACGTGCTTAGCTCAAGCGCTAAATCGTGTTGCTGAAACTATTTTGAATTTCCACTTGTAAATTCATTTATTAATAATTGAAAATGAGTTTTTCTGAAAGCCCCAGCTAGAATTCAGATTTACCATGAACAACCCCAGGATGTTCCTTAACCCCCACCCAATGGGGAACCTAGATCGAAGCTGCTCTATTTTACTGTGAACATTACACCAAATTTAAAAATATTGTGGACAGTTCCTACCCAAGTTGTGCCCAATCTATAGTGTTAAAGTGTTTAAAAAACGATACATTAATTTCTTAGTTGTATATAAAGTCACACTTTCCTGATATTATCACCATAATTAAAAATACTTGAAATGCAAAATTTACTACACCTACAGACCTAATTAGAAACTTGCAGAGAATTGTAAATATAAATAAGAGTGAAATATGTAAAAAAATCTACAAAATTGAATAATTTGTGTAACAAAAATCTGGATTAATCAAAAATAATTTTAATGAAGAATTCTTTGAAGATGTACACTGTACACAATGGTTATCCAAATATCACATTTATTTAAATATTGTCCAATAACGTTTTGTGATGTCGAAAGACATTTTTCCATGTATAAAAACATACTAAAAGATTATCGTCAAAGATTTTTAGTTGAAAATATAGAATAGCACATGAATTATTTATTGTAACAACTAGTTGAGACATTATTTTTATTATAGCTTGTAGTTTACTTAACATATTGGAAGTGTATTTTGTTATTTTTATTATGATTATTATTTGGAAGAATCGTTGTCTTTATTGGAAACTTATTTTTCAGGTAAACGCATAGCAAAAATTATATTGTTATAATGACAAAAATTATACAATTTACATTTTTATGTCCTACAGAAATTTTGAGAAAAATGATTTCTTTAGAGCATATATTAAAGCATACATAAGCACGATGGAGCAAATACTGTGCACATATAAGATATTTTTAGTTGTATATTTTAGAGCATATATGCTGTATCTTTACAGTATTCGTGCTCAACCCCAGAGATTACCATACCAGTTACAGTAACAGGATGGGTGCCTATCCACAGTAGTTGATAATGAAGTAGTTTAAATTGAAAGAAATTCAACCAAAACATCTAAAAGCTGGATTTAAGTAGTCCATTAAGTTTCATAAATAATAATACCGTTTTATTTAGAATTAATATTTTAAAGGTTAAACTAAAAGATTAAAACCTCGATCCTATCTAAGGTTAATTTCATATTATTTACCTATCGCCACTATTAACAGATCATAAATGAAATATCTAACAATGAAATTTTAAGAAAAATTCTACAATTTGTCACATTATTAGAACCCTTTCTCGACGAAAAGCAAAAACAAAATTTACAGTATTCCGTGCGCATATACGCAAATGTATAGAATTACTATGCAAAATACCAAACATGCACACAAGGAGTAAACATGAGCAGACACTAACCGAAAACCTCGTCGATAGCAGCAACAAATTCCTCTTTACTGAGACCTTCTCCCAGTTTACATACTGATCTATCTGATTTGTATTTTCCTTCCTTGAACACTGCGTGCAACGAATCCAAATGGAACGCCGACAGTTTTTGGATTAAACCGTGCCAGGGTTCTATCTCTTCTTCTTCAATGGAATCTAAGCTGTTAAATTTATGTGACAGCAATGGCAACGCCAAATTTAAATAACTTACCTTTGATTAGTCAACGCTGAACTTGGGGGCGAACTAGAAGCGTATCTGTTCATATTTGTTACGAAAATATTCTGTTTGCTGTGATGGGAGCAGTTTGTGAAATTATTGATCAAACACTAAGCTTCCTGTTAAGATAGAATCGTGAAATGAGCAGACGAGCGAGTGTGCTAATAAAATTTATTCATATTACATATGTATGCGATTATTAAACATGAACAATAATATATCTTAAGGTATCATGATTAACACTTAACAGTCAGTGCAAACATAATCAATATAAAGTATATAATAAACGCAATTCTGTCTATAGCCTTTCCGAATAAAATCCAAGTGTTCTGAATGCTTCCGTCCTGCTTTGTTGCAAAAATTTCGTCCAGTTTTCCGTAGTCTTCTGAAATCTACCAATTAGCATTAATTAAAGACAGAGCGTAAAGTTTTTCATTTGGCACATTTAAGCTTGAAGTTACTGTAATCACTATTCGCGTTTAATTATGAAGCCAAAAGTTGTAATTTGAATCTCGTTTGTGAAAACGAAAGGGAAAGCGCGAGTGTCCAATTTTAAAACATTCGCATTCAGGAGAAGCGGATTTAAGTAGAGCTCTGAAACTTGTTGGATGCTTTCAAATCAGTTGGCAATATTAGAAGCTTCAATTTGTCTAAAATATGAATTCCTACAGGAAGGCGTTTATGGTTTATGTTTAAAAATATAATAAGTATTGGGAAGGTATGCTTTAAAACATTTTTTAAAGCCCGTCTGGTTGGTTGAGTGAGTAAGCAGCCTGTTTAGCAATCAGGTGTACACGGGTTCAAATCTGCCCGTAGGCGAGAATTTTCGCGAAGCGGAAATAGACTTGAGCTCTTTAATTAAGCTAGTTTTAAGTTAGATTAATGTTTGTTAATGTGTTGTATGTTTAGGTAGATATGTAAGTCGCATGTAACCTATTACCGCCGTTGCACTTACTGAGCGGTATGGATGATCCTCCACACCAAAAGGTAAAAGAGATCAAATATTATGAATGAAAATGAAGCTTGGCTTCTCGCCTTACTACTACCGACCTTAATATATGCTACATATCCCCTCATACATTTAATAGGAAACAAAATCATTAAATCTACATGGCTTATTGACTTGCCTGTTACTGCGACGAACATGAGATTCAATAACTTTGATTAAGTAATTATTCCGTTTTGATTCTACATATGGTACATTTGAATTTTCAACAAAAGCCAGTATGGTTATTATCAGAAGTTACATTATCATTGATATGTTCAAGATCTGCTAAGTTATTCTCAATTCTAAACTCGTTTTGAGTTTGTCTTAAGTGAGTGGAATTTCTCCGTAGTATCTGACCTATATTGTCTTATATTACATAAGAACATAAGATATCGAAGAACTATTTTTAGACTATAATTTAGAAAGATCCCATTATTTATTTCTCTTTAACGATATGTTATTAGCCCAACTAAATTCTTTCCTACCTTTTAGATTCTGTTATAATACTCCTTACACTTGTATTGCTATGCTCTAATTGAGCTTTGAGCATTTATTAATTGTTCTTTTCTACCAACCCCTATTAATATATCAACTTTTTAAATTAAATTTTATTTTATGCATGTTTCTTAACTACTGCTACAAAGATGCGTTCTTTCAGATTTCGTAATAAAAAAAGGGGGTTTCCATTAAAAAAAAACATCTATAACGCCATACCTCATACACGGGACACCCTGTATGTATGCATTTTATTTAAAAAAATGCTCAAATAAAAATAAAAATCGACGGGTCCGAGGATTTTAGCCGGAAACGTACATGTTAGGAAATACTGAATTTATTCCAGACTTTTGGGACACACGGTATATAGATAGATTACAAGGTAATTACGTCGGTGTACACTAAAACATCTGATGTTAGGTTGTCATATTTATTAGCGAATGGATGACAGCGCACGAAGTGTCGATGGCAGGTATTGGAATCTCTGCAAGGCGTTCAGGGTGATGCAGCTCCCACCGGCGTTCGAAATATCCCCCAGAAGATTTCTTTTGTTTATTCTCAAATACTTTTATTTAAGTTATAGACATTTTCTTTTTATACACTAATTTTAAGAATACACGATATAAATATTTACTCGATCACTCCAGTGATCTCAGAACCTTAACCTAAAGTTTCCTGTAAGCATAATTAAGTAAAATCAAGTAAAAGTAAGCTAATCAGATCAGAGTAATCATTGTGTGTACAGCCCGAACCAGTGGACATTGTAAATTACAGTACAAAAATTATAAACGCTACATGACGCCCTTTGCAAAGAAAAATTAATGTATTTGATTCTGTTAAATCGGAGATTTTCTGGTAAGTTTACAGTCTTCACTTCAGATCTACGAAAAATTGATCCCCAGACTATTTGCTGTTTTAATATTCTCTGATGATGTTTGTCGCTATTGACTGCACATTTTTACTTATCATCTGAGGGAATTCTTATTATTTTCTGGGATTATGACATTTTTTTGTTTTAACAGATGATGGCTTAGAGAGTTGTTCGTTATCCTCTTAAGGATTCACATTTAACTAAGGCACATTTATTTGGCTTTATCAATCTATTTTGATGAGAAGAGTATCCCTCTAGAATATCTCCCATTCTTTTCAGAACACCCTGTATAGTGTAAGCAATTATTATTCTCGAAGCTGTAAAATAAACAGTTTAAATAGCATTTCATTTTAAATTAGTTGTTTCTTGTATTCGTCGAAAAAGATACCTATTAACTTAAAAAATATTAACTAATGTGTACCCTGCTTTTCCAATTCAAACAAGCCAAAAAATCTCCTACGATAATCTTTACAACTTCTTTGTGGCGTTCTATTATTAACGATGCGTTATGAAGCATTATGAAAAGTTATTAACATTATTTTTCTTAGAGTTTTTCATTATTCTGAATGCACATGTCGTTGACAGATAATATTCTAGACTAAAATTACACATTCTGGAGAATTCGTTCAATTCCGAATTAAAGAAGTACCTAAATTCGATTTTCAATTGTTTTTAATCTAGCGTGAGCTGTATATTATCTTATATTCTAGTTATTGCGTAGCTGTTAAAAATAAAAACATACCTCAATTTTAGGCAACAGTAGTAAAGTTTGGACGGGAAACGACATCAAAATCTTCCACAAATAATGTGGAAGCGCCTGCTTGTACTTCGACCTCGATAAGTTGATAACCAAGATCGATATAAGTATGCAGACCACACTCCCGAAGCATGAAAAGCTGTACAGGAGAACTGAAAACATTAAATAGAATTTTGTAAATTCTTCGTAAGATGCATGCAGAGAACATCAGTGATGTATTTCCTACACAAGTTTCTTTATTGCGAAAGTTAGGATTTGACCTTAGCAATTTTTAGATTAACTAAATCTTATTTTAAACTACAACGTGCATATATTTTGCACTTTTCTAAAACCGCTAGGCTTCTCACAATATCTCCAGTCTTCCACAACAAGTGGTGCCTAATAATTATCCGAATTTGTCCAGTTATCTATGTGATGCAACTTGTTTTTACAACCGCGAGTAAAATAAATGTTTTATGTTATTCACAGATTTCTATGTACTTATATCATACAAGAAATATTGTTTGTGTTGCAATGTTTAGGCTTACATTGTTACATTTTTCCTAAGCCATTATTAGTAAACGATATTGTGATTTTCTAATACACGCTAACTATATAGTATAGTATAGTCATAGTATAGTATAGTCATAGTATAGTATAGTCATAGTATAGTATAGTATAGTCATAGTATAGTATAGTATAGTCATTGACATTCGGTATAGTAATTAATTATCCCCTCACCTAAATAGGGAACTTTCTCGGGATGCACTGGTAGAAAACAGGCCAGATTTACCAACACAATTGACGCCATGATGAGCTGAAGGCAACCCAGCGATATCTTCAAGTGTCCAAACGGTGCCATCCAAAATGTTGCCAACATTGCGATGGCTATAACTACAGCAAAACATAATGTAAACTTCGATTACAATATTAGCAATTTTCACATATTACCTAAAAATGGAGCAAAAAACACAGCACTGTAAACACTAGAATGTCTTTTCATTTCGAAAATAAGCTTCAGAAACGGCGGATCGGAATTGTTGGAGTACTCAGCGACGGAGGTGTAATTCCAACCGAAGTTGGAAACGGCCGTCACTTTCAAAATGTCCCATTCTGTTTTAAATTGTTCTCCCAGCTACAAATCGTTCGGTTACTAAAATATCAAGCACATGTTATTTGATTTACGATTTTGTTGCCAACGTCATCGAATTGTAGTTGTAAGTAGTTGTAGTCTGCCCAAAAGCCTAAGATGATTTCGCAAGAGTGACTATCAGAAGGCCAGGATCCCAAGTCGCTGGCGTCGCACCAAACCTTTATATTAGCTGGCGGCGTCCATTGCACTAACCCATCACTGGTTACGACCATCAAGCTTTGATCCAAAATATCTCTGCCTATTAAGTCTACAGCACTGCACGTCGAGAAAAATATTACTGACGTTTAAAGGAAATGCTTTAAAGTGATGCTTATAGCGGTAAATTATAACATACAAAAAATAATTACAGCAATTTGTGTGGACAGCCCCATGGTCTATCGCTCATTAATAAGCGTTCGGAGTGGGTCGGAGAATCACTAACCTAATTTTTCTAAAACTCGCGGCGTGACTGTATATAAAAAGGCCATGGCGATTCTCGACCCAGTCATTAAGCAACTAGGAAATTTAGATTATATAGTTGTGTTCCTTAGTACTGTTATAGACGATTAGTTCCACTATTTGCGCTAGAAGATGGTTGCAGGAACTAAAATTGTTATAATCCGAAATCGCTTGTCATAAATTTACGCAACCTGGTTAATTTCTTCAGTCGCGGTCGCGCGATCTACTTTCATTTGGCACACCCAATACGATCCCATCAAACAGGCGCAAAATTTAAAATTTGAGCGGTCGGTCGTTTGCGAACAGAGTAACGTTGAGATTTTAGTTGGTTATTTTTTTTCGGATTTCAACCCCGTCTAAGTTGTCAGAATAACCAGAATAACCCGAAATATAATACTTTTCAAATTAAAAACAAAATAACGGTTAGATCGCATTCAGAATCAAGTGAGTCGTTTCGGAATTTCGTTTAGTACGGGCTAATGGCCAATTTCCTTCGTTTAGTTATTTTTATCTTCCTTTATTATTTGAAGAAAGTTTCTCCGTATGAAGAATTCTTTATTTTCTTCGACGTACGCTGCGCCATACACGTTACCCATCTGCGTCCATCACGTTCTACGTATTCCTCTTGCTGATAAGTGCTTTGTGCATTAGCATTCCTTGCAACCTTTGGATTACCCCGCTGACGCCCGGCACTGAGCTTGAGGTGGCTCTAGACAATCTCGATTTTGACTGTTTATTGATTGATCAGAGAAAAAAACCTCACTTACATAAAATGTAGGAAATTGTATCCTCTTTTATTTCATATAGGTTCAACATTTACAAAATTGGATAGTTTTTGAGTAATTTTAGAGAAACTAACAAAATCTCGTTTTTTACACCATTTTTGCTTTAAAGAACGTGTTTCCGGACAAAATTCGTATTGGAAAACCTGATATTCGTATACAGCGACCCGAAAAACATATAGGAACCAAACATCAACCCTCCACCAAAACTTTCCCCTATTCGCCCTTTTTGAGCACCATTTGACTGGACTAGTTATCAAAAATCCAATATAATAGCCAGAACAGAATTTGTATTACCGCAGCTGAGTGCTATGATTTAACGATTTTGCAATTGCTATTATTAGCCGATTATTAATTTTAAGGTGACTAGATACGGACTGCTAATTTCCAATTTTAGAACCATTTCACGGAAAAGCTGAGGTTCGATTTTTTTTAAATAATATCAACGCGAGTTAAACAGCGCGCAATTATAGAATTTTTAAATGGTGAAAACGTGATTTTTACTGAAATTCATCGCAGTTTAAAGGCCGTTTATGGCGACGATACTGTTGATACTGTGATGACCAGCGAATCACTCAAAAGCGCACCGCAAACCGCCAGTCGTTTTGGATCAAATTGTCGACCCCTTTGCGATGCTCATCGTCTGTGGCAGTGATCGGACGTCCTCTGCGTTTTTCATCATCAATTACGGCTTTTCCGGACTCGCAACCTCGAAATTTTTCTATCTATCGATTCACAGTAGTCCTATCAAGAATATCGTCGCTATAAACGGCCTTTAAACGGCGATGAATCTCAGTAGGAATCACGTTTTCAGCAGTTAAAAATTCTTTTAACCGAGCGTCGTTTAACTCGCGTCGACATTGGACGAGCACACGTCTCCATACTTCCGCTACTAAAAAACGAACTGGTGCACGAAACTCCTTCAAACTTGGCATGCGCATAGAGGAGGGATGTAGCTTCCGAATGCAACCATGCGCGTCTGTAGGTCATTTCATTCGCGTTCTACAAGCATGTGTGCATTACTTTTCAGCCCACCCTCGTAGTACAACTATGAAATGCAATTAAAAGCGCTGAAGGCAGCAATATATAATTAATAAATTATGCATTTACTTGTATAGCACCACGTCTGGCCGCCAAATCTCCCTTCCTACTATATGCATGCTTTTAATGCCAGCGTAGTCTTCTGGGTTCCAGTGTAGCTTCTCATCTGTCCAAGTCTACAATAAAAAGTATATAGTGCGTCACATTTGAGCTTAAAATATACATGGCGTACCAATTTCATTATGCCTTTCACGTTCAGTGCGGATTTATATTCGTCCTGAAAATTTCAAGTGTTCAGATTTATGTGGCCCCAACCTAGTCTTCGTCCAATCAAATGATCGATATCTCACTTTTTTTAATAGTATACCTAATCAAGAATGAGTCTACGTTTAGAACGCAAGCCGCTCGGTGGGGAGTGTTCTAAAGGAGAGTGCGGTAAATGACATGGGACAGTTTTTTTGCTCGTACTATTTTTCTATAGTGCACCTTTGATACCATTTTCAAACAAATCGTAGTTATAAAATTTAGATAATTTTGTGGTAGTTGGTAACGCTGATGTGAAATTTGAAAATTCAGTTTGTAATTTGAGGTTGTCAACTTCCTTTCGCATATTTTTATTAAATTTAATTTGAAAATTGCAGAAGAATACGAGGAATTGCTGCCAATATATTCAGCAATTTAATGTTTGACATGAGATGTCAAAGCTACCGGAACTACAAGTAGATTGTACTAGATTATTTAAATACCCAAATTAGCTAGAAACGTACTCGTTTGGGTGTTTTAATAGCTGTATTATAGACGAAAAATAGAAAAACCCCAATGTCTAGCGAGTTTAAACATGAATAAAATGAACAGTGTTGCAATAGTCTAATTAAAATTAGGATTTTAGAGAAAAAAGTAATAGGCTGATTTGTACATAATTTGTTATACCTTCCTTAACAACATATTAAAAGTTTCCTGCGATTCTATTACTACAGCTTCGCCTGAAGTATTGAAAAATTGTGGCTAAAAAATATTTGTTAAATTTTCTCAAAACGGTTGCATTTACAGAAACAATACATTAACAAAAGTAAGCAACTTTATATGCTAAAGATGTTCTATCTTTTTTAGAAGATTTTTTAGATTATTTTGACCACACTTGAACCATTTACTCTATTTGGTGGTAGACCTCGATGCAATTGGAGTAAAAGGGATAGACATTGGATTTTGTTTAATTTAATAAAAAAGAATTTTCTTTCATTTATTTTTCCTTAAATTTACACATAGGGTAAATGCATAGAAGGTGCTACATAACTAGATTTTTTCACTATCTAATCATTGTGATTTTTAAAAGTCTTCAAAATGTCAACGGGTTGGGTGCAAATGCCAAGAGAAAGAGAGAGAGAGAGAGAGAGAAAGAGCGAGAGAGAGAGAGCGAGAGAGAGAGAGAGATAGAGAGAGAAATAAATACATACATTCTAAGTAATTTTTATTTCAAGCATATCTCTTTACCCTATGCCACCTAGCGTGCGACTAGCAAACTAATTACAGTTTTCTGTATGTATTTGGAACGCTATGAAGCAAATTAATTACAGTTTTCTATATATATATAATTTACAGAATCATAAATTTATATAGAATATATAATTTAATAACAAATATCGTTGTGAACTGAAGTGCAAATAAGAAACTTAAAAGTAAATAAGGCAAAACTTCTCTCGCTTCTATACAGGATGTTACGGCAGCGCACTTAGAAATTTAACCACTCAAAGATTTTATGAAAGTGGACTACTTTCTCTTATATCATTTGTATGAGAACACTCCCAAAAGACAGTTAAAATTCAAAATAGTTTTACCGTAAAAATGTATATCCGCTCATGGAATACCTAATATTTTAATTTAATTATACAAAACACAAAAAACATGTATTTGAAACGCAAACCAACAAAAACTACATAGATACTGAAAAAACACTAACGTACCCTATTACTTGAGATAGGTACATTATTGACCGCATGTTTCTGTGCGGCAAGAGCTTTGCAGTTTTAGAGTAGTGCGTCATTCACCTTTAACTTACATTACTAAACGGCTCATCACATGTAGGGGCATAAATGATTGCAAAAATATACGATTAAAAAAAAACCATAAATGGAAAAGTTGTTCAGTTTGCTGACCTCTTGCTGGTTAAAATTATTATGTGGACTTCCATAACACCCTGTATAAACAATGAACTACTGAAGCAAATCTAGACTAAGTTTATAATAATTTAAAAACATATAGAAGTAGTTCAAATGTAAATAGATAAATTGCAACTGATTTTCACTTTCACGGGTTAATTTTGTTATATGTAACATAAATGAGACATAAACACATAATTATGCCCCTATCGGTGTATCACATTACTGAATTAGTCGCGACGAAGCTGACACTTCTTATTTTAACCCTTCATCGAGTCCTGATAGAGAATTGTGCTTTCAGCTTCGAGTAGCATGCATTATTACGAAAGCAATTTTATGACTTTTTAATTCATATAAAGCACAGAATGACGTCATTCCCCTAGCTTATACGCACTAGAGTGCCATTAAGTTTGTTGTTGTAGGTGGCTTCGATGGGCCAATGGTAGCTGCCGCTGCAGTCAAAGCCATAGTGAAACAAGATACGCTCAGGCGAGAGTTCGCCTCTCGGCCCGGGCAGTCTGGTTTCGCTTAGTTAAGGATTAATTATTACGGTAGTTTAAGTAACTCCCACACCCCCTGAGTAATGCGAAAGCGGTTCCGGAGGGAATGATAGAACCTAGGTGCCAAAAAGAACATTACAGATAGTTTTCCCCCATCTGTTATGCTTGTGTCACGGCAGGCATATTCACATTTGCTCAATATATGTTTGTGTTATGTTTTAAACCTATGATTTCTTACATACAACTATTGTCTATAATAAAAGGAAGAGGAAGGAGAACTTTTGTCTGACGGTTCCATAAACAAAGGTAAGCTGCTAGTGTAATGAATAAAGATAAAATTAGGTAGCGTCCGCACCGTTTAGATTATTTCCTTTCTTCGCCATAAATTTCTAACGCATTAAGCTACAAGTAAGGCTAAAAACACACACCCTTTGAGGGAAGCTTCATAGCCTATGTTGAAACAGTGTAGCCTAGCTTTTCTACAAATACAGACAGCCCTACTCCTACATCCTTCTCTATACTTGCAGCTGATCAACTTTAAATAAGTTATCTGGGGTAGAAGGTTTCTCAGTTATTTCTGGGTATATACAAGGTGTCCAAAATGTACCGGTAATATTTCAAAGATGAATTCCAGAACTTATTTATATACATAGGGTGTCTCGCGAAGTTCTCCCGGCACTTAAAGAGCATGTTCTTGAGATCATTTCAAGCAAAAAAGTTTATATGAACATGTGTCATATTCTCAGTATTTATTGAACTATTCACATTTCAAATTAAATTAATCTTAAATCATTTTTATTTCTATGACATCAAAAATAACAAAATAAATGACTGCAGACTAATAATTTAAAAGAACGTAGTCATAAATGTTTAAAAATTTCACCTCCTACTTCAATGCATTTAGCCGCACGCCTGTGAATACCAGGCGTTCCATTCATTACCTCAACATGGCTGCCTTTTATTTGTGCTGCAGCGTTCAAAATTCGCTGGATTAATGCCTCGCATGTTTCTACTTTCTCTTCGTACACCAACTCCTTCATCCAACCCCATACGTTGTAAACTAGGGGATTTAGATCTGGAGATCTGGCCGGCCAATTGTGTGGCCCATCTCAACCAATCCAATACTGAGAATAGGACACATGTTCATAGGAACTTTTTTGCTTGAAATGATCCCAAGAACATGCTCCTTAAGTGCCGGGAGAACTTTGCGAGACACTCTGTATGTCCTAAATGTTACCGTTAACGATTTATTGTTTTCATAATTTATGTAGCTAAAATTTTAGTTCAACGGATTTTATTAAATACCTTTTTTAAATGCATTTGCATTATTTTATTTACAAGAAATGTTCAAAATTATCTCCATTATGTTCAATACACAAAGCCGCATGTCGCAGAAGAGATTTATTTATTTATTTTATTTATTTATTTCAGCTGTGACCAACAGTTACACGAAACCAATTACAGGTCACCGCATATGTGTATATTGTATGTAGTCTGCGTTGTGTGTGGTCAGGTTACTCTTTCCCATAGATCATTCTTCCGGCAAGAGCGCCGTTAATTCTATCCCAGTGGCGAATGGTGACCGGGACCAATACCGATCCAATGGACTGCGGTAAAATTCCACCTGCCCATGGATTCGAACCGAGGACTCGCTTATTGCAAGTCTGATGCTCTTGCCACTGTGCCAAGCTACGTTCTTAATATGGTTGCTGGGTTATTCCTAATAATATCGGCAGCCTGCTGTATTCTTTGGCGTAAATATTCTAGCGTGTGTAATAAAAGTCTAATGCCAGGTTCGGCAAAGGCAGTGGCCATACTACGGGTCCTCCTACTCCAAGCCATCTTCCCGGAAAATTTGCATTAAGCCAAGCTCTCACACAAAGAGAATGATGTGTTGGTTCCCCATCATGTTACTACCACATTCCACGTCCAATATTTAATGGCAAATCTTCCAGTAATAAGGGTAAAGGTTTCTAGAAAATATTCGCAATTCTCACTATTTAAATAGTGTGGCAGTTCAATTGCTCCAATCAGACGATCATTAAGAATACCAGCTATCACATTAACACTAAATCTATGTTGAAAATTCGAGCATCTTCGTAAATAAGGATTTTCTGCAGACCATTAATGAAAATTATAATAATTAGTGATAACATCTCGTGTGAAAGAATCTTCATCGGTCCATAAAATATGCGGTAGTAGGTTTTGATTATTTTGTAACCAATTACAAAATATTAAACGAGCTTCAAAATTATTACCTAGAGCTTGAACCCTTTGATGATGATATGGATGTAAGCGAGCACTTCTTATTATTCTCCAAACCTTGTTTCTACATATTCCAGTACGTAATGCAATTCTTCGCACACTTAAACCGGATCTTCTTGTAATAAATCAAGAACTTGTTCATCATCAGAACTTGGATGGGAGTTCCACGGCTGCTTCATCCCGGCACCTCGTGGTACGGCTGCCACGGAAAAAAGTTGGTCCCGGTTGTCATAATAACATCATGACATTCGTTAGTGGGGTTGGAAGTGCCCATAAAAGGTACAGTGACGCCTATAATTGGCCTAACGGCTGTTGGCGAAGTGCAAAATAAAATAAAATAAAAATCATCGTTTATGGGTCTACGTACAACTCCTTGGCCGATTACCTGTCTTGCATTGAAAGTGCAATGTTCCCTCAGCTGACCATGTGAATTAACGAAAACTGCACGCGCAGGCAGACTTCTATTGGGGTATCTTCTACGATATTCTTGTTGTGCTGCTAAAGCATTTCCATCACACAGCCCGTAAACATAACGAATATCTGCATATTCTTCATTTGAAAACAGCATTGGCATTGTGAATCACTTGTGAATTATGATTCAAATAAGAATACAAAAAGGAAGCAAATAACACCAGTATCACAGTAATAGGCTGACAGTTACAAACAATAATGTATCCGTTGGACTACAATTTTAGCCATATAAATTATTAAATAAACAATTACTCGTTAACGGTAACATTTAGGACATATGTTTATATGGACTTTTCGACTCAAAATCAGTTCTGGAATTCATCTTTGAAATACTGCCGGTACGTTTTGGGATACCTTGTATATTCCTCCGCCCCACAGTTCAGGAAATTTTGTAAAGTACTTTTATAAATGAATTTGATGGTAATTTTTGTGGGAAGATTGTCTTGCAGCCTTTTCTATTAACAGGAGCCAGAAAAGAGTTTCGTGTTTGGTTCCTTTTGTGGTTTGAATCAGATGATGCAGTCAAGATCAGCATGCCTAAATTCTGACCTACAACAACTCGAGCCATGGAATTTATTATCTTAACAGTAGGTTAATTTATTGATAGATCATTGTGGTCCTTTACTGCTTTTCATTCCTTATGTTGAAGTCTTAGAACATTCATTAATTATGATAAACTGATAGTTAATGGAGCGAGATGGACAGTGGCCCAGCTAGAAGATAAGGAAACAAAAAAGAAAGGAAGAACTGTGAGTCAACGATCACCACTGCATAATAGCAATGAAATGGAACCGAGTGGAAAGAAGGTGATCCCTGACAGGCATACCACTAATATTTCAAAAAACTGCTAAAACAAAAGTTACAGGATGGGACGAAAGATGACGAACGCTATGAGATAAGGCCTAATTATTTAGAGAGTACAAATAACGAATTAATTAATACAAAATCTAGTAAAATTTTTGGTTGCTGGAACGTAAGAACGATGCATGCAAGTGGAAAAACAAATCAAATAGTGAATCAAATGCTTAAGTATAGAATTGACGTTTTAGGACAGAGCAGGGTATTACAGTAGTGTATTCCGGTACATGTGGAGATAACACCAAACACGAATATGGCGGTGCGTTTATGCTAAGCAGAGACGCCAAAAAAGCGCTTTTGGATTGGGAAGCGATTTCCGAGAGGATAATTGTAGCTAGATTCAGGGCCAAATTTTTCAATGTTACGATAATAAACACGTACGCTCCTACAGAAAATGAAGTATATGTAAAAAAAGAAGAATATTACGAAGAATTGCAATCAGTGTATGATAAACAACGATACAGTCATAAGCGAGATATTATCATTCTAATGGGTAACATGAACGCAAAAATTGGTAACGAAAATGAAGGCAGGGAAGAAATAATGGGTAGGGAAGGAATAGGCAAGCTAAACGAAAACGGGAAAATGTTTCTGGACTTTTGCACTATAAACGACCTATTAGTAGGTGGCAGTGTCTTCCCACATAAGCTAATACATAAAGTCAAGTGGATCGGACCGGGAGGAAGGCCACAAAACCAAATCGACCACATAGCTATAGAAAGGAAACACAGAAGTTGCCTTTTAGATGTTAGATCAATGCGAGGAGCAGACATAGGTTCCGACCACTTCTTAGTAAGGGCAAAAATAAGAATTAAAATTAAGGCTGAATATAACACATAGCAGAAAACGGTAAGATATAACGAAAAAACGACGAGATACAAAGTGACTATAATAGACGGCTGGAAGAAAAGCTAAAACAAGACACAGGGTTCGATAACTTGAATATAGAGGAGACGTGGGAAAGATATAAAAGTATATTGAAAAGCACAACAGAAGAAATAATTGGAATTAAAATGAGGAGTGATAAACAATGGTTAACTGTGAATACAAAAAAATTGATAGAAGAAAGAAATAAAATAAAACAAAAGATACCAGCCGCTAAAACACAAGACAGAACAGAAGCGTTAAAACAGACATACTGGAGCACAGACAAGCAAATAAAAAAGAGTGCAAAAAACGATAGGAGGAAACAACAGGAAGAAATATTAATGAAAGCAGAAGAGGCAGCTAGAAAAAACGATATGAAAACTCTGTACACCACAACACGAAAAATGGCAGGGAGTAGAACTATAACAACGAATAACATTAAGGATAAGAAGGGGGCGATGCTTAAATCACAAGAAGACATGACGAATAGATGGATTGAATTTTTTAAAGAAATTTACTCAAAAAGTGAATCTAACAGCTTGATTATTAATAATGAATTGAACGTCACAGTAGTGGAGGAAATCAACATAGGTATGAACGAAATATCAGAGGGAGAGATAGAACAAGCTATAAAGCTCTTAAAACCTGATAAAGGGTGCAGAGATCAATCTTCATATCCCTATGGAATGGTCAATAGGAATGATTATTATTATACCCAAAAAAGGTGACAGGACTGAATGCGAAAATTGGAGGGCTATAACTATTTTAAATACAACAAGTAAAATCCTATCAAGAATAATATTGGAGAGATTAAAAGATGCAACATTGGCCACTCTGAGAGAAAATCAAGCGGGATTCAGACCAAGAAGATCCTGTATTGATCACATTGTTACCCTAAGAATAATTTTAGATGAATGCAATCAATGGCAAAAAGACGTGTGCATGGGATTTGTTGACTTCAAGAAAGCTTTTGACAAAATAGACAGATCGAAAATGTGGCAAATACTAAAAGAATACGGAATTCCTGCAAAATATGTCAGTATCATAAAATTATTATATGAGAACTATAGCGCTTGCATAATGCATAATGAAATGAGGTTAGACAACTTTATGATAGAAACCGGGGTTAGGCAGGGCTGTATCCTGTCGCCGCTTTTATTCCTGTTAGTAATTGACTGGGTAATGAAGAAATCAACGGACAACAGGAGAGGATTAGCGTGGAGATGGGATAGAAAACTGGAGGACCTAGCATATGCCGACGATGTCTGCCTAATAACTGAAAATATAAATCATTTACAGAGCATACTAAACACATTAAAGAAGAATGCGCTTACTGTTGGGCTTGAGATAAATACAAAAAAGTACTCTAAAGACAGCCCATACAGAAATGATAGAAGTAGAACTGGAAGGGAAAAAACTGCACAATCCTAAAAGTTTCACATACCTCGGCAGCATACTAGAAGAACAGGGAGGATGTCCAGCCGACATAAGGACAAAAATATGTAAAGCGCAAAACTCTTACAAAATGCTACATAGAATTTGGGTGTCAAATGAGCTCTCAAATATTGCGAAGATCCGAATTTTTAAATCAAATGTTGTTAGCGTACTACTGTATGGATGTGAGTCGTGGCCCATAAACAAACAGACTAAGGAAATTCAAACATTTATTAACAAGTGCTTAAGAAAAATCATGAAAATATATTGGCCTAATGTCATCTCCAATATAGATCTATGGGCTATTACGGAACACGAACCTATTTACAGGGCCATAAAAGACGCCGCTGAAATTGGATTGGGCATACCCTAAGGAAGCCGAGTACAGATATAACCCGACAATCACTTGAATATAACATCAGAGGCAAAAGAAAACAGGGCCGATCAAATCTGACATGGAGAAAAATATACTGGATGAATGTAAGGACAAGAATATAACATGGAACCAAGTAAAACAGTTAGCACAAAACAAAAAAAGTGGAAGGAATTCGTCGAGAACATATGTACGAAAGTAGAGGAAGAATAACTCAACCGTTTAAAATAAAAGTGAAAGTGTATATTAGTGTAAGACTGACTACCTTATGCTAAATAACAGACAGTCTTGAAACGTCTTAGGACGCCCTATGGTCCCTGGAGAATCTACAGGACTGATGATGATGATGATGTTCAAGAGAAATATTGCTTGCACTTTTTTACTAACTTGAACTGTAGTCATTTCGGCGACAACGAGTTTTACTGAGTGCTTTCTGCTTTGTAGCAACCATCTTTTTCCTTCGACTTTTGCACTAATTGTACTCACAGTGTGTTTTAGAATAAAAAAACATATTATTTATATTTCACGTCCATATGTTTCCTGCAAATCGAACCGTTTTCAAGAAACATTTAAAAAGGGTTATTTTAGGCCAGTATTTTTTAATACAGACAAAGCCTCTGCCACTGCAGCTATTAATCACTTAAATTTATACTAGGTAGTAATTTAATATTGGGTATTTATGGTGTAGGGTATTATGTACATTCATTATGTAATATTCTAGCACAGCTAAATCATCGTTACTCGTGTTACGCAAAGTGTGTATCATACAATGCAAGTTATGCAAATGAGTTACTTAATGTATTGGGTATAATATTTGTAATTTTTATAACGCCTGATTTTCTAAGTTCAAATATAATTGAACTAACTTCGCCCACAGTGATTTCAAGTGTAGTGAAAATGGACGACGTAAAAATTACTAGGAGCTGTATCAGTCTTTTTGGAAGAGACATATTGACAAAAGAGGTTACGACGGTCCTATCAAAGTTAGCAAAATGGAAACAACATTCACCTTGGAGGTCGACTATGCAACTTTACCAACACTGTGACAACGACAGAGTTGGTGAGTGATTTTCCTTTACAGTGTCAATGGGCGAATGTGGGTTAGTCTTCTAGTTCAACTAACAATTCAGTAATAATAATTGTTGATAATTCATCGAAAAGCATTTTTTTTCTGTAATTCATGATTTGTATTTCTTATATATTGAACAGTAGATGTGAATATCAGTTTCACTAAGCGGAAAATTTTGATGCCGTAGATGCCATGTTTTGTAACAAACACACTTGTGCAATTTTTCGAGTATTTCATTTGAAGTAAGTCAAGAGACTCGCCATGTCGATCTCGTCGTTTTGAAAATTCTAATCGAACGATCTACAATTTTCGTATCTACTCTTCCAGACAAGATTAAATGAAATAACAGTTTCCCATCTCACGACGAGATTAATATTACTAGGTTTTCAAAACTCGTTACCTACAAAACACAATAATATTAGTATTCATTTTTAATAACTACTAAATTAAAAGCTTCCACCAATTATTTTTCCCTTTCTGAATTTAAGTCAACGGGATAGCTTTTCCTTTCCAGAAAGAACTTGCTGTCAACTAGGAGATAATACATTTTAAAATGATAACATTTGTCGTCACATAGTTCTACTCGTACTAACTGAAAAATATAGTCACATATTTCAAAAAACTTACCAGTGAAACATAATTAAGGACCAACTGCATCGTGACTACCGTTAAATCGGTAAAATCCAACACAGGACGTACATAAGGATCATAGTATCGCAATAAATGCAATCGTAACTGTTCTGACAATGTTGGCTCTGCTTCCTGAAAATAGTTTTATTAGCTGTTTTCATTTATAACTCCTCGTTTAGGAAAAATTCAGTTGTAATTCAGGCAAGATGACAACAACACGTAAAATAGTTGCCAAGAAACTGCATGATAAACATTACGTCAAGAAATAACTAAATCGATGTCAGTAGCAAGGTTGTCGACTAAATTAATAAAGCCATGCAATACAGCCACCCCAGCGTCAAAATTTACTCGATTGAGCAGAATAATAAAGACCTAATAAAATTCCGTTGCATGTTTTTAAAAAACTAAGCGGCGTTGCAATGATGCTTAATCAATAGAATTGAAATAGGCAATTTTTCTAAAATTTTGAAATTTATTGCTAAGCTACGGGGTTATTCATTATAAATTACCCACCCCTTATCATCGTTATTATTGCCTATACAAAAAAAAGTTCTAAATAAAATTTGTGTGGTTATGACTGAATTTTGCTAAAATGCTATCAAATGCATAATAGCGTGCAGATTTCAGGGGATACAAAAAATTATATATTTTTAAATGGGATACCCTGTATATTATTAAATTTTTGGAATTATCTTTTTTTTCCTGATTTCAAAACTATACCATATGTTACCCCTACCTTACACCGTTTTTGAGCTCGAAGATGTTGACGCATTCGGTTGTGGTGGTTAACTGGGGGGCAATTAATCGTGTTTAATTTATGCAGAGTAATTCTGTAACGGCTCAAGCCGGATCAACCCAAGGATTCCTTGAAGAGGTAAAAGTTCAGGGAGTATGTTTTGCAGTAGTGCAGTTTTTTCACACTTTCCGTGTTATTTTAAGTTAAGTTTAACATCCTCTACTCGAAAAAATCGTAATTTTTCCTCGCTAACCAACTTTAGCAACTATCAATCTGGACATCACTTACAGAGGGACGACAAATCTTTTTCTCTCCGGCGTGTTTGATGTCGCTCTTAAACGAGAACGCTGCTAGCAAAGCAGCAATGCTGTATCAGCTGTCAATGTAGATGTAATATTGTTTATGCGTGTATAATGTACGTTCGAGAAACAGTGCATCGCATTTATAAATTATTCGGTCACATTAAAAGTGAACATTCAAGTTGCATCTCATACGTTAAGACATCATTGACTATTTCGTTCCGTC